>CM030904.1:3262479-3862479 GCA_018136845.1 Heterotis niloticus
ACACACTGACTGTTCAGGCTACTGACATGGCAGGAGAGGGCTTCTCAACCACCTGCACAGTAATCCTCACAGTATCGGACAGTAACGACAATCCGCCTCAGTTTGTAGAAAGCAATGTATGTTAGTTGTTATATTTCTTGCTGCAATGCCAAATATTTGTGCTGTTTAAAAACCTTTTATATTTTTAAATATAAATTTTCTGAAAAAATTAACAAGGAATTTCTGTTGACAGTATGAAGCATCTGTGCCTGAAAATAGAGTTGGGGTAGAAGTAGTAAAGATGACAGTAACTGATGGTGACTTGGAGCACACTCTGGCATGGACCCCCAAGTTCAAAATTATCCAAGGGGACACTGGTGGCTCTTTCAATGTCACCAATGGATCCAATGACCTGGAGGGTATCATTACTACTGCAAAGGTAGAGTATTCTGCATGTTCAGTGCATCTTTAGTTCTGAATTAACCTTTTCTGGCTTTGTGTTTAAAGTACTCAAATTGGTAGTTTGGAAAATTGTTTAACATCTGCAGTATCTTTCTGTGTATTCACCTGTACATTTGTGCATGTTGTGAAATAGTTGCCCATGAGGAAACATTCCCTTGACCTTTAAGTTAAAAACTCTCTTCTGTTAAATTGTTTCAGCAGTCTACAGTTGGAATATTTATGTGGTGGTTTCTTCCTTAACCTTCAACTCAGTTGAATGATCTACAAATTAAAGTTGAGAGAAATCTATCAATATTATTAGTTTAGACTTAATTTTTTTTCTGTGATTTGAGCATCCTTGAGCCAAAAAAGGTTTGCTAAATATATCAAGTGACCTAAATATTATACCAGGCTTGAAAGCTGTAAAGGATCGATTTTAAAAGTGCAAAATTATGCACAGTCATGGCGGAGGCATCAGTTGAGCTCTAACATCTTGCTGAAGTAGCAGTTGCTGCAGTTTTGTGCTGGTGGAGTATTGTATTTAAATCCTCGCTTACACAATGCACTGAGGAAGACATCCTGCTGAAATGTCCACTCAGTACACATTAAAAGTTTCCTTGAGTATGTGTGTGCTCTCCTGTCCCTTTCCTCATTAAGCAGTGTCTGTTGGGCACCTGCAACAGCCTTGTGAATGTGATTTAATGTTAAATTGTCACCTAACACTTTTGGTTTAATGGGAGTCAATTCATGCTGTGTTTTTAATTCCAAATCAAGGCTGAGAAATCTCAGTTCTTTATTGATGGATCTGAAAATACATACTGTCCTACTGGGCTTCTATTTTGGGAATTAAGGGGACTGACTCTGCTGTTTTAATAAATATCTATGTCCTTTAAGGCCCTGGACTTTGAAAAGAAAAGTCAGTACATACTGCTGGTTACTGTGGAGAACATGGTGCCATTCAGCACTCCGATGCCAACGTCGACTGCTACGGTTACAGTGAATGTGGAGGATGTGAACGAGGCTCCGGTCTTTTCAACTGAGATAACAACTGTAAAGGTACCAGAGAACATGAAAGTGGGCGAGCGACTGGTCACAATGACAGCAAAAGATCCAGATACGGAAATGAAGCAGAAAATCGAGTAAGGATGCATTTACTCATTCTTCCTGCAAATATGAGTGTTGTATGTTTAAACTGTGGTTTAAAACAATTATTCCTTTCCTCTTCTGTTCAGCTATACAATAGGTTCTGATCCCGCTGGTTGGCTGACGGTTAACAAAACAAGTGGAGGAGTCTTTGTCAAGTCCCTAATGGACAGGGAATCGGCATACGTAGTTAACGGCAAATACAGAGCTCTCATCTTGGCCACTGATAATGGTACCCCCAGCTCTTCTTTCTGTTTTAAAGTCCCCCGTTCTCCCCCCAAAACAAGACAAATTAAACATGTTTAACTTTTGATTTTACAGCTCCCATTCCAGCCACAGGGACTGGGACTCTATTGTTGGAACTGGAAGATGTGAATGACAATGCCCCAACGATTGATGAAAGGGAAATTAAGATCTGTAACCAAGACTCAGAACCTATATTGCTCTCCGTTTCGGATAAAGATGGACCCGGTTTTGGTGCACCGTACCGCGTGGAGCTTCGTGATCAGTCTTTGAAGAACTGGACTGCCAGAATGAATGAAACCAGTAAGACTTTCCAGCTAATATTAATCTGTACCACAGCAAATAAAGATTTTGCATGAAACTGAACACTACACTGAAAATTCAGAAATGGTTTTGACCTACATTTTTCATTTTCATTTTATCTGGTGTGATACTGGAAAGCAAGTTGTGAACTATTTAAATGATATTGATTTCTCCATCTTACGAACATATTGATTTGTATCTCCCATCCAGAAACTGGAATCATCCTGAACCTGAAGACCAAATTACCACAAGACAAGTACAGTGTCATTTTGAGAGTCTTTGATGTTGAAAACAATGCACAGGACAGCACAATTGACGTCTCTGTCTGTGAGTGCAAGGGGAAGGATGTTACTTGTGATGACAAGTATGTTGCTGGAGTGGAGCTCCCTGGCATCCTAGGAATTTTGGCAGCCATTTTGGTTCTACTTTGTAAGTTTTATTTTTTAATTAGAAGATGAAATTTAAACATGTGACTTTGTTAAAGCTTTCATGGTAAATGAAACCGTTCTGGGTGTGAATCTGCAACTTCTGTCTCAGTACTAGTGCTCCTGCTGCTCATGTTCCTGAGGAGAAGGACTAAGGTGAAGAAGGAGCCCCTTCTCCAGGACGACGATATCCGGGACAACATCTACTACTATGATGAGGAGGGTGGTGGTGAGGAGGATCAGGTAGGAGACAGAGGAAAATTCTTCTTTTTTTGTGTGTGTGAAATGGCAGACTAGAAAAAGGATGATGGATTCCCCCTTAATTTGCTCCTGTTTCATGGTTAGGATTATGACCTGAGTCAGCTGCACAGAGGCCTGGATAATCGGCCTGATGTTTTCCGAAATGATGTGGCTCCAACGTTCATGCCTGCTCCTCAGTACCGGCCGAGGCCAGCAAACCCCGAGGACATTGGCAACTTCATTGATGATGTGAGCATTTTTGTGTATTTATATACTGAACCAATGTGCTTGCTTGTCATTTCTCTTGTAGGTTTACATGCGTAGGGCTGCTCCAAATTTGATATGGATGTTTGTCAAATGTAATTGCAGAACTTGAAGGCTGCAGACAACGACCCCACAGCTCCTCCCTACGACTCTCTGCTGGTGTTCGATTATGAGGGTGGAGGCTCCGAGGCTGGTTCTCTCAGCTCCCTGAACTCATCCAGCTCTGGGGGAGACCAGGATTATAACCATCTGAATGACTGGGGACCGCGTTTCAAGAAGTTGGCCGATATGTATGGTGGTGGCGAAGAATGAAGACCATTCGTGCAGCACTCGTACACGTCTTTATTCTGAGGCCTGTTGTGCACCTGTGCTTTAAGAATTTGATTTGTTGATGCCACAGAGGCCATTTTGAAAATGTGTTCAATGCCTGGTCTTGAGCTGTGTGGCCTTTTTTTTTTTTTTTTTTTTTTTTTTTTTTTTTTTTTTTAAAGCCTTTTTGGCTAGTATCTCACTGTAAGCTTTCACAGCCTCATGCCCCCCCCCCCTGTAAATACAGCAATTTAATGAAATGTTTTGTATTAATAGACATTAGGTGTGCTTCCATTAATTGTTCAGATAAGATTCAATGTGACTTGCCAATAAACATAATTTTAAATGTTATTAAAGTACCGGTATAGTTTTTGTAACCTTGCTTATGCTGTGCCATAAAACAATGTACTTCCCTTCCCACAACCCGATTTCTTGTTGAACCTGTTTTATAGCTCTTTGAACTTCAAGGTGTTAAAATATATTGGGCTTGTTAATAGCAATGCAGATTTATTTAATAAAGTTAATAACCGATTTTTTTAAATCCATTTTTGTGTTTTCTTTTATCCATCATTACTATAAATTATTGCTCATACAGTGGTATGCAGAAGTTTCGGCACCCCTGGTCAAAATTTGTTACTGTGAGTAGCTAAGCAAGTAAAAAGGCATTACATTAAAGATGACATTTCTATAATATTTTAAGCAAAATTATTTCCATCTTTTACAGTTTCAAAAGAACAAAAAAGGAAAAGGGCTCAAAGCAAAAGTTTGGGCACTCTGCATGGTCAGTACTTAGTAACACCCCCTTTCACAAGTATTACCCCTTGTAAACACTTTGTAGCCAGCCGAGAGTCTTTCCATTCTTATTTGTGGAATTTTGGCCTGTTTCCTTGCAAAAGGCTTCTAGTTCTGTGAGATTCTTGCGCTGTCTTGCATGTGCTACTCTTTTGAAGTCTATCCACAGATTTTTCATGATTTTTTAGGTTGGGGGACTGTGAGGGTCATGCCAAAACCTTCAGTTTGCGCCTCTTGAGGTAGTCCATTGTGGATTTTGAGGTGTTTCGGATATCATTATCCTGTTATAGAAGCCATCCTCTTTCCATCTTCTGCTTTTTTACACATGGTGTGATGTTTGCTTCCAGAATTTGCTGATATTTAATTGAATCCATTCTTCCCTCTACCAGAGAAATGTTCCCCATGCCACTGGCTGCAACACAAACCTAAAGTATGATCAATCCACCCCATGCTTAAAAGTTGGAGAGGTGTTCTTTCCATGGAATTCTGTGCCCTTTTTTTCTCTAAACATACCTTTGCACATTGCTGCCAAAAAGTTCTATTCTGAATTCATCGGTCCACAAGACTTGTTTCCAAAATGCATCAGGCTTGTTCAGATGTTCATTTGCAAATTTCTGATGCAGAATTTTCTGATGACTCTTCCATGAAGATCATACTTGTACAGGTGTCGCTACACAATAGAACAGTGCATCACCACTCCGGAGTCTGCTAAATCTTCCTAAAGGTTTTTTGCGGCCAAACGGGGGTTTTGATTTGCCTTTCTGCAATCCTACGAGCAGTTCTCTCTGAAAACTTTCTTGGTCTTTCAGACCTCGACTTGACCTCCACCGTTCCTGTTAACTGCGATTTCTTAATTATATTACAAATTGAGGAAACGGTTACCTGAAAATGCTTTTATATGTTCTTATATCTTTCTCCTGCTTTTTGGGCATCAGTTATTTTAATTTGTGCTAAGCAGTGGCTTAGAGGACCCCATGGCTGCTGACTGTTGGGACAAAGTTTGAGTCAGAGGATTTATAAAGCCTTGAAATTTGCATCATCTCGCCTTTCCTAATGATGATTTTGAACAAGCCATAGCCCTAATGAACTAATTATGGTTTGAGACCTCAAATCTCTTGGGGTGCCCAAACTTTTGCATGGTGCTGTTTTCCTCCCCCCCCCCCCACTCTACAATTGTACAAAACAACAATAACACATTAACGTTGCTTAACATGCTGAAAAGAATGATTCATCTTTAACTTTATGCCTTTTGGAGATCAGTTCATCTTCTACTCACTTAACTATTGACAGTAACAGGAATTTTGACAAGGAGTGTCCAAACTTTTGTGTGCCACTGTATTTGTGAACTGTGATATATAGGTGGGGGGACAGAACACATGGGCATACAGACCAGGACTCATTGAACACTGTATTTAAGGCCCTTCTGTCTCCACAGCAGAACCTCCCCTGGAGTGAGACAGAAGGCATTATCCTGGTTTCCTACCCTATGAACTCCAGAATCAGTGCTAACCCTGAATTCCAGCACGTGGTCCTTTCGCTACCGTCTCAAATTGTTGGTTACTAAAAGTACAAAGACGCACATTGAAAGGGACAGGTACACTTTTTTCCACAGCAGAGCAGATGGAAACAACTCCTGAGCTGTAGGTTCGGATATGAATTTGAGTCTGGCTCAATCAGAATTTGGATCATCTTCCTGTGGTGTGGGTTTCTTCATACACTAAAGTTGAATTTCGGGTGAATTACAAGTCACCCTCTGTGTGAGTTTTTGTGTGTAATTGCTGTGTTCCATTAGGGTTGCACACTGCCCTATTCCATGTGGTGTCTGGGATATTATCTGGACCTCTGTGGCTCTGAATTGGGGAAGCAGTTACTACAAATGGATAGTGTTTTGCGCTTGAAAAGGGCTTCACACATGGTATTTTCCTCCTCTTTGAAAAGTTTGAAAATAACATCATGGTTGCAGGGAATGAAAACAGTTAAATATATACAGAATTTGCATCACAAAAAGGAATTTTGTCGATACAAAGGATCTCTGCAGCAGGTGGCATTGTGGTTAGAGCTGCTGCCCTTTAATTTAGAGGTCAAAAGTTTGAATCCCACTTCATATTGTCATACCCTTAAACAAAGTACTTACCCTAAACTAGCATAGTTACCCTGTTGTACAAATGAATAAATCATTGCCAGTTACTTTGGAGAAAAAGCATCAGCTAAATATCTAAATGTAATTATCACCACCCTATGTAATAAACGTGGCACAGCTGAACTGACAGTTTGGTCTGGTTTACCTCCCTCTGTTCACCACCTTACATTTTAAAGCCTTTCACTGATATGAATTGCCGTCATCCAGTTCTTAGATCAGCAGCTTGCAGTGAAACCGAAAAGGGCTTCACACATGGTATTTTCCTCCTCTTTGAAAAGTTTGAAAATAACATCATGGTTGCAGGGAATGAAAACAAGGATAGAACAATATTGTGGGCATAATGCTGGAACAGGCCATGAGGATCACGTGGGTCTCTTTGAAAGAGCAGAGGGTGATGTTTAGAGGTTGAAAGGAGACGTGGTTTGGTCCAGCATTGAGAGGAAATCCTCTTCTCCCTGCTTTCAGGTTGCCTCTTCATATGCTAATGTGCTAGTCCCAGTGTCTTGTTTTTCTAACCTCCTCCTTCTGCTCCCTCCCGAACCCGCGTGCAAAGGCATCCTTTTCAGCCGGGTCCACTTAAAGGACACTCTCCACACCGGGAGAAAGGAGTGACCTGGGGGACAACCATTGTTTTCCAAACTTTTAAGTGGAAGACGTATGGAGGGAAGCGGGAAAAATAAGACGGAGGACCATTCATTAACAAGCGCGTACGGAGATAATTCATTCTCTGACACTACATGTGCATATTTCCAAAAAAGAAAGAGCTCAAATTTTCCTGTAGAAGAAAAAACTAGAGTGTTATAAAAACTTCAGCATTGGGCCTCAAGGATGTATTATCACCAGAAACATTTCTTGAGAGGTTTAATGCTAACTTTTGCCTTTGAGCTGTGCCGTGTCAGCCTGAGGAGCCGTTTCACTGTTTTTTAATATCTTCGAGCCAACGTGAACCAAGCTGAAGCACACTTTTCCGAAATGCTCCCTCGATGCACCTGTTTTGCCGCGGCACGCTGATGGGCGCCGGAGACCCCGCCCCCTTGCACTTGTCGGCCCCTCCCGATTGGCGCGCCGCGGCCCGTCCATGCAAATGAGCCCGCGACCCCGCGCACCTGACGCGGCGCCGCGCGAGGAGCGCGAGGCGTCCGGCGGCCCTCCGCGTGGCGCCTTATTTATTGATGGGCGCGCGGACGGGGCGGCTCGTTCACGAGCGGAGCCCTTGCGCGCGCGCGCCCGGGCGGACGGACGGACGATGCCGCGCTCATTCCTGGTGAAAAAACACCTCAGTTACAAAAAGCCCAACTATGGCGAGCTGGACTCCAAGACGAAAGGTAGCGTTCCTTCGCAGTGAGTAGCGTCTTCGAGGCGGACGGAGGCGAATTGAAAGTTTGCCGCCGCAGACTTAAAAATTGGGCGCTCGGTTGGCTGCCGGCTCTTCGTGGAGAAATGGCGCATGAGGCTCGCACGTCTTTGCGTTTGCGGGGCCACCGGGACGTTTTTTTTTTTTTTTTTTTTTTTGGGGTTGTCGGTTTTGGTCAACAGGACGAGAAGCTGCGTTGCGCACCTGCCGCTTCGCGCGTTTGAGCGCAACGGTGAACGGCGCGAACGTGTCTGCGCGTTCACGCACGCACTCACAGGCGCGCCCGCACACGCGGTGTTAAGCGCAGCCTCCCCAAACAGCACCGTTAATAACAACAATAATGACGATAATAATAATAATGATGATGATAATAAAATAATAATAATGATGGTTTCGGGAATAAAAGGGGTTTGCAACGGATACTGCAAACGCGGCTGGAGTTCAGCAGGTGCGGAGGGTCCCGGACAAAAGGGGGGCTCATTGTCACTCCCTCCTTTGGGGATGTCGAGGGTCCCATTAAGCGCCTTGAAGAGGGTCGTCTAGTGCCTCCGGAGGCTCCTTTTTACCCCGAAATCCGCCTGAAATCCGCCGTTTTGTTCGCATGCAGCCCTTTATGCGCGCTGGCCCCGGGTTCCCAGCTCACTGGTTTCAGCTGTGATAATGACCGTCCCCTAAGTGATGAATGGCCATGGTAATACTTTAAAACAAAACAGTTTTTATGGAGAGGAAAAAAGTTTTCATTCTTTTCATAAAGTATGGACTTGTGTTGTCCGAGGCAAAAATGAACTTAATTCAATTGTGTGAGGAAACTGAGCAGAAAGTTGAACGCACTTATCCGCATTATGGTCTTGACATGGTTTAACACTGGGGGGGGGGGCTTTAAAAAAACTTCTCTTTATTGAAGAGGTAGGCAGATGTATAGTCAGGGTTTTACGTGGCTGGCCGAGCTTGTGTCTGGGGGGGGGGAAGGGTGTTCGTAATAAATTTAGGATAATTCAGCAGTGGAACATGAAGGCCTGGCTCTGAACATTTAGGCTACAGGAAATGGACAGCCACCTGCCAGCCGTATAGTAACATTTTCCATAGATACTTGAGGGATTAATGAGTCCAATGTCACGTAACTGGTTAAAAATAACATTTGGTGCATTAAACTGTAAGGGAAAATTTGAGTAATCATTAATGTGAACAATACTGAAATAAAGTGTTAAGAGTCTACTTTATTCCCAAATTGTTTAACTTTGGTTTTTAATTTTATGTTGAATATTGTTTGTGTTTTTGCAGAATGCCCAACTTCGCCATGCTCTCGAGAAGACACCATGGAGCACCTCCCCTTCTCTGAGCCACCCTGTCCCATCCCCTGCACCCTGCAACCCACGAGAGGGTGGATGTCTGGCGCTCTGGTGGCTGCAGCACCTGGGTCCCCTGTGGAGCTCAATGCCGTCCCTGCTATTCTGATGGAGACAGGACCACTGCGTGCTAACTTTCCCCTGGAAGGCCCAGCTAGAGAGCTGGCCTACCCCATCCCAGTTTGCCACACTTCCCTCAGGGGCTCGCTGTCCACCCTGGAGTCCCAGGAACCCCCAGAGACCAGTGCCTTTCAGCTCCCTGAGGACCCAATGATCCCCAAGGAACGGGATGGAATCCCCTCTGCCTTCCTGGGCCTGGCAGCCAGCGACCAGGAGCGCAGGTTTGAGTGCCTGAGCTGCCGCAAGACCCAGTTCACCTTCTCTGGGCTGACCAATCACAGGCAGCCGCACTGCGAGTGGCACTGCCCTCGCGGATTCAGCTGCAAGTACTGCGATAAGGAGTACGTGAGCCTCGGGGCGCTAAAGATGCACATCCGCACACACACGCTGCCCTGTGTCTGCAAGCTGTGTGGGAAGGCCTTCTCCCGACCCTGGCTGCTGCAGGGACACATCCGCACACACACAGGTACGCGTGGGCTATACATGAACAAACTGTGCAACAGCACAGAAGACGCACTTATACTGTATATAGATTGTCAATATATTTCAAAACTGGCTTACAAATCTGTCTATATAAGTTTTTTTTTTTTTTTTTTTTTTTTTCCAAGTTCAGTGCCTTAACCAGCTTTCTGCCTAATTTGAGGCACTGTGTGATGTTGACCAAGCAGGAAACTTCAGCATCCCTGAGTCTATCTTCATGTCATACCTGTACTGTGTGTCACCTCTGTTCCAGGAGAGAAGCCCTTCTCGTGCCCCCACTGCAGCCGGGCCTTCGCCGATCGCTCCAACTTGAGAGCACACTTGCAAACGCACTCCGAGGTCAAGAAATACCAGTGCAAGAGCTGCTCCAAGACCTTCTCCAGGATATCTCTCTTGTCCAAACATCAGGAAGCCGGCTGTTGCCTGCTGCCGTGACTCTCCTGGCTGTACTGGGCCTTGGGCTGAGACTGCTTTGACTCCATAATACTGAGCCAACGAGTGCACTGCTGTAAATATGGATCTGTCATAAACGACTTCAGTGTTAGCTGACACTTCCAACTTTCTGTGCCAAAAAACTTAAAAATAGCACGAAACTTGGAGTTTATAAAACTCTCAATAGCGCAAAACATGGGGAAAGCACAAAAACAACATTTTATATACAGTATTACAAATATGAAAGTTATGGTTGGAGAAACTTCCTGATGCATGTTTAAAGATTGTGGGATGTAACATTTTGCATAGCTGTGTATACTGATTCACATAAACTGTCAGTGTTTGATGAACTGCCAACTGAAGATTTTTTAGATTTTTAATGCTTTTGTATGTGTTTTTTGTATGGCATCTTGTACAAAACAAATACATTCATATTTTCTTATGTGCATTCTGCTTGATTATTTTAAAAGTAGTGCTATTACCAAAAAATAATGTATAGTTTTGCTTTTCTTACCTTTTCCCCACTTGTTCAGACAGTTGTGTTATCTTAGTTCTCTAAATCTCATCGATTTAATGGCATTGGATTTTACAGTCTTGGCGATTTAGCATTTATATATTTTTTTTTTGCATACAGTTCAGACATTGTTAATGTAAGCAAGGTACAGTCATGCCACAACACATTCTATTTCTTCAGGAAACATGCTCGTGGCTGCCTATGAACATCCCAGCATCCCAAAGTGACAATAAAATAAACATACAGTCATAGGTTTTATTTCTGACATGTAACTTTAATCCTGTCATTGGTTAGAGTTCCATGCTGATCCTATTTACTAAATGTTTAAGCCAAGATGGATTATGCCAAAGGACTGGTAAAAAGGTTCCAAAGTGGCCTCTCTTCCATGTCTGCCCCCCCCCCCCCCCCCCATGTCTGTTTATTGAGGGAAATGACATATTAGCTCAGTTGTACTTTTATCATTGCAACAAACCACAGTCATTTCATCCTACGCTTCTGCTGGTACGAATGCCACCATGAGCCGTTTTTTATGAAATGGACATATGCCCAGATGGAAAGAATTGCCCCTTTTCCACCAGCACCCTGCAAACCCTGGACACTGCAGAGCATGGACAGATCAGCAACGGCCAGGGAGAATGTAGAAAAACAAGACCCCCATGCTCACAGGGCATCTCACTCTGATGCTTGCCTTGTGACCCCCTGGACCCCCTGCCCCCCCAAGACCCACATCCCAAAGGCACTAGCAAGGCCAGGGTCCTGAAACTGAACCTCTTGTTTTACTTGGGTTAATTAATATGCCTTTGGTGGACAGCTGTGGAGGAGAATTTCGGTCTAAATAAAACCACAACGCTTCCCGTTTGTAATAGACCATGGAAAGTTATTCTGAAGGCTGTTTATTGGCAAGTGGAAGAGGCCCAGCTGCACACCACTGTGGATCCATGCCAGAGCTATGGCCAGGGTGAGGTGATGGAGGTAGCGATGTGGTGGGGGGTGGGGGAGCAGATGAGACTTTCCAGTTGCTCAGCATAAGTAGAGCAGCTGAGACAGCTCCTCGCATGGCCTCCGTGCCTGGCCTTGGAGAGGACAGAGGGGAAGACGGTGGATTCCCCGGACTGCTGGACCTGGGGCAGTACTCTGGACTACTCATCCACTGGGAGCCACCACTGCCGCCTACTGTGGCAAACAAGGAAGTTTCTGGAAAACAGAGCCCTGCAGTTCTGCATGGATAACTGCCCGCTCACAGCGTACCCAAATCCATGATTACAAAGGTAGTAATGCCATCCAGGTACTCATTAACAGCACCTGTATGATCAACAAACACAGGTCCTTCAACAAAGAAAGGAATTGTTGTTTTATTTTGGGATCCTTTACACGATTATATGCAAATAATTTTTTGAAGGTTTTGCAGATTTTTTTGCATCCTACAAAAATGCAAGACAATCATCACTTACTATCAGCAACTGGTTGCCCAAATCACGGATGTAGTATTCTGGAACCTATCGCAGATGCACAGGATCCGGCGTTAAATAGGATTCACTCTGAAGCAGACACCATTCCTCTAGACAAACATGTTCAACATAGTTGTAAAGGCAGCAGCAGGTGTAGGATAAGATTTTTGTCTGTTTTAGCAGAAGACCCCATGGTTATCAACAAATAAGAGAATCCTGACCTCCTTCATCACAGTCTGGTGTGGGAACTGCACTGGCTCTGTCCAGGGTGTTCTGCAGCCAGCAATAAAGGCTGTCTAGTCCTTCACCTGGCCTTCACTGTCCACCATCCAGACCACCAACAACAAGCGGAGTGTCACAAGGGCTCGCGTCATTGCCATGGACCCCTCTCATCCCTCCACCATTACTTTTCACCGCTGTCATCCGGAAGGCGTGATTGCAGCTCGTGGCCCATCAACACCATTAGGCTAAGGTACAGCTTTTTCCCCACAGGCTGCTGACTTTCAAACAGCAAGGATTGGAAGCTACATTTTATTCTCACTTATACATACAGTATGTTTATAGGCAGAATAACCTTTAACTTTGATGTTCAATGTAAAGTCTGCCTACCCAAAGCAGATGTAACCCATGCTTTAGTCTTTATGATGCATAAAATTTAAAATCAGTCATTCCGTGCCTGATGACTTCAGCCAAAGCTTCAAAGCTTACAAGCGTTCGTGAATACCTCCACCAGCTATTACCTTTATGTGCTTTTAGCTCCACCACAACTTACCTCTGTGATGGCTAACATCCACCACAGCCTGCTTCCAAAGAGCTGGAGGTTGAGTTCTTCAAGTGGAAGACTGCAACTCTAATCTTTGTGCTACTTCAGATCCACCACCATGCATCTCCACACACCATGACCTCCACTACCTCTTGCAGCTCCCTGCACCTCTAATACTACTTACATTGACCTCAGCTTACCTTCATGGCAGATTACATCCATCCCAACTAACTTCAACCATCACCTTCCTTTCTATCTGCTTACCTTCACTACCCTGTGTGTTGAAACAGGGACTACCTGATGATAAAAAACTGACAGCATGACTGACAAATGGGGTGAGGACTTCATCTAAGTTGTTGAGATGAAAAACTACTAGTCTTAGACAGGATCAGGACCCCTTTCGTCACACTTCATGACGTCTGCATCAGCTGATGCTGGGATCCCTAACTATAGTTGTTGTGACTCTACAAAAGACCCTGGGCTCCTATAAATACCCTGTAGAAATTTGCCCTCTTCCCTGTACAGCAGCAGACAGATCCAAAATAGAGTCTGAGAGGTTATTTTGGATCTAATGCAGCAGACCTCCTACAGGCTGAGCTGCCAGGGGCTTCCAGACCCCTCCTGCTGCACTGCTCCCCCTTCTCGCCTGGAGTCCTGGCACAGTGCAGTGGAACTGTGCAAGTTTCCGATTCCCCCTCGAACACCTGTGCCCCTTCCTCCCTCAGGGAACAATCCCAATGGGGCTGAGGTCTGGCACGCCCCCCCCCCTCCCTCCAACTCAGCTGCTGGGGATTTCTTCCATTGACCACCCAGGACTATACTTACAAACCCCACCCTGTGCAGAGCCCAACCCAACTGACCCCAACCCACCCTAGCTCACCCCTCCAAAAAACAGGTTGCCTGGTCATCTCTGGCAAATCTGACAGTCAGGGAAATTTATCACAGCATTTTTGGGGGCAGGTTAGGACGGGGCCAGCGAGCTCTTATTTCAGTGATGGAAAAAACAGTTTGGGCTGAAATCTGAACAATGGAGAAAATAAATGCTGAACCAGCAGTAACGCAAATGAAATCAGTTTTCATGACAAAAACTTGGATTTATTCATTTTTACAACATTCCTTTTCTAAATGTACTGTACCTTTTTAAACAAGTGTATAAATTCTACATACACAGTACTAAATACACACCAAGCAGACACACACAAGCACACACAATAGACATTCCCAAATGTCAGAACGCAATTTGCCAAAGGCAAAAATGGTTTTACATTCCTGCAGTTTACTTCTACATTGACTGTCACTGCTCTAGAGAGGGTGCTGCCCAGGTAGGCAAACTGGTCCTTTGCCTGCAGTCTCTGTCCGTATACGGTGATGGAGAGTTCTGTGTATGGAATGTGGGAAGTTGGCTGGTGCATGACCTTGGTCTTCTTGGCACTTATGGTGAGACTGAAGTGGTTACATACAAGCAAAGAGAAAGTCTCTTAGCACTGTCTCTTTTGCCTTTGTGACAGCTTACAGTCTTCTCAGGTTAAATAGTTCCCTGTCAGTTCTGTATTTCAGAACTACTCCATCACTGATGTGAAGGGCATCAGTCACCAAAGCCAAAAACATCATGCTGAACAAGGTTGGTGCAAGTACACAGCCTTACTTGACACTGTTGGTGACTCGGAAGGCCTCTGAAGCTTCACCATTGTCCAGTACACATACCATCGTGCTGTCATGAAACTGCCGTACCATCAATATAAATCTGTTTGGACAGTCAAATTTTGACACGATTTTCCATCGACCCTGACCACTGACAGCATCAAAGGCATTTGTGAGATCAACAAAAGTTGAGTACAGTTCAGTTTTGCTCTTGATACTTCTCCTGGAATTGGCGCAGCAAAGATCATGCTGACAGTTCCACGGCCTTTACAGAAGCCACACTCTTTTTCTGGCAGTAAGTCCTGCTCCAGCTGAGCAATAAGATGGTTTAGCAGGATTCGTGCAAGGATTTTCCCTGCTATGGAAAGCAGCAAGATCCCACGGTGGTTGTTGCATACCTGACGATTCCCCTTGCTCTTGTAGAAGCAGGCAATGTTTAGGCTTCCTTTTCTAGCCCCTTCCTCATGCCTTGGAGGTGAGCAGTGCATTCCTAAAGAGGGCTGCTCAGTCGCTCAGGAGGATGCTGTGTTCAGCTGCTGCTTGGGTCAGTGAAAAAAGGACCATTTGACCTGAGCCACCAGCGTGCAGGTCTGCGGCCACAGCTCCCAGCTTCGTTGCTCGCCAGTTGCCACAGGGCTTGACAGGGACAGGGATGGGGGAGAGGTTGATACTTGAGCATTGAGATGAATTAAAGTGAGGGAGAGTTGAGCAACATCAGCCTCACTCTCTCTTCCCAGTTCCTATCTGAATCCAGTGGCAGGACAAAAGTCGAGATGGCTTGAGATGAGGCCAGGCAAAGTGGATGAGGACTCCTTCTGTGCCATGTCATGCTTCTCGTTTGCGGTCACTGTTTTCTTGACTGTTGAACCAGTGAGATTTCCTCTACCCGGTCTACAGGAGCCAGTCTTCACATGCACGGGTAGATAAGCCCTAACTCACCGAGGGTTACCCTCACCTGTTCCAGCCTGCCAGTCAAAGGGGTTTTCCAGGGTATGGCTGCTGTCGCATGCTGAAAGCTACTTGGAGCCACAGGTGAGAGCTGAATGACCAGTGGGGACCAAAGCAGACAAAGTACTCCTAGGAGTATGAGTGTTTCTCCTGTCAGAGGTTCTACCCCTACTTGTCAAGAGACACCACAACTCTAAAATAAAGATGTCAGCATATTTAAGAATCTTTTTCTAGATCTTTCCATGCAGCTCTACCAAAGAGCTTTGCTGTAGCTCTTGACTATTAAATCCTGATAACTGATGTCCTTTTGATCAATTTCAAACCCAGATTTTTAAGTTTTGAAGAAAACCTCTTCTTTAGGTCCAGCTTCTCATAATGTGTTTGGTGAGCAAGTTGAAAAGGAGAACGTATGCATCTGTTTCACACTGAGGTCAGTTGGAAACAATTCCCCATGTTGTAACTGTCCACATTCTTCAGGGTAATCTTATGTTCTGTTACACACATTTTTCTGCAAAAATTCTGCACACTAATATGAGGGCATCCATGAGGCGTTCATGAACAGTGGGGGGAAGATGTTCCTTCCCACGTCCCTTCTTATAATCTACTCACACACTTGTGGTCTAGTGTTGGTCATGGCAGTCTGGTGCCTATGCAGGAAAAACAAGCCACAAGGCCAAGGAGTTACACCTGCAGACAGGTGCCTATTACCTACACATGACAGAAAATAAATATTAGAGTAAAATATTCAGCATGTTGCTACACTGTCCGGCCGAAAAAAAGTCACACATTCTAATATTTTGTTGGAGCGCCTTTAGCTTTGGTTATGGCACGCATTCGCCGTGGCATCGTTTCGATAAGCTTATGCAATGTCACAACATTTATTTCCATCCAGAGTTGCATAAATTTTTTGCCAACATCTTGTATCGATGATGGGAGAATTAGAGCGCTGCATAAAGTCTTCTCCAGCAAATCCCAAAGATTCTCAATGGGGTTAAGGTCTGGACTCTACGGTGGCCAATCCATGATTGAAAATGACATCTCTCTCATGCTCCTTGAAGCACTCTTTTGTGTGACTGGACTGTTGAAACATATTGGGCATCAAAAAATTCTTTTGTTGCATAAACCTCTTATTAGCAGTAAGCCAGTCACATTGGGAGTCTTCCTGAGGACGAAGATCGCTTCCAGTGAACTCCGGAGCTAACAGGTGAAACTCAGTGTAAACACCAGGGAAAAACTGAGCACAGGTAGATTCGAACCCACAACCCTGCTCATTTAGCTGCTGCATTGCAGCGCTTTCCGGGCGTGAGCGTATTACAAGCAAAAGATACGGGCTCCTCTCCTATTTGGATATTAATACTTTACTTACGGACCTAAAAATACAGAGAGGGCTTATAATAGGCACAGCAGCACTCCATCGCGCTGCGGTAACGTAATCCAAGCCAGCCACCGCTTTTAGCCTCCCCAAGACAAAGTGTGTCTATATCGGGTGCACGCGGCTTACTGTCTTGACCGGGAGGATATTTTTACGGACGAACCCCCGTCCAAAAAAAACCCTTTGCTGCGACTCAGATTTGCGGAATATTTTCCACAGTGTGTGTTGGCCTTATAAAAATAACGCGCAGCGCGGGCACGGCTGACACACGACGTATGAGTGCAATGCGCGCGCTCGCTGCCTGAAGCCCAGCACTATGCGGCCGCTTATATCCGTCCACTTGTTGTGGAAAAAAATGGAACAGGTGCAGCCTCTTAACATTTAGAGGCGGCCGGGAAGGGGGGCGTGCGGCCTGCAGGACTTTCCGCGCCGCGTCTGGGTCCGAGCCCTCCGCCGTCCTCTCAGTATTGTTCGCGGTTTCATCTTTTTCCCCGATCCTGACCACATCTGCGAGGAGTGTTTTCCCCACCATCCTTCACATATACTGCTCTTTCTAGGGATTTACATTAAAAATGGCTGCTTTGGCGCAGGTGTGGTGTAACGTAAGAAACTAGCCGGCCCGAACTAGGTTGGTCCGGTGTTCCGAACACGGTTTCCATTCGGTACCAAACTAAAAAAAAAACAAACGAAAAGTGAGCCATTCATTCAGTGTAGTTTGTGCTGGAATACATCATTTAGTCAGAAATAGAGAAATCGCTGCACGTAGATTTGCCTCTTCAGCCTTGTTTTTCAAGTTTACAACAAGCGAGACCGCGTCTCAGCGTCGAGTGAAATTGGACTTTCACGATGCGAAAAGGCCGTACCAGAAGAAAACTGGCGTATTTTAACTGCAGTAACAATAATATAAAAGGACACTAGCAAAAAAATTTAACAATGGGGGTGTTGGCTGTCCGTCGTAGGTTCCCCGAAGTTGGGCTATTAGTCTGTTAAATTCGGAAGTAGAAGTGAGGCATTTTAAATATTACCATTTGACTTACCACTGAATGGTAAATTTATGACACTATAAACCTAATACAGTTGCAAAAAGTGTCAGTAAGACTGTGGAGATGTGTGCTGTACTAAGGGCAGCAGGGACCAAATCTCCCCCCCATTGTCGTCCTAAAGCTCCTGAACTGAGGGGCTCTGAAACTTGTTTAAATACAGTTATTTGCCTGCTGAGTCTTTATAGAACAGCTTGCTGTATGGAATTATTAAATAGTATTTAAAGAGATCGATTAAAAAATATTCCATGTTTAAAGCATGGCATTAAAACCTGAATGAAACTATGTCAGAGCAACGTGATTTATTTGAACTGCCTGGCTTTCGTCTGCTGTTTTTGTTTTGCCTCAGCTTATGAATGGTCCTTTCTGGCTGCCGCAGCTACACCTGCTTCTCTGCAAATTCCTATGCCGCCAACACACTTTCCTCCAGATCATAATAGGAGCTGACCCTGGCTGCGACTGACCCTGGCTGGGCACACACTGGATTCCTGTGGGAGGCTTGCAGGCGGTTTGGCTTTGGTCTCCAGTCGTGACACATGAGGTCAGGCTCAAGTACGGCCATTTTCATCTCCTGTAGAACTCAAGTGCCTAAACACAGAAAAAAAATTCTGAGCAACTAGTGGGTAAGAGGCGTGAGAAAAGAAAAGCGCCCTGAATACCTCTCAGTACAATCAAACAGAACTTCCATTTGCCAGTCAAATGCTCATGCTTCTTTTTATTTGGCCACATAACACGAAAGCTAAAAAACGGCATTCATTTTTATTCACGTATGGCGTTTTTTTTCTTTTTGATGAAATGGCAAAAAGAAATCTGTGCATGCTCATTGATCACTCAGGCAGAAGTAGATGTTGTCTTGTAGGACAAAAAGTAGGGCTTCTTCGATACGTTGGGGTGAACCAATCCTGGGAATGCAGGACTTCTCCCAGCTCAGCTGTCACCAGCAGCGCAGATTTGTGCACCCACAATGCCCCCGAGGTCCCGCGGTCACGGGGTCGGATCGAAGCACCTTGTAATTGGGGCACTTCGCATAGCCTAGTCTTCCCAAGTGCTGCAGAAAAGGCATAGGGGGTCTGAACCCCGTTCCCAGGCCATCTCTGGTCCCCAGCATCACCCGCACCTGCTCCCAGATCGCTGCCTCTTCGGCAAACCGTTTGACCGCTCCTCGCACGTCACTTGGCCCCCCCACGGCCGTGCAGATGGCGGGAGTCGAATGCAGTCATGGAGTAATGAACAGCGTGCTCCCGAATCCGAGCCGAGGCCAAACGAAAGTTCTAGAAACGCTTATATTGGATATCAACTTGTCTTCTCCCAGTCACAAAATTAGGGCACAGTGTGAATACGAAATGGTATCAGAATGTCTGTCAAAAGTGATTCTTCAGTAAACAAATTGTCCTACAACATGGGAAGGAGGATCAACAGCTTAGGACAGACCAGTGTATGACACGTAGATGTACAAACTTTGGATTTAGTCATACTCCATTGTTATAATTTATGTTCCTTCCAGGATGGGATGCTTCTTTGCTCTGGCACCCAAGGCCCCTGGACTGGAGAATGCTGCAGTTTGACCAACTCTTGACAGGTACTCCCAGTCCTCCACCTCTACTGGCTTTCTCTCGGCCAGGTTCGAAAGACGCTGGCATTCTTTTCCACTGCGTGCCTGTCGCTATGGCGCTCTTGTGCCGTCTCAACCAATCCGGTCGTTGTCCGGGGGCAGCACCTCCGAGGAGGCATCACCTTAGCAACCATTGTTTGTTTACAAGCCTCGTCTGGTCCACGCTGGGTCCTCTGTGTCTCCCATTCTCTGGTGAATAGGAGGCCCCCCTCCTTTTGAGAACACGGTTGGGAGGTCTATTCAAAGCCGGTAATTAAGGCGTATTCCTTGCGGTAAACTTGGACGCACCTCTCCTCTTCCCATGTTCGGCAAGGGGACAGCAGTCATTGCTAGCCTGATACCGACACTTGTTAAGATGGGGTGTGACCTAGCAAGGGATCCCAACCTTTTTTTTTTTTTTAACATTATAGCATGGGCAAAGGGGGGGGGGGTTTCCTCTAACAAAAACTTGCAAACTTTCAACCGGACCTGTGGCTGTATTGTTAACCAATTTTGCTGATACAAGCTTCATGCAAGACTTTTTCAAACCCCCCCCTAAATCAAATTTGCCAAGCAATGGCAACAGAAACTCCGACAATTCGTAGCGGGGGTCGCGACCTCCGAGTTGGGAAACCATGACCTAAGGCATGATGCCGTCCTTTAGATCAGGATATCTGTTTCTTCCAATGTTGTAATGCATGTCATATGTAGAAACCTAATTTCCAAGTATGTTATGAGCGTTTGTTTCAGTAATGAATACTTTTATTACAGGGGCCATAAAGTTCAGCCTTTTATCAACACGATTTACCAAGTAGACACATGGTAAGATCTAAAGGAGGTTGCCTTTATTGAAGGGGGGCTGCTACAAATACAGAATAAAAGTAACGTATCAAATGTCAAACAGCAAAATTCTGTATAGTCAACTATTCAAAAAAATGCATAAGTCACATAAAGTCTCTGTCTGCGGGGCTGCAGCCATATCAGAGCTTGGTGTCAGCCACTGTATGGCTTTGCCTGTTTTTCCATCCATCTGCAGCATCTGGGCACTTTGCTGCTCAAACTTGGCTTTGCTGTTAAGCACAGTGTTTTTTATTTATTTATTTATTTTTTTGAATCATACACAGGAAATGGTACTGGCAAAATGCCACCGGGGGAGGGGGGGGGGCTTAGTGAGCAGTGAGGCCAACAGGAGCCCTTTTCATGGGCAGACTGAAGCATGAGCCTGCTTTCCCTCCACATTGGCATCTTTCTAAATACTGACCTAACTGTGGTGATCCAAGGTAACGGTTCAACTGTGTTTCAGCTGATCACAGCCCAGGGTCACACGGAGCAGCCGGAGACCAGGTTATCCGTTGCAAAAGATACCGTTTCCTAACTGTGAGAGCTTGAGGTGAACAGGAATCTACAAATATTAGTCCACATGTCTGTGAAAAAAACCCTCAAATTCTCTTAAATTGGTCTTAACACTGGCGATTTTCTTAAGCCAATAATGTGGTTGGTAGACCTTGTAATGTTATTGCAAGTACTAGCAACAGCAGTTTTCCTTCTCATAAATGTGTGCTGGCAACTTCCTAACTTTGCTCACTAGAAAATTCTGCCCGGACTTGAATTTAGCTCATCGGTCAAGTGCAGCACGCTCCTATACTAAACAGTACTATAAACTGATTTTTGGGTTTGGAAAACAAAAATGACCAAAGAAATAAACTTAAAATAGCGGTATTCCTGGAAATAACATGACTTATTCCATTTACATACCTATTAAGTATAACAATAATGACACTAAATATCAGAAGTCAACAATTGTGCATAACTGACAGTTTGTGAAAGGATGTTCAAGTATTTTATCAGGTTACATAAGTGTCAGCAGCCATTGATTTGGTTTAATTTTGCACGTCTTGGATTTAAATACAATATTTACCCTCCAGAACTCATTTGAATGGTGACATCTTCATGGATACCATTCATTTTTTATCAGGTGAAACTTAACACATCCCCTCACTGACACCTGTCCGTTTGGAATTGAGAAAAACAACACATTTGATTTCTACATTAAGAAATATTGCTGAGTGGGTAACCCTGTTAACGGCAATTTCCTTTTAACATTTGTTTCACAGCAATGAATTTGGCTGCACTTTGACTACCTGGTTGCTGACAAAGTGGTCTGAATGGAACAGCTTGGAGAACATTCTGGACTTCCGGGTTTTCAGTAACAGTGAACCCACGCAGCTCTCCAAACGCCACAGAAGTCAGACACACTTTCTTTCCTCCTCATGTCAAGTCCACGCAGTACCTGAGGTACGGCACATCTATCCTGTCTTTATAAAACCATGTTTCACCCTCGGAAGATGAGATCGCACACATGAAACTGAGGGGCCCTATTCTAGTCAACAGACTTCATGGAGAATCTTCTAATGGGCAGATGCATCCAAAGATGTTCAAACCACTCAGTAGCTCGGTAGGTTCATTACATTTCAATTAATTTCTGTACCACCTCACTACATACTACATTTCTGTATTAGTTTCACCTCTTCTGCAAGAACTGGGACCACTTGTCCTTTAAAAGCATAAATGGGGGTAGAGAAGTCTGCTGTTCATACAAGATTTAAATTACTCTTGGGTTTTGAACCTGCAGAACATTTTGAACCGATGGAGAAGCAATTACAACAGAATAACCACCCCCAGCTCACTGTGATCAGGGCGCCCTCTAGCGTCGAAACTGCGCAGTTACGCATCACCATCAGGCAGCGCTTCTGCATGCTGCACCCTTCAAGATGGAAAAATGGTGAAAAAAATATACACTATCTGATGCTTGCAAAAATCTACTGTCACAAAGAAAACAGATATGAAGAATGTGTGTTACTAACCATCTGTTAGTCAGCTATTAAATAATTTGTGTACCTTATGTAGAAAATGGGATTTGTGCAAGTTTTCACCAGGGTTTTATTTGGGAGAACGGCTGTCTGTGTAGGAGTGACCCAAGAGGTCAGCGATCTCCCTCCCTATGCTTGTTCTCTACTTCCCACAGGAAGAAACACGTGTTTGCGATGACTGACGTTATGAAGGTCCCACGCAGATCCAGGGACTTGTAAGTCATATAGGTGAACTGGTGTTGTTTCAATCAGTTTGTTTCCACCTCCATTTGGGCAATAGTAAATGCTGCTCATTGATGATGCAGTGCCTCACCTGACAGAGCTTTACAAATATATTAGCTCAGTTTATTCATGTCTGGATCACAGTTGTCATGATGCGACTGCTGCTGTGACTGACTCCTCTCTGTCTCCTGTCTCAGGAAAGGGGCATTTTGGCTGTGTGATTAAGCAGGTCTACGTGGGCAAGGTCCCAGCCAGCAGACAGTGGAGACGCAGGAGTCTGTAAGGTTTAGGGATAAAGCAGAAAAAGGAGGGGGGGGGTTTGAGATGAGGGGCCTTCAATTTTCTGCCAACGAAAGCGTGAGGGCTGCTTGTAGTGCCGCCTCTTCATCGATGCTGTAGTCCTGTGAATCCCCAGACACAGAGGTGTGTGGTCAGCTGACAGTGAGATGAACCAAACAACATCTGGCATCAAGGACAACAACTGAATCACAAGTAAGGACTCTAAATGGAATTTGTTTAACCCAGCACACCTGTGGGAGGGCATACAGGCTTCATACGTGTCAATCTGAGTAAGAAGAACACAACCAGCCCACTCCTATCCCTTACTCACCACAAATGTGTCATAAGAGAATTTGTGCCGGTGCAGGAGGTGCTGTAGGAAGTTGGAGCTTTTGTAGCTGGGATCACCCCAGGGCATGGCAGCACACACTGGACACACCTGACACAGGGCACACAGACAGTCCAGTCACAAAGCAGTATTCCATTACCCCAAGAACATTAGCTCAGTGCATCAATATCGACAGTGCACATACCCAAATATCACATTAATTCAGATTTATTCTAAATTGTATCAAAGTAGCAATGGAGGTAAGGCAATGGATTTGTAATCTGAAAGATGTTTGTTTAAGAGTAAAATGGCAGTAATTCTCACAGGACTTGAGCCTGCAACACATTGTCACCAACTTGTTTTCATTAACATCTATTTTATATTCTTCCTCTTTACAAGGCTGGGGCTCAGTTATTCTTCAACACGCTCTGTGCTGCTGACAGTGATTTGTAGCCGGCCAACCTGCACGACACCACCCTGGCCCTCTTACACTCACCACGCGGTTGGGGTCACTGCGGTGAGTCTCTAGACAGTGCTTCACCAGCTCTTGCTGGTCCAGGTTCCGGGCCCCACAGTACGGACACACAAATGTGGAGCGGTTAGGGATATTGCTGCGGATCACACAAACACACCGATTCACTACGAAGGGCAGGACAGATGCTACCGAAAGGATGGAAATGAGGATCGGGGTGAAATCACGGAAGGATTGAAATCCTCCCCAAGAAAACACATCGGTACAGCAGCTGGAAAATAGGCAGCAACCCGAGGGTAAATTGCAAATTTTGAATGATTCAATCACTAAACATTCTGAGGAGACGGCAAACACACTCACTGCCCTGTGTGGTGGTCTGCTGCTGCAGTCCTGGTCCTGTGATTGTATACAGCCAGTCAGTTTGTCCCAATGTGACTCATTTACACTTAGTGAAGGTGAAACACACAGTTCCCGTTTATATAAAAAAAAGGAGAACACCTAAAATTTGTATGAGATATTAGTTTGAAATTTGGGGAAAAAGAGAAATTTCCATTCAAAATACAATGAGCCTTAGTAATATTGAGCATTGCACAAAGCCAAAAACATTCCCTCAATGTAGGATGTGGCTTGTCCAGTGCATCACCGCTCTCTTGTAACCATGTAGTTGCTCACATCATCTCTCAGGAACCCTGACTTTTAATCAATGACATGAAAATAAAAAGCTTTAAAGAAATTTCTGAAATGTGAAATGCAAGGGAAAGCCTTACTTATTTCAAACCATACTTTAGACAGCCATGAGTCTGAACTTGACAAGCAGGCACTGGTGATGGGTGGGTGAATGAATGATACCAGCAGGCACCCTGACAGAACGTTCCAGTATGTGCCGTTTCATGGCAGGGACAGGTGGTGTGTTCCATGCTTAGAGTTCAGTCCATATGAGCAACAGGCTGTCAGTCATCGTTGCAGACAGAGGACAGAATGGCACTGGCTGTCTCTGAGTACACTAGACTCGCACCTCTCAGACCTGCACTGTTCCAGCAAGACGGACATGTTTCACTTAAGCTCTGCGATCCATGTTTCCTACAGCTCCACTAAAGTCCTCTTTGTATTTGCAGCACATTTCACATTCTCCAAGAAGAAAAAAATTCCAGAATACTCAACAAGCTACTTATAAAGGAGCAGGTGAATGTAGCAAGGCCAAGAAAACCCTCCCCATCTCTGATTTTCTGTACAGAGTCTACAGATGATCATCATGTCTCCCACTCAATGCAGACCTTCTGAGTGGATATCTGCTGGCAGCAAACACAAGAACATGTGGACTGTCCAGATTCTATGGCTCAGAACTTACATGGAAAAGTAAAGTAAAAGCCCTATGCTTCACCACGGAGAATTGTTTCAGAAAAATTCTATAGACAGTGGTTAAGTGAAATAATTCTTAATAAAGCTCACCTGAATGGTCATTTGTACAGTACCTGGCCAAAAAAAAAGTGACACTCATATTTGGTTGGACCGCCTTTAGCTTTGATTACGGCACGCATTCGCCGTGGCATCGTTTCGATAAGCTTATGCGATGTCACAACATTTATTTCCGTCCAGAGTTGCATTCATTTTTCGCCAACATCTTGTATTGATGGGCGAATCAGAGCGCTGTGTAAAGTCTTCTCCAGCACAAGATCCCAAAGATTGTCAATGGAGTTAAGGTCTGGACTTTGTGGTGGCTGATCCATGTGTGAAAATGTCTCTCTCAGGCTCCCTGAAGCACTCTTTCACAATTTGAGCCCCATGAACCCTGGCATTGTCATCTTGGAAGAAAAAAATCCATTGATGAAAAAACCTGGTCATTCAGTATATTCAGGTAGTCAGCTCACCTCATTTTTGGATACATAATGTTGCTGAACCTAGACCTGACCAACTGAAGCAACCTCAGATAATAACACAAAGTTAAATCCAGGTTGTGACTTTTTTTGGCCGGCCAGTGTATAATTCCTCCAATACATAACACATTTCTTGTGGCAGCACAGACATTTGTTTAGAGACATATGGATCTCTCCGTGTCAGAGTTTTGTACCTTCAGGTTCTATTTTCACAGTTGTGGTCAGACTGGTTCATGCTTGGGAGGAAAGTGTAAAGTGTCTCACCTTGGGATGGGTTGTGACGTAGGCACTATGGGGACAAACTTAGGGCAGTTGGCCATCTGCTCCTGAACCTTGGCGCAGGATGAAATATGCGACCTCATTTTGATTAGCGGGACCTAAAAGTGAGGTGGAGAAATAAGATTATAGTCTAAGAAAACTGTGCAATGGCTGTGTCACAAATATTCAACAAAACAGTTATTAAAGATTGTCCCCATTTATATCCAACTCCATTTTCTTAGCAGAAAATTTTTGTCTTGAGGGGCAAAAGTAACCTGTGTTTACACACCCAGCCCATAGATGGCAGTGAAGGGCACCTAAGCAGAATAGGAGTCTAACAGTTTCACATACTGACTTTGGTATTCCTGAGATTTCAGGTTTCAGATGAAATTGTATTTAATTTCCATTATCTTTCATTTTTATGTTTTGTAGTAAAATAAAAAAATAAGTTTTTATTATAGCTTTATCCAAGATTTTTATAAAATCTTTTAGTGATACATTTTTAAAAACATTTTCATGGATTTTGAAAATTGGTTTAATACAATAATTTAAAGCTATGATTAATTTATTTCAGATTTAGCTGAGGTTTTATAAAACAAGTCCATCAATAAATCAAGGGGACATCTTTATGACATTTTACTGGTTTTGACTTAGTATAAAAAGTGAGTTTGGATTTATAAATAAATCTGAGTTATGAACCGATGTCCCAAATGTGCTCAAATTGAGAAGCAACTACACAGTAAATCAGGAGAGTTAAAACTAACTCAAACTTTATTAAGTGAATTTTATAAGATCTCAGTGTTTGCTATGCTTCTGAACTTTTCCAGGCTCCTGGTCAGGTACTGACATTCAAAGTACTTTCTGCACCAAAGTCAGTTGCCTCACCTTTTTGCTGCAACCTCTGCAGGGGGCCTTGTAGGATGAGAGCTGCTTTTCCACACTGGACGACCTCTCCACCTTCTTGGGGTCAAAGGGCATGCGACACAGCGGGCAGAGGGGCGAGCTGACTTGCAGACACGGCTGGAGACACTCTCCACAAAACCTGCAGAGGGTAACAGCATGTGTAACGGCGTGTGTGCATTTAACCTAACCTACCCTATATATTGTACCTACAAGCAGAGAGTCTCATCCTACATCTCAAGGTTCTACCTTGTGACAACCACTTGGGAAATCAAAACAAAATTTTATTCAATACAAAATTTGTACTAGAAATACAAAATTAAAGTAAAAAATGCATTACTAAACCATCCATCTACTTTCAGTAACCCATCATTCAATTAAGGGGCAGTAATCCAACAATGAATCCAGTATTTTAAATTCTATAAAATATAAGTCCATCGTGACTGATTTTAAAAAATAAATAAATAAATAAACTAAATCTGTGAACATATTCCCCCAAAGCAACTTAACGTTAAACTACTAACTTATTTACACAGTTACATAGCAGGGTACTTTCTACTGGAATAACTTTAGGGCAAATACCTCGATTAAAGGTACTGCAGAAGCAGGTGACACTTGAACCTTGGTGCTTCTGGTTCAAAACAGCATCATGCCACCTGCATGCAGCACAGTGTTTACAGCTTAAGAAAATATAAATTAAATGTGCGCGAAGGGTTCGAGACCCATACAGCAACCGACTGGAACCTGGTTCTTCCCACCATCAGCAGGAGGTACAGCACGACCCAGGGTTGAAATGAAGCGATGGACCGCGGCTACAACAAACTCCCCTGACCCACCCAGCACCTCCTCTGGAGAGACAGGTACATTACTCTGCAATTACATTGCCATTGGGAGAGCCCTTATGAGCAGAAAAATTAAGTTCTCTTTTTATTCAGCCATTATCTAACAATAAGGCGAAAATAAAGCTTAAAAATGGGAGCATTAATAAGGAAGTAATGCAGCCCATCTTCCAAAACGTGAAGGGAAAATACTAAAGAGAAGCATTAGGATCTTTTTCTTGTCTGACTCAATCCTCCAATTTGTCACCCAGCCTCCCTAACAATGAGCGATCCCACGCGCCCGCAGCAGCGCCACAATGGAGCATCGCACGGAGCCACACGGGCGCCTTTGTCCTCCCCCACTCGGCACTCCTCCCAGCCGTCTGCATGGCAGGTAAAGAGAGAGCCGGTGGAAAGTTTGCTTTCCACACCTGGCTTTCCTTTTGTCGTCTGTTCACGCGCCTCACACAAATACGCTGAAATAAGTTTCTCATTCGGATCGGCTCATTTCCGCCCTCATTTTTCGTCACAAACGGGTGGAAACCATCATGTGTGCTGTGTAACTACATAAAAATTGCAGCGTATGCACAGAGGAAGGGGGAAGAGACTGCAAAGCAAGATGGAGTTTGCTTGTACTGTTAATGCCACAAGATGATCCTGGAACATCTTATGGCATTAGTACAAGCCATCTTCATGTCTCATGGCAGAGAGGGACATGCAGAACTGGAAAAGAACAGAGGCCGCCATCCATATTGCAGCCAACAACCAGCTGCTGTATCCTAAGTACAGTCTCCTTGGGTTATGAATGTGCAGGTAACACATTCTTAAAGATATTCTCCCATTGAGTGATTTTTTTATTTTTTATTTATATCTTCTTACCCATTTTTTTAACATTTGTACATGCTGTGGAGCAAATTCAGCCTCTGTTTATGGACCCAACCGACAATGGAAACAAAAATGCATTCAGACAGATTCCAGTCTGTCATGCTTCTTCCAGCGTTTTGCATTCCGGTTTGGTGAGGAATATCTGTGGAATGGATCAGCGAGCAATTGGTATCAAATTATTTGTGGAGAAAAGGTAACCAGTCAATTTCAATTACTCCTAATTTTAATGTAAGATTTAAATGTAAAATATGTCTTACTAAGCATTTCATTATAGTTTTATTCAAGGTTTTTTCAGAACAAAACCCATAAATAAATGGAGCTAAGTCTGTATTATTAAGCTTTTACTCATATTAAATTAGTGCAAAAGGTGACCTTGGACTTAGGAACAAATCAAGTTATGAAGAGATGTTTGGTCCCAGCAAATGTGAGACGATGGTGTAGGGCAGGATGCCGGGATTTTTTCCCCCCCAGGTTTGGATCAACTACCCATGTAACACCCCAGTTCCCCTCAGCTGGGACTTACAGAGCCTTCGGAGGTGGAGGACACAAAATAAATGACAAAGTGCTGTTGGTGGGCAAAAAAAAAAGAGGTCAGAGCCACCAGGCTCAACTAATTTAGGAGACAAATCTGTTTTGGTGGATGTGGCTTTTATTCTGATTAATCGCTCCAAGGTGCTTATTTAGGGCTCTAATCCACTGAGTCTGGACTGACCTTCTCTGCAGCCCTCAACAACCAGGTGGTACGCAAGGAGCTGCTGGCTCTAAATGGGGGCAGGTGGCTGAGGGTTCGAGTCTGCTTCTGAGACTCCCTGTCAAATGGCTAATGAGCTTCTTTCACTCTCAGGGGTGGTGGAGTTTTCCTCCTAAGCTTGTCTCTCTACTGGGAAGAGTTGTGTCTCTGCCTGAGCATTTACAGAGTTGTTCTGTGTGCCGGTGATCCCCAGCGATTATTCCGTGTGGACCGGTGGCCAACATCAACCGTATATAATTAGTTCTCTGTAACCGGGTCTTCGGAGCAGCAGGATCTGCTACCCGGAGAGCAGTAGCTGTGGGAAGACTGGTGAATCCTTAGTGGAAAAATACCAGAGTAAACGTGTGACACTAATATATGCCAAGTCGCTCTGTACAAACACGTGCAGTTGTAATCGAAAGCACATCTGTTGAAACTGGAGCCGGCGACATCTGCAGAATGGGAACTCCAGCAGCGATTGAGGAGACCGGTGTGTTTGTCATGGCAACGCTTGACACAAGCAGACAAACTGCGTGTATGTACGGAGCAGCCATTCCCTTAAATACCAAACGCACGGATTTCATGGAGACGCAAAATTGCTTCTTTATAGAAACGCGCGCGTTGTACGTGCACGGCGAAGCTGTCGCTTGCGCTTGCTGATATTCCTGACCGCACGTGCCGCACCCAGTTCCCGGCGACACTACTGAAAGACGCGGTCAAGGTTATCTGCCATCACTCGTCTGGCAGAGTTGATCCCACGCACGCCTGTTGAACACGCTGATAAGCGCTTGCGGTGGTGACTGCGGCCCATCGAGAACAAATCTGAGATATCAGGCTTTAAAAAGTTACAAATCCTAATGCTGCAGATGGAACTTTCTTGAAAGGGGCAGCTGGTAGCATAACGCAGAGCTGCGGCCACCGGACTTGGAGGACATGGATTCAAATCCCACCTCCTGCTTTAGCGCCCTTGCCTAAGGGTGCCTCCTTACTCGTATAAATAGGTAATGCATTTCAGTTGGGTTAATGTTGTTAGCTGCTTTGGAGAAAAGCATCAGCTAAACAAATGCATTTAAAATTTTATGCAGCAAAATGTACTAGTGTTAAAAAAAAATGGATTTCTTCTGTGTGAATTCTGTTAACTTTTTCACCCGTTTCTAACAGTAAACTGCTGTAGATCCGAGAAGTCACCTGTTAGGGTTGGGTGCCTGTGTGCTTCTGCAGAGTAGGACAAATTCATGCACAGACCTAATACAAACGTGTCAAAACCAGACATAAGACAAAAGACTGTTACTGCAGAGTCTCAGACAGTTTTAAATAAAATAAGAATTTCATAATAAGGCTCTGTGGCTGTGGTCTCCTGAAAAAGAAACAGGCTAGACGACCAATTTCCCGTGCGAGGTAGAACTCGGCAGCTGTGGAGCGCAAGAGCAGAAGCCACGGTCATTAGACAACCGCAGCAGTGACAAGAACAGATGAACACAGGTGTTGCTCAGGAAAAAGCCCAGAGGGGACGCTGGCTGAAACCCGCGTGGTTCTGCCATGCATGTAAAAACAGTCCTTCTACTCCTTCTGTTCTCCTCAAGACGATGCCTGGAGTTTTACTAATAAACACCTGTGCGATCGACCAGATATTGAAGCAAATTATGGCACCGTTGTGATACTGATGGGCAAGCTGTGCTAGACTGAGCTGTTGAAACACAAGCCGGACCTTGACGTCCCTGGGCTGCGGGTTCGAACGCGGGTTAGAGTCCAGCTCAGTCGGTGTGGTTTGCACGTTCTTCCTGTGTTTGTGTAGGTTTCCTCCAGATGGGTCTCAGAGCTCAAAGGCGTGTGTGTGCACACGTGTGTGTGTGTGTGAGAGAGAGAACGCGAGTGTGTGCGACTGACCTGTTGAGGTCTGGTGTGTGTCACACCTCACCCCTTCGCTTTCACTACAGACTCATGACCACCGCAGCTTACTGATAGCAAATGGATATTCAGAAACAGTTAAGATGCCATCAAAATTTCAAAATCGTGCCAGGAGCACAAGGACACAGCAACAGCAGAGTCTGACTGGTGCGTCACAGAGAGTGCGATGAGCTGGCAGGGTCCCGTCATTGGCACAGCACCATGCAGGTGAGCCCCCCCACAGAATGCTGCCACTTATAGCCCACCGCTGTGGGGCCGAGGCGCGGGAAGAAGTCCTCGATGGGAAGAGCTGCACGAGGCCTCTTACTGTCACCCATTTTTTTATGAGGCAAAAAATAGAACAAAGGGTATTTGCATATCCTTTGGCTGCATGTTAGGAAAATGGCTCTCTCCTTGACGGGAACTCGACAGGCGTCTTCAGAAAAACGTGTTCATAGAACCCGTAGCACCACAAAGAGACTTTATTACTGGTTCTTTATTTAGTTGATGCCTTTTACAGTATGAAGTTTTGGGGGCAGAATGTTTTTGAGCCGACGTGAATGCTGACATCGGAGCAGCTGCGGTCCGGGAAAGCAGCGGCATCTTAAAGTAAAGATCATTATTATTAGCCATTATTTAGCTGATGCCTTTCTCCTACTAACTTTCAATGTCAAGGAAGTACACTACGCTATTTACAGTAACTTAACCATCCATGCAGCAGGGTAATTTTTACTTGAGTAATTCAGGGTAAAGAACCTCCCAGGTCCTTTTAGCACAAGGCAGCAGCCCTAGCATCTTAATATTTCCCCTCTGACCATAAACACTGACTCAACATAAATTTTGAAAATGTCGACAGCTTGGTGAAGGCTGCTCCACGCTTCATCATTTCAACAGTTTTACATGCCCCCCGCCCCCACCTGCCTTACAGCAGCATCACTACAGAACAGGGACTCACTGGCAGCACAGATACGGTGCACTCTTCTCGATGAACAAGTGTGTGCTACTACCAATACTAAAACACTCAGCTCTTCCCGTTTGCTCCACAGTCAGCGAGTGTCAAAATCTGGTGTGGGCACCCCAGGGTCAGGACCACAGCGGCGTGTCTCCCAGACCCACGGCAGCAACGTTTTCCAGAAAATACCACCTCCGGAACATAGCGAAGCATTAGTCATTCAGAAGCTCAGGTGGGTGGCAGTGGGCACAGCGCCATCCGCAGCCAAAGGACAGTAATACAGCGGACCGGCCCTGAAGGTGGCTTTGAGACGCATTTACATGGAATTGGCGTTTTTCCTCCTCACTGACTGGTATTAGGGTAAAGGATGTCATGGCGTGGACAAGATGACATCTCAACTTAGGGTAATGCAGTCACACCAAACCTCTCCAAGGGGTCACAATCAGAGTCATCACACAGTCTGTGAAACTTACAATGTGAGGTTTGCACACGTACAATGCTTACCCATTTACACAGCAAAGTAATTTTTACTGTATCAATGTCAGGTAAATACTTCGATCAAGGACACTAGAGGAAGAATAGATATTCAAAACCAGCATCTTTTGAGTGGAAAGCAAAAACTCTAGCCACTGCGCTACCTGGGGGCCTTATAGTCAGGCCATGTGTTTACATGGCTAGCAAAAGGGACAAAAAAAATGAGAGATGGGGTATTGTGTCAAAGGAGGGGGACACTGTTGTCCTGGATACCATTAACAAACAGGACGCTACTTGGAGACAGCATTCCTGTGGGGTGCAGACCAGAGGGGAGGCAGGAAACAGATGAGGGTAATGATGCAGCGTTCTGCACGATATTGGTACCACACATCCCTCATGGGGGGGATGATGTCTGTAAGCATCTAATGGAGGGGTTCTCAACTGGTGGACCATGAAGGTACTGCACTAAAACAAGAAGTTTGCTCATCTAATAATTCACTTCCCTCCATTCCTATAAAGCAAAACACTAACAGCACCCAGCACATTTGTTTAAAAAAAAAAAAACCAAGATCAGCTTCCACTGTTTCTCCTCCAGAATCCACTCCTTAAAAAGAGCACCAAGTGTGTGTTTGGCGAGCAGTGGGTGACAGCTGTGAGCCGTCATCGTATTGACAGCGTGAAGCTCCTTTGTGTCTACGACTCAGCATCTTCGTGAGGAGATCAGCCATGGAATAAACAGGGTAAAAAGCGTTCGCATTTGTCACTTCTAAGGTATTTCACTGTCCTTTGATTAAGTGTGACACAATTGAAAAGCACCGAGCCATAATGTGACTCAATACTAAATATAGTTTTACCACTAAGTTGTGTCTTTGTTATGCAAACTTTAGCTGCAGACTCGCATTTGCCTTGTTGGAGATGTCAGCAAGTGAGTAGCTGGCTTGTGTGAGTGAGTGACATGAACACAGTGACATGACCTCTTCTGACTGCATTAAATGCACCAGCCAGAGAGGGAAACCAATGGAGAAATATTTAAAGCTTAAAGTTTATCAGTGGGTGGCACAGTAGCACAATGGGTAGCACTCCTTCCTCAGAGCTCCTGGTGAGGTTCAGATGTAAGTCCAACTCTGCATGTAGCTTACATGGCTTTTATCCAGGTGCTCTACTTTCCTCTCACAGTCCAAAGATTTGTTTCAGCGGACTTCTAACTCTAAATTTCCCTCTGTGTGTGTGTGTGAGCACAAATTTATCTTTTCTTGCAACAGAAGAGTCCCATCCAGGCTGTACCCTGCCCCACATCCTCAGCTTATGGGTTATGCTCCTGAGCACAGTGACCGGCATTAGGCAGGTGCTTACAGATAGTGTGATGGATGAACCTCACACAGGTGATTAACTCCAGGATTGTAGAGCTGAGCAGAGAAGAAAGGAGATGGAGAGACCAAGTAAGATCAGCTGAGGATGGGGGAACCTCTGTGTCTTTGAAGATCCGTGATGTCTGACTGAAACCAACTCTTGGTCAACTCAGGGAGGGAGGGGGGCGCTGTGGTTAACGTGCCAGAACCAGACCCCGTTTCTGCCAGCGTTCCTCCAACAGAATCATTGCCCAGACCATGCCCTTCAGACGCAGCAACACCTCACAAGCGAGACCACAGGACCCCCGCTGGTCCTCCGCCACAGCAGCAGCACAGATCAAAGACCGACACTTGCATGGCTGCCTAGGGACACCGATGCCCCCAACAAAGGCCCAGAGAAAGAAATGTGGTATTTCAAAATACATCTCATATATATTTATTTATATTTCTGTAAAAGGCAGCGAGTCATCTCCTCACACCTGGGAAGCACAGAAACAAATGGCAAGGTTAAAATTATCTGTGTGAGAATAGACGACAAGAGCTGCAAATACAACAAAGACTATTTGAAGCGATTTTCTTCCCCCCAAACCCCCGCTGGAGTGCAAAGACAACAACGTTACACATTCAACACTAAATACTGCAGTTCAAGCAATAAATACACATATTCGACAGACATGGCTACACCATCCGTCTTTCCGCAATCCAGCTGTAAAACCCCGACAAGGAAGACAAACAGGACCATCGACCGTACATGGCCCTGTGCACATCATGTGACACAGCCTGTTATTGTTCTCCTCTATAATGTGGAGGTACTGGGATTAGCACAGTGAACTGCCAGCAGGTGAACAGGTGTGCATGCAATTCGGGATGCTTCAGTCGAACCTTAGAAGGGCTTCAGATGAAGACGCTGTCCATCATTTGGGGACAGATAGGGGTTGAATACGACAGAAGCTGACAGAAATACAAGCGCAAGTCTTAGGGTCCCTTCCCCCCTTCTTGCTAGGATCGAGGCATTCATCCTGGATGGATGGATGGATGAATAACTAAGTAGCTTAGTGTACAACCACAGTCACATTAAGCGCATCAGCTAAATTAATAATCTAAAGCAAAATGCCAAAATCCATGTCAAAGATATTCACCAGGGGGTTGGACCCTTTCACCCCAACTGTATCCCCTCCTCCTCTTCATTCCACCTTGATTCCCTTTCAACAGCCCTCTTCATATCTTTGTCCATTACTTTGTTATTAATGTCACTCGCTTTTTTATTTTTTATTTTTTTAAATCCAAAGAACCTCACGGCTTCGGAGCCATTTAGCCAGCTGGATGTTGTACCGGGCGCCGGCGAGCTCACAAGTACTGTGTCACTAATGACCAGTGGGACTCGAACCAGCAACCTTCAGGGTACAAATCCGCACCACCACCTGTCAGCGCACTCATTTTTAAAAATTGCATGTACTGTCAGTACTTATTCTTTACTCACTGTGTACGACTTATTTCACAGAGCGCGGCCCCGGGGGGGATATTCGGGGAACGGCGGGAGCGCGCAGGGGTACTCACGTGTGCGCGCAGCTGGCGATGCTCACGGGCTTGTGGTAGACCTCTAGGCAGATGGGGCAGGAGAACTGGCTCTCCACACTGTCCCCCGGGACCCCCACGGTCGCTGCCGCCGCCACAGCAGCCGCGGCAGCCGCCTCACCCGACTGCTGGTGCCGGAGCTGGGCAGCCGATACAAAGCTGCGGAACATCGCCATCATGAACGCCGATTTGAGCTCACGCTCGGCTCCCGGCTGAATGCGTCCGTGTCCGGGTCGGTGACAGCGCGCTGGACAGAAACAGAACAAATGCCTGCGTACGTGCGCTGCGCACTGCGTGCGTGGAGATTGAAGCTGCGCCGGGCGTCGGTCTGTGAGCGCAAGAGCTGCGCGGCGACGAGGGAGACACGACGAGCACGCCGAGAAGTAAACATTAGAAGGCAGCGCTCCCAAACAAAAACCTTTTAAATCCATTCACTCCCAAGGTCCTCTGGGTACTGTCGTTCGAAGCCGGGCTTCATCTAAGTCAAATGTGAATATTTGAACTACAATCCCACAAGTCTTTGCTGCCACTAGCGCACCATCAAGCCACTCAGCCGAAAGGTTTTCTGGGCGTTGTAGTTTGATGGGATACAACAACAATAGGGTTTACGAGGGCTTAAACTGTATTCCCAGAAATCTTTGCGTCCCAATCCGATGCCTTCAATTAGAACAGTCGACAGTTATCCTGGGTTTTGCAGTTTGAAAGTGACTTTCAATCGTGGAATATATTCACGTGTAAACTACAACTCCTAGAAATGTCTGGGACTCTCCCTTTGAAGCGCATTCACCAGCTGGCGCTGTAGCGTTTGGGATAGAAAGCTGCGGTGCTCTTGCTTTGTTGTGATACAATTTGGTTCGCTCACTCGGGCAAAACTAGCAAAATAGTAGTCAGCTTCGGTGTATTTTAAACCAGGCGTTACGTGTTCGCAACGAGGAAAACAAATGTTTTTTTAACTGTTTTAAACTTATTTGCGTCATCAAACAGCGACGCATACAGCGAACGCACATGTTCTCGAAGGGTCTTTTCTACTGCGATTTTATGTCACCGTTATTAACAGAGTAGCCGAACGTGTGCTCATGGTTAGAGGGACGTTTTGGTGAGGAACAAATCGAATCCAAATACGACGTTTTGTGACGATTTTAACGCGCAGGCGAGGCTCGACGATGTGTCAGGTGGAGGAGGAGTACAGCGAGCAGCTGGAGACCGGGAGGCCCCCAAGGTGCGTCTTTCCTAAAGAGTCCTTTCCATTGCTGTCGTTGGCCGGTTAGTGAGATCCGAGGAGATGGTCGCGTTGAACACGGTAGTCAGCTGGGCCGCATGGGCGTCTCACTGAGTTTTTTGCCCCCCAGGGTTTCCCAGACGTGTGTGAAATGCAAGTCAGATGGCGCCGCCCTGCTGGTCCGCGCTGGAGACGCACTGTGCCGGTAGGAGAAGAGCAGTAGCGGGGCACAGCCGCTCCCTGACGCCCCTCACTCATCCCCCTTTCCTTCCTTTCTGTCTGCAGGGGCTGCTTCAAGGACTTGTTTGTGCACAAATTCCGCGCCATGCTGGGGAAGAATCGTCTCATCTTCCCCGGAGAGAAGGTGGGTGTGTGCTGGGGAGGCGGCGGGGTTCCGGGTCCTGGTGGGTTCAAATCCCACTCCTATTGTAGTACCTATGGTCAAAGTTATTACCCTGCTGTCTAAAAGGATTTAAAAAAACTAAATGGTTTATCGCTGTACATATTTTGGAGGAGATGGTCAGATAAATGAATTATAATAATGACGACAGAACAGTGTTGCAGGGTGTGTGTTGGTGACAGTGCCGCTCTGTGCAGGTTCTGCTGGCCGTCTCCGGGGGGTCGTCCTCTTGCTCCATGCTGGCGCAGGTCCAACAGGTACCCCATTGCTCACAAGGGTTTTACATCATTTTTACCAGAACTACAGAGGAACACTTAATCCTGCCACGGTTTTATTATGCATTTACTTTGTAGAAGTTGGTGTCCAATAGGAATGCTTAATTTACACAAATAGATATTTTATTATCCTCTAAGGCACTAAGCTATAAACTTTGTTTAGGTATAAGTAAAACGTGAGAAGTTCTTGCGATTAAATCATTCTGTAGTCGCTGATATTATTGCACTTTAGATTTACGTAAAAGATGCTTAAGCCCATCCTAGTAATGTGCTTAATTATAATTTAATGTTTCTGTCCTCCTGCATGCGTGTTCATCAGACTGAAATGACACTTTTGTTGCTTTGCAGGGTTTGAGCAAAGATGCACCAAAGAAATTAAGATTTGTTCCTGGCATCGTACACATCGAAGGTGAACTTCGCTTTATCGTTGTCTGTCCTTCAGTCCCTTTCCTGTGACCCCACCCCGGTGACCCCGGTGTTCGTGTGTTGACAGAGGGGGGCATCACTGGGCAGAGTATGGATGAGCGGCGTAGGACAGTAACGCAGCTGGAGTCCATTTTCAAGGCCACTGGATTTCCTTTCTATATAGTTCACCTGGAACAGGTGAGCAACCTGAGGGAGGGCGGCATCTCTGCACTGGGCCTCTGTTTGCACCCCACTGTCCTCCAGGCCAAGTATCGCTATCCACTAGCTTGTTTATTGTGCTAATTAATGGAAAGTTTATTTTAAAGTTATAGATGAAGTATGAACTGCACTGTAAAAACTTGTCACTGCAGTTCTGAAACACCTGTTTCAGTCGCTGATGAGTCAGGAAAGTGACTGACCGAGTCCTGCCCTCTGCTGGCTTTGCCAGGTTTTCTGCCTGCCTGGCCCCGTTCTTGGTGCCACCTGTGGACCTCCACCGGGCTCTGAGGAGAACTACAAGGCCGCTGTGGACAGATTCATGCAGAGCGCTAAGGTGGATGGTGGCAGCACCCCCGGCGGACAGGAACAGGATGAGCACTCCTATGTGCTGGAGGCCCAGCGTCTGCTTTGCCAGCTGAAGACCGAGGACCCCCCGAGTGCGATGCTACCCTTTGACCCACAGCTCACTGACGCCTTACAGAAGCTGTTTGGCTCAATGACCAGTCTCACGGCCAAAGAAGACGTTCTCCACACACTGAGGTCAGAGGTCCCAGGGAGCCTCATACTGGTGTTCTTCACTGACTGCATTAGATGCTGTCCAGGGTTCCAGCAAGGAAGCTGTTGATGTCTAAGGAGTTGCATAACTGTGTGTGAGTGTTAGTGAGAGAGAGAACACACTTTGTCCTGTTTGTACTCCCTCGGACACATCTCAGCTACAGGGAGAGTGATGTGTTGCTCTTCTTGGCAGATAGGCAGCACCTGGTCGTCCACACAGCCCGGACTCGGGGGTACTCCAAGGTGATGATGGGGGACAGCTGCTCCCGTCTCGCCGTCAAGCTGCTTAGCAACATCTGTCAGGGCCGAGGGGCATCGCTGGCCACCGACACGGTGGGTTCAGTTGTTCGCTTTTCCTTGATACATCTTGGTGGTTACAGAAGAAGGTTGTGAAGTTCAAGACTTTTTTCAGTGGTTCTTCTCGTGTTTAAACCTAATCTGAGCCTTTATTGCAGGCTTGGTTCTCCGGGTGTTTATTTGGCTGCAGAATATTTAACCTCAGATGTGTGTGAATAGGGCTTTTTTGACCGTCGCTATGGAGACATTGGGATCGTCCGGCCCATGCGGGACTATTCGCTGAAGGAGATTGCTTTCTACAACAGGATGTTTGGGGTCCCGTCTCTCTTCATTCCTGGGCTCGACACCAAGGTAAGATGGACTGTTAGTTTGCGGGTCAAGATCCACACCAGAGGAAATGGCTCTTGCTTGGAACACTGGGACTGTCTGTACACCCCCCGTGATACTCTTCCCTTCCACAGAGCCCGGACAAGGCCAGCATTCAGCGGCTCGTTGAGAGCTTCGTCACCAGGCTCCAGGCCGACTTCCCCTCCACCGTCAGCACCATCTACAGGTAGAGCTGCGGCTGTGAAGCACAGGGTCCTGGGAGCAGATGCTGTCATGTCTTATACTGTATAGTTTTCATTCTTATGTGTTTTGTCTTGACTTTGGTTTTTTGATTTACTTTCTCAAGGGTTTGCTGCTTTTTGTCTGGCTTTCGTTTGTAGGACAAGCGAGAAACTGCAGACTGCGGGGGGCTCCCGGAGTACAGACACCGAACCCACGCCCGAGTGTCTGCTGTGTCTATGCCCTCTGGACACCAGGCTGCGTGAGTAGTGGGGGCTGCATGGGGATGAGGTTTATTCCAGCTCACAGGGAACTTCCACGTGGAGTCCAGTCAGCCTGAAAGGCACATTTCCTCTAGCAAAGAATCGCATGATGAAAATGGGGCACTGGGTGGTGTAGTGATTAAAAAGTTGAAGGATCCAAGTTCAAATCCCACCTCCTCCTGCATTTCCTTTGATGGAAGTACCTGAATTAAATCAGTAAAAATTACACAATTGTACCAAGTCACTTTGAAGAAAATGCCAAGCTGTATGCATTTCCTCCCCCTGTATCGTTTGTATAGCGTGTATTCTACGTGCTTTTGCTGTAAGGATGCTGCTGATGACGATACCATCCTTGCTGCCCATCTCTCCTCCCACTGTCCCCAGCAGAGGAGGCATCTGCCTTCCACGCCACCCTTGTGTCTGAGAAGCTCTCCCAGAAGCAGATCCCAGAGTCACCTCCTGCTGATGGGCAGTGCTGCGCCTGTGTGAATGTGCAGAGCCAGAGCTGCGGGTCAGCAGGGGGCAGGTGTTGCTCCTCCGGCAGGTGCGTGGGGCATGTTTGGGGTGATGGTCTACTTAGCTTCACAGGACATGGTGCAGAACACACTGGAGTTGATGCCACTGCTCTTTCTCTCTCAGGAGCTCTGTCCCCACAGACCTGAAGAGTCTCCTCTGCTACAGCTGCAGGCTAACTATCCGAGACATGGTGAGTGCAACGCTCCCATCATTCCGCTGAGGAGCTGTCTAGCTGCCTGCTGGAGCCGTGAAGTCATTAGTGTGTTGGTGTCTCCTTGTCTGTCACAGACATCCACCAAATTCCTGCCTCCCTATATCATGTCCGAAGCGGAGCATCGCATGCGGAGGTGAGGCACAGCCTGACAGACTACAGAATGATTCCTCAGCATGCAGTGTAACTTGGGTAACAATGGTGTTCAGCCACAAGGGACTTGTAGCATCTTACAGATGTGGACCATCATATGCAGTGGTTTGATCGCAGCTGTCTCTCACTATCCAAATATTTGCTATAATAAATTAGAAGAATTTCAGGCAAAAATTTCAGTTGCACATTAGTGAAACAATTTGGGGGTGAGAATGTAGTATGGGAAGTAAATGTTTTCCCACAGTGTGTCCGTCAGCCATTTTGTGTACGCTACTTAATTGAATTGTTTGAATAAATGGGAAACCTTTTCCCCCTGTAATACAAGACCATGCTACTGTCTGAAAATTCGCCATCTGACATTCTCAGGAATGGATTAGACTGGATGCCTGTACTTTACTGAGCCCACCCTGGGTGTTTCCTGCTGAGCGCTGTTTCTTAAACTGTGGTCTCTGATGGGGTGTGGTTGTTCAGGTCCCAGATGAAGGAGGAGATTGCAGAGTTCCTGCTGCCTGAGGATGAAACAGAGGAAGCTTAAGAGTTCTTGATCTCCAGCACCAGGCCATTGGAAGGTCATTCAGTGGGGACCCTTTTTATTTCAAGAAACTACTCCACTTCAGTTCTGAGAGGCACTGATTTTATAAACAGTTGTGCTATTGATGCACATTGTGTTGGAATATATATTAATCTTTTCAAAGGAACAGTATAAAATCATTTTAGTATATGCTGCTGTGTGCATTGTGTTCTGCACCACATTACACTGGGGGTGGGGCTGCAGGTTGCTGTACAGTTTCTTAGCCATTACTGTTAAATACTTTTGATATAGTCAAAACCCAATTTATTTCCACAGAGGAACATTGAAATTATCAGCTCAAAATCAGAATACAAATACTTTTGCAAAAAAATCTACGGTATCTTACAGCACTGGAAGTTTAGACTTCCAGTTATTAAAAATAAAGTATGAACATACAATACCTAGATGAATGATTGTTTCCCTTTCCATGTCACCTTGCAAACAGCATAACAGTAATTTTGACAAGTTGGTTTAAAAAAAAAAAAAAAATGCACACCTTGAATCAGTACAACACTGACCACACAACAGCAATGCAGTTCTTATGGTGAAAAGTGATACTTGTAGAGTGTTTATTAATGAAACTATTTCAGCATAAGGAGATCAACACTGTCTTTGGTGTGGCACCCAGCAGTTTCTATCGCGACTCCCCCCCCGGGCACTGTCAGCTCTGCGCGTCTGCACTTTAAAGCAGTCATGTCAACAAACAAAAACAAAGCTACTGTGCTTTGACAAACTTGCACCAAGACAGTAAACAGATTTTTCCACAGTAAAAATATTCAGAATTGGAAAGACATTAAATGAATTCAAGTGTTTGTAGTCTTAAGGAGGTTCAGTAAGACTTATAACCAGTTACAAAGAGAAGTGTGTGCATTTAAAGAGCCTTAACTGTTTTCATGATATCTTTTACCATAGTAACTGCAGTAGGGAAGTTCCCAAAAAACCCTTGTCCATCCCAAGCTTGTCAGTAAGCAAAAGAAAAATCTGTTCCACAATGGCAAGATAACAATCCACAAAGGATTGGACTTCACATTCCTGCTCTGAGATGACCTCCCTGAGGGCTAAAAGGTCACATTTCAGAAAAGGGCAGAAAGACTTGAACAGCTCTTCACTGGAGTGATGGTGAAGGTGCTGCGCTGTCTCTCTAATGACACCCGAAAACAGACCTGTCACTGCTCCGCTGACTTGCTGGCAAGTAGTTCAGCACAGTGGCCACACGCACAGCTGCAAACGACTGCGAGTGGGTTTGTGGAGATAGGAGTGCTTGTTTCTCCCATGGAGTTGTCAGCAATGTATTCCTGGAAGAAAAATCCAGATTTGGGGGGTGGGGGGGTAGCAGTGGAGGTTAGCAAGGCTAATCCTTCTCTCGTGTCCACTTGATCATGGTCTCAGGTGAGCGGTACAGAAAGATGAGCTTGGAGTACAGCTCCTCTTCCAGCTCCAGCTCGCCTGTCTCGCGCACCAGGAAGATATCAGTGCAGAGCTTGAGGATGCGGTCCACACATGGCAGTTCCTCAAACATGATAGAGTGCGAGATCTCACTGAAGAAGCCTCGCACAAATTTCCCAATCACTAACACCACTGACACGTAGAGTCCCATGATGCTGTAGACAGAGGGAGAAGTAGGATATGTAAATCACAAGGTCTTTAACTGAAAACTGAAGAATGGGAGGTAGTTCGGCATGTAAATGAAGAAAACACATTGCATGAGCTGTCCAGGGTTGCTGAACTCGACTCGCAAGATGCAGTGATTCAACTTTACTCAACGCTGTGGTAGCTGCTTTCCTAACCCCAGAGCAATACTGAGTGAACGTAAAACCTGGTAGACAGTGAAGGGAACACAAAAGGCCCATACCCGTATCCAGCCAGGAAGCCCAGGCTGGGGGGGCTCACTTTGTCGTTGAAGATGACCATAGGAAGGACATCACATTCCTTCACAGAATGGCTACAGTTAGCAATTCCAATGTCCCACCACTCAAGGGTACCGCTGCCATTCAAAGAGCTGTCACTCATCAGTATCAGTGTTACATCCTTATAGCCGTCCTCTTCACCTGGGGGATGTCAAGCAAGTATAGGCAGGCTGAGATATGGTAACAACAAAGCACTACAGTGCCTATAATAAATTCCAAAGTTTTTGCAGTTTCATAGGTGCAAACCCAAACTCATTCTGCTGGAGAAAGATTATGGTGTGCTTACTGTTGCTTCATAATGTCAGTTATCAGGCTCAGGCCTGCTGCAACAGTAACCAAACCAGATGACGAGATTCAGGCCACATTCCCTGTCTGACACACTTATACCGTTAATTCACCCTGGGAGCCCCAACAGCTACTTCCTTTACTCATCGTCACCAGATTCACAATAGAAAAGCAGTCCAGCTTGGGCACCCAAAAGTATACCTCAAAATCAAACACAAACTACTTCAATAGAAAGAAAAAGATTAAAGTTTTGGAATTGCCTTCACAGTCCCCAGTCTTGAAAATTATTGAAAATTTGTGGCTAGATCTTAAACATGCAGTGAATGCATGACAACCTAATATTTGTGAATCTAAAGCATTCTGCAAGGAAGAATGGGGAAAAAAAAATCATAGCGCAAGAGCTGAAAGACATTTAGCTGAGTCCAAGAAATGTTTGGAGGGCTGTGATGTCTGCCAAACGGGGTGTTACTAAGCACTGATTGATAGGTTGCTCAAGCTTTTCATTTTTTCCCAGTCTATTAAAAAAAAAAAAAATCAGCAAATAGTAATTACATTAAAATGAGCAGAAATTTGTCACGTTAAACTTTTTGTTAATTCACATTTTTTATGTAGAGCATCAACAAAATGTAATTTAATCAGGGATGCCCAAACTTTTGCATACAACTGTATGTATGTATGTATGTTTATTATATATTGTATGCAGCTGCAACTGAGTGGGATTAATAAAGTTTAATGACTTAACAGTGGGAAACACAAGCTCCTCAAAAAATGCTGTACATTACAAGAAGTTAGGACTACTGTTCTTTTAATACCATAGGGAATACTGTGTGTCACAGAGGGGATTTCTTTCCTTTGATGAACATACCTTTGTATAGCTGGCTGACAGGTTTGGCCTCTGGACCATTTGGTGCTCGAATATAATTGGGGAAAAAATGAGGCACACGCCTGTAAAAGGACACACACAATGTAGTATGTCATATCATGCCGTCCCAGTTTGGTGCCCCATCTCATGCCCCTCTACCACAGACCACCCCACCTACAGGAGCTCACAGACAGAACTTACACTGGGTTTGACCGATTTCCCACCAGCAGCGAGGCCAAGTCTGCCCGGACTGAGTCTCCGGGCTCCAGCCTGATGGAGTGTGTGTCATATGTGTACTCCACTGTGCCACCCTTCCCTAAATCCCTGTTAACAGATGAGCACATGCAACATTGCTGAGAGGACATAAAAGCAGTTGTGATTTAATGGGTCTGCATGTCAGAGTTCAAACATTTCACAACCAAAACACAGAACTTGAAACAGACACACTAGGGCACACAATAAAAAGAAACTGCACATAAATTAGACTAAAACAAGAAATAAAACACATTCTGACAGTCACAGACATGCACTGACCTCTGGAAGTTCCAGGTCAGGCGCAGGGTCATGGCTGCTGAGCTTTCCTGCAGCTCCTTGATGAGCTCCTGTCTGCTGGGGGGGCTGATCCTCCAGACAGACCCTGAGCTGCCCTCTATTTTAGCTGTCACAATGTCCTCATAGCTGTACAGCGTGATGAACTGCATGGCCACCTGTGAGAAAGAGACAGCAACACAGGCTCCTACCAACAGCTTTAATTGGAGCAGTCAGTCTAAGACTGCAGAGGAACAAACAACAGCTGAGTCAGCCAGAGGTTACTAAATAGTTTGGGAACTGGACACTAGGACATTTAGGCTGTGGACATTTGCTGTTGTCTTGTGTAGAGGGCATTAGCACAGACTGCTCCAGAGTAGCAGTCAAAGGTTTGAGTACATGTGAGCAGCTTGGACAATATTACTACAGAACAAACTGGGGAGAAGAGTGAAAGCAAAGTTATCCTATGCCTCAAGCATTGGATGAAAATGAGCTGGGAATACAGGATGGCTTATTTTATTATCAAAATTGTTAACTTGTGAAAGAAAATTAGTTTCAGTGAACTCACTTTTACACATACTGTATGTAGATGAAGTTAACAGAAATGTATGCTATGTGCATGTCATGTAAGAGGGAGAGCTCTGTACTCACAGCGTTTTTATTGAACCGGTTGGTGAGAGTGTTGTAGTCCTCTTGGGTGAAAGGCTGGATGGACTGCTGCTGGACACTCATGGTGAATAGGGGCTGTAAATAACAGTTGTAATTTCATCTAAACATCCTACTGTACACAACATGTGCCTGATAGTTGTTTGGCAAACAGGTAAATGTCATCAGTAGCTAAAATACAGTAAACACTTTTACAACTTACTTCATAACCTCCCAGCTTGACTGTAACTGTAACATCAACTGGATGGTTGACTACTCCCACAACAGATCTGACCAATGAGATGAAGAGTAGCGGAAACCAGATGATGCAAATGAGGAAGAAGATGATAAGTCCTCCCATTCCATATTTCACAATCTTCTTCTTTTTCTGACCCTTTGGCTGAGGATATTTCTGAACAAATACAAACCATATCAAAACATCAACAACAATGACATGACATTTTATAGCTAATTTCAGCACAGTTAACAGACAACCTGTTTACAGGAGCAACATCAGGCCCTAGGACAGAGTGCAAGAACTGTTGACTCACTTTCTCTGTCTCACGGCTGCACTTTATAATGAAGATATTGGCATAGATGTCCTCCACACACATCCAGTTGGAGAGAGAAAGTGTGGTGTCAGTCCAAACCCAGTCCATAACTGCCCGCAGTTCCACCAAGAATGGCACCAACCGGAACCTAAAGCAACAGTTAAATATGGATTTCTCGGTTGCTCACCAAAATAAGTCATCTGAGTATTTGCCTGGGCAATTAAAATCACATTTCTTACTTAAATTTACCAAGATCTGAAACTGCATCATTTTGATGACAAGTCTGGTTCATTCACAATTTAATGATCTACTGCCCTGTTAAAATAGCAAGAACACACAAAGCTTGATTTTGTTTGGAAATGGCTCCTCCAGAGTTTATCTCCAAACACCTGGGATGTACAACACTCACCCCTGAAACAGGAAAAGATTGAGGTGGTTGTACTTCTTGGTGAGGATGTTACCCAGGATGCGCGTTGGGTAGCCACAGCGGATCTGATAAGCAGAGAGTCCAAAGTAGATGCACTTGACAAAGTACCAGAGCTGAGCCACAGGGTTCTGGCTAAACATTCTGAGAAGAGAGGAAGGATAATACACGTTAATTTAAATACCACAGGATGATTACAAATTCAGTGATGATACTGAATTTCAGTTCATTGTGTTGCACACAGCACCATGCTCTCCCACACCTCTCTGTAACAGCAGGCAAGATGAAGAACATCCAGATGTGAATGCCAAACACAAGGATGATCTGGAAGATGAGCTTGCCCAGGACAGTCTTGCGCAAGTAGAGTGCACGGTCTATGATCATGGTGCTGAACTGGATGAGCAGCATGACAAGGAATGCTTCAGGCACCTGATCATCTGACAGTGTGGAAGCAATGTCTGCTGCTGCTGAATGTTTCTGGGAGGTGGATGGGGTGGAACAGAGGGATTAGAGTCATTCTGAGATATGGTTATCATTAACCTGCATTGCTAGGGTGATGGCTAAGGAACAATAACAGAAAGACTTACCCCAAAGGCCCAGAACCCAAACACAATCACAATAAAGTCAACCACATCAGTAAGGAACATCAGAGCATAAACGTCTGTGGCTGCACGGTATTCCGAGTGCAGAATATCATAGAAGAATCCATATACTGGTTTGTAGATGCTGCGCATGCTGAAAAGAGCATAAAAAATTATAACAGGGTTTATACCGCAAGTTGACTTCCTATTGCCATTACCACTGTGATTTAAAAGTAGCTGCAAGGCCACACAAATGATAAATATACAGAATGTTACTTTCTTAGGGGACAGTGCTGTCAAACAAAACCTCAAACATAAGTAATACAAATAATTCAAGAATGGTGGTTCTGCAATTTATGGCTACAGGTAGGAAATTGAGTACTGCAGGACTACAGTACAAGGGTTAAAGTGGTGAGACAGACAGCACCTCTATACTCACAAGGCCATAAAAAGGTGATTAAACTTCTCTCTTGCTGCCTTCAGCTTTTTGCTGGCTGCCTCTTTGTGCTTGATACCCTGCTTTTTCTTTGATTCTTTTGCATCTTCGTGATCTTTGGCATCTGATATGATAGAAGAATAACAATAATGAAAGTCAACATGAACAGATGATTGACTGACATTATATATTCCTCCATGGTATGTGAAAAGCAGGGCTTACCTTTTTTCTGTTGCTTTCTCTTTCGGAAACGCAGTATGCTGCTTTTCTCTTCCACTGATAAGCCCTCAGGTGTGGTGGATGGGGCTTGGTCATGACTCACATCAAGTTCTGCCTTTTTGTCTTCACTCTGTTTCCCCTCATCCAGATCAGTGATTCCAGGCTTGGGGTTTGTGGGAGATTCAGCCTCCTCCCCACCACCATTCAGGGGCTTCTGTGTTTTCTCCTCCTCCAGGGGGCCATCACGATCCCAAAGCCCATACCGCTGGCAGAACAGAGTTTGTTTTAGAACAAAAAATTAATGGTACAATATTGTTGGATTTACTGCCAGGTAGAATATAACAGGCTGACCCTTTCCCCTCCCCTATACTTTACCTTACTGCTTGGTTACAATTCGGTCCTACCAGCATTACAATAAATTTTGAGTGCATTTGCTGAAAAAAATTTTCTCCCAAGCTTTTAAATTAAAATTAAGCTAGAAATAAACCAAAATGTAGCTCATCTGCAGTAAAGCCTATAGGTGCAGGGAACTTCTGAATTGCTTTGCGTCTTCTGTCCAATTCATCCTGTACAATTGTTGCTCTGGTTACCTGGGTGTATTTATGCTTTTCTATATATCTACAGAGCTGAAATTGTACTAGCTATTTCATAAATACAATTGGTTATTCCTGTAGTCCTTGGATTTCAAGACAAAGACCATTTCCTGCACAGGCCAGACACTGAGAAATGTGCCAAAAGTGGATGTTGGACATTAGTACCCTGGAGACTAAAGAATCTGGCAAAAAGAAAAGCCTATGGACTGAAATCGGGAAAAAATACTGTTCCAGAAAGTTTTTTTTTTCTTTTTTAAAATCACAGGCATTTTTATCAATGCATCTGCTAACTCAACACAATGCAACATTTTTCCTGTTTGAAATCAATGCACAAGCACATTTACAGAAGAGTGTCAGCCTACCCGCAGCAGGGAACGATGAAAAAAGAGAGCAAGCAACTGCAGGAGGTCATAGCGGATATAGTTGTCTGTCTTCTCCAAGCCCAGTATGCGTGGAGGGAAGAAGGGCTTATCTTTGTATCGGTTGGTCTCACCGGCACTGTTCCATGGGAAGAATCCAAACTGGAACAGGTATTTAACCACCACCATGACCTTGGACCAATCACAATGGAGAAAACCAACTTTAATGTTCTCCTTAGATCACAGATCAAAGCAAAAACCAAAAACACTTTGAATTACTGAGAAGTAAATGTTTACAGAAGTTAACAAGCTGACCGGTGAATACCAAAAGAGAACAAAGACAACAGTTGATTCAGAAGATGAAATACAGCTGAAAAAACAGAGCTGGTATAGTGTAGGGCTTCATATTTTACAAAACATCTCTCATTCAACTGACTTCACATTAACTGGTGCAAGAGGGGTAAAGTATTTTTGCTCAAGGCCACATGAAAATGATGCGGACTTGAACTGGATGAATACTTTGGTACTTTGGTTTATCTAATCCTTACAGCATTTCACAGTAAGGACACTTCTCAGACTCTGCAATTTAGCAATGAACCATAATTGTCTTTGTGACCTACCTCTGTGTAAACAATAGCAGTCATCCAGAACTTCTTAGTGGGCCGAGGCACAGCCAGCATGGCCCACAGAAAGACAAGGATTGGTAAGACCAAGGAGATGACTGATGCAGTTACCACATTGTTCAGCACAATGATAAAGTAGCAGACTAGCTCAGAGTTGGCCACCAGCAGGTTGTAGAGAGCAAAAAGAAGCTTCAGGGCCCGGTTCTGAGAAGAGTAAAACTGCTGGCTTTGGACCAGCTCCTCCACAAAGAAAGGCCTAAAAAGAAATTTATATGATTACTTAGCACTGACTTCATAGCAGACAGGCCTCAATTTGACTCATAAAAAGTAGAAGGAAACTGAAAGGAATAAAATGCAAAAGCCACAAACTGTAACAAACAAATGGCCTTGTCAGTAGCAAAATGCCAGAATAAAATCCAATTTGCCTTGCTGTCATATGAAAAGGTTTTTAACAATTTTTCTTGTTATGTTAATATCTATACAACAAGCTAAGAAAACAAATCCTGCAAATTAGGGTTATTAGTGTGATTAGCCATCTGTGGTCATGGGGTCACAGGCACCTGTCAGCAAGCAGCTCGCTGGCAGTTCTGCAGCGCTGAAAACATGGACTACTGTGGTCCTCGAGCTCTGGCTCTGGTTCCAGTTCTGGGACAGCGTCTGAGCAGAGCGCAGGGCTGCTGCAGGCACCAGTCCTAGGTGTATGACGATCTGTGCCCGACAACTCATCCACCTCTAGACCACTACAGGGACAATGTCAGGGTGAATCACACTACTTCGCAATGCTTTCATATTATTCACATGAGCACAGCACAGCTGACATTTTATTTTACAGAGGTAATTCATAAATGCATGTGCTCATATGTACTTCTGTAAGACTCACATCTACCTTGTTGCACTGTTGGTATTAATATTGTCAATGTCCACCTCATCCAGACAGGTCTCCACTGTGGGGCTCTCACTGCCTTGGGATACCTGGTCTTCCTCGGGTTCCCTTGATGATGTCTATAGTGCAACACAGCCCAGATACAGCCCATCAGTGTCTTCCATCTGAATCTACTAGTACTGGGGTAGATAACCAAAACTGGACTAGTCACCTGGTTGATGTTGTGAATGATGAAGTACCGCTGGTTGCATAGTATGGTGGAAGTATCCACATACTGCTTAGTGAGCATGTTGAGCCATTGTGTCAACCCATCCACCATGGCCAGAAGGAGCACCCACAGGAACCTCAGTATGTCCAAAACTCTCTGCACCATGTCACTCCTCCCTGGGAGATTGTTGGATCAGCAAGGGAAAGCAAGATTAAATCAGGCATCAGAAAGCATAATAAACAAGGAAAAGGACTTAAAACCTTGTTTATTCTAGTACTTGGAGGTGACAACCTGTTCTGATTTTTTTATGTAGTCTGTGGTAAATACCACACTGTACAAATAACTTACAATTAAATGCAACTAATATTACATCTACAGCAACAATCATTACTACAAGAACAATCCAGAAGAAAAAATGTATATAATCAGTTAATTAGTCTAAAAGATTAAAATTAAGGCCCAAATAACTTTGTGGATGTTTATCACAAATCCATCAAGAAGCCTGTCATTTTGAAACTGCCACTATATAATTTTAATAAACAGACATCTAATTATATTGCAAAGCTGTACAGTTCTGACTGAGACCTGAGTCTTCCTCCTCTGGCTCATCCTCTTCCTGCACCAGCTCCCTTTCAGGAATGACTTCACCTTCTGTGCCTTGAGTTATAGGACAGAACAAAAAAAAATTAACATTAGTTACGGAACAAATGTGCAGTTGATCTAATAGCAAAAATCACTCTGACATGTCGGTAGACAATTTATAGGTGTTCATGTGGGTGTAAAGGTATGAACATATGTTAAGTCTGTGCTTATGATTGCATGTGTTTGTGGGTTTTTGTGTGTTGTGATGCTGAGGGCAGTGGATCAGGCTTATAGGAGACAGGGAGGAAATTGATGGGACAGCTCTCTACAGTGCACACATGCCAGCGCAAGAGTATGAAGACCAACTGCAGATTTTTCAGAACAAATGAAGATGGACATTTAAGGTGCTGGTTTAAGGACTTCCGAGACACTTGGGAAGAGGGAACAGAAGGGCTTCCTGCAGTTCACCAGGACTTTCATATGTACTTTGTGTTGTAATTTTCTTGTTTTTGATTGGTCTGGCTTGGTTTGCCTTTGGCCTTTTTGCCTGTGCTCAGCCTCTGCTCTACTCATATGACCATTTCCATCTCACAATCAGCCACAGTATGCATGAGTGCACTGTGTACCTGTATATGATTGCAGTAGAGTATTTGTGTCAGTAGAGTATTTGTGAGTGTCAGTGTACATGTCTGTGTAGTGTTTGCATGTCCGTATATTTTGTATGTGCATATGCAGTTAACGCTTATATCTCTGTCATATCTGACCCAAGTTTCGATGGTTTTCCTCATGCAGTTCCAGCTCTCTGAGGTGTTGTTGCCGTTCTCTCAGTGCTGCTTTGGCATTGGTCACCCAGGCCTGGTACGCTAGCTGTGAACACAGTACCAACATTATGGCTAACAATATTTTTAAAATAAAAATCAGCAAGGGGCGGTGGCTCAGAAAGGTGGTGTGTTACCTGGAAGGCACTCTGCCTGGGGGGTTTCGGGTCCTCTGTTGGAGGGGTCTCTTCCTCTTCCTCACTGTCTGACTCAAAAAGGTAATAATCTCCGGAATGCAACACTGCAGCCACCAAAGTGTAACAAGGAAAAAAATTGGCACCAATCATTCTCTGTCTCTGCTTAAACATAGCACTGTAGCAAGGTGGCAGGAGTATGAAATCATACAACTAAAAATTTTCACAGGGAAGAGAAAAATCCATTAACAATCCTTCTTCAGACCATGAGACCTCATGCAGAGATCATTAGCATGAGCAATGGCACACACATTACCAGAATATTAGATGTTGTGGCCTGTCTGTTGCACTGTATTCATAAGAGCAGTTTGCTCAATTTCAGTATTGTATCGGAATGCTATGTTCCTCTGGCCAAGGCAGAAAAATATTGAAAAAATGTGTAATAGAGGCAAAATAATTGTATAGCTGCCTGTTCAAAAGTATACTGCAGCTGAACACCACTGTAGAAATAGATCTATCCGGAGCAGAAGATACAAATGGTTTGATACTGGTACAGTAATAATACCAATACTTCAGTCACACTGCAATACACAAAAACAACTTCAAATGCTGCATTTCACCTCTACTAGAGAAAATATACATCATTTCAGGAGGCAGACAATTGTAATTTTCAGGATGCTAACGTATAGAAGAAACCTCAGGGTCCCTCCCTCAAAGTCACTCCATGAGGTTCAAAGTTCTGGGATCAGACTGCTGGGAAGTCTGACTGAAAATACCTGCTCTTGGAGCCAGAAATAACAAATACAGCAAGCCTTGTTTTTGCAAAAATAAGCAGGAGATGCACACACTGCAGCATGTGTGGGTGCATTTCACCTCTACTAGAGAAAATATACGTCATTTCAGGAGGCAGACAACTGTAATTTTAAGAATGCTAATGTATATAAGAAACCTCAGGGTCCCTCCCTCAAAGTCACTCCATGAGGTTTATTGGTCTGGGATCAGACTGCTGGGAAGTCTGACTGAAAATACCTGCTGGGCGAATGGCTGAAAATACCTGCTCATGGAGCCAGAAATAATAAATACAGTAAGCCTTGTTTCGGCAAAAACAAGGAGGCAAGGCACACACTGCAGCATGTGTGGGTGCATGCACATGCATGCACACTCATACCTGTCGCATGGTCGAGCCATGGACGCCACCACCTCTTTTTCTGTTTTGGGGACTTACTCTGCTCCACTGGGTCTTTAACAGGAAGTGTTGAAGAAAAGGCCAGAGGTATTAGAGCTCTTGCCTCCATTCAAACAATACACAGCGTTGACAAACAAGAATATATTGTAATAAGCTTTTCCTGAGACCAGTGTGCTAGCATTTTTCCTTCATAGTACATTATTTCAAAAGTGCAACAATGTAAGCCTTTTTAACAAGACTTGAATCCTGCAACGGGGCAACAGATAACGGTGTCTTAAAATTATGTTCTCAGTTCAAATCCATACCTGCTCTAATATCTTTACCTTTATCGTAAACTGCTCCAGTAAGAACTCCCAGGCAAAGAAATTAATCACTGTAGTAAGTTTAGCATACAATTCTATTATAAACTACCTTACACAATGGCATCAACTAAAAAGGAAGAATAACCAAAAATTTATAAAACAGTTTTATAAAACAAAAGTTTTTTTCCCCCTCTGCATTGAGCAAATGGACACATTTCCATTGTCTTCAGAAGGTGTGGTGTACCTGAATCCTCTGCCACTGTGGTCTTTGAAGAATGACGGCCCTCTTTGTATTTATTCTGTTTGGCTTGTATTCGCTCCATTCTGTGAAAGGAAACAGTCTCAGTCTGGGATTTTGATTAAAAATGTTTTACCATTTTGTTCCACTGTTGCCACTCTTTTATCTGTCTGTAACTGCTACCCAACTTTCTACCCATTACTGCTACCTATTTGGATGTCCACTTCCACTAACAATTTTATTTGTTAATTTAACCAGTCAAGGATGTTTCATAGTCTTCTGCAGAGAACCGAAAAGAAAAACTTTACTACTGTTGGGAGAAAAACAAAAAGCCAAACAAAAATTGGGACATATCTGCCCGATGCCTGGCTTCAACACTTTTCCATTGTGCACACAATGTGTTAGAACAAGGGCTTCCACTCACGATCTCTTGAGCTGTCGGAGGGACCTCTGTTCAGCCTGCTCGTGAAACTTCATGTTCTTTATGATGCTAGCCCTGAACAGCTCAAAGCCCCTGTTGGGAGGCATTTAGTGTTTGACTTAGTACTATGATGCACACACACACAAGAATACACTCCATCATGTGCAAACAGAGCATCACAAGGCGGTGAGTCCAGCAGGGGATGTATCAACTGTGAAGTGCTAAAACTTCCATCAGCAGTCCTAATCTGGTTATAGATCATTTATTTGAAAGGTAGCGATATAATTAAGCATTATAGAGAAAACAACTTGAGGATAGAAACAAATCCATACAGCCCTAAATTCAAATTAACCAAGAGGTCTAAAGGAAAGACAGACTGAACAGGAAAGAGCCTAACAGACTCACCGGGATGCCTGGCGTGCAGAGGCCTGCAAATCTGCTGTCACATGTAGGAAATAGAAACTGAGGAAGACCCTTCTCTGAAGCAGGAGGAAGAAAAAGCAGATGCTGTCCCAGATGATTCCAGCCTCTTCCACAGGCAGAACACAATCTTGGTCAGTGATCACCTTGGCTGAGGAAAAAATTACACACAGACAGTCATTTGCATTTTATATATAGTAACAGCTACAGGTTCAAAAGTCAGTTATATTACAAAAATGGGTAGATGTTGTGCTCACGGTTATAGTAGCCTTTGATGGTACATGCCAAGCTGAAAAGCTGTATCACCCAACAGAAGTTGGCTTGCATGTACTTTACAAACACGCATGCTAAGATCTGTAAGGGATAGGAGAAATACAAGCACACAATTACCATCTAAAATTTACATGTGAAGAGATGGTCAGATCTGATGGGGCAGTACAAAAACATCTAGGCTTAAGAATTTATATCACAAATTCAAAGGAATATTTACTGTGTAGAACTATTCCATGTTTCCATACCTACAATATGTAAAACTGTTAAATGGCCCTACATGCTGAAGCTGCATGATGCAATGTAATTAATAAGAAAGGAGATAAATAATGTTCACTCAGTCGCTATCGATAACTGCTTGTCCAGTGCAGGGTTGCTGAATTCCAGAACCTGTATCAGAAGCATAGGGCTCTCGGCTAGGCAAGGCAGTTACACATACAATGGGCTATTCAGAGTCACCAATTCACCTTAAATGTACTGTGGGATGAAACACAAGTGAACATGGGGAGAACATGGAAACACAACACTGATGAATGGGGATTGAATCTACATCTGAATTCACAGCCTAGGTGCTGTGAGGCATAGGTGTTACCATTTGACTGTAACAGTACATAATTATTGGTTCAATGTTTATCTTTAAGTTTATGAGTGTCACAAGGCATTATGGGAGGATCATTGGTACTCACCGACAGAACGTTCTTTGACAAGATGACAGCCACGTTGTACATTATTAGGCAGTCCCACAACAATAGCCGGGTACGAACAGGCTTGATTAGCAACTCAGTCCCAAATAGCAGAAAGTAGAAGCACGCCAGCAGGTACCCCAGGCCAAAGACACTGATCCGTGTAGCCCCAGTTATAAAAACCACAGACAATACAAGCCAGAACATGTGGCGGAACACCATAACCTTAGCCATGTCCAGGTAACACCTGTTACAAACAGTAAAAGAAAGCAAATTAGTGATGGTGAGGAAGAAACAAAAGGGGGGGACAGACGAGTGCATAGAAAAACATATATAAAAGTATAAGTATGTATTGTAGCTGGAGAAAAGAGTCTGATATGAAAAAATGTACATTATATTAAAAAGAACAAAAGTTCATTAAAAATACATGTTCTAGCATCCTCATCTACATTGAAGGCATATTCAGCAGCAAGGACAAGCTTTAGCTGGAGTTTAGCACCAAAGATGCACAATGAGAATTTTTTGCCGATGCTGGAATCTGATAATTTCTATGTATCTATTGGCCAATGCTGACACTGATACATTTCTAAAATAGAGAAAAAATGGTACTAGATAAGCCTAGTTGAGAATACATTACAGACATATGTATCATTTATTTGTGTATTATTTCAGTTTTTCAGACCATGTACAGTATTTAAAAAAACAACCTTTGTTGAACCATATTTGACTATTACCTGATCCTCCCTGATAGGGAATGGTTTTGCGAGCTGTAGCTTTAACTACAGCTTGGTGCTTTTTGCTATATACTGCAATAATATGATAAATAAAACATACCACTGAATAGGTTTTTCACCGGAAGTGTGTTATTTTTTTTTGTTAATAAACAAGAGCATAGTGAGAAATTGTGTTTCTATTTTTCTTGACCACATTAAAACCTGAACAACTTCTCAGTGTCAACACTAGCCACTCACTTTGGAAAAACTTCCACACCACAGAGATTTTTGTGTTGAAGCTCAGTGTCACCTAAAATTTTTGCTCTTCTGGAACACAATGATTCTGTCATCAAATATCACTTTGAATCATCAGTCAAAGGTAAGCATTAGCCCAATGCCAATAAAATTCATTTTAACAATTATTGACCAATAGCAACATAGTTTTGACATTTTTGTGCATTCCTATTTACCATAAGTCTTGTCCATAAACCTCCTACAGTCATAACTTATACGAGCTGGGTAGCATATATTGGTACATTATACATTTCAAAATATGTGTTTCTGGCAACTACAGTTAGTTGTACAACTAATGTACACACAAGCCTACAGCTGTGACAGTTTGGGGTCCCCTCAGTACTGTACAGTAATTTAAGCTGTCCTAGTGCTTACGCACCTGCAGTTGACAAAGTTGGGCACAGGATTCACAGGCCTGCCCTCCATAGGGTCATACTTGTCTGTGTTGTCCCCAGCCATCACCATCCACTCCTCCTCCTTTTCATCCTGGAAAACCTTCCATTGCTGTGAGGCACAAATCAGCAGGAGGAAGTCGGCTGTGGAGAGGAGGAGGCGAGATCCTTAACCTCCCAACAGCCAGCATCAGTATCACCATATGCCCACAAGGGGGCTGCATACTAACCAATGAGGTTCCTAGAGTTAGGGATGGTGTAGAAGTCGGGCAGGTAGATCCACTTTATCAGTGCAGAGTTGATGGTGATTGAGGATTTCCATCTCCAGGGGTAATCTAATAAACATAAGAAGATATACAGCTATTTTTGTTGAGCAAAAGGGCAAACAATAGCACAGCAATGATCTTCAAAACCTGAGTACCTTTTAGTAAAAAAAAACAAATAATGACAGGGATGAATGGTTTTTATGTATACAAAGCATACAATACAATGGCTAAGATGAACAATACAGGTAATCTCAGTATGATCAGGACAATTACCTATACACAAAGCTGGAGGGATTCCCACACATAAGATATACTGGTAGATAGTGAAAAACACCAGAAAGAGGCAGTATTTAGGCCAGATCTTTGCAATAGCTGCCCGCTGCCGTCGGGTTAGGATTACTACCAACCAGCAGCCATGAACTATGACAAGAAAGTTCATCCGCTGCCCAATCACATTCACTGTCATCAGGAAGCAGATCTAGAAAAGAAAATCCAAATATCAGGAATTGAAAATAACTTCATGTAACCCACACACAAGTAAAATTAGAATTTAAAACAAATTATTGTAGATGTTAAGGTTTCCTTTTAGGCTTTTCATTTAAATACCCACAGAGTTTGTAATACTTTACATTAATCAACTTCAGATGTGGGTGAAATTTATTTAACATTTTTTTTAAAAATGAGTCAGTGTATCTACAGCTCTGTGCAAGAAGTACCTCCAGGCCAAACTTATAGAAGCTGTAGTTGAGCAGGTACTTGATGCAGGTCAACAGGTCCTGGTCTAGATCATCCCGGTTGGCATTGGGAAAAAGAGTGGGGATAGGAGGCGGGGAGCACTCGTGTTGCCGGTAATGATGGGTCTGGTGCCGATACACTGTGGCTTCGAATACCAGTAACATCAGCACCAGGAGGTGATTCTGAACAGTTCACAGAAAGTGGCATGAGACGAAATTCTGTATTATAAATGTTGGTATGAATTAATATGATTGCTAGAGTAACAAATAGGAAGTCAGGACAGAGCCACTATTGTTCTTTTGTAAACATAGGGCTGTGTGTGTAACAGTGAGCAGAGTAATGATCTAACATTTGCAACTGACATTTCATAATGAGCCATACTGCAAACAAACTGATTTTTTGTCCATTTTAGGAATACAATAGGTCTTTGAAAAGAAGCAAAGCTTGCCAAAAGAAATGGGATACAGAGGAAGACTCTCACCTTACTGTACCCCAGGGCCGTGGCTTCCTTCCTGAAGCCAAACCAATTGGCTGGATCCACAGGTGTATTGTAGAGAATGGAGTTGTGTAATTCTTCAATGTCCATGTTGGTCTCATTGTTAAAAGGCTGCAGACAGCATCAGAGGAGAGAAAGAACATTCTAAACAAGTGAAATTGTTCCACATAAAGCCAAAACAGGAAACTGTAGACATTCACGTTGCTGCAATTAAAGTAGACATTCATAATGCTGGAACCAATTTACTACTCTCCCCGTGAAGCCGCAAACTTCCAGGGGTGATGTAAATCTCAGCAAATTTGAACAGGCTCCATTCTTTATAAAGTCAACAAGGGTAAGATAAGCACATTCACGTATTTCTAATACAATTGCTAATGAGGTTTTTACAGTAAAATGTGTTTCCTTAAGATTGACAAAGGTAGACAGGACAGTAAACATGTGCATACATAGCTGTCTTTTTAAAGTATGAGGACACTGTTTTGAGAGCTGGCACCTCTAACATATCTGCATATACCTGACACTAGAATATGCAAGACTCTTACCATGGTACAGTTGCTGGAGTATTCATAAGGGTTTACCACACTGAGCTGGTAAAGCATCTTGCAAACGATAATGATGCAAACCCAGATGGTGGAGAGGCAAGAGGCCATGTGACGGAAACGGGAGTATGGCATGGCAAATGTCCACAGCAATACTAAAACCAGGTTCATCACTGAAGGCTGAGAAATGCATACATACACACAAAAAGAGAGAGGAGAGGGAAGAGTTCAGACTAGCTGAGTGAAACTGGAATCTGAAGAGAAACACCATTATGAAAGCTTGGTTCCAGCAGTAGAAAGACAAAGGACACAATTTCTTGCTTGAACTAATAATTTAAACAGGACATATTTCCAACTTACACTTCAGGTGTTAAGATACTAAAAAGCATCCTGTAACTGTGCAACTGCAATATAATTTTACACTGACTTTGATCCAGTGGGCAACAAATTTCGCTTTGTTGAAATGTATAAAATCCTAACCTCCAGCAGAGCCACCCAGATGACAAAGAAGGCAACAATCTTGAGGATGTGGAGCTCCAGGACTCTCCAAATGAAGACCTGCACTTGCGTCAGGATCTCTGAAAATTTCCTGAAGAGTACCACCAGCCGGTCCATCACCAAGCCCCACTTGCTAGGCATCATTTCTGGATGGACAGGGTTCAAAAGGGTTCACAGGGAAAAGTAGTGAAAGGAGGAGCCAAGATGGACAGGAGCCACATTTATACATGTTGGCAGCTGTGTGTAAAGAATACATGCATACAAACACACATTTGCATGTCCATGCAATATTCTTACCTTCATCTTCTGATTCATTGTCCAAAAGTTCTGTATCCAAGTTCTCCTCTTCATGTCCTGTTCTTTCCCCATCCTGCAGGACTTCTGATCTCTGGATGCTCCTCTTCCTGCAAGAGAAATCCACATTAGTAAAGCATTGATTCAATAATATAATTGTGTAAAGGGATAACCAAAAGCACAAGTGTACCCCCAGATAATAGAAAAGCAGTACCTGTGAATTGGTCTGACATGCTCCAGGTCAGTGATCTTCATGAAGTGGCGGTGAAAGTAGTGCAGCTGCAAAATGCAGGCCAGCAGAAAGAACCCCGGGATGACAATGCTTGTGAACAGTTCTGACAGCTGAAATGTCTCCAAGCCGATGACTGCTAGCCTGAGCAACACAAGTGAAGCTGATCACCACAAGCATTAACACTGATTTATGACATCTTCAGAGGGTGGCAAGATTATTAAACTCTGAGGCTCTTTACTAAAGAGATGATATACATGGCAATTCACTGGACTTAGTTTTCAAGCTGTTTAATCAGTTTAAACATTTATTAAATGTGTTATAATATAAACAATACTTCAAGGTAAAGAACTGTGTGCATTACATAAGATTAAAAACTAAGAGCAGAAAAGAGGAGCCACATTTACTGTCTGTTGGCAGACAAGAATAAAAGTGTAACGCACACACTGTAACATAAACCTTGAATGTTTATTTTTCTTACATTTCATACAACTATGTATGATGAAAACTGGAACCTTACTGTTCGTTTGTAAAGCCAGTGAAGTTCTTCCAGTAGTTGGGGAAATCCTCAAATTGGAAAGTGTAAATGGCAATGAGGACCAGCATGGTGTAAGCCACCACCAGCCACCAGAAAACTTTGAGCAGCCTTCGCCATAGAGAGTAGTAAACCTGTAAGAAAGTAGGTTGGGTTCAGAGAAATGACCAGTGCATTAAGAAGCACAAATGTGTGCAAGAACAGGGAGTTAAGTTCATGGCACATGATGGATAACCTTTGAGAGCACAGCTTAGTATGCATGGTAAAAAAAAAAGGGTCAGATATTGTCAGGGTTTAATGCACACAAGAGAGGTCATATTTAAGGTTGGGGCCTAGATGGGTATGATTCAGGGCATGTCCATACCTGGTAGAGGCAAAGACAGAGCAGGAAGAGCAGCATGTAGATGATCTTGTAGCCCACCAGCTTGCCAGCAAAACTGACCATGATGAACATACCACCACACACGTAGATCCAGTACTTGGCATAGCAGCCCATGACCACCTCACCCAGCACCTTCAGAACAGACTCATTACGCCTAGGTCTCTCTGTCAGAAGGGAGAGTTAGGTATCACAATTTCATTGTTGAAGAGCTTGAAGAATTAATTCCAGGTTCAATCTCCCATGATTTGGCCATACTCTCTTCTGATTTAGAGGAAAGTATTTACTCCAAATTGTTTTAGTTAAAATACCTAAATGTACAAGCTTTCCAAAGGCAAATGTGCATATATGCTGAGCTTCACTCACCTCCTGTAGTAACTTCCTGCAGTGGTGTGGCCAAAATCTTTTTTCTGCTGAAGTTGTCCTTGACTGACTGCCGCAACAGCAGCCAGAAGGTCAACGTGTAGAGCAGCTATTTGACAAAGAAAAAGAAGAAACTTTCTAGGGAAATCCTATTAGTGACAGCCAAATATATGCACTGTGACAACAGCATATATCTGCTGTTACTGCTACTTTTACAGATTAAAGAAACTGCTCTAAATGTTACATTACACATTTTGACAATGAATTCACCAAGCTCTATGTAGCATATACTAAATAATAAGAAAATAATTACAATACTAACAGAAAAAAAGAACGATAAACTACTGTTTGTTTGTCAACATAAGACAACATACTCCACAATCCTCCTCACCATTGCCCCTAGGTCTAAGCATGGATATGGAGATCGGTCCAAGCCCAGCTGCCTGAGGCTCATTGTGCCCAGGCTCTGGGGTAACTCCTGTTCCAGGTCCATAGCCCAGACATACTGCAGGCTGCAGAGTGACAGGCCGTAGAGCAGAATGAAGGGGGAGCAGAGTGTGGCAAAGTGGCGACGAGCCCGCACCATCCAGATTAGGCACGCCCATAACAGCAGCACGAAGGTTAGCCAGCTATGATAGGTGATACTCCAAACCTGAAGGGGCATTAAAATTAATATGCCAGTTAAAAAAGCAAAAATAAAATATTGCCTTCTCTGATAATGATGCATTCACATGTGAATCATGAGACAGACATTGTTAGGGCAGTTGTTCCCTGACTTACAAACTTCTGATTTACAAACTTTTCTGAGAATTACAGGCATCAGTTGCTACATCTACCAGCTTTAAGCCTCTCAGTAAAGGGTCATACATTACGTGAGTAGCTGCTTATAAAAATAATGACAAGCCTCTTGTCCACTCTGTGTCCCAATCAATTTGCAAAACTTTCGGGTAGAACTTGGTTCCAATAAAGTTCCTAAGTCACGGAACATTTGGACTAATGCAATTTAAATTCCTTTTAAATGATAAAAAATTCAAGTTAATTTAGAAGAAGTGTAAGACAGAGCATACCATCATTGCAATGAGAGCACACACATAGCTCTGTTGCATAATCATTCGACCCACTATGTGAAGGGTGTTATCTCTGTCAAGTCCACTGGGGGTGCCACCAATTCCTGCAATATATGACAAATGTAATAAAAGAGGGAAATTACAAGATTTCCCTTATTAGAGAAATGATATTTAGAATACTAAGACAAGTGTCACACCTAGGTCCTGGTGACTGGAACCGTTAATAACTTGACCCCTGGTATTCTCAGACTCACAACCTGGTGGCTCACCAGCAGTTAGCAGCATTTCCTGAAACAAACACATCAGTTTAACCACATAAAAGATCAAAATCAAGCCTGAAAACTGATGTTTGGACTCACTGTGGTGTCATCTTCACTGGCCTTTTTTGATCCCCATGATCTGAGCTCCACTTGCTCCCCTCCACTCTCCATCCCAACTGGGCTGCTCTGCTTTTTCTCCTCCTGCTTCCCCATAATTAGAAAAAGGACTTTAGCACTGAGACAAGTAGTAAACGGTTTTTGATTTTATCAGTCCATACAAAAGTATGTGTTAAAACAGTGCAAAAGGCTTACTTAAGAAAGAAAAGAATGAATGAATGAATGAATGAATAAATAAATAAATAAATAAATAAATAAATAAATAAATAAAACTCATGGATAAATAAATCGAAAATGGATAATGACCTCCTCTGCAGACAAAAGGCTACCCATTTTAAGAACTGTTGTCACAGTAATATAGAGAAGTAGCAGGATCCCAGGGTTGACGTAAACTGGCCAATCATGCTCTGTGTTCAGGTCATAGAAGGATGACGAGCAATTGCCTGGTATGAGGATAACTTTGAGGCCAAAGAGTCTGAGGGAGATAAAACAGAGCAAACATTTGCTCCCTGTTAATCACCAAGCATTGCAATCACAGCAAAAAAAAAAAAAAAAAAAAATCACTGAAAGAAATGAAGTTCTTGTAATGTATAAAAAAGTTAAACTGTTGCCCATGTTTGTGAAGCTCTAGCTACATATATCTCTTCCCATGCCAGTTAAGGTACCAAAGGAACTAACACTGAAGAAACCCATAACCCTGTCTCCCATCTAATACTACTGTTTGCATTCTAGAAAAAAAGCTTTCCAAAACACAAGCAGCCAAAAACATTCCATACATAGCTCCAGTCTTCAAAATTCATTCCGTCTCAAGTATGAAGGTAGTCACAATGAGAGCCTAACTTGTATAATCAGAATTCTACAATGAGCACAGTGTCATTCTAATTTTATGAACATTGAAGAGAATTATAAGAACACCATTGTCTGAAACTGTTATTTGGCACGATGGAATATCTAAGTCATACATACCTACATTGGAGTAGCTTGTGGTTACTCAGAGGTTAACTGTCATTTTCTTCACAGACAAAATGTCAAATGTCAAAATAATAAGTTGTGGTCTAGAACACAGGATGATTCCTTTGGCCCACAAAGATTATGCAAACTGACCTGGCCCAAAGGCTGGTTGGGTGGATGAAGCCCTGAGCATAGGAGCTCTGATACAGGTACAGGCAGACTAGATGACCTGCTGTGAAAAAGCCCACCATGACACACAGGGCACTGAAACCCAGGCGACTGATCGGGAAGTGGCACGCCCACCAGGTGCAGATTCCAATGAATAGCAGGTAGTAGAATGCAGAGAAGGCAGAGGGTAGGGTGACTCCTAGAAAAGATACACAACTCAGGATATCTACACCAGGATCTACACTAGGACATCTTAGCAGTGGCATGTAAATAGGCATATATCATCAACTATAATTTATGCAGTCCATCTAGCTTAATCTCGTACCAGCCAGAGCCAGCAATGTGACAACCAGGACTCGGCCCAGGTCCCGAAGAAATCTATGAGCTGTGGCACGGAGACGAGCTCCCAGGAGAGCTGTGCCAGCAATGGAAGAAGCCTCCTCTTCTGGCTCACTGGAACTTGGCTGACATTCATCTCTTTCCTCATCTTCTTCTTCATCTTCTGTACTTTCCTCCCTCTGGAAAGCAAAATACTGGTATAAACACATGCTTCACAAACACCGTAAAGGTCAGATGCTTCATGTTCCTTATACAGAATTCCAACTGTTCCTAATATAGCTTCAATGCAATTTAGTAAGCAGTATCTCAGCAAAACTGTTAAATGCAGCCAAAAAAAAAAAGTACGACAAAATTATTGTTACCACATTGCCCTGATTATAAGATGACCAGACTCTTTTTCAACATTCATTTTTGAAAAAAAGGTTTTTGGAACATTACATCTTAAGTTTAGAAAGAAAAATAATATTTATTCATATTTACCGTATTTGCCTTTTTAAAATGGCCTTTTTGAGCTCACTACCTGCAAACATGGTATTCTAGAACATTATATCTCTTGGCTGTTTGAGCTTTGTTTCATAACTCTGCCTCACTGATCACTTATCTTAAAATTGGCATTATAACTCCTCCTCAGTCCTTGGTTAATTTGGCCTAACTTTGGGCTACTTTTTTCCAGACCATCTCTAGGTTTTGCTGTTTTTCCACACTTTAATTGACCATTTCTGTTGATAACTGACACCAGTGGATAAGTGACACCACTGACTTGTGTTATACATTATATGAACTTTATAGATCTAGTCCTTGAAGACACACACTGCCCCCCCCCCCTTTTTTTTGAAAGATGTAATTCCAAGAAAAAATACTGTCTTATTTTTTATGGCCAATAAAGTATTATTATCAACAAATATATTGGTTTAATGTTTCAATGCAGTAAAAAATGTCATGTAGTTCGCCCAGTTACACAATGGCAACTCAACCCTAGCTGAAAAAGATAAATATTTTACCCACAAATACCTAAAACTGGCCATGTGATGTTATCATCATATCAGCCTCAGCTCCTGACTGTTGCTGGTAAATATGGTATAGGAGTGGTATTAGATAGAGGGAGTTTGGTAGTGTTAGATATTGCTTTCCTAATCTTATCTCCTCCTCACAAAGTCAGGGCTCAATTAAGTACCTCAGTCTGGAGAACAGGATGAGAAACAAACAACTTGATTAAAAATGGGTCTAAGGCCAGGATGAAATACAGTGTCTCAAGTACTTCATGGATCCAAGGGTCCAGTATGATGTAAAAGTGGAAGCTGTGGTTCTAGCAGTCTGTAGCAATGGAAATTAATCTCCAGAAATTGGGGTACAGATCTCAGTATACTATACACAGTAGCCTGGGAATGAACTGTGTATAAATAAGAGCTGGTAACAGACTGGCAAGCAGCTAGCACTGTCACACACCTGACAGGATGTGCCTCCAGTTACAAGAGGCGACAGAGTAATGTCACATGCCAATGTCAACTCTAACCTCCTATTCCAGGCTAATGGTAAAAATGTGTCTCTCAAAATATCATTCTACTGAGCTCAAAAAAGAGGCTCAAAACAGTCCTGGTATCTCCCAAGCACCTTGACTGTGCAACTGTCAAATTTTATGTCACTGTTTCATTGTAAATCCAATGTATTGGAGGCAAAACAACAAAAACTGAATCACTGTCCAAATGCTTGCAGACTATATTGCATGTAAGTTTGGATGTGCTATATTGCTCTGTTATGTAAATATATAAATGGTCTGCTATGTACGTAAAATAACTAGCAATTTCACTGTAGCAAAGTATATATCTTAGCCTGGACAAAGGTATCAACTAAATGCTAATTGATCATCATTTTATATCACAGAAAAAAAACATCTGCTAAATGAGTAAAGTTAATTGGGAAAGAACACAAACATCAGTCTAGAGAACTTTCTGAACCGCCAAATGAGCAGACTTAAAAATCTATACCACTCACATTTCCACACTATCACAGCGAGCCAGCAGTATACTACCTCAAAGATCTTTCCTGCCCCATAAAACAGCTCAACATCAGACAGCACTGGCAGCATGTCACCATAAAGACAGATGTGGAAACCTTTGCCAAAAGAATAAAGAAGTAGTTCTGATTTCCTATTAGTTCATGTAACTCATTGCCAATGAAATAAACAACAGACATCCCAGCAGGTCATGCAAACCACACACACAGTCCTGCTGTATATTTGTTTGGCTGCAGTGCTGTCTGCTAAGCTGGTTTTCCACTCAGCCACGTGGAATAACAGTGTCTCTTTTAGCCCAGTGGATGAATAGACAAAGAGGTTAATCACAAGCACTCGCAATATTCTTACTTGCCTTGGAACTACAGATGTGAAACAATGTCTATAGTAGCTAAGAGAAAGACCAGAACAGCGATATTGAAATTGGGGGTGGAGTTGGCAAATGGTAAACAAAAATGCATCACTACACACAGACTTCAGAAAAAATTTGTGGGACTGATTTCCAGGCCTTTTTTCACATAGTCTGAATTAATTTCAGGATGTAACACAAAGGGTGTAGAAAGATAAACAGGAAAAGACTGGTTTCTATAAGAGGTCATCAAGAATTTGAGAAATGCCCTACTTAAAGGCCCTTTACACACTCGGCAGCTTCTAACTTGATCAATTTTTACAGATGAGTATTTATTACAGTAATGAGAGGTAAATCCAGAGTGTTTCAGGCTATAACAGCAATGACTCTTGGAAAAGTAAAATATGGGAAGCTAAAAGCTTAGGAAGGAGGTAATGTAGTGGTTTAACTGATGACAAGACTGCATGTACAGGAAAGACGTTTGCTGTTGTTCCTTGAACTGTAGCATAAAATGAGAATTGCCCTTTCAAAATACTCGGCTGTAAAACTTCACACAATGCAAGTTGCTATGCAACTTTGTAACAACAGCAAACATACTTACAACAAATTATGAAGTTCTAACACATGCTGCTATGTTTAATAAACTGGCACAAATGGCCTGACAGCCCAAAACCTCTGCACCATGCCACTGGGGGTTTTGTACAGATTGAGACAGCATCTGGGGCACATAATGAGTAGCAATTGTGACCCTTTTCACTGGCCTAGAAAACCATACCTACAATCTTGATACGCCCTCACATTCTCCCATCATGTTAACACAGCAACAGGCCTAGGAATCTGTTTACGGTAGCAAAGGAAATGGGCCAGTGTGAAACTGAGGGAATACAGTTATCCAGAGCAGCAAGAATCCAGGGTAAATAAGAGTAGGTACCAACTGACAGTTAGCAAGTGCCTTTTGGGGAGATCATAACCACACTTTTTTACCTCTGCATTCCACAACTCCATTGTTAAAACCAACATTCAATAAATTTCACATTTCCTGCATCTGCAAGCCAGAATGAAGGACAAAAGAATGGATGCTCATAATGGAGCTCACATGATCAGAGTTCTTTAAGGTACCACCACCAGCCTCACAGACCTCACCTATAATGACTGAGCTTCAGGGCACTGCACAAGTTTAGCCTAAACAACTGAAACCAGCCATGGCAGTGCCATGATCACACTTGTAAACTAACATCAAAGGGAGATTAAAAAGAAGGGAATGTTCCCTCCTAACTCCCTCCACCACTCTGCAGACCAGTCTAAGCAGGCTGCATGTACTGTACTTTGTCTCTAAGCTATTGGAACATGCAGAAGCAGAACAATGTGTGGTCATTCAAAACATTCTCCCCTGCCAGAGACAGGTTTGCACAGCAAGATCACTGTGAAGACCTCACAGTAATGACATTAATTTTGCTTAACCATACCAAAACAGATCTCACACAGTCAGGGGAACCTCAATATACACACTCTGTACCCAATATCTCTCTCTCGTACACCACTGCAACAGTTGAGTCATTTCCATTATGAAATAAAGAACAGCAGCTGCATCACACCATTGAGACTTCTGGAATTGTGACCTTATAAAATGACCACACCGCTCAATGATGACTATGATTATATTGATTATAAATTTTGTGTGTGTGTGTGTGTGTGTGTGTATACACATACACACAAATACAATTTAATGTAATATAAAATAAACTATACATTTTCTGGGGAAAATGAAAATGGACTTCCAGGCAATAGAATTTGGTCTTTGCGCCACATAAAAAGGCTAAGTTCTGACATGTCTGTGAAGAATTATTAGCCACACAGGCACCCAGAAAGCGGTTGTTTAGATAAACGTCTCCTTCCTCCAGACTCCCAGTCAGATGACAAACACGTGAAATTCTTGTGGTTGCTCAGTCTGGGCATAGGATTCAACCACACATTGCCCCATCTCACAAATAAAGTACACACAAAATCTCATGGCAAAAACCATGCGAAAAAAATCAGTTTCCATGACAAAAATGCAACAGCAAAACTTCAGTCTCATACCTTTGGCTCTGATGGTGGAGTTGTCCATGTACTTACACAGGCTTTGCAAAGCTTCACTGTATTTACCTCCTTCTTCTGAGTGAAGAGTGTCATTATGGACAAAATGTTGCACAGCTTCCTGACAATTTCTAGAAACTTCAACCACAGTTATATGTGTTGTATGCACAGCATGGTGATACAGTCAATCAAATTAAAGTCATCCTGATTAGATTTTCCCCACATAGGGCATGGCAAAGTAAAGCTGTGGAACTAACTGGAGGTAGACAGGGGTTTAGACCTGATTCCACCTGCGCTTCTTTTTCCATGAAAAGTGAGCCACCATATCAAATGGTTCACTGTATCTGTGGACATGCTTATGTGTGTCTAGGGAAACAATCCAACACCAAAAACCAGGGGAAAACCACATGGGCCTACATTTGTAATGTATCATGAAGCTGTCAGTTTTATTAAGTTAATCTGAATGAAGCCCCACTCTGTCACTAAGTCTAATTTAAGAACATGAAAAGCTGACACCTCAAAAAACAAATGGTTTCCACTGTAGACACGTTTCACATCAGTGGACTTGGGGTGAAGAGAACTCTGACCCCAGGTTGAAACTGGTCTAATAAAGGACTCTGTTCTTCTTTGCCAACAATTGCGGTACTCAGTGTTTGTTGCTACAGTTGTCATGACAACAGAGGAGTACATTTCTCCAGTTGGGGCAGCTGTGCTAAGAACACTCAAAAGCACGTGGCTGGTCAGGAAGAAAGCAAAAAAGGAAAAGAGGGCTGTTAAAAAAAAGACTGGTAGGGAGAGTACTGAGAATGAATGGTAATATAACAAAAATAACAAAAACGAGAAAGAAAAAGTTACTTCCTCTAATGTAGGGGCTTGTTAAGTTTTCCAATTGTTTTTTTTTTCACTTCACTGTGAATACCTCAGCAAGGTGAACCTGTGGACTTCAAGGCTTTAGAAGTGGGAATATAGTCTCTCTCTGCCACTGCACACCTTCAACAAGTCCTAGTAACATAGTGCCTTAAACAATGTCCCTCTGTTCCCAAAACATGGTTCACCCAGTGACCTCAGCCTCATCAGAGTCCTGGTAACAAACCACATGAACATGACAGCAATTGCCAGCTACCAAAAATCTGCCATTTTACAAAGCAACAGAAAAATATACACTTGCAGAATACTCAGAAAAACTGGCAACTGACAAGCAGCTAGTTTCATTCTGTCACCTGGTTTCAAAGAAACCCACAGGAAATAAAGAGGAAGCCAGAAGTCTCTGTTAGGACATTTCACTCAAAAAAGTCCACATCTGATCTCTGCCAACCTTCAACTGCTCAGCAATGGGAGGAATGACATCAGTGTTTTCTTCTTAAGACCCTTTGTGTTACAGCCTTTGGCACACTGCCTTCTCTGTAACAAGACTGTGACCAAATCTAAATAGCTAGTTGTTTGGCAGGACTGTACAGAATCAGAGCACGAAATAGCACCAAGGATATCCGTGCTAGCATATTTATCACAATATTAGACATAAAAGTAATTTTTCCTGAAAGAGATAAACATAATGCATATCTTCTGTTTTGCTTCTTGTAACAATGGAAGAAATCTGGATAATGAATGTGAATAAAATGCAATTTGGTATTTGTGATATGATGTGATGAGGCCCTGTAAGACTATGGTTCTGGATTTCAGGCAAAAATGTTATCCTGACTGACAGAATATTTTACAAAAAGCCTGGGAAAGAGAGCAATGGGTAGATGCTCTCTAATGCTGGTTTAAGTGCAAACCAGAAGAGAAATACCACAGAGTGCAGGTTTCACTGGCACATAGTAGTTAAACTGCTCTTATTTCCTGGCTCAAGGTAGGAAGGTGTACAAACATTCACTGCTATGAGGAAGCCAGGACTGGGATGTGTTCTTGGACATATCTGGGTGATTGTCTGGTGTCTGCTTCGTGATACTTAGCACTGATTCCAGATTATTTGTAATACACCTTATAAATAATTTTGGGTTTCTCAGAACCCCCTTTCTTTCATGTGAGGGCAATTCAGCTGTACACTTAATGTCTTCTTAATAGACATCCTTTTAGCAGAAACTCTCTTCAAAGGAAGATGCAATACATGCCTGTAAAAACTACAGTATCATACTTGTGTGATTTAGAAAACAAACCAAGTGTTAACCGGCCAAAAGAACATGGACCACATAACACATTGATATATAAGGAAATAACACTCAAACTAAAGAATTAAAGGAATGTCCAAGGTAAATTGTCTTAACACTGGGACAAAGTTTAAGACTATCAAAGGTACAGAAGAATACAATTATAACTCATCTTCTGTCACACACAAACTTTCTCCTTCACACTGCTACCTCTCAGCAATTCACTAAACACTCCATTAACAAAAACTGACTTTTCAAAGTTTTAATTATTCTTCATCATTTTTTATTTTACAAAGGCAAAAATACTCCTCTTCTATTCAGTATGCTGGAAAACACAATGGCTTTTAAGTTACTGCTGCTATTAGGGAACATGTGAAGTGTAGTGGTTAGGGCTGATGTGTTGCAATCTGTAGGATCTTGCTTCAAATTCCACTCCCACTATAATACCCTTGGGCAAAGTACTTACTCTGAACTGATCCAGTAAAAATACCATGCTATACAATGGGTACAATAGGGACAATTAAGACATTGTCATTTCCCCAGTTTAAAGGAATGAAAACCACAATGTCCTAATTTCTTAAGTATCTGTCTAAGCCATAACTGGTAAAAGGCATTGTGCTTGTTAAGCAGATGTCGACTGTACTCACTTTTGTGACTAGAGTTCAGTTTTCTCACCTGGCATGAAGAGTCTGTGCCTCCAGGTCTGACATCCCTCCTTTTTAGCAGCCTGTTGCCCACCAGCACAGTGATCAGTGACACAAGGAAGATGCCTAGGTCAGGGGCCAGAAGCTGAACCACTGTCCAAGGCTGTTCTAGGGGTAACCTTCATGTAGGGAGCACAAGTACAGAGGCAATCAAAGTCAGTCACTCAGAGGGTTGCTGGGACGGTGCCCCAGCTCAATCTCTCTCTGTACCATATATGAACACTTCACAAATATAAACTTGTTCTAACATAAATTAGTTTTTCAGAAAGAAGTAAACATCTCTCACCTATAAGTATGCATACAATCACAGAGACAAAGGTGTATGCACACAGTAGAGTTATGTTTCATTAAATAAGTCACAGAGTACTTCAAGTCAGTAGGTTCAGAAATTTAAAAACATATTTTTACAATCTGAGTTCTGTACAGGCCTTAGTTGTAAATGACAATTCCCAAGGTGTCCCTAAAGACAAACATACCTGGATACTCCAATGTGCTGTGATAATGTCTCCCACGAGCTGCCTGTAGAACAAAAATGAACAAGGACTATGAGAGCATGCCAAAGATTTCTGTCTGGTCCAGAGCAATGGGTTTTACCTTGTCACAGGGATTTCATACAATGCAGGTGACCACCACCGCAGTTAAAGAGCAGACTTTTGCACTGCTCTTACTCCTGGCCCTCATAGCATCAGTGAACTAGAGTTGTAATCAAGGTGGGATATTTACAATATTCTACATAAAACCTTTCACAATTTAGACAAAATCTATGACTGATTTAATATTCTAAAAGCTCCCTGAGGACTTGTCCTGTAGAAAAGGCCAGATAAGACCAGGAACAAAGAAAGCCAATATTTTATAATTGGGGCCTCAAGACCTAAAGGCAGAAAGCTGAATGTAATATGTAATGACAAATAACTGACAACACTGTTTTTTAACTGAAATTTTCAAGAAATTATTCTACTCCAAAACTGTTCATGAGAATAGGTACTTTGCATTAAGTTGCAGGTGTTATAAAAGGTTATAATCATTTGGCCTCCCTTCAACATTAATTTAAAACGAAAAGCTGAATAATAGGTTTCCCCAGACCAGAACTAGGGATGACTATTAGATGAACATTGCATTCCTTGTGTAGCCTTCATCACCCCAGACATTTTTTCCATATTAAAAGTCACTCACAGTTATGTCCCAGCCTCTGATCCAGTTCAGGGATAGTGTGCAGGCAGATCTGGAAGGTCAGGTGGGCTAGTAAGAAGAGTATGGTGGTCCCAAGCAAGGCTTTTGTGAAACGCCCAGTGTGGCCTGCAGAATAAATGCACAGTTAGGTAAAAGACCCTGAAGTCCTGAATGACAACAGTGAACACACAATCAAATCCAGCGAACTATAAACAAATGAAATCTTATGAAAAAGGCCAGTGACAGGATTTCTACATAGTGATGATTTTATTCAGTAATGGTAAATGGAATTTAACCTTTCACCAGGCAATTCTCAAAGAAAGAATTTATGTTCAAATCTTGCAAAACACACTTCACAAATCTGGGCACAACATACTTGCAGAAACAAGCTGTAGGTACTGAAGGTGGTGCAATCTGAGAACAGTATTACTAGACACTCACTTTTGTAGGATTGTAAAACTGAGGATTCACTTGCTAATTTAATCAACACTTGAAAGCATCCCATATAAACAGATACATAATCAAAATGAATGACCTCTTACTGACTCTGAACAGATGCAAACCTACTGATACTCAGAAAGTACCAAGATGCCAAGAAAGGGCTTCCTAGTACAGAGTTCCTTCATCCACAAACTACCACTCTGCCCTAGGTAAAGAAACACTGGCACAGGCCCCTGTAAAACTGTCAACTCTCATTGTTCATGTGAAAACAGAGCTCTAGTAAAAACAACGGCATAACCTCAAAAGGAGGTGAGTCCTACTAAACTGGGGTGTGGGTGAGTTTATTGGACTCTGAATAGCCAAAGAAAATTAGCAGCTACAATGAGCATGTGTTTAGTTGCACTTTAATTTTACTTTATAGGGAAGCTGGTCTCTGTGGCCTGGGGCAAAGGCCAATTTCACAGTCCACTTACATCATAGCCATGGGTCCAAAAAAAAAAAAGAATTGGGCACCTCATTTTATAGAACTTCTGTGATTTGAACTTAAATGCTCTAAATTTTATTAAGTAGGCATAAACCTGCCCAAAATACGAAGCCAACTTCTGTCAACTTCCTAGTCCTGTCAATATAATTTGTTGACAGATATAAAGATTAAATTTAGCCATGATATACTTTGTTTAAAATTGTCACTTGGCACTGAAAAATAACAGTCATATCAGATTTTAAATTGTACTAAAGATTCAACCTGATAAAACTTCCTGGAACATAAAACTTGTTTTTCCACCTCCAGCTCAGCATAGCTGAATTCACAAAATGCTTAATCTCTGCTGGAGATGTTTATGTTTTAAGGTTTTAATGGAAAACCAACCACGATAATTGAGGACCACTGAATTTACAATGGTCTCCCTACATGTCAGAAGTGCTTTCATGTCTAAACTTTAACGGATAAAGGCATTGTTGGCTAATGCAGTGCAGTCCCAACTGTCAGCTGTCCCTGCCTTAAAACTACCCAGGAGGAACTTTATAGATTTAAAAAGATGGCCGGGACTGGGTTGGTATTCTAGAAGGGAAATGAGTGCAAATTTGTAAACAATATAAAACACAACACACATAGCTAAGTGTGGGGACCTGAAGTGGAATCAGCTCTGATTTACTGTTACTAATATCCAATAGATTTGGTGTACCTGCCAACATACTAAACAAACTTTTACATAAACAAACAAATCTTGAATATACTGATGAACAAATGGATCTGGGAATGAATGTATGAAGAAATAAATCAATAAATATTACATATTTTCACTTGCTGAGTCCTGGTAGGTCTATTTAGCTGAAAAAGTTAGATCTACTGATGTACTGCATAACAACCAGGAATCACTCTGCATCATACATTTTGCCCAGTCATTACTAGGGTCCAACCATGATGTTATAAGAAATGCTGCTGCCCAATAATCTAGAAACCAGGGCCACAAAATACCACGTAAGACTCATTGCAGCAGCCAATTACTACTATGGCTATATCACATTCTGTGCCTTCATGCGCCTCACCCCCAAGGTTAATCCCCAACCATGAACACACATTCATTTTGTAAGATCTGCTAAGTGTTATGTTAAAGCTTGTGAAAAATGGTAAAACCGCAGAAGTAAATACCTTGACATCAAAGTCCAAAACATTACAGTAGACCCTGTCATAAAAAGTGATAAAATCAAAGGCATATGAACAATGGAGAGCTATCTGATTTTTAGGGTGTAAAACTAACAAATTTTAATTTATTTTTTGGTTTTCATGCTGGTGTTTTCAGTGTTTACTTTTCATATTCTGAAATTGTGATAACCTGCACAGCGCTTATATTATAATAATTCCTAATATTATTGAAATTATTCAAAAACTTTTTTGACACTTGCAATTTCTAGCATCACCATGCAACATTCTGCTGCAGGTATATTTATTAAGTGTGAACACCATGACAAACTTTACACTGATATGGGGACTACTGAAGTAGTGGTGCAATGCTACTTTTCTGTTTCAGGCTACCTAATCTAAGGGTGCTGCTAACTGGATTTACATTTTCAGTTTTACTATCCATAGCTCCTTGTTTTTGAACTGCATCTCACAGACACAGAAATTGTACAGATCTGCTTAATAGCAAGCCAACAACAAATCAAGTATCATTATAAGAATCATTTTTGTGTTAAACTTATGAAAGCAATGTGTGAAATTTTCCAGATGTAAACTGAGTACTCATGTCTGTCTTCACTTCTCACACTGCATCTCTGCTGAACTTTAGCCATCCCCCACACACACAGCTTAAAATAGTTCTGTTTTTATTGTGCAACAGCAAACATAACAGTTTAGCTGTCTACCCACAGTTATCTGCTTTCTGGAAAGGCATCTTGTAAGAGCACCATCAAACAGAGAAACAGGATGGCAAAATGGTTAAGGACTGGTATTCCCATGGAGGGGTTGTGCCATTTAACTTTTTAACACTAAACTGTTTCAGTAAATGTTTAATGTTGTGAGTTACACAATTCACTCTGGAACAAAAGCACATACTTAGCAACTTAGTGAAACAAGGAAGGGTACAAGCCTTTTTACTGGGTAATAAGTAAAAGCCACATGGTGAGTTTTTCATAAGAAATACACAAACACTGCTCTCTAAAGTCAACTTTTGTGTTCTTGGAGGCAAGTTGGAATTTGCAGTGTGAATGAAAAACAACTTTACAGTTTCTTAAGACTTAATTTCCACTAAATGGGATGTTGCACAAAAGCTGGGTGTTATTCTGGAAGAGGTCAAAAGTATAGTTCTCAACACTGTTATAACAAGTTAGAAAGTTTCACATCTGACCAACATCAACATACTGGACTTCAGACAAGTTCACGTTTCATTGTGGGTCTCATGGAAATAAAAATGTATGCTTGTGAAAGACACTTTGTGGTTAGTAATGCAGTAGGTGAACTCCACAGGATTTTAAATCATGGAAATTATTCTAGTCCCCTTTAGAATTGGCGTGCTTTTTATAGAAGATAGAATTAAAAAACATACTTTACCTTCTAAAGTTATTGAACTTTTCTAAACATGTAAAAGTCAACATTCAGGATTCGATGATTTTTTTGTTTATCAAATATTATGATTATATTTTACCTTTATTGTTGTGATTTACGAACCTTAATATTTTTAAAGTTAACACCTAGATAATATCTTCTTCCATAACTTTAACATGTCCCAGGTTTTAAAAATGCAGAGTAAACAGCAGGTGTTTTGGAAGGAATATGGAGTGAGGCCAGGGAACACTGTAGCCATTGTAGGCCCAGGCTTAGTGTAAGGTCTACATTGTGGACATGAAGTAAACACAGGCTGTTAGCTAAAGGGTTTAGGAGAGTAAGAGGAAATCTTTAATTTGCCAATTATTCACACTGACAGCTGAGTTTGTCCAAGGAACTCAAGACACAGGTTCAAATAGATTCCAAGGACAAGTTATCTGTGTGCAGGGTATCACATGGTACCTACCTGATTTACATGTACCAGTACTGTTTTGGTCTCTGTTCTGGTAAGTAACATTGAAATATCAAAGAAAAGTGTACTACAGCTTCTTGCTGAGAAGTAAGGTTTTTCAGATGGAAAAGTAACCACACTCATCCTTGTCTGACCAATAAAATATTTTTATGTCTAAACACCAGATTCCTGCAGGGTGACCTGTGTTCCACAGTGATAATTTTTCTGTCCCCCATCTTCCTGTCACTTACATGGAAAGCCACTTTTTATGAAAACAAGTTTTAACTCTGAAGGAAAAATATATTCTGACTGAAATTATAGAAAGTTGGTGAAATCATGAATGTGGACCAGAGTGAAGGGTACAGCACAGATGAATTCACTGGAACAGAATGATCAAGAATCAAGGACATCTGAAAAAGCATGATGGGGCACCAGTAACTAGTTTTCTATAAGCCTAAACAGGTATAAATGAAACCTGGCAGTCAGAAAGTTGCTATACATTGTCCTTATATTGAAAATATGTGTAGTTCCATGTATAATTTATTCCTTTTTAGATTTTTACTTTGTACAGATGGTAAATTGTTTTTATTTGTAAATGTTACAGTTACTGGCTCCTGATAATGTTTGTGGTGTTATTCCAACTCCAAAGCACACCCCCACATTACACCTCCCTGTTGCTAGTTCAGCTCTTTAACCCAAGCATTGGCTAGTGCCACCTGCCATTACCCCCCCAACCTTGATGCCTCCCTTTTAACAGCAAAAGTGATGCATGCAGGCCACAGTAATGTGCAGACAGTAAATTATATATCACCAAAATTTCTTACATTTAAACAGGCTGCATTTACTACATACCTTTAACATGCGTACTACTGTGTGCGTGTGTCTTGCCATTTTGTTGTGTTATAGAGAACAAAAAATAATAATTTGATGCACATGTTGTGCTTGTCAGATAGATGCTTACATGTAACAGCAACCGGTTCCTGTCTTTTCCTCGTGGGAGCCCATTGTAAGTATTTTGGGCCTTGGGACCAACGTGGATGCCAGAGAGTGTGATGCTCACACCAGCCATAGTGATGAGCAGACAGCAATAAATTAAACTTCATAACCCTTAAACTCAATTCAAACTTTATAACCCATAAATTCATTAGATTTCATACACATTACAGTATGTAGCACTGTATATGTGTTTGTTAGAAGGTGTGTCAGCATCATGCTTGGGCCATTTGGTCAGTGTATGCTCTGTGTATGATATAATTACATGTGCATTTCCAAACATCATTTTAAAGATCACAGTTGACATTTTCAAGATGAAATACCACAAGGCCACTTAAGAATGTGACTACACAAAAACCCCACTTAAAATGAGAAATATCTGTGTTCTAGATTTCCAGTCTGAAGCTTGAAAACAAAGCTGTACATAAAGAACAAATAGAGATTGTGCTTAACAGATATAGGGAAGAGATGTAAAAGTCATATTTTAATCTCTGCATTATGTTTTTCTGCTGTCAGGTATTAAATTCTACAGAATAAAACAGTATTTCAATTCCAAGACAGACAGGTAAGCGTATATAATCAAAAGGTTGCAGGTCTGACACTACTGAACTGTCATTCTGCTAACCCAAGCAATAAAAACTGATTCTGTAACTGGATAGTTTTAGTTCAAGTTGCTTTAGACAAAAGCATATAATAATATTACTATAAACATAATATTGTTCATTTATGTAATTATTAAACTTTAGCCTGCAAACACCTAGGTTTTCAAAGGCATTTAAAAAAAACAATTTAATACAATATTTAAAAATAATTCATCCATAAAAATGGGAAACTCACAAGACTGTTCTTGGACATAATTCATAAAACGTTTTATGTAATAAGCAAAGGGAGATTTTTGCAACTCATCATGTCATGTTCCATTACAAGCAAATCTATTCTGCAAAAACCTCTTTCCTTTATTTATATGCTGAAATGATTAGGTACTTAAGATGAACCTCTAGTAAGAACTCAACAAGCTTTTGTGCATGGAGAGAAAAAGGCCAGTATTGCATGGATAACTCAATCAACTATTGATAGAGGGCTGCACTGTACATCTCACACACACAGTAGTACACATTTGCTCAACATGCAATATGGTTTCCGGTTTCAGTTAACACAACAAACAACAGCACCAGCTAATCTCCACACTTTTATATACTGTAAAACCTACAATTCCTAAATTCCTGAAATGTTCTATATATTTGTAAATATACTGCTGAGTGCAGATAAAATTCCCCAGTGTATCCCAGACCCCGCATATTGTCACTGGCCTTGGCCATTCATTGCAGAAGGTGAACACAATGTCTATTTTTCAAACTCAACTGTTTCCTTCACACCTTCTCATAAGGTAGTACTGACAGGGCCAGCCGGAAAAGGATGCGACAGGTTTGGGTCCAATGAAAAGAATTTAAACTGTGACACAAAGGGGTACAATATCATGATGTCAGCTTGAGTGTCATGGATAAGTATTTGTAAGGGGAGGTAGGCGATAAAGACAGGTGATAAAACATACAAGGATGGATATGAATACACAACAGCATCAGATAAAACTCTTTCTCTTTTACCGTGATAGCGTTCATAATCCTGCTTCAGGTTAAAGTAAATTCCCAGTAACTATTTGTGTACAATTCCCAAGGGGGAGCTACTATTGTCAGAGATACTGAACTCATTTTTCTCTTGTAAAAATTCAACTATCAGTATGACTTCCATCCACTGTTAGCTGTCAGTAACTGACAGATGCATAATTCAAAGCAATCAGTGAATTTGAATGAAGTCTCAGTATGTCTGAATAAGTGACAACAAATTGTGTACTCATCTCTGTTGACCTACATGCTTCAATTCCTGCCCACAAAGACTATATGTCACCAAAAATGGTCACTGCTGCTTCAAAGATGTGTAGTAGCCTTGTAAACCAGGACAGGAATTTTTCTAGATATCGTGACAGATTAGAAAAGTAAAGATGTCTAATTTGTCTGCTTCAATGATGAAATCGTGACACGAAATTAGAGAGAACAAAGACCTGCTGTAGAGCAGGTGACTCCATTCCTCCAGGGGGCTGCAGTCCCCAAGTCTCCCTCCCAACACAGCTGCTACTTCCATGCCCATTCTCTTCCTACACCCCCACACCAAATTAATTACACACATCTGGTAGTTGGTCTGGCAGCTAAAAATTTTCCCTCACTGGGAGTAGAGAAGAAACAAGATGGTTTTCATTAAACTGTTAATATTGTTTGCTGTTAGCTTTAGCCACAAAAACTTGGCAGTACCCAAGACTCTCCTACAGGAGACTGCATCTGCCAGTAAATAATCCTAACATGTAAATCCAAAACTGTTATACAATCACAAGTTCCAAAGATTTTCATTCTTGTGATCCATGACTACCTTCTACACTGTTTCTGTTATCTTTGACTCCTTGCTAGAGGCCATCCCTATGAGACTCACCATATAAACTAAAACTCAATACAACGCTAATTACTTTTCTGTTACAGTGAGCACAATATTTTATCTAGTAAAACAAAACACACTGGTGGTAACTTGATTTCTGAAACTAATTCAAAATTAATGACAACATTAAAAAAAAAAAAAACAAAATCAAGTTTATCAAAGCCTAAAATTAACCAGCTTCCTGTAGGGTGTTTATTTTCCACAAGCAGGAAAAGCACAATAGTAGCCAATTCATTTTGAGCCTTATCGCAAACAGAGACCAATAGGCCAAGGAAGGACTCAGAGCGTGAAAGAGTTGATAACTTGGACAAACAGACCTGGGGTGGATGGTGGAGTGTGTCGGAAGTGAGGCTACGCACAGCACACGGAGACCTCGGTGATCACCATTGTTCCACCAGAAAGAGGCTGGTCGCTAGCTTCCCAAGGGAAAGGCCAGGATATGGAAAAATCCCTCCCAGAACTGAAAACATACCCAGCATTTATGATGATCTGATTCTGAGTGCACAGGAAAATTTTTGTGCATGGACTACAGCTGTACATGGATGTCTTGTAAAGCTTTCGGTCCTACTAGCCAAATGGAGACAAAGCAGCCAATGTAAATAAACCTTAAGTATAGGCTCCCAGACCCGATTTTACATACTGTATATATCCAAGTACACAAAAGCAAAGGGAGATTGTTTAATTTAATATTTCTTTCACATAGCACTGTCATGTGTAGGTTTAGGGAAATAAAGCCTAAAACAGAACAGCGTTAAAAAAAAAAAAACAATATTAAGAAAGCACAATGTAAATTGAACTAAAGGGCAACAGTGAAAATTCTGGAGAGGCAAATGACCTTCTCAATTCCTGCACTTAAGCAATTAAACAGGTTGGTGCAGATGAAAATATTGTCACCTTTGTGCAACAGAAGAAAAAAAATACTGCAAGTCAAAGAACTTAACTTTCAAAATGGTGAAAGCTCAATTTATGTAATAAACACCTAAGACACATCACAGCGGTTAGCTTTTTGTGGCCTCTTTGTTGCTAAAGAACACTGTATAATTCAGAGTCTGATAGGCTTCATTTAAAAATGATAATCTTATCCTGCTGTACAAGCACACAGCCCAGTTGACATATACAATATAGGATAACTACCATGACATCATGATGACACTATGTAAATACACTATGTATGTAAAAATAATGCCTGCAAGCTTAGCATGCTAACCAGCACACCAACTCACAATGTGTTTGTTGGCTAAATAATACTGTTGCTGCACAATATTATTGAAATGAAAGATGAACTGTTTGGTTTCATTAACCTTTTCAAAAAGAACATATGTACTAGTCCTTTAAATATGTTATATTTCAGGGAATTCTTCATGAATAGTGCATGTAATTATATATTTTCATTAAAATACAACTGTTTCAAATTCGATATCCTAAAAAGAACCAAAAGTCAAGTTCTATTATCTAGTAGAGCTATCAATCATAATACTATTTTTGTATCACTTCATTAAATCACAATTACAAACGAAGTATCTATCTGGAAGCACAAAAACAAGTAAAATGACACACTAATTTGCAAGTAATGTAGACTGCAAATCATGCATCAGAAATAGAATTGTGGCAACCAACTATGCTGTGGAACACACTAGAAAACAAATTTACAAATCGTGGGCTTGGTGACAAATAGCTTGTGACAGATATTAGCATTAATTTAATTTAAAAAAAAAGAAAAAAGTTTGCTTCTATAAGACTATGCAACAGCTAAGCCCTGCCACTTGGCCCTGCTTTCTGCACACAGACTCCCTGAGGTAATGAAATCCACCAAAATATTATTCTACTCTGGTTCAGTCCAGCCATCACAGCAGGTGTTGTAATGAAAACTACCCAGAGTAAGCTGCAGTTCAAAACAAAATCCTTCCTATTTGTTTTAGTTTTAATGGCTTTCAAGAGAACAACGCTCCAGGGACACAAATGTTTGGTGTAGGTGGCACTGCAGACATGCAGCTACACAGCAGGGTTCTATTAGACCCGTATTGTCGTAAACCTTTGAGCCCATGTTTGGATTAAATCCTCCAGTTTCAATGTTAAGAACAATACTTTCAAATTTGAGTTACTAATCACTATGCAGTCTGTTGGCATATATGAATAAATGTGGCAAATCTAATAGAGTGATTTTCGTTAAAACAACATAAATACTTCAACTATTTAGTATACATGACACTAAGATTCACCCAGATAAACATACCCATCTAGCATCAGGTGGTTTTCATAGTCCCCCATTACTATGCTAAAGACTACATAAACAACTAAGGAAGGTCTTTACAAAGACTGGGACAATGACATTGTTTTTTAATACACCATAATTCATCAGCATAGGTATTATTCATGCATTATCCAATATCCATTGCAGGGTCACAGTGGTCCATAGCCTCTCCTGCTAGCATGTTTGAGGCACTACTTTGTGGCAGGGTACACCCTTGACTGGACACAAGGACACGCAGTGATTTACCCACACATATGCACACTAAAGTCTATTTAAATCACCAGTTCATCTGAAATGTGTGTTTGGGCTGTAGAAGAAACTGAAGCACCCAGAGGAAACTCACACAAACACAAGAAAAACATACAAACTCCACACAGATTAGCCCAGATTTGTGACCCATGTCTGAACCTACACCCTGATCTCTGCAGCACCCATGCTTGCACTGCCCCACCCAATAACTAAAATACATGTGAAATATATGGTCTTCTTAGATGCTAATAACATTTTTACTCACCACATAGTGTGTGCTTGCTGGGCCAGCGAAACCATGGCAGTAGCAGCAGATACAGAAGGTAGACTAGGGACAAAGCATTGTGACGTAGCAGGCAGGCTGTGGGGACACAAATAACATCATAAGTCACTTTGACACATTAGTTAGATCTGTAGTCATTTTCTTTACAACATTTACATCAGCTATAAATGGAGTTGCAACTTGTTTTCTTTTCAGTAAGTATAGTCAACCCCACCCAGTCACTCTCAACAGCTGTGGACTGCATCTACATTAGTCTGCCATGCAGAGTTACACCAATAACCAGGACAAAGTTGAAAGTCTAACCTTGAGAATTCCATGCTACACGGAACATCTAAAGATACTTTGCACACTGGACAATTTTGCTAACCCAGCAAGTAAAGAATGTGCAACCTCTATGTGACCCACAGATTCTCCTACATGCACAGTGGCATGCAAAAATTTGGACACTCCTTGTCAAAATTCCTGTTACTGTCAATAGTTAAGTGAGTAGAAGATGAACTGATCTCCAAAAGGCATAAAGTTAAAGATGAATCATTCTTTTCAGCATGTTAAGCAACGTTAATGTGTTATTGTTGTTTTGTACAATTGTAGAGTGGGGGGGGGGGAGGAAAACAGCACCATGCAAAAGTTTGGGCACCCCAAGAGATTTGAGGTCTCAAACCATTCATTAGGGCTATGGCTTGTTCAAAATCATCATTAGGAAAGGCGAGATGATGCAAATTTCAAGGCTTTATAAATCCTCTGACTCAAACTTTGTCCCAACAGTCAGCAGCCATGGGGTCCTCTAAGCCACTGCTTAGCACAAATTAAAATAACTGATGCCCAAAAAGCAGGAGAAAGATATAAGAACATATAAAAGCATTTTCAGGTAACCGTTTCCTCAATTTGTAATATAATTAAGAAATCGCAGTTAACAGGAACGGTGGAGGTCAAGTCGAGGTCTGAAAGACCAAGAAAGTTTTCAGAGAGAACTGCTCGTAGGATTGCAGAAAGGCAAATCAAAACCCCCGTTTGGCCGCAAAAAACCTTTAGGAAGATTTAGCAGACTCCGGAGTGGTGATGCACTGTTCTATTGTGTAGCGACACCTGTACAAGTATGATCTTCATGGAAGAGTCATCAGAAAATTCTGCATCAGAAATTTGCAAATGAACATCTGAACAAGCCTGATGCATTTTGGAAACAAGTCTTGTGGACCGATGAATTCAGAATAGAACTTTTTGGCAGCAATGTGCAAAGGTATGTTTAGAGAAAAAAAGGGCACAGAATTCCATGGAAAGAACACCTCTCCAACTTTTAAGCACGGGGTGGATTGATCATACTTTAGGTTTGTGTTGCAGCCAGTGGCACGGGGAACATTTCTCTGGTAGAGGGAAGAATGGATTCAATTAAATATCAGCAAATTCTGGAAGCAAACATCACACCATGTGTAAAAAAGCAGAAGATGGAAAGAGGATGGCTTCTATAACAGGATAATGATATCCGAAACACCTCAAAATCCACAATGGACTACCTCAAGAGGCGCAAACTGAAGGTTTTGGCATGACCCTCACAGTCCCCCAACCTAAAAAATCATGAAAAATCTGTGGATAGACTTCAAAAGAGTAGCACATGCAAGACAGCGCAAGAATCTCACAGAACTAGAAGCCTTTTGCAAGGAAACAGGCCAAAATTCCACAAATAAGAATTGAAAGACTCTCAGCTGGCTACAAAGTGTTTACAAGGGGTAATACTTGTGAAAGGGGGTGTTACTAAGTACTGACCATGCAGAGTGCCCAAACTTTTGCTTTGAGCCCTTTTCCTTTTTTGTTCTTTTGAAACTGTAAAAGATGGAAATAAAAAAGTAATTTTGCTTTTACTTGCTTAGCTATTCACGGTAACAGAAATTTTGACCAGGGTGCCCAAATTTTTGCACGCCACAGTACAGTTTAAGAAAGAACACTGAGATTAAGGAGATGAGTTCCTCCCAAGCACTTTCTTTGCTGCTCATGGGTTGCTGGTTCTACACATCCTCTGCATGCCATTATATTCAAGTTAAAAATATTAAAAAGAGTGAAATTCACAGGAATTAAGACAACAGCATAACTGATGGATAACTGCCCCTACCATTTCTCCTCTGTGTACAATAAACTGACAAGAGAAAAGTGAGACATCCTTTGTCCAGTTAATACTCACAATTCTTGTTATGTCTGCATGTTGCACTTATTGTTTAGTTACGCTACCATGCTGGGTTAGTGAATACCACATTAGAGCACAGGAGATTACAGACACACCTGTAAAGGATTATTCAAAGGGATAACGGTGTGTGCAAAAGAGTAAGTAAAGAAAATACATGTCGAGTTAGCCTGCGGTATCCACTTGTTTATGTGAGACAATAAATCACACCTTGATCCAAATTACATAATACAGGCCTCTCCCGAGTACTGATGAACTGAAATCCAATTATAAAATTTATCTTAGTATCTGACTTGGCTATCATGGCCACCTTCAAAGAGAAATACAGCAACTGAAAAGCAGAATAGGAACGTTGGATAGTTGCGACTAATCTCCATTTTGACTGGATTTGCACTGTAAGTTGCCAGCCTGTAATGTTATGAAGCTTGATAAAGATATATAATTTATTTGTAGAAATGAGGACATAGTACTTTCTCACTGACACTACAATTCATCACTATATAGTAAAGTATAAAGAGATCGAAACACAACCACACCAAACCTTCCACGCACTGAATAACAGCACTTTACTGACAGACTTATGAGCCTTATTCCCAAAATAAACTGACAGAGATTTGGTTTCTCAATTTCAAAACCCACAAACTCATCCATTTATCAACATTTCATGCAGCAACACAAAACAGTTGAATATTGTTTTATTCAAAGGCAACCATAAACATTTCTGCTGTTGAAAGGGAAGCTGTCTACACTTTCTCTTTTCCACTCACTCCTGTCCTGTTGCACACAACACCTCAAGCACACTTTTCATGAAAGCGCACAAAAGAATGACCTGGTTCCATGGCACTGGGTAATGGCAAAGTCATGCGTAAGGTTTTGTTAGAACTGTGTGCAACAAAGACATAAAAAAGGTCCCAAGATAAAGTGCCTACAGACCCTCACCTCCCTTCTTCCAAAGCACTATTCATTTAGTGTTTCTATCATAGTTAGTGGAACTATGTTGTACAACAAAGCTATAAGTTCACCAGTACTGGGGGCTGAGCCTGAGGTGAAATGCCAGAAGACTGACAGGAGTTATTACTTCTACACAGAAGAGGAAAACTGGATCAGCAGCTAACCAAAGATGGACTCCACACTCACCGAGAAATCTGACCTGGTATCGTACCATGGCAGAAATCACACTCTGATATTCTTCTTACTGTATGCTGGACTGGCAGAGGAAATTATGGTAATTTCATTTTGGAAAAACAAATAACTAACCAAAGAATGGAGTCCCTTGATGCAAGGCCTCTGTGAATGTGTGTCTGGGTGTGTATGAGGCGGCTGAAAGCCGGTTTGTGTTAGTGAGGCTTTTTGTGGTGTTATTTAGTTTCTGCAGAAATTAGCTCTGGTTGGAGAGCACCTAAGTAATTTCTCCATGAGTTAAGCAGCTTTACATGCAAACCAACACAGCCGTTTCTGGGTTTTGTATTTAAAGGGATACCTGTGTTTATGTGGTGTTGTGAAACTCCCCCGGTTACATACTTTTAAACCTTGCTGCTATTTCAAAATCATTCCACATTCTGCTGGGTCTGCAGAGAAAGCAGCTTTCTTGCCAGATTCACAGCCAAAGACTTGAGGCTCCGCCTACTGCTAGAGGCATGTAAGAATAACAGATTTTTTAACCATGAAACCTGACACAAGCCAAGGAGTGCTATGTGAAGTCATCCACAAAATATTCACTTCAATCATCTTAAGCTTAAGAATACACTATGCCATCATTTTATAAGAGACTTTAAATGGACAATCTTTGAAACTTTTTTTGCCAAATTAAAAAAGCTGCAGTCAAACACATTTATACATCCATAAATAGCATCTAGTTTGAAAGGACTGTTTACCTGATTATTTTAAGATCCTGCATTTGTATTATCACATTTTCTTTTCCTATTTACTTTTCTCACACATTAGGATCTCTATTTAAAACTGCAAAAACAAGATGACAGCCTCTGTACCTTACCATGATTTCTTTCCAATGGGCCAACTTTATTCACTCACTCATCCAACCACTCACCTGCCCACTGCTTGTACTCATCATGGTTGTGGTGATCTCAGAATCACTATGCAGTAGATTAATAACAGCACACCTTATATGGGATGCCAGTCCATTGCAGGGCAGTCATACAGGCACATATACACACACAGTACGACAAAAGTGACCGATTTACCTTAAACATACATCTTTGACTTTGGAAGTAAACCAGAAAACTTAAGTGACTCATGCAGACATTGACGGAACATGCAAATTCCTCACAAACTGAGGTGGATTTAAGCCCATGTCCAAACAGGCCAGGTGCTGTAAGGGATGACTGCTGGCCACTATGCCACCACGCTGCTCTGGCCAACATTAAATATCAAGAAATTTCTCAGAATTAGCTATGGATTATATAAGCATTTTTTCCTCTGTGTAACAGTCTCCAATACAAATAACTGGCTTGTTCTTGGTTAGTTTACTGTGTCTGCTAATCATGTACAATTATTTTTACTCTCTCATCTACTGTAGTCAAAGGGATGAATATGTGGGAAGTCAGAACCTTTCGTACAAAACAGTAATAAAAACAAAATAGACAGCACATTGACTTAGATGCAGTTCTTCACACTGGTATGCTTGTGGCAAGGTTCTAAGGCGTGTGCTATCTGATAAGCAGCAGCCCATGCAGTCATTCATGATTAACTTTTGGCACAACAAGGGCCTTGGCTCCCTTCATTTTATTTGTAGTTTCTATGCAAACAAAGTGACCAGACATCCCTACACTGATGCATTGTTAAAGTGCAAGAGTTCAGTTACATGCAAATCTTTAGCATGTTGATTAGCAGCAACTGTTAACGTACTGACAGGCACTTTGCACCATACAAAAGTGTGTGATGCTCCCCACAGGTCTTCTCTATCAACATCTTGGCTTACTGTGAATTTAGCTACCCTTCAAAATAGAAAGAAAGTAAAAACAAATCATAACAAGCATAGGAGAATAAATAGAAGCAAACAAAGAGTGCAAAACGTGAAGACTGATTTCTATACGAAACCACATCCAGGAGACTGAATCTCAAACTGTTACAGGTTAGTGAGCCATAGCCTTGTTGAAACTTTCAGACTGACAGTACCAGTCAAGTTAGCGTGCTAAAGGATGTATAACATTTCCATTTATTCATTTAACAGGAGTTTTTGTTCAAAGTGATGCATAACAAAAAGTGTAAAAATGCATTTCACAACAAATGCAGAACTTAAGATACAGCAGTGACAGAGAAGCAAAAACCATATCTGATCAATGACCTGACCAATGAAATGCCAAAGTCAATGACATTGCACACAGACACCATGGCTTCAAGAACCACACAATGCACAGTAAACTGTTAGGATGATGAGGCATATCTTCTGAATACTACCAACTGACAAGCATAGCCCATCAAGCTACTTTTTTGTAGAGCTCCTGGGCACAAAAACAAGCTCTTAATTTTCCCATGTATGTACTACAGGACACACTTGCACAGATGGAATAAAGGTGAAAATATGCACAGAGAGTTGGAATGTAGAAGGATGGAAAAAGAATACTGGGGGTCCAGTACCCTATGACGTTAGAAGAGTAGGATACTGACAAGTGGAGCGCGGGATCCAGTTGGACTGAAACATTAAACCAGAAACTCCCCTGGACTGACACTAGCTATAAATAAGGTCTCCAGATGTGAAGCTGTGCCTCTAAGCCTGAAATTTTCCTGGTGCAACACAAAACAACAGCTATGTAAACAAAGGACAATGGGGATAATGAGTAGAGAGTAAAATACTCGTAGCATAGCACATTTGACAGGATTCAGCCATATAAATAATAAGATGCTGTCAATAAAAAAAAAATTGCAAAGAAACTATATAAATAAAATAAAAATATTGGTACTGATATGAGCGATATTGTAGCTAAGTAAACCTGGAGATGCTCAGAGCTACCAGGTCTTCACAAATAGAGCATGTCACTCTGGGCCATTAACGTGGCACGGTTTCTATCCAGATACTATGGAGAGCTCTGGGATCTAACTTCTTACAAGGAACTGAAAGAATATTCCTCCCAATGATGTGACTTGAGTCCAGCTTTGTGTCTGGCTCTTTATTCCGGCAAGAGTGTGTCACCAGTGCTCTTGCCCAGGTTTTGACCTGAATCTGTCCCACTCAAGATGTCATGGAATCTCATCATGTCGCTGCAGCCAGCAGTGTCTGGCACACTCCTTTAGTATATCTTTCTATTCATTTCTTTCATGTTGCTGAACTCATGAAAGCTCTCTATACTAGCAATGAACTACACCATATTAATGGAAACACCAGAGGAATCTTCCAGAAGATCAAGGTCTGTATTAAATGTGCCCATCTAGAATAAATATGCCAGATGGTCTTCATTGCCTTGTGCTTAGTAAAATACCAATTCATGCACAGATCTCTGACATGTCAGTTTGATAAGAAAAAAAAATATCATGCTAAATTATGGAAACAGTAACCAGTAACCCATTTTGATTTGGAGTTTAAGAATATTTACATGAGGAGACCAAGCAATTGTGATCAAGTCTTCACATCGTAAATGTATTAAATATTGGAGGAAAGGAATAAATAAGTGTTAGGCTTTCATTAAGTATTTCAGGTTTATTGTGAATGAGCAAACATAGCACCCTCATGTAAACCCATAACATTTCATTGACTCTTGTGGATGGCCCCAATCAATTTCCATCCACACTAAATGCATTTTGAGTTAGAAATGCATTTCTGAGCAGAAATTATAAGCCCTTTTTATGCCCTACACAGGAATCCATAACTCATTTCAAAGATTTTACTGTTGTTGCAATGTTTTTACCTCAGCTTTATAGTATATACATCACAACTCCTGATGAGAGCCTGCATTTCAGTTTTGGTCTGACAAGAAGACAAAAAAGCTAGTTCTTTCACAATATGAGTCATTGTGACCCATGTAAACAATGGAGGCAAACTGCTGAGGACCAGTTTCCCAAGAATGGGACCAAATCACATGAGGGGGAACAAGGGGGGGGGGGGGGGGTCCCAGCAGCTGGTTCACCAACAGCATGAAAGCAAGAGGTTCAGCATTCTGGTTCCCAGCCCAGCAGACCAGCACTAGCCAGCTTCACACTTAAAAGGGTGTTGGTAAAAACTGCATTGCTCCCTACATTCATGGAGGTTAAAAGTATAGCACTAAACCATAGAGAACCATGTGTGCTACTCCTTTGGAAACTAGCAGTCTGAGAAGTCACACCCTATTTCTGTTTCTTCAGGCCTATTAGGAACTTTTGTCATTTTAATCTTATCAATTTGTACAAATACTGACCACCTCCCACCCACCGTCCATACTACACTTAAACAAATATTGGCAACAGACAAATAAAACATGGTTGAATATCCAAAAATAATTTAATATGTGAAAAATGTTCTTGCAAAATGCTGCCTCAGTTACTGATAAAACTGCTGAATCTTCGACATACTGCAGGGCAGGAGTCGAATAGAATATTTCTATTCTTAATATCAGACATTCATAAATTAGCTTAGAACTGAAGGAGATTGCACAACTAATAAAATTAAATTTTGAACATTTAAAAAAAAAACTAAATTGCGAAAAAGCTATCAAATAAACAAGTAATATTGATATAATAAGAAACAGCATGCCAAAGTTCAGTTTTCTAACCAGAGGGATAAAATCCAACGCAGGTGTGTGAACATACATTTTCTAAGCATTACAAAATAATGCAAGTCTGACTGCCTGTTTTGTTGTTTGTTTTCTTACTCGTAAATTTTCTTTTTTTTTGGAATGTAACCACGCACAGTCTCCTCTTGATTCAGGGCACCACATTTCACTACATGGTATACTCGGTTACTATGTACGTGACAATAAAACTCTTTGAACTCAAATAAATTAAGAGTAATACAAATAACATTATTTCAGCTTCAGTCCTTTCCTCTTAGTAAGATGTCACATTATAGTACACCTTTTGTTAGGATAACAGCAGCTGCTCTTTACCTATAGAGTTGTACAGTGCAATGGCAGAAACCAGGCTCCACCCCCTTGCGAGAGCCACTTTTGTCCCCCAGACTGTACTAGGAACTAGTGATACAGTGATCAGCTAAGAATACAACTGATTTGGGGTAAAGGACACTAGTCTGAGCAGACAAAACTTAGAGATCAAAACAGCCTTTACAAAACCAGAATTGGCAGATGATCCCTACATTAGAGTGAGTACCTTGCAGAAAAAGAGTTTGGCAAATTGCCCCCATTGACCTCCCTTTATATCACTGGGGTTATACATCAGCCCCCACATCTCCTTTAGAAAAATACAACCCACAGGGCAGTTGTATCTCACTAAACATACATCAGAGGAGCAGATCCCCATACCCAGACTCCTGCCCACATTTTAGAAATGAGCTTCATGAATAGTGCACTGAGCAAGCTAATCTACCAAGGTCATTTTCTGCCCTCCCCCTTAACTGCAGCAGGGAGACCATGTGGTACAGGGTGATAAAAGGGCTTTGGATGCCGAGAGTGGCAAACGAGAGAGAAGTAAGAACATGAAACAGTGGTAGCACCATGCTGTTTCTCTCTCCCACTCACCCCACCTGCAGATGCTGCGGGCCCCTAGTAGAAGACACCACTCCAATGTATTCAACTTCCCCTTCCGCGTAAAATGGCCCATAACTACTCTAGTACTGAGAAGTAACATCACTTGAAGAAACAAAACATTTAACTGTAAAGCTGTTTTTCCTACTCAAAAATCTAAACTCTGCCCCATTTTCTGAAAGAACACATTGATCTATGTTAACTTTGTAGAGGAGCTCTTGGTCAGACCACTACAAGGAATATCTTGCAGTTCCTCAAAATTGCAAAACTGAAAGAAAACACGGAGACTAGTCAGGGCAAGTGAGTAAAGAATGCTCACGTTAAATCGAACAAGTAACAAATCAGGCTTTAAGATTTGTAAAAGAACAAAAGTATTTGCACAAAAAGAGTGTGTCATGCAGAAGTATGCAGGTTTAAAAATTAATGTCAACTGTGCTTTGCTATCCTTATCCTTGGATCTGGTTGGACTAACAGTAATGGAGGTGCTGGAAAAGCACTCCCCACAGAGCACGACTGACACAGTAACAGATACAACACTGGCACCCTGACTACTGGGCAGAAATTAAATCAGTGAGTCTAAAAGCAGTTCAGCGTGACCACAACAGGTGGTCATTCCTCTCCCTACACCCCCAATTGCCAGTTAGTAAGCCTTCTGCTTCAGCCAGCACCGGTGAAGCTGGACCACATACACCATACATTCCCTTAGTGATCCTTGTCCAATATATTCAGCAATTTACTTAATTCCCTTTGGACAGAGGTCATTTCCGTGGGAATGTCACTTTCCCACACAGCTTTCCTCTTGTCCATCTTCAGCTATCTATTATCTCAAAAATACTGCAGTCTTTCAAAGGAAATATGTTTTTAATGTTAGCTTTGAGTTTCACAAAAAAAAGACATATTGGTCAGTTAAAAAATTTTAACAGAACATTTGTTCAGTATAATTATTAAAACTATATCCAATGGACATTTCATCACTTGGTTTAGCAAATTTGAGAAATTTGTTGCTCCTCAGTATCCCCTGTACAAAACAAACCTCAGCTTCAGAGGTCTGTTTATATACCAATGTGGCATGCGCACACAGATTAATTTATACTTTTCTTTTTATCAGTTTATAGAAATCCATGTAAATTTACATATAGATCTACATACAGTACCAGTCAAAAGTTTGAACACATCAGACACCCTGGGCAACACTTCTATGGAAAAACTGGAGAGAAAAGCCACAGCAACCAATGGGTGTCCTACAGCTCTTAGAATTTCTGCAGAAGAGCTGTGAAGACATGTCAGCTGACTTCGTGCTCAAACTTGTTCACCAAATGCCTCATGAAAAATGCTGGCCTGCAGCAAGTGGACGCACACTGCTGTCTGAAACTGCACCCTACCCTAATGTCACATTAACTGGTCATGAGCCAGAGAGTGAAAATTGCTGTTTCAGTGACTTTCCTATACATCCTCAAACAACAATCGCAGCGCCACACTGTATGAAAACCATGGTATGAGGGTCTTTCACAGACACCATCCCCAGACCTGCTGTAAAACACAATTGCTCTGCTAAAAGGTTGGAGCAGCTGGTTAAATACAAAGATTTGTTCCATTTAAAACTCCCATTGACATCACTGATCAGACTTGATGGTTTGTTCTCACCATTCATAATATTAGTGTTTCACTGTGTTGTCTTGTGTGCTTTCACTGCAGGGAGCTCAGCCTGTGTCCTGTTATTCTGCCCAAATAGTAGCAGTTGTAACAATAAGACTTGTACAGGAACACTTTGGTACGGTACGTGTGCAGACATGTAGTTGACAAGTGGAAGCAGACAGCAGTCTTCTTGCACCATATACAGCAGTATCCACAAGATCAGAGTGACTTCATATCTCTCAGAATTCAGCTGCAGTTATTTACTCAGACTAAGTTCAGCCTGCAGTTTCATCCCTTAGTTTGTATTCATATCTTACTGTAGTTATGGACTCTTGACAAGTTGTCTCTCTGCATTATTGTCTCAGTATGCGATTTTAAATGGGTGATTTTAGAAAAATTAGACATGCAGAGTTTAAATGAGTGCATTGGTTCTACAGATCTATCAAGTGTGCATTTGGGGAAATGAAACATACCAATTGTCATTTGGAGGGAGGCAGTTGCCTGCTTCCTCCAAGGCCAGTGAACAGCAAAGAAAAGCCCACACTTCATCTTACACTTGCCTTTGCCAAAACAAACAGATCCCTGGCTGGCACTGCTGCACCATCCATCAAAAGATTCCAGAATTCCAATCTAAGCTAACTCATTACACACAAATCCAAAAGCTCTCAAGACTAATACTGGTGACAGAATTCAATCATTTTCCTTTCCTAGCAATACATAATTTGTCCATCATTTTATTCCTTCATTAACTATATTTCCCTATAGCAAACATGAAGCATGTGGCGTTAAAAAGAAAGTCATACATTAAACAACAGTCAGAGACTGAACTTTATAGAAAGTATAGAGTAATGCAGTTGGATTTTTATTTATTTATTTTTTTTAAATACTCACAAGAAGAGTCCATTTGAAAACTGATACTCAAATCATATACATTGTTTTCTGTAATCTGAACTAAGGTGAAGATAGAAAATACCATGCTTATAAAATATGTTACTAAACTGTCAATTACGGTATGTTACTGACTTGTCATGGAAATGAACAGGAAAAAAGTAAAAAGTAGTGTTGTTAAGACAGTTATTCACTAGTAGAAGTTAAAAGTTTCTATGCAGTCACTGCTGTGACCATTCTAACTGGAACACTGGGATGCTGGCACAGAAAATGAATGTTCTGCAGATCCACACTAACCTTGCATTCACTTCATTGCTTAGACAGCTGGGTCACATATAGCATAAATCTGAACACACAAGACAGTGTCTTCTTTTTTTCATTATGGAAAAACTGCACTATAAAAATTATGCATTTCACTAATTTACACAATTCCATGCACTAATAAAAAGGTAGCATCTGGAAGCTATGATTCTGTCTGAAATGAATCACAAAAATGTTGCTTAACTTATAACACAGAAATGCTCTACTGTTCCTCTCATTGTCAAAAACAGTCTGCACTGCATATTTCTCAACTCCATTTAAAAATGCATTTCCTTCCCTCTTATCCCAAATGGTAGCATTTTAGCTGTGCTTCTTTCTATCTATATTTAATTTCACAACTAAAGTAGCTGTACTGGCTTGCAACAAGACCCAGCAGCAAGTGCCTCAGCTGAAGCGAGGTTTACAGACACCAAGCCTGGCAGTTAAGCCCTTAATGAAAGGCCACAGAAAAACCTCATCTTTTTAACAGCAGAACATTTTACTTCATCTAGTCATGAACGATGGAGAAGGAGGGAGACATTCTCCTCTCATATTCTTCATTGAAGAACAGAGCTTTCATCGGGTAAAAGAGACAGGGAAGCGTACCAGTACACAAAAGCTGACATAAATCCACATACATACTGTAAGCATGTAGGCAAACAAACATGCTAGATTAGAATGTGGAAGATCAGTCACACCTTGTCCATCGAATAAGGCTCCATACACAACTTTGCAACAGCCACTGCATCTGCTTGTGCATCAGGCCTCTATTGCCAATGCTGCAGAATCAGTGCTAAGCTTCTGAACCAAAATTGGCCAGAAGGTCCATATTATAGACTACAGCAGACGCATCACCTGAAAAGACCACTGTCTCAAACCAGACAAAGCCCTGCAGCCCGACATGGATGAGTCTTCTGATGCATCACTCGGAATCAATAATTTCTTTAAATTCTCCCATGACACATTCCATGAAATGTTTATGACCAATGTATGCATTTAAAACTCTGCATAATTTACTAATTTATACTTGCATGGTGAAATAATAATAGAGATGAATAAGGGTAAAAATGTAGAACCACTTTAAGACATGAACGCAAACTGGTAAAAATCTGGAAGTGATATCTGAGCAAGATGAAAAAACATTGCCCTAGTACAGCCTGCAGTGTGCAATGAGCAAAAGGCATGCTCATGTCCAAATTTCAAGCTGCCATCTGAGTACAATGCAGAAATGTCCCTGCGCAAGTGCCACAGCTCTCACAACTCAACACCAAACAAACAGGATGCAAGTACACCTCCCTATGTCTGAAGCACATAGGATAACATATGGAAAAAAAAACTGATGCCAAAAAGGCCAGAGCAGGATAGAATTCTGAAGCTGTGACCAGTGACATGGAGAAAAAAAATGTTTGACCCTTGACATGTTGATTTATCTTAACCTAATTAGTATCCATTTAAGCATAGAATTGTTTCATTCCAATACAGTCCACTGGCAGCAAATAGACTGACTCCAACCAAAATGCATTTCTTCAGATGTTATCATAAAGACATGACTGCAGCTTGAAAATGAAATGAGAAATCTGCATAATGCGGTTTCCAGAACCTCATACAAAAGACAGAGTACACCAGAGATTAATGACACTTAAGTTTGCCTGACATGCAAAAGTGCCGTGTGAACACTGAATTCTGGAAAGTGCATAATACAAATAAAATAAATGTTTGGGTTTTTCCACTCAAAATGAGATTCCATGTTTTCAGGCTTTCCAAAAAAAGGTTCACCATATGGGAGAAAAATACAATGCCTGAGAATGCTGACACACTGCGCGATATCCAGGAGACATTACTGCAGCAGTGGGAGTTCATCTGTGCTTATTTCCAGCAGAATAAGTCAGAGGAAAAAATTCTCTCTACAGCTATCAAAACAGCACATAAAACATTCTGTTCGGTTTTTTTTTTAACACAACCATCAAGGCATTGTTTGGGGTTCCAGTAACTCTCCTGACAGTAGACCTGCAAGTGGCCAGCTGCACTTGCAGACACCACTGCCACCTCCTAGCTTCCAAGATCCAGTCAAAGGAACACAACTAAGGTTGAAAATTTCCAGACATCCTGTTGTCTGTGCAGAATAAACTACAGCATTTGATATGCCCATACCAGCCCACTTTCATAACCAATGCGAGCTGTGAGACTGTCATGACAAAAGGTTACAGTATGTTGGAATGAGTCAAGGTGTATGTAGTAATCAGGGAAGTAGAAATTTCATGCCTGAACAAAGCAGTGATCTCAGAAAGATTATGAATTCATGTCTTTATCTAAAAGCAAAGAGCAATGCGAAAATATTTTTCAGGAGGATTACAGAGTCAAAACCTGAAGATCAAGGTAGATCATACCCACAGTACCCCCTTTGATTTCTCTGATATTTGAGCCCTGATATTATTATAATTTCTAATATTACTTCAAAAAATTTTCTGGTAAAACATCATGGTTTACATTACCTTTCCTTTGATGATACTTTTAAATTATCATATGTGTGTTTTCCAAACAACAAATAAAAGAGGCAAATAACAGCGTTCCAAAGAGGCCAAATAGGCAGTGCCTGCAACAACAACTGTATTGGCCACAAAAACTGCAAAGCTATTTAACAAGTCAAGGGAAACGGTCTCAAAAAAATAACAGCATATGCTAAATGTGGACAAACTGCATCAGCAAAGAGGAAAGGTGGTCATAACTTGAAGTTCACCCACAGGGATAGACGGACAATTCATAGAATTGTTGCCAAATCCCACATAAGTACAGCCTCAAAAATATCCAGATCTGTGACCCAGTCTGAACAAAAATTGTACATTGTGAGCTTCACAAGGCTGGAATTTTTGGCAAGGCTGCCATTTTGAAACCATTTACACACAAAGATTCATGACTTGGTTTAAGGCATAAAACCTGCACCACTCAAAAGTGAAAAAGAAAACATGGTCTAAAGAGTCTTTCACCTTATTTCCTACATTTGGATAGGCTCATGTTTGGGGAAACCAAAGGATACAAATGTTTGTTGCTAACTGTTAAACATGGTAAGGGATCCTTAATGGTGTGGGCAGCCATTTCCTTGGAGTTACTAGCGCCGATGATTGCTCTGCATTTTCCCCACACGATATTCCCACAACATCTTCCATGGCCTCCTCTAGTCACCAAATTTTTATCATAGAACCTTTATGGAAAGTTCTGGACCATAGCCTGTGCAGTAAACTTCCACTTCTTCATCCATCTAAGTACTGGAGGCTTTCCTTCATGAAAAATGGTACAGTATCCCACTACACACAATTCAAGACTTGCATGATAACATTCCAAAAAAGGACTAAAGCCATTTTGAAGGCAAAGTGTGGCATTATTCCTTGTTAGTAGGTTTTTTATATTAATATGCCTTTAGGTATTATTTCATTGACAGGAAGAAAACCTCCCACTTTTCTATTACTGTTATAATACAAATGTAGAGGGGAAAAACAAAAAGCACATTTAGCATCCAACTTGTGGCAGCCTATTTTGCATCACTGTATACAGTACTTATTGTAACTGGAAGTCCTAGCCTGATGATCAGATTTGTGAAAACTACTCTGTAGTTACTAGTACAACTGCAGTGTTTTGTCTTGCCTCCTCAGCATGAAAAAAAAATGGCCCAATCCTTAATCCTTCTCCACATAAAATAAGAACTCGAGACTTTATTTAGCGCGTTAAATCTGAAATCTGAAAATAGAGAATATGAGATAATACACTGTCGTTTCCCTTTGCTAACTTGGAGACAGACGGATATAATATTTAATTTCAGACCACACTGAGTCTGAACTGCCTTATAATTCTCCTTTAATTACCATCATTCACAGCAATCCTTGTGGGCGTCTCAGACATTAGGACTCACTGTAAGTCAACGCCGAAAAGAAACACACTCGTCATTGTTTATTTACTCATACAATGTGTTCCAGGAGAAGAATGTGTTTGGAACATTGTTACATCCCCTTCTTACTTTTTGACATCTTAAAATGACATTACATAAATGTATAAGTCATTTGTCCTCTCTCAGACAAAAAAAACCCTCTCCATTGTTAACAGGACATTGGCAGTTCTGTGCTTACCCACTAGGTCGACATCCTGTTTTTGTGGAGAAATGGAATCAACACAAGAGGGAAGAATGGCCACACCCATTGTCCCAACCCATTAAAGAAAATGGTAGCTGCTGTGCTAACAATCAAAATAAAGACCCCATAAACCCTGAAATTCCTTCCATGATTCCAGATGTACCCATCATCCTCATTCTTGCTCAGAAAGACCATTGACCTGGATAAGCTAGTTTAATAAAAACTTGAGTGCAAATATACCTTTTTGTACCCAACCTCTCTCTCTCCTGACAGCTCATCATGAGTGTTAGGTCCCACTGCCTGTGTGAACAGTTGCAGATCTGTAAGATAGCTTCGGGGTACCCGTATCTCCATCAAAAAACCTGTTTGGTCAGCTGGGGTCACAACAGCACATACTCAGGTCACTGCAGAATAACCAATTCAACTTAATGACACAAAAAACAGGTTTTTCTCTGGATCACTGCAAAAAGTCTCCTCCTCCTCTGTTAACCAACAGAACATCATCTAGGGAATGTCCTTAAAAAGAAGAAGAAATCATCTATGTAGGTGCTTAAGGAATGCAGCACAAAATGATGTCACTCAGACTCTATGCTAGTGAACTGAGGTCATCAAAGGCAGATATGACTTAAGGCATCAGCCATATAAAGAATTCCTCTTAGTCCAACCTAACCTTGCAAAATTTCCTGTGTCCCTCATACCAATGTGTTTGACTCATAGGTTATCCTTAACAGAAGTAGACAAACTCATCTGAACCAAAAAGTAAGTTTGGCAGTCAAAAAATAAACAAATAAAAAATAAACAGCTTCCAATGTCCTCATCAATATACCCTTTTGTAAGTGTTGTACAAAATCAGAGTGCTGCCAATAAATCAACTTTGGGGAAAATTAAGCGACACTAATTTTATGATGTGCTAGAAGAAATTTACTAATAAGCCCCCACTGTTTACACTTGGCGTCTCCCAGAACCACTATGTGATGTTGACAAGGTTTGGTGCATAATTTATCTTAATAGGTGTTATTAAACAGTGGTGGAACGCAAGGCCTGTTGCACAGTAGTGTTGCTTATTAACATGCTCCAGCACAGAGGACCACTGAGCGATTCATCATCCTCCAGCTGGATGCCTTAAGTAGGTCTTAATGAGAGTAAAGAAAGCTTTCACATTCTCATGTATGACCCTGGATGACACCCCATAGAGGTAAATGTCTCCTCAAGCTCATCTATAAGAACACTGCAGCATACACATCACGTATTAAAGATTGCTTGCACACACACAAACTTTAATGTTAAATTTAATGCTTAGGCAACTCCTGTACATCGCTTGATATTTCAACATAGGTTAAATCTGAAAAGAGCATCGACCATCCTGGGATGTAAACTGGCAGCCATAAGGCTACAAGTCTGTGTCCTTAACTGCAAACTGATACCAGTTACCAGCCTTGCCTACATAAAAATTAATACACACTGCTCAAGCAGCACAAGAATCTTGCATAAAAATACTAAAAAAAATCTTGCTGCAGGGAGACAAAACGTTTAAGAAGGAAACAGTGGACAAAGGTTGATTTTTTTCATTCCGTGTTAACTTCTAACACAACCTCAGATTATCTCCTTGTATTAACTGAGCTTTGTCTAAAGAAAACAAAGCATTTTAATGTTGACAAAAATGTCAATGACACTGTGAACACCACTTCATAACATCTTAGTGTATACTACCTTGCAGACATTTATAGGCCACACAAGAACCATGAATTTCTGTTCTAAAAGCCATTTAGTGCTATCCTCAGAAAACAGCAACAGGTTACACAGTACCATCTATAATTTCAAACAACTAATTCTTTATATTTATCAAGCTTACTTCACAGGACCAGTTTAACTTGGCATAATGGCAAAGAAAACAACATATCTCATGAAATCCCACTTTGTATCACACACACTCTGAGGGCAGCAACTAAAACACTGTGAAATATAGCACACATGAAACATGTCATAAGAAGCCACAACGTTCAGGCTGGGTTAATAGAGTAATTAAGAGGAGCAGTTTGAGTAAAGTAGAATATGTGAGAGACTTCCACCCCTTATGAAAAAATGAGCCGAGGCCCTGATTCCACAGATAACCACATCTGTGATACACATTTTCTAAGGACCAGCTGTCCTGCAGGGAAGACTATTCCCACCATGCACACCTTCCCTTACACCCGGCTAATACCCGATAAATGCCTCACAACCTTTGCCAAAATTTCTCTTACGGGTGTCTCCAACACCCCAACAACACAATGGTAATTAACACAGTTGGTGGTGTCAAAGTGAGTCATGTAGAGAACGACGGAGCTCATTATTTTAAAAAAGAGATCCCAACATGCCATCAGCATTTTCTTGCTTTTCATCAAGTATGCAATGGCACCTGATCTACTCATTTGGCACATACACAGCATGAGAAAAAGGTGTCATGGCAAAAAAACCATCCTTTTGGGAATTAATGATTTCATTAATCTGTAGACCAACACAACCAACCACTAGATCATAAAAATGTGGAGTGATATTTAATGACAATGAACTGACACTTGTGGAAATGATGTACCAGCTATAAACTGCAGTTTGTCAAAAACATCAAAGGTATTAATGATTTGGTGGGTTATGTTTGTGTGGAGGAGACTATGAAGAAAAGATTAAAGGCACATTCTCAGAGGTCACCACTGAGTTTACACAGCAATAAAAGTGGTGCAGCAGACCAGTAAAAGCTGGGTAGTGAAAGGACTACTTTTTTAAGGAGAACAATATAAGTGACAAAACCCAGAGCTAAAAGCATGGTGGGAGTCTGGTTGACCACTTGCTGAAGAACAGCTGAAGCCAGTGGTGGCTGAAGGAGTATTTGACTTCCTATGAGTCACGAGGCCCAAGTGACAAGAGAAACCACACACTACAGCATTATACCACCAGACAATTTCCCTTAACTGTACACACCACTCGAAACCGAGTTAGGCTTTTAGAAAGAAATGAAAAAGGCTTTTTAAGAGAGATGCAAATATAGCAGGTTAAAAAATTAAAAATTGGCACATAGTGGAGACGGAAATGACTAAACAGGATAGAGGACACAGAGGCAGTTGTACACGTGGGCTGCAGAACGTACGATGCAGACAACATTACCTCATGTGCACAAAAATGGAAAGGATGTGAAAAAGAAAACATTTTGACTGACTGAGAACACTTAAAATAAAGGTCTGAGCCGTTCCATCTTATGAACAGAGGTCAGCAAGGCTGATAGTCACCATTGTGTGAAGCATGAAAGAAGAAATGTGCAGTGATGAGCCAAGAGATCGGTCTGAGCAAAACCTGGGTATAGAGGGCTTGTTCAGCTAGCAGAGGCAAACTGAAGAAAACTACATGCATCATTTACCATCCACTCACTTCACTCCAGTAATACGTCAAAAGGCCAATCACTTTTGTACAGGATTGTAACCAGAATATCTTCATACTTAAATTAACATTATTTATGTAGTAAGTAGTATTTAATAACAATCCTCTACAACAAATAAATTTTGAACTGTACCGTTTTGAAAGTGAGATGTCGTATATGTTAATATATGGCAGAATTATTCTCCAATAAATGTAGTATACTCTATAGCATACTATATGCACTAAACTTTGATGTATAAAAGTTATACTCAGAGATGTAACAAGTTACAGTACCATAACACATGTAAGGCTTGTGCAGCTGGCGTGAATTTGAAGTTATGCTACTTTATATACAAATAGTTACAGTACAATTAAATTTATCTATACTTTAACCTAAACAGTTATGCCATTTCAGAATTACATTTATCTGGACCATGTGGGCAGACAACTGCGATTGTGTTACCTGCTAAGAGGGAGGTAGGCAGCAGAAAGCAGTAGAAGAGTCCGCAAACCACCTGGAGGTCCATAAGGGTCCCTGAAAAATTCACTTTTCCAGAATCAAACCAAATTTGTCCAGCTGAGGACCAATGTTCATGCTCAAAAGGGTAAAAAGATAGGATTATGAGAAATCACTCCATTTCTGGAGGAGCAGTTTTCTCAGTCTGCCATGAAGAGACTGGTCATATCAGATACTCAGCAGGTTTATTAAATCCATCGTTTTGTAAGATCCGATAAGGCCTCCAGCTCTTCAAAAGTCTGTTTCTGTTATATTCTTCTTGAGAAAAAAAAAAAAAAACCTGAAAACTTTCAGTAAAACCTCTGGAGGAGTCCCAGTACCAGTAACCCCCCCTTCGTCTCTGTCGGACATTCCCTGTGCAGTAGGGTGTTCATGGAAAAAGTGATTCACTTCACTCCAGAAAACTGAGTTTTCCACGGCTTCATCTCAATGCTGGACTGAGGGCAGTTTCACAAGGCTGAAGACTGACGAACATCAGTGTGCCTGTGCCTCTGAAAGCCCTACCTACAGTGAATCACTCTGTGATCATACTGATCCACACCCACTTCGACTGGCATCTTCAGCATGAATCCAAATCCAGCCCAGGTCTCTGTACACTGCATGGGGGGAGGTCCCACTCCTCTTGCCTTAAAGCTTCCACTTCTCGTGATCAATCTAAGACAAAATCGTACTGTCATAAACACCTTTCCTATTGCCATGTTGTTTCTAAGTTACTGTTTTAACACAAACAAAAAGACAATCCATTACTATGTTTTTTATATAAGTAATGGATTTTACTAACATTAAAACTGGACACTGGAAGTATTTCCAGAATATTCGTCTGAATATATACTGATCTTGAATAGGAAATTTGTAGACATTACTTGAGGTATTACAAACACAAAGTAGCATTACAAACACAAGACTACTTTATTCACATTCAGCCACTTTTACATTAGTCACTTGTTGCTGTTAATAAAAGAGCACAGAACTAATAAACGCTTGAATTAGGGAGTCACACGCTACTTTGTACGCAAGACGTGCGACACTTACTTTGCTGCAGAATGACTATTTTTTTAAACTTCTTCTCTAAAGCGTGTGAAGTTTACAGTGTCCTTCCCAGCTCGCCGGGACGCTGTGTTCCCACTTAATCAATACATTTAAACGGGCACCGTAGCCCCGATCAGGACAAAACACACTTCACTCGGAAACGAAGAAGAAACGCTCGAAAACCGAAGACGTCTCGGCGCGTCATCGGGGTGTGACGTCAGTCCGACACGCGCCGCACACTGAACGCGTCCCCTCGCGCGCACGTGCAGAAGCGGAGCCGGGCCCGCGCTCCGCACGAAACGAAGCCGCTCGGAAGTTCCGACGTCAGCCGGCTGTCCTCAGCTGACCCCTAGCGGCGAACTCACCCTTGGCTACGTGTAGGCTGCACAACATTAATTTAGTTAAAATGTTTGGTTCCAAAACAATGCTAAAATTAATCATTTCACTTGAGATAAACTGCAGCGTTGTTATCGATGTTTTTCAGCATTGCTCCTCTTATAATGAACACAGTCACAGCAAGACAAAGCTGAACTGGGGACAGCTTGTGCCGTAACTTCCGTCTCGCACACCTAAAACCACACTGTCCACAATAAAAGTTAATATCAGTGACAATGTGTCCTACGGCTAAAAAGTTTTATTTAGCTCGTTTGTTATAACACAATGCTGTACTGTACCCTTGTGGAAAAAGTGTACTTAATACAGTTTGAAAAAGTGCGGGGAGCGGGGGAGGTGCTGTGTTCCATTGTTGGAGGGAAGCTTAAAATTAACCTGTGGTAAAGCCGAATGTCCAATATTTGTGGATAACTGGAAGAGTTGGGAAAATATTAAAAGCTTTAATAATGTCGTCTGTTTTAACTTAAGTTGTGAGTGTGTAGGGTGCAGCACGGGGGTTCGGATATTTGGGGAGGTGAACGGAGGTGGTGGGTTTTTCTAGTGTTGGAGAAGGAAACTCGTTTGTTCTGTGATTCCATTGGGTTTTGTTTGCTTGTTTGAGGTTTGTGCATTTTTGTGTTTCAAATTTGGACTTTTTTTCCTCATTTATTACATATTAATTGAATACAAACACTTCTGTTTTTGTAACATCTACTTTGATATAATAAAGATGTTTTTAAAAATAAAATGTACTTTTAGTAGCATACTAAGTGTACTAGGTGTACATTGAAATGAAAGCGCCTTCTCTGTGTGCCAACTCGATGCGATACATAAATACTGTGAAAATATTGCCGGAAAACTTGTTAAACACTGTTTGGCGGCAAACCAAACTCTTTCTTAAAGTAAATGAAGATTTGGTTGCAAATAGCTACTTAGCTTTATATTGTAAATTGTTTCACAAGCACACACAAAACCTGTCGGAACTCAAGAGAGCGAACTGGTTGCTGGGTGTATTGCGCTATACAGGAATAAGCAAATAAGTCTTTTACAGCGGCTGATCCTTATTTATTATTTTTTTTTATGCAAACCATCGAACAGCTTTGCGGTCACTTACGGTTGTCCCAAGGCTTCGTTGTCGTTTGTGCGGTGCGAACGACTTTAAAACGCAGCTCGGACCGTAAAACGGCGCTGAGGCGAACCGCCTGAAACCGCTGAGCCAACTGGAGCCACGCGCGAGGCCTCCCTCGAGGCGGGAGAAGCGCGCGCCAGAGGTCAGTGCCCCGCAGGGGCGGCCCAGGAAAAAAGAAAAAAAAAACCGCAAGCGAGCCCAAAAGAAGTCTTGCGAGGCGGAGGAAAGATCGAGATTCCACCGCGCCGTGCATCTCCAAGGCCTAGGTCACCAATAGGCGGACCGCGGTCCGGATCCGGACCCAGACGTAAGAGGTAGCACTAAAGTGCGGATCGCCGGAACTTGCGGGAGTCTTCCGCACATTGATAAAGCATAATAAAGTGCATAATAAATACAACTCACGATAATGCAGAATCCGTGGGAGCCCTGAGCTTGTTTCCCTGCGACGAGATGGTCGCATCTAAGGGCGATGGGAGACAGTGACGCCCGAAGTGGGTTGCTTATGTCCAGTCTACTCCGTCATTTCGTTTTGGTTGCTGTCACTGCAGAAAACCCCGCTTCACAAAGATAGGATTTTGGAAATGGAAGCAGGGTTTTCAGTGCTTTTGTGGCAAAATCAGGATATTCCACCCTGGTTTTAATTTATTTTTTTTTAAATAAAACACCCTGCAGACTCCGATAGTGAATAAAATGGAATAAAATAAAAAGTTTTTTATTCTTTCTGTGCAGGCCGGTACCAAATGATCCACGGCCCGGTACCGGTCCACGGCCTGGTGGTTGGGGACCGCTGCTCTAAGGTAATAAACCCAACACGAAAAGATGAAGTTAATGTGTATCCACTAAACCACATTATTTACGCTGGAAGTTGACAAACACAACAGGATCGATACTTATAATGGAAGAAGGATCGATTAATCCTGTACAACCCTGGCAGAAAGTCGGGAAAAAACCTGTACGACTTACTAGATTCTTGAAGGAGTTTGAAAGTCCTGTACAGTAAGCAACAGTGAAACCATACTCTAACTAGCTAGTAGTAAATTTCACATCTGTTTGTTTATTTGGTAATATTATTGTACCTGTATAACTTGTGGCTTATTTTACGTGCAAAACAGTTCCAGTTAGATAGTACAAAGAAGACACTCTCAAGCCATTGTAGATTGCATGAAAGTTTTTATTCATTTTAACCTGGAAAAACTTCCAAGAAGCGGCAACAATCGATGTAGACCTATCCAAAAACCAATCTGAGGAATTTCTTTTCTTTCAGGTAGTTTAAAATGGAAATGATTCATCTGCTTGGTTACTTCTGACCCATGGATATCTAAGGACTCCATCAATAAGTGCTAGGTGTAGGTCTGAACAATGAGCAGACAGGTCTTCAAGCAACAGTTTCAAATTAAAAACAGTGTTGTGTGATCATTTGGTTTGTGGAACCATTCCTTCCATTCCTTTAAGGAATTCTAAACAATGTTAGCTGCTCAGGAGCAACTCTTCTGGGCTTCCAAATGTTTCATTGGCACTTTCATATCTATGGTTTCTTTCTCAAGTCAAGAAGTTCATTGTACTCTGTACCAAAGCTGTGGCAGCAAAAACCTCTGACTTCAACTGCAGCTTTTTTATTATCTTCATCAGGAACAGTATATTTTTACAATATACAGAGTGTGATTACAAATTTAAAATCCATGATTTGTTCAGAAAGGTAATATCCTTCATGTTTAATCCCTGTATCTACAGAAATTGCTACATGAATTTCCTGGTAATGTTTTTTTTTTAACATTATTTGCTCCAAAGCTTACATTGTACTAAGATCAACCTGGCTTGTAAGCTAAACAAAGGTAACTTGTTTTTTGTTATTTCTATGCTAGGATGATTTCTATGCTATGCTAGACCCACCTTCAGTTGCCCAACATAGCTTTACAGTTACTATTGTTGACTTTTCTGAGAAAAAAGAGGAATCAATAAACAGGAACTGGCTTAAATCTGAGAGCAGTTTTGTACTGGAATTTTTGTTAATTGTGCAGTATATATTTGAACAGCTATGCTGAAGTTCCCCTGCTTCCATCACTGTTAGGACAATAAGCTGGTAATCGTGGTGAGTGGTATAACTAAATGGCAATATTGAAATAACATGGACATGCAATTGTATTTGTGTAGTTAACCCAGGTTCAAAGCAGCTTCCAATTTTATGCAGCATTTTGATCTAAAGACTCCTTCATAGCTCTGCTTCTCTGTACCTATGGATGTTCATCACTCCCTGCTGTGTGCCACATGTCCACCATTCACATTCTAGTAATCTAAAATCTTCCTCTTTTCCCTGGATGCTCAATAAATTGTCTCTTCTGTCTCGAAAGCTTCAGAATAAGCTTCCAGTTATCATCAGCTCTGCTTCCAGTTTCTTGACCTTCTGCCTCCTTTTAAAGACCCCTGCCTGCCCATGTTGCCATGGAACTGTTCTATATCTGATCTTCTCATAACCACATGTTTATTTCACTATACTGTTAGTCAAAGATTTTGTAATAATTGGATTTTCTTATATCTATTGGTGCATTTGTTGGATACTGTGCCCTCTCCCTGGTGGTGTTACCTGCAGCTCTGTATTTGAGTATTTTAACTTATTGTCCTAATTGTTCAAATATTAATACTTTAGCCCAAAACCCATAAATGTATTAACTAAAATTACTGAGAGATTGTTCAGTAATATAACTACAGTTGTGTATAATCTCAGGTGTGACTTCTATAATTTTCCAACTATCTAAATGTTGCTGAATAATTAATGTTGTGAGGATTTAAAATAATGAAATGTATTCTCTTAGTAGTAGTAAAGAATTCAAATATTTACATTAACTACTTTAAAGCCATGACTGCATAAATATCTTCTTTACACTTATACAAGTCAGTAAAATCCTAAAAATCATCAAGTGGAGGGAGGTCACTTTTTCTTTTATTCATTGGCTTGCTGTAGCTTTCCAAAACTCATAACAGGTCAGTCTTTATCATCTTTGCAAGGAAGTGTGCATTGTGACGGTTTCTGATTTTAAATTTCTCAAATTAATGTGTTCACTTGAAAGCTCCACTCCATATATTCATATTTACACATTCAGCAAGGTTGTAAATCCTGATACTACAGCTCAGCATTCAACACCATCGTGCCCTCTAAGCTGGTCGCCAAGCTCAGGAACCTAGGACTCAACCCGACTCTGTGCGGTTGGGTCATGGACTTCCTGACGGGTAGGCCCCAGGTGGTGAGATTGGGGAACACCATCTCCTCAGCACTGACTCTCAGCACAGGGACCCCCCAGGGTTGCATGCTTAGCCCCCTGCTGTACTCCCTGTTCACGCACGACTGCGTCGCCTCGCTCAGCTCCAACATCATAGTCAAGTTTGCTGACGACACCACGGTCATCGGCCTGATCACCGACAACGATCAGCAGGCCTATAGAGAGGAGGTGAGAACCCTGACCTCATGGTGTCAGGACAATGACCTCTATCTCAACGTCAGCAAAACAAAGGAGCTGATCGTAGACTTCAGGAGACAGCAGGGGAATGGCCATGCGCCCATCTCTATAGCCGGCGCCCCAGTGGAGAGAGTGAACAGCTTCAGGTTCCTTGGAGTTAACATCACCGAGGACCCGTCCTGGTCACAGCACACCAGCATCGTCATCAAGGCAGCAACACAACGCCTCTTCTTCCTCCGTTGGCTGAGGAGGTTCGGCATAGACAACAGGATACTTGTCAACTTCTACAGATCTACCATTGAAAGTATCCTGACTGGCTGTTTCACGGCCTGGTATGGCAGCTGCAGTGCGTCAGACCGTAAAGCTCTACAAAGAGTGGTCAAAACAGCACAGACCATTACCAGGACTGATCTGCCAGCCCTGCAAGAAGAAGGCATTTAACATCCAGAGGGACAGCAGTCACCCCAGCCACAAACTATTTTCCTTGCTCCCATCCAGAAGACGCTTTAGAAGTGTTCGGACAAGGACGAAAAGGTTCCGGGACAGTTTTTTCCCCCACACCGTAAGACTGCTAAACCACTGACCCCTCCCTGGGCAGTGGGAACAGTCGATCAGGGTCTGTCTGTCTGTCTGTCCCCCCCATTGTGTAAACCTGTCTGCTTCACACCCATTTCTGGAACTTATTGTTGTTGTAGGTTTGGTCTGTTGTTGTAGGTTTGGTTGCTGTGTGCTTTTGGTTTGGCTGCTGTGTCCCCCCCCCCCCCCCCGCCACTCCCCGATGTATATCTTTTTTTTCCCCACATACCTATTTCTATTTATTTACCATTTATTTACTCTCTTTATTTATTATTATTTATTTGTTTTTTTTTTCCCAATTATAGTACTTATTTAATCTATCCTGTACCTTATTTATTTATACTTTTATATATTTATGTCCTTATTTGTATTACTGACAATGCCCGGAAACAAAACTTTTCACGATGACAACACTGCTATGCTGTGTTGTTCACCCATGACAAATAAACCTTGACTTGACTTGATAAAACACTCTAGTACTACTCAGCAACCCTAATAATTATTATGCAGGGTTTAGTCTATCTGCTTTCTTTAGTAAATGTGTGTAAGCAGTGGTAACAGAGTAAGGTATTCACATTTTTGCTGTACCACATGCAATGTTGTTATTAGGAGAATAATGTTGAAATCAACAGCCTTTGACAGGACCAGTTGTATTTACAGAATGGTGTTTAGTTCTTTGATCAAATTTCTGGGTGATCAGTAAAAATAATCGAGGGAGAGGGTAATATGATCTAGGGACCATTGGTTCTGAATAGCAAGACACTGATGAAGTTAAATCTCAGCATTTACGACCATCTCCATCCTTTCAAATGAAACTATGAATGAACTGAAACCAAGAAAATAATTATCAGTGATAAGAGGAAATAAAATCAAGTTTGAAAGTTCATTATTGACCATGGTTAATTCATTAACATTAAGTTAAACAGTTTTTACCAGAAAATCATACTGATTCATCAGTTATTTTTTTTGTAATTTGTAAGGAAAACTCATTTTAAAATGTATGTGTGAAGGGATGCAATAATGATTTAGTATACTACATGCATTTTAATCTAAACTTCTGTATAAACATACAGAATAAAAACTACAACTACATTTTAGTAAATGGTTAATATCATGCCACTGGATTTTTTGTACAGTGTAATAAATTGGCCTATAAAGTATAAAAATGATTGATTTGTGTCTACTAATTATATACATGAAGTTTAACATATTAAATGGAATGGCATCCAGGGCAGGGTGTAGTGCCATTCCCTCTGAGATAGCATCTGGACCCTTCGGACGCTGAATCGGTCCCGATTTTATGAATTCATGAAATAAAACGTTATACTTTAACATTCATGCAATTGTGTAAGTGCACAGCACAAAGTTAATAATTTACAGCAAGCAGACTGTTGGACACTGAGTAAATCTTGGCCCAACATCCCAATATTCTCTTCCAGGAGCCAAACAGTGAGGAGAACAAGAGCACTGGAGGGAGTTTTAATAGTTTCCACTATTGATCAACTTCTGTTAAGCAAAAAACAATTCACAGCAGAGCCTGAAATCCAAAAACAAAGTGTTCCCAAAAGACACAACTTCAAAAATACTGCAGTTTTCCCACTTCATTGCCTCCATTTTGTTCTTTGTTGAGTTTCTGCGGGGGAGGGGTCATTTTGGTCAGGGCGTTTGCAAAGTAAATGCGTTAAATCTCACACGATTACTGATCAGATTGCTAGAATGTATTATATTATTAATGTTGCATTCTATTGAATACCTGGGAACACAACAGCACTCATAATACTAAAAAAAAACGAACTCAACGCAAACACCGCCTAAACTCGCGCGTCTGGCCCTTTGCAAACACGCCCCGTCCCCGGGTTGACCAATCGTGTGTCTTACGCGACACATGCCAAGTCACGTGACACCAGGGCCCTCCAATTACCTTCCTGCTAGTTGTACGCTTCCGCCCACATTTGTCACATGGTGTCTTGGCGTGGGAATTCTTTAAAATCCTCCCCCCGAGCTGCGGCGTGAAAGGGAGATCGGCGCTGAGGGGTTTCTTAACTGGAAGTTTCTATAACGATGTCTCAGGCTCGAGTCACCGATTTCTTCAACCACAGCAAAAAAGCTGGTGTGGATGTCGCTCTGCGCGGTAAAGGGCTTCAGAAAGCCGCGGTGCAAACGGAGATCCAGCAGACTAAACGGGAACACGTGAGAACAACACGGTCCAAGAGTAAAGTTCTCCATGCTGCTGATCCATCCGGAACCACTTCGATAAGCTCCACGAGGGCGATCCAGAAAGATCCTCAGACCGAGCTTGGAGAGGAGGGAGCGCCGGTGGTGTCGAGGGCAAATGGGCCCTTTGAGAAACCCCTGGTCCCGGCTCCCGTGGAGGCCTCTTTGGAGGCTCCTCGGACTCCCAAGCGGAGGTCACTGGAGACAGAGTTTGACCTCAGTTCAGAAGTGTTTTCCACCGCCAGGACGGGACACAGTTCAGCAAAAAAGCGGGCCCTGTGCCGTGCAGACCCAGGGAATGGCCCCGTATCGAGGCCCGACGAGGGGAAACCTCAGAAGAGGACAGCGAGGAAGAGGCTGGTTCTTTCCAACCCACCGGAGGAGGTAAACATACTTAGAGCCTTTGAATTACCGCAAAACTGGAATTTACAGTATAAAATGTGCAGATTTTCACAATTTCACGTTTAAGTAGATTTTTTTTTTAATTCTCATATTTTCATGACAGATTTATTTATGTGTTTATTTTTTTTTTTTACAAGCGAAGCAGAATAGTTGGGTTACGTTTTGGGCAGATGTCCTTCTCGTAGTGTTTTTTTTTTTTTTTTTTTTAACCAATCAGTGGCCGCGTAAAGTGTGTACGTATGACGTTTGACGACTGACGTTCAAGGATGTTTCAAATCGTAGCCAATCACGGGTTGCATTGAGAGTGACGTTGGTTTTGCGCCAGATTTCGCGGGCTCCGGGCAGGCTGGTGCGGAAAGGCGTGAAACTATTACTTTCTAAACAAGTAAAATCTAAGTATTTTTTGTGTTTTTCAGCTCAGTCTTTACACATATAGTTTTGCTTCCCAACTCATGAATATTAGTTTTTTTCCTCAAAAAATATGAAAAGTGTTCATGCTCTGACCATAATGTAGGTGAGAAAGATTTAACACCTGAAACAAAGACTTACTTTATTACTTGACTCTGGTTCTAGCAGAGCAGTAAGTTATTGTAAGCCCCTCTATCGCAACCTGTTATAAAACCAAATTTGAATGTTTGATTTGCACCCAAGAAACACTCAAAAAAGACATAAGTTTAATAAATGTGTAAAATAAAGAGAGGCTGCAACAGAAATTCTTTACTTATTTGGTGGGCCTGCTTTTTATACAAGAGGGTGCACCAAGGAACTTGGTTCATATGGCATTTTATACAGAATTCCCATTTTAAACTTCTCTATGTGTGATAAGTACAAAAGTTTGAATTTAGCACTATTGCTTGTGGATGGGGCTGGTATGTCCAAGCCTTGTTTCCAATCACAGTCACCAATGCTAGTTTTTAACATGCATCATGAATAGTGTCTATGTTTGGGGCATACGTCATGAAAAAGTTATTTGTCGACATTAAATAATGTGTCTGGGTGTTTTCCTAGATATGCAGCATGAAAGGATGCATCCTGATTTCTCCAGTTATGTATAAAACCTTTAGCATTTAAGATATCTGAATCACATGAACACAACTTTATTTTGCCCAATTTTAGATGCCAGTATCTGTGAGCAAGCCAGCTGTAGAGGTGTTGCCTGGAGAGAAGGAAGTCAATTTGGTGAACCAAAAGGGTGACTCCTCCTCAGAGGACAGACTGCATGGCGATGGCAGTGACACGCCACAGCAGTCAACCACTGGCAAAAAGGCAAGTAAACGTGGTCTCTGTCTACGGTGCTGCTGCTTGTTTAATTATTTCTCGGAAACTCTTTGACTGGGAGGTGACACGTTGTTTGAGAATCTCATCTCTTCTCTAGACCTCTAAAGAGGATTTGGCAGCCCTCAAATCTCGCCTTCAGAAGTTCCAGGAGCAGCGGGGGTCTTCACCCCCTGCCGTTCCTAAGGCAGTGCCCTCAGATGTGAAGGCCGTGCTGGCTCGTGCCCGGGAGCTGGGGGCGAGGGCACAACGCCGCAAAGAGGAGAAGTTGACAGAGAAGGCAAAACCCACTGTAGAGGAGACACAACCCCTGGTTGTGGAGAGGTAGAGAAAAACTGAGTTATGGCCTCCAACTGCAATAGTTAAAATGAAACCCTGTTCTCCTCTGGTTGAGATTGTGGTTTGTGAAGCTTTGAGTAGAGATGCATTATTAACTTTGGTGCTGTAAGACAGTCTATCATCCGCTTACTACCACCATCTTAGCCCTCACTCTCTGCTCCATTTTCCCAGTGAAAACATTCCGGCATACCAGCGCTACCACACGCTTGCCCAGGATGTGCCTCCTGGCCTATCCCTGCCCTACAAGTTCAAAGTGCTGGAGGAGATGTTCCGGAGCTTGGACACTATTGTTGGTATCCTCTATAACCGATCTGAGACTGTTACCTTTACCAAGGTCAAGCAGGGTGTTCAAGACATGATGCACAAGTAAGAGCACCTTGGATACCAAAAGCACACCTTCTTAATGACTTTACAGAATAATTGATAACGCAACGGATGATTAATGTGCGTCTTATCTGCCTAGACGATTTGAGGAGAGTCACATTGGCCAAATTAAGACGGTCTATCCATCAGCCTTCACCTTCCGCCAGGAGAAGAACATCCCGTCTTTCAGCGCCACTGTGAATAAGTCTACATATCAACTAACTATGGAGCCAGTCATCAATACAGGTAATGAGCTGGTTCCCAAATGTTCAGATGCGCAATTTTTATGAACTGTAAGCTTTTCCTCTGTCAGAGAATGATGATGGAATATGCAGGTGTTGAATGACGTACTGAATATATGGTTTGAAATTATTAGTCTTAACAATACTGAAAATTAGACTGCCTTTCTTCCAACTATTGCACTGTGTGTTCAAATGTGTGGGTTGCCTCAAGGTGGTCTAGTTACCGCCTACAAAGATGTGCTTTTCTATCACTTTGTCTATAAATTGCTGTGTGTGAGTGACTACAATACCATAGATTGGCCATCCAGCATGTACTCTGCCTTATATCCAGTGCTTCCAGGATAGGCTCCAGACCACCATGACCCTGCTCTGAACAAGCAAATACTAATAACAAATTAGTTTTTAGCTTAACCAGTGATTACAGTACTGCAGTACATTCTGCCTCAGTTTAGTCACATCCAGTTTTTGTGAATTACTGTCACTATCATGTTTCATTTAGTAGGGTAGGCATTCAGATGTGTTTTAAGTAACTGCATTAGGGAAAGAAGTTCAGTCACATCTAGTTTAGTGTTTCCTATGCAACCTGATAGTTGGATTTGACAAGTTTTCTAATTTTGGCTCCTGCAGAGAAAAATGAGGCGCGCCCCCTGCTATCTAGTTCCCGACTGCTAGAAAGAAGACGCACGTTTCACCGAAACCTGGTGAACGTTGTCAAGGAGCATCACAAGGTAAGTGACCTCAATATCTACTACCACCGGTTGAATAGGATAATGTTAGGGTGTCTGTGGATGGTTCTAATGTCCTTTTGTACTCCAGGCATTCTTGGCATCCCTGGACCCACCCATGCATGTTCCAGAAGACAAACTCACTCGCTGGCACCCTCGCTTCACTGTGGATGAGGTGCCCGACATCCCACCCAGCAAACTGCCCCAGCCCCCCCAGATGGAAAAACTGACCACTGCAAAGGAGGTGCTAGAAACGGCCCGGTCTCTCATGACACCAAAGGTAATACCCTAGCTGGTCCCAACACTGATAGAATCTACTGGCTTGAGATGATGATGATGATATGGGGGGTCCTGTAGCTTCCTCCTAACTGTTGGTGTCAACCCATCCAGATGGAGCGAGCCTTGGCTAACATAGCCCTGAAGACAGCAGAAACCATGAGTGTTAAAGAAGCAGAGCCCACGCAAACAGCACCCCCAGCGTCTCCTGTAACACCAAAGGCTCTTAGAGGAGTCTCCCAGTCTCTGTTGGAGAGGGTGTGTTCTTGATCCTTAAGTTCCCCTCAATGTGTTACTGCCATTAAGAAGTGCATTCAGTTGCAAGGATTTTGTGTTTTTGTTCTAATTGATCTACAGTACTGAACTTTAGTTTGCACGTTTTTATAGGGTTATTCTGTCCTCATAGTTCTAGGTGTACATAAAAGTATATGTGAATAAGAATTTTAAACTAATGATGTTGCTGTAACTCTGTTAACCAGTAGACTTTCAATGGGAACCTCTGGTATGATGTTGTCTCTACTCCATTCACTGCTAAGTTGCCGCCTTTTCACTTCAGATCAGAGCAAAGGAAGCACAGAAACTGCAAGCTGCTATGACACGTGACCCACGGCGGGAGGAACGATTGCTGATGATGTCCCGGCTGGAGGAGATGGCCAGGATCCTGCGTAACATCTTTGTGGCCGAGAAGAAGCCGTCCCTCATCATGGAAGTGGCCTGCAACCATATGATGTGCAGCTACCGCTCAGCCCTCAGCATTGGTCGGTATATGTTTTTGAGTTTCTTTTGGGTTTCTGCTCATTAAAGCTGTACAGATGGGGCTGTGTTTTCAACCATGAAGACTGGCTGGCCATTCAGTTTGGACAGTGCAGATCTAGCAATCAGGAGTCTCAGTCAGGGATCGCAGCTCTGTTCATCCATGGGGCAGCAGAATGTTCAACATAGTTTGTATTCCAAACAAATTTTAATAGAACATAAAGACTAATTTTGCCTTTAATATAATTCTGTGGGGTGGGGATTACAGCCACACTGTAAGATGCAGGGTTTTGAACCCAAATTCTACTGCAGTATAAAATGGTATAATAAATTTCAGTATAAATGGATAAATCACCAAGTAGCTCACTTTAAAAATATTTTAACCTGCTTTGGATAAACATGTCGGATCAATGTTACTGCTGAAAAACTCTATTCAGCTGTTGCAGCTGTGTAGACAACCCCTTCAGATTTAAAAAAAAAAAAAAATGTTTATTTTAGGAGAAACTGAGAAGCACCTGCGTCTGCTAGCAGAGCTCACTCCTGAATGGCTGACCATTCACCCGATCAGGAAAGATGTCTACCTGAAACTCAACAAGGCCACAGATCTGAATGTGGTGCTGGAGAAACTGAGCCAGAAGATGGAGGAGGAGGAGGCTAAGAGCTGAAGCTCAGGCATTAAATGCTGCACTATGAGCAAACATTAGATGAAAGGTCCTCATCTTAATCTCTACATTATTTATTAGCAGATAAATTAAAGAAAGGTTGGAAAAGGCTCCAGCCAACCACGCTTGAGCAGTTAATAGCAATGATGAGAAGTTTCTCTTGGATTTTACCTTTGGCTGGGTCAAAAGAAAGGATAGGCTTTTTTTTTTTTTTCTTTTTTAAAATAACATGTAGAGTTGTGAATAGAATTTGTAGTTAACTTTTATTTAGGAATGCCTTCAATAAAAAGTTGTACATCTGCCATCTTACACATGCAGTTTGGTTAGTATGTACACTTGTATGGGATAGTTTTAACCCATTTTAAATACATGATTGCTTCTATTTTTCGATATATTGTATATGTTCCCTGTTGCGCATATGGTGTAATTATACATTTCTCCTGTTAAGTAAAAATCTCTCAAATCTGCTTTTTCAACAAACATGGACATGTTAGATTATATTTGTGTTGTGATCAGCAAGAGACCTTCTGTTCAGGTCCCATATTAATATATGTGCAGGATCTTTGAAGATGACTATGTGCTGGAACAGACATGCATAGGTTCATGATGTTCCCAGAACTCCCAGACAGGGAGGGAAGGTGGTTCTGCAGGGCTTCAATACTGCACTAGGGAGAAAACATTGCAGGTCCCCAGCTTCTCTCTGCCCTTTAACTCCTGCAGCTCAATGAGCACAAGGCAGCCCAACACAACTACTTGCTGCTTCATCATCAGCTCATGAGCAGCCAACAGGGTCCCTGAAACCCAAAGGAAAAGAATATGACCCATAAGTTCTGCCTATGTATCAAACACAATTTGAAACTTGGTTTCAAAGCAGAAAATAAAAGCCACAAGTCTGTGTGACACTACCTGGGTACAGTCAAGGATTTCACAAGATTAACTGTTGAACCACAACTTTCATATGAACAGGAAACAGCTTTGAGTTTCCCTTGACCTACTTAACATTATCTGGAAGGGACATCAGCTGCTTTAGTGGACTGTCTCACCTCCAGTGGCCAGCAGGTCATCAATGAGCACCACCTTTTGCCCTGGAGAAAAAGCATCCTCCTGGATTTCTACTTCAGCCTGAATTTGAAAGCAAAACATGGAAGCATGTTAATGCATTGTTCTGAATGAAGGGAGAATCAGGTTAGTCTACATGGAGTTTGAACAGTTGTTGGCCCATGTCACTGATCTATGAGATAACACTGATACTTTAGCATTCTTCAGCAGTTTACTCTAAAAACACTAGGTACCAACTCAATGATATATACGGATCAGCCACAACATTAAAACCAGCTGCCTAATATTGTATAGGTCCCCTTCATGCCGCCAAAACAGCTCTGACCCATCGAGGCATGGACTCCACAAGACTTCTGAAGGTGTCCTGTGGCACCAAGATGTTAACAGCAGACCCTCTAAGTCCTGTAAGTTGCGAGGTGTGGCCTCTATGGATCGGACTTGTTTTTCCAGGACATCGCACAGATGCTTGATTGGATTGAGACCTGGGGAATTTGGGGGCCGAGACAACACCTTGAACTTTTTGTCAGGCTCCTCAAACCATTTCTGAACAATTTTTGTAGTGTGGCAAGGCCACTGCCATCAGGGAATACTGTTACCATGAAGGGGTGTATGTGGTCTGTAACAATGTTTAGGTAGGTGGTACGCATCAAAGTAACATCCACATGAATGCCAGGACCCAAGGTTTCCCAACAGAACATTGCCCAGAGCATCACACTGCCTATGCCGATTTGTCCTCTACCCATAGTGCATCCTGCTGCCATCTCTTCCCCAAGTAAACATTGCACATGCACCACACGATCTAAAAGAAAACATGATTTGTCAGACCAGGCCACCTTCTATTCTTCCGTGGTCCAGTTCTGACGCTCACGTGACCATTGTGCATGATGTAAGCATGGGCACTCTGACTGGTCTGTGGCAACACAACCCCCTACATAGCAAAGCTGTGATGCACTGTGTGTTCTGACATCTTTCTATCGTGGCCAGCATTAAGGTTTTCAGCAATTTGTGTTAGAGTAGCTATTGTCTGGGATGGGATCGGACCGGACGGGCTATCCTCCGCTCCCCACGTGCATCGATGAGCCTTGGGCGCCCATGACCCTGATGCTGGTTCTCCGGTTGTCCTTCCTTGGACCACTTCTGGTAGGTACTAACTACTGTACACAGGGAACCCCCCCATAAGACCTGCCATTCTGGAGGTGTTCTGGCCAAGTCGTCCAGCCATCACAATTTGGCCCTTGTTAAAGCCGCTCAGATCCTTACGCTTGCCCATTTTTCCTGCTTCCAACACATCAACTTCAAGAACTGACTGTTCACTTGCTGCCTAATATTTCCCTCCACCCCTTGACAGGTGCCATTGCAACATTCACTTCACCTGTCAGTGGTTTTAATGTTGTGACTGATCGGTGTATAAAGGTAAGCTGTAATTTGCACAACAATGAGCCAACATGAACTGTGACACTGGAAGCCAACGGTCAAATTCCACCAAGAGTTAATATTAAAAGGGAAGACGCCAATAGTTCACAATTTGACTAACACAGAAAAAGTATATTTTTCAGTTTATAATAGATTAAATATATCTGCCAATAACAGGGATGGTGTTAATGTACCGATAGAAACATAGCAGAAGAGCATGGGTGTGCATTTTCTCACCTCTCCATACTCCAGTGAGTAAGAGACAGACAGCGTGGGCCCAGGGAGCTTCCCCTTCTTGCGGACCAACACGAACCCGATTCCCAGTCTTTGTGCCAGCAGAGGCCCGAAAAGGAATCCACGGGCATCCAAACCTGCAGGATAGGAAGCAATGTGGCAGCTTAATACCATTAGACTCCAAAAAGAAAGAAATGCTGAGAGCAGCTCAAAGGCACTGAGCACTCTTACCCACTATGAGCTCAACTTCCGGGTAGGTCTGCCTCACATGTTCTTCAAATAAGTCAATGACAGCTGAGAGAGCCACAGGATCCTTCAATATTGGACAAATATCCCTGCAAACAATAAATAACAAAAATTCAGGTATTAACCAGATCTAACAAGTAAAAGCAAGTCTCTGCTCCGACACTGTCTCCTAGCAACGACACAAATAGCTCTGGTTTATCATTAAATTTTACAGTTCACAAACATAAAACAGCAGCCAGTGTCAAGGGGAAGGCGGGTTCTTAGTCACGAACACCAAAAATGTTTAGTGTTTTCCGTCACCTGAAGACCGATTTTTGCTATGTGCAACTGAATAAAAGACGCTGCTGATTTCACAAGAAGAAAAAAAAAACAATAATTTCCCCAGTTTATTCTTTAAAATCTTATTTCAGCCATCATGTGGGCAGAGCATGAGAGCAATTTCTTTTCTGTCTGCCGGTCGGTCCGCGCTCGCTGGAAAACCGTCCGGCGTAACCGCAGGTGTACCTGAAGAAAATGCCCTTCTTAGGAAAGTCTGGAAACCCTCTGATCCGCCGAGCCAACAAATCCAACTTCTCCTGCCTGCTTCCCCCTGCCATGATCCCCGCTACCTGGCTACTGCGCTTACTTCCCGTTTCCTGGTGGCGTACTTTATAACTGTTATAAAAACAGGAAGTCCCGCCTCCTCCCTCTGCAGCCAATTACGTTAGCCTCGAAATGACGTCACGTTTTAACAGCAATTGAACGAGCGAGTTGTATGTACAGTAAATATGTGAAGAAAATTTTATTTTATTCCTTTACATTTCTGTCACACATTTAGTACTTTTACTCTTTTGCATTTGTTAACTTTGCTTAAAATCAGTTCCACTTTTTGAAATTTCTCCTCCTTTTTAAACCCAGTATTAACATGGCCTTACAACTGACTTATTACCTGTATTTTATTTATCTCCATTTCTCTTGACCAAGTGCGCCTATTGAACAATGTTGCTGTTATCAGCGTTGACAGTTAACCTCTAAACCATTCTATAAATTTGTTTTTCCCCCTAGGGCTACATTAGGGATGAAGAAAAACAGAACCATTAACATCCGTAACAACACATTTGCTATATACACTGCCCGGTCAAAAAAAAAAGTCACCACTTGGATTTAACTTAAGAGTTATGATATGGGGTTGCTTCAGTTGGTCAGGTCTATGTTCAGCAACATTATGTGCTCAAAAAATGAGGTGAGCTGACTACCTGAATATACTGAACGACCAGGTTTTTCCATCAATGGATTTCTTCTTCCAAGATGGCAATGCCAGGATTCGTGGGGCTCAAATTGTGAGAGTGCTTCAGGGAGCCTGAGAGAGACATCATTTTCACAAGGATTGGCCACCACAGAGTCCAGACCTTAACCCCATTCAGAATCTTAGGGATCTTGTACTGGAGAAGACTTTACGTAGTGGTCCAACTATCCCATCATCAATAAGACAAAAATAAATCCAACTCTGGATGGGAATAAATGTGACATTGCATCAGCTTATCGAAACAATGCCACGGCGACTGCGTGCCGTAAGCAAAGCTAAAGGCGGTCCAACCAAATATTAGAGTGTGTGACCTTTTTTTGGCCGGGCAGTGTAATTTCTAATGCTCAGTGCATCATGAGTATTCCCAACTGTCATGTCCTCTTCTGTTATACTTGAGTTTACCTTAATTGCTCACATAGTATTCCTGAAATGTTGCCCTGTTTTCAGACGTTTATATGAACTTTATATAAAGTACGTTATAGTACTTTGAGGGGTTGATGAATAAAGAGAACGAGAGAGAGAGAAGACTGGATGATGTAGGGACTATGAATAGGGGAGTGCAATGGATTAGCAAGGAGGAAGTTAGGACAGCTATGAAGAGGATGAAGAATGGAAAGGCTGTTGGCCCAGATGACATACCTGTGGAAGCATGGAAGTGTTTAGGAGAGATGGCAGTGGAGTTTTTAACCAGATTGTTTAATGGAATCTTGGAAAGTGAGACGATGCCTGAGGAGTGGAGAAGAAGTGTACTGGTACCTATTTTTAAGAATAAAGGTGATGTGCAGAGCTGTAGTAACTACAGAGGGATAAAACTGATCAGCCATAGCATGAAGTTATGGGAAAGAGTAGTGGAAGCTAGGTTAAGAAGGGAGGTGACCATTAGTGAGCAGCAGTATGGCTTCATGCCGAGAAGGAGTACTACAGATGCGTTGTTTGCTCTGAGGATGTTGATGGAGAAGTACCGAGAAGGTAAGAAGGAGTTGCATTGTGTCTTCGTGGACTTAGAGAAAGCATATGACAGGGTACCTAGAGAGGAGCTGTGGTATTGTATGAGGAAGTCGGGTGTGCCAGAAAAGTATGTAAGAGTGGTACAGGATATGTACAAGGACAGTGTGACAGTGGTGAGGTCTGCAGTAGGAGTGACGGATGCTTTCAGGGTGGGGGTAGGATTACACCAAGGATCAGCTTTGAGTCCTTTCTTGTTTGCAATGGTAATGGACAGGTTGACAGATGAGATCAGACAGGAGGCACCGTGGACTATGATGTTTGCAGATGACATTGTGATCTGTAGTGAGAGTAGGGAGCAGGTTGAAGAGACCCTGGAGAGGTGGCGATATGCTCTAGAGAGAAGAGGAATGAAGGTCAGTAGGACTAAGACAGAATACATGTGCATAAATGAGAGGGAGGACAGAGGAATGGTGAGGATGCAGGGAATAGAGTTGGCGAAGGTGAATGAATTTAAATACTTAGGATCAACAGTCCAGAGTAATGGGGAGTGTGGAAGAGAGGTCAAGAAGAGAATGCAGGCAGGGTGGAGTGGATGGAGAAGAGTGTCAGGAGTGATCTGCGACAGAAGGGTACCAGCAAGAGTGAAAGGGAAGGTCTACAAGACGGTAGTGAGACCAGCTATGCTTTATGGGTTGGAGACGGTGGCACTGACCAAAAGACAGGAGGCAGAGCTGGAGGTGGCAGAGTTAAAGATGTTAAGGTTTGCATTGGGTGTGACGAGGATGGACAGGATTAGAAATGAGTATATTAGAGGATCAGCACAGGTTGAACGGTTTGGAGACAAAGTCAGAGAGGCGAGATTGCGTTGGTTTGGACATGTGCAGAGGAGAGATCCTGGATATATCGGGAGAAGGATGCTAGGGATGGAGTTGCCAGGCAAGAGGAAGAGAGGAAGGCCTAAGAGGAGATTTATGGATGTGGTGAAGGAGGACATGCAGGTGGTGGGGGTGACGGAGAGAGATGCAGAGGACAGGAGGAAGTGGAAGCTTTTGATCCGCTGTGGCGACCCCTAACGGGAGCGGCCGAAAGAAGAAGAAGATATGAACCCCATAAAAATTTTTAAATACATATTTGTGCACAGAGATTAATACAAACCACAAAGTGACACCATTTGTTTAGAACTGGAATAAACTTAACCCTCATGCACAGATTCATATGCCACAGGTTTGGACTCTGTCTAAATTATACAGTCCACCAACAGGCACACACAGTTACATGTAGATACAAAGCTTTAAAACGTTTTGTACTTTTGTGGTGAGTAGAACAACAACATGGATTTGGGTTAAAATGGTCCATTTGTTTTATGGTGGTAGAGCAGGAAAAAGGAAGAATGTGGTACTCAATTTCATCGTTCCTCTTAGCGCTCTGTAATGGAAAAGGACTTTCACGAATTTCAATCTGTGGTCCTGACTGAAATTAGACACCAAATAACTAAGCTGTGACAAATGACCATTCAAGTTTTATATTTCTGATGATCACAACCAGATTTTAGCAACTTTGGAGGTGAAGTATTGCACTTTTTATTTAATATATATATAAGTATACATTTTAAACCCGAATCATTTCCAATATGAAATATAAAAAAATCTATTACATTTCTTCACACACATCTAAAAAGTTGCCTTTTATGATTTCACCAACGTTTCCCAAACAACTTAATGACCACCCCCTTACCACATTTCTGAGAATAAGAATGTTTTTCCCCTTTGCAAGTTAAAGCAGTTAAAAAAACACTTCTGAATTCAACTTGGTGATTGCAGTGCTGTGGCATCAAAGATGGCAGTGTATTCTCTGGTTTGCGTGTTTTTCCGCAGCTCTGCCCCGTGGGCCAGCGGCCAGTCAGTGGGGCCAGTCGCACTTCCATGGCTGCGACTTGGGGCCCTTCAGACACTTCCCCAACTTCTCACACCCAGCTGGGGCCCAGTTCTGTGAAAGAGGGATCGTGAGCATCATCACACATTTGCCAAAACCGCAAGCAGAGGACCCAAGAAGACAAAAATCCTTTGAATAAATTTCAGGCATCACTTGGTGGCGCTGTTGTTCTGCCGGACATTTACAAAGGAGCAACGACGACGCTCCGCATTGATATCACAATAAAAGACAAAATTGCCTCATCTTTTTTTAATAAACACATTCAGTGAAACACTCCCTAATTATGGCCGAGAAATCTTAAAACATCTCAGCAACAGGAGGTCTAGGGAGATGGGGTTCGATTAGCAGAAGTACAATGAGACTCTTCAACACGAAGCAGAGGAAAAAAGTAGTTCCGGTAAACAAATCCCAAATAGCACAGCATTTGTGAATTGAGACAAACATCCTTCAGTTTCCCTATTTAATGGAGTCATGAGAATATTTACCCTTGAAATGGGTAGAGAGAGAAAAGATGCTATTATTGAAAGGGAGAATTTATTTTTATTATTACTACTGAGGCACAGCAGCTTCTCCGGTGGGGGAGGGCTCGTTGCAGCAAAAATAGGGAAGCAGGTGGCGTGGCAGTTAAAGCTCCAAAGATCAGGGTACAAATTGCACCGATTCCCCAGGTAGCCTTGATTTCCCCCCCCTATTTACCCTAAATCGATGTAGTAAAATTTTCCAGCTCTATAAATGGGTGAATCAGTGTGAGCAGAACAACACCGTAGTTGTTTCAGAAAGGAGTGTCTGGTAAATAAATAAAGAAATGTAAATATGACCTCTCCTTGAAGGATGTTGAGCTGTGCATTTACAATCAGACACCTCCACTTTCTGCACATGGAGCCGGAGGTGGGTCAGAAAAGGTGGAGAGGATGTTATGAGTGAGGTGGCGGACAATGGCCCGGGACAGAAAAGACACTCCGGAGCTGGTTCTTCTCCTCACCATGACAGCCAGATCACACATGTTGAGCTGCGGTACCCCGGCAACCAGGAGCTTCTTGTGCTGTTTAACCACGGGGGAGATGCGCTGCAGGACAGCGTGGTACTCCTCACTCAGGACGCTGGGGAGAGAGGGGTGATGCAGGATGAGAACAGTATCCAACAAGCGTGCCCACACACACACACACAAAGTGGCAGAATAAGTGATCATGCGTAACACACACATCTGCGGAAAACCGGCTCCGAGGAAAATAGGGGAAAAAACATCAAATTGCTTCTGCAAACCGAAAAGTGACAGAACAGAGAACTCAGTACACAGAGAAACACTCTGGAAGGTACAGCTCATGTAATGCTGCACAGGTACTGTGCAAGAGAACTAACACACTGACATGTACTGCTTTTGCTTTCTGCTCTTGCTCAGATGATATAGCCTCCTTGCTGCATCTGTGAGTTTCATATACTTTGCAGGACCACAAAGGGGAATTATCACTGTTATAAGTGCCCAGATATACAAAAGCACAGCAGCTATTCTGAAGTTTGTTTATTCAGTTTTTTAGACAGCTTCTTGTAATATATTACAAAAAGATGTTTGCAGTACTCTCTTCCTTTCTGTCTCTCTCTCACACACACACACACACACACACACACACACACACACACACACACACACACACACACACACACACTCCCTTGCTCAGGGATCAGTTGGCTCTGCTGTTCCCCCTTGTGCAATTATTTGTTGTTGTGGAGTCCGGTGAGCATCCCTCAGTCCAGGGAGGGAATCAAAGCAACATGGCTCTTAATAGGACCTGTTGGGTTTGCTTGCTTATGTGTGTGTGTGTCATGATGAAAATCCCTTTGTATAAGACAGTTGGTTTGTATGCACACAATTACAGCCCACAATGCCAGTGGATTGGCCCCATGGGGGGGTGAGAGTGTGTGTGTGTGTGTGTGTGTGTGTGTGTGCGTACGCGCAGACGGGTGGGGTGAAGTGTCAATTAGCGTAGCCACCCGGGGCCCTGGCCTCCTCACACCCCTGCACACGCCATGGCCGTTCCAGCAGCGCAGAACTCTCGCCATGCAATAAACCCCATCTACAGTACCTTGTTTCTCCATGGAAATCTCTGTAACCCCCCCCCCCAACTCCCCACCACCACCGTACAGACTTTACCCCGAGAATAACACCAACACCACCTGGTGGGTGCTGCGCCTGCAGGGTTTGGGTTCTGATGTTATTAATTCAAGAAATGTAGTATAAATTAACAAAATATTAATACGTACTGTATACCACAGAGAAGCAGGAGGTAGCATAGCAGTTTACAGCCATTAACCAAGTTTGAACCCCACTGTAATTCTGTAGATCCAGGTACTTCTCCTGAACTGATACAGTAAAAATTTACCATTCCCTCTAAGTGGGTAAATCACTGTAAAGTAGTTTACTGTACAAACCTCACCCTGTAAATCTGACACTTTTCTCTAAATTGAGAGAACAGTGTCAGATAAATAAATCTCTATTATATCTACAGTGATAGATTTGAAAATTGGCACACAGGTACTTCTCAAGTGAGATTTTTGTGTAGTCAAATTCATTGAAAGCTACTTAATGTTGGGAAAATTTTAAATTCAGTCTCAGACTAAATAGTAACGTCAAATAAGTATGTGACAGTGATAGAGAAATTCTATCACACACACACACACACACACGGTGTGCTCACATTACGGATGATGTAAAGGTATTAAAATTTAGTGATCAAAGTGTGGTGGTGTATAAACATTTATATACATATTAAATGCAACACTTTATTGTTAATATAGCCTGGTGATTGTATGCTATTCCTTTTTACTTTTTCACAGCTACACCTTTTTGATAACTCAGTTTCTGTGTGTGTGTCATAGATAAATAATATGTTATTCAATTTACTAATGAAAGGCACATTTCTTTTAATGCACGACAAAGACTCAAATCACTGACATACTTCATGCTGATCTAACAGTGCAGAAATTCTGGGTCTTTTTAACTCTTTGGCCTATACAAATATTATAATTATGCAAGATAAATACTTTTTGTCTGCAGAGTTTATTTAAAATAACATCTGGAGTATAATGAAAACATCAGTATCTGCCTAATTGTTATACACAGACACCACCCCTTAAATTTGTTGTTTTTAATATGCAGTCATTTTACTGGGCGAGAGACGAGGATCACATCCACACAGTTCATAAGTCTGCTTTGAATAATTAGCAAAATTGCTCATTTATTTGCAATCTCTAAACAAAAAATTGGAAATTTATATATAAAAAGCACTGTCTGCATGGTTCATTATTGTGCTGACTTCCAGAGTGCAGAGAAAGGAAACAATAACAACGCTAAATGCAAATGAGGCGCTTTGATTTATATTGTATGTCACCCTGGGGGAGAGGGGCACTGCTCAGGAGCGGGACTGCAGTGATTAGGGATTCATACCCTCTCACACACACACACACACACACACACAAAGACCAGAAAATATAAATTCATGCTCACATTCAAACTCTAGGAAGGGGGGGGGGCAAAAAAAAAAAAAAAACACAAGGATGATTGACGATGAGACAGACACCCTTTCTGTCCTGCATCCCTATCTCACCCATGACTGGGGTTCGAGAGCTCATGGGTTGCTGTGCACCGGAATGGGAGCTGAGAGAAACCCAGGCTGCCTGAGATTTCAACTCTCATCACAGGACTGTGGAGTGGAGGAGGAGGAAGGCAGGAAAGGAAGACGTGACAGAGCCTCCCCCTCCTGTCCCCTGCTGGAAATGGATGCAAACTAAGAGTGGCCTGCTGGTTTCTACCTGTAAGATGGGAGTTCTCCATTCCCTGAACACTTCTCATGTAGGGTGAGCCTCCCTGTCATTTCTATTACAAATGCTAAAACTGTGCTGACATGACGTTGACATGAAACATCATGCTACTAACAGCCATTTCGTACCACATTGGAAGGTGGAACATCTGCCACCCAACTAGTGCTTCCTGGGTCCCACTAGTGTGTCGAGTCCCTGTTGTGGGATCACCTGTGGACAGAGCCCCATCCCCATGGACCTTAGTCATTTGTGACTGATGTCCCAAACAACATCAACAGACCCTTCATCATCACAAGTGGTACTTTAGATGCTGGCAACGAATAATGGCCTCCGTTGGGTCCACATGAGCACAAGGGCAGCACTGGGGCATCAGCTTGACACGGTAGGGGGGGGGGGGGAATCAGGTAAATTAGCCCAGCTGGTCCTCTGAAATGGGCCCCTGAGCCCTGCCTCCCAAAGGGGTAGCTAAGAAACTCCCCCAGAGGATGTTTCCAGGGATGAAGCCCTAGGCTGGAAATTAAGATGGTTGAGAGCAAAGGAAGAAGAAGGGGGTGGGGTTCACAACATTAATATTTGTCTTTTGAGGAAGTCAGAGGGGGGTGACAGTCCACCTCCCCAACAGGCCATCACTTTCGGGAAACCTGTGAGTTTTGCTCAAGCTCAGCATCCTGTGCTGCTGCAGACATCCAAGCAGCTACTCCCATCATTCACACAGCAGAACCAGCCCTTTTCCAGAAATCCACAGGTCTCTAAATACCAAGAGCATTTATAGAAATTAGCACCCCACGAAAAAAAAATAAAATAAATAAAAATCAACCTCCATCTTCACAGCTACAGACCCTCTGGTGCTCTCTACTGTGGTGCCTTTCAAGCAAGAAAGTAACCTTTGTCTGCCCTGATTCATACATGTTAATATATACATCTCTCTATAGCTCTGTGAAAAAAGTTGACCTGCACTGATGCCATAAACTCTGCACTAGACATAACCTCCACAGCATCGTCTAACCATTTGTTTCTTTCCGTTTCAGCCTCAAGGCTGCTCACTCCAACCAGGGTTCGCTGGGATAGACAGGACAAGGTTCTTGTAGCTCCTGCATATGTGTCACATTAGGATACTGTATGCCCACCCTTCTCGGTACAAGCAAGAGGACCCAGGGTAGAGATGGGAATGCAGCCCAGAGGGAATCATCTGCTAGAAAGGCCACCCATTTCCACGTGCTCACCTGACTGGAAACTTCTCCCCAGGGTCTCTTCCCAGGTGGAAGATGAGCGGCTGCATGGTGTGTTCCTTTTGGTCATGAGTCGTCACCCCAGGGACTTCCTCGCCAGGACAGAAGTTAATACCCTGAAGGTGGTGAGGGGCACGCAGAAGACAAACGAGGAACAATCAGTATCCTTTAATCCAGATGACAGTGACCCAAAACTCATTTTGAGTGAATGTTTGAAGAGCATTCTGTGACCTTGGGATCTTGGCATTTTTTCTTGCAAAGCTGGGCTGCAGGAACCGCTTTTGTGTCAGATGTGGTGGTATCGCACAGGCCCAGTATCTACCCTTTAATTCCGCCACGGAGGACCTCAGCAGGTCTACACCCACTCTCTTGATGCTAGGAGCCTTTGATGAAGGATGACTTTGGTTCAGTCCTTCAGATTGCTGGCCTTGAGCTCTTGGAAGTGGAACATCTCAGTCCCAGAGGATTCTAGGACCCCACATCAGAGCCTCACTCTCTCCCATTCACACACTGAGGGACAACAGAACTGAACGTCTCAGTGCGACAGAAGGCCTCACACACTGACTGCTAAGCCATGGAGGAGCATCAAAGTTTTCGCCATTCAACGTGAGCACAAAAGATCACAGGGAAGGAAAATCTGATTTCAACCATAAAATGTCCTCAGCAGCAGTCATCGTCTCTCTGTGAGGACTCCACACCACAGGCCGTTGATGAAACGCTGTCTGATGGCAACCTGGGACATATGAACACAGCATTCTTCAAACAAGGTGCCTCTGTCACAATGAACGCCCCAAGGGGGTCCCAAATCCAACAAATCCTCACCAGCACTGATGACAATCAACAGTGGTCTCCTTTTGTTTGAGGGCACGGACCATCTAAACTGTTTACGGTAACAACTGCTGCCCTGTCGAGCTTCACCACAGGTCCTCCCAGAGTCACGTGCCTTCAGCAGCAGGTCAGCACCCCCAATGTTCCTGCGGTGAGGGTGTGCTGGTGAGCCGTGCGCCTCCGCCATTCCCAACGAGCTGCTCATCCTTGCAAAATTTCTCATTTTACACACCGCCGACTCGGACAGCTTTCAAGAGGCAAACATAATGGTTTCCACAGCCATTAGCTCATCATTTCCACCAGACTGAGAAGGTACAGACTCCATTTTTCTGTGTACAAAACGCACGTGACAGAAATGCAAGTAAGAGAGAGGCAAGGCCGGGATTTCGAAGGTGCAGCCGCAGTGGTGGGCTGAGGGGGGTAGGGTACATGGGGCATGGGGCTCCCAGCTGTCGCGGTTCCCCGTTTTCCACCCATCTGATGGCTCACGCCAGGTCATTCGTCGCTATCTAAAGTGTTAACTACCTAGAAAGGCTTTGTCCCCCTATGGACTGCAAGCACCACCGCCTCCTCGCAATGCTGATCGATAGGCAACTCGCAGGCAATCAAACGCCATTATTTGTGAAGTTCCACTTCAGTTCATGTGGACTGATAAAGAAGGCAGCTATTGATTCGCAGACCCTCCAGGAGAGAGTCATTCAGGCAGCCAACAGGGCATAAAACACACTTGCTCATCTGCGACAAGCAACTTGTAGTCTTGTGAAGTGAGGCCCGGGTGTGTTTAAAGAGCGTCATCCGTTCACCTCCAAAAGAGTCCTTTTGTATTTCGGGGAAATTTCTATTAGCAGAAAAAAAAATTATTGCTCAGCTCAAAGGAAGGTATCTGACAGCAGGGCTCCAAAACCGTCATTTCCTCCTGTGAAATATGGTCACTCGGTTTATCTTATATTCACCTTTAATCCCTTAGCTTTTCTACTAAATGGACATAGAGCAGAGCAACGTAACACATGCACACATACACACACCAGGAGTGTTTTACAGTAACCAGTTCCCCTGTAGCACTTTGTCTTTGGACTGTGAGAGGAGCACGGAACGCCCAAAGGAAACCCATGTAAGCAGAGGGAGAACAAACAAACTCCTTGGCGCCTGGAAGGGGGATCAAACCCACATCCAACTGTCCAGCTCAAGGACTGCGACCTATGGAGAAAAGTGCTATCTGAATTAAAGAAAAGGTAACTGGAGGCTGAAAGACATTCTCACCTTGTGGAACTCCTCCCACGAGTTGCTCCAAGTCCAGTAGTGCGCCTTGTAGAGCCCCAACCGCACTGCCATTAGCTCGTTGCCACGGTAATAGAAGATGGGCCTGTTGGGTGTGAAATGGGATTGGAGACTGCTGGATTGCACCGATAAGGGAGCCAGGCTTTGCCTCTTCCCAAGTCCAGAGGGAACCCCTCCGTGTCTCATCCCTTTCTGTTCTCAAACGCAGCGTTGGCCTCCCTCTGTGGACCCCATGCAGATCCTTACCATGGGACAAGCCCTGAATCCCCCAAACCCAGCAGGATCCTCCCAAAATCGCATGAGCAAATGTGCAATCCAGTGGTGCAAACCAGAATTCATAGCCTTATGTGAAAGAGAACTTTCCAAGGACGAAGCCCACCAGGCCAGGGGGTCTCCACTATGGGTGTGCTGTCCTACAACAGCAGAGGGTGGGCAAGAGACCTCACCTGTCGATTTGTGAGTTGTTTAGGAGGACAGGGGTGAGATCCAACCCATCGATGATGCGGTCTTCTGGCACAGGCAGTCCAGCCAGGGACAGGCTGGTGGTGAACAGGTCCATGATGTTTCCCAGCTGCTGAGAGACCTGTAGTGGAGATGGTGCAATGTCAAAAGAAGAAGATTTGTTACAGTCAGAGACGTGCAGCACGTACACACACACACAATTGGAAATTGAGTTACTGATCTACCTTAAACAAATGTCTTTGAACAGTGAGAGGAAACCAGAGCACCTGAAGGAAAGCCATGCAAGCACAGGGAAAACATGCAAACCTCACACAGACCATGTGGGGTGGGGGTCAAACCCATAGCCCATTGTTGCCCTCTGCACCACTGTGCCACCTGTGCATAGCCAAACATGACACCCAGGAGTGTGAAGAAACCTCGACATGATGGCACAATGCCATAACTTTCACACACACTGTGATACAGAAGCATGGCACCAGGTTGGGGGGGGGTATTGGGTCCAGATGAAGAATTTCCTCTGTAAGAACCCGACACCCACACCCACCCCGTGTAATCTCTGCTCCCAGGCTTATTATGAACTACACACATCTCCGTAAATTAGCGGCTGAGACACAGAGCAGCATCAGGATGCAGGCTGAGCCTGGAGTTTTATCTCGTTCTCCCAGCCCCATGAAAAGCTTTATTTTATTTATAAACTTTGAACCGTCTTCAGATAAAACGCCATTTTTTCGCTGTCATCCTTGATCTTTCTCCGCCATTCTCTCCCGAGCGGCCCTTTGAGGGGGCCGCCGCTCCCTGCATCAGATAAGCCTATCAGGCGAGAGCAGCTGCCACCCCCCATCCCATCCCGATTCACACACACACGCGCGCGCGCGCACACACACACCCCCACCGCAAAAAGATTTCCTTTTTTCTGACATCCAATCGGAGCCAGAAGGTGTCAGGAGCACATATTACATTATCTGTCCTTCCAGGCTTAACAGAAATAAAAGAGGTAAAAAAAGGAGGAATCAAAGAGGACAATTAATAAAGCTGACTTTGGGTAGCACCCAAAGAATTACTCCAGATACAAATAAATAAATATATTTCTTTTTGTATCTGGAGAAATTCTGTTGCTCTTTCTTTCTCGCTTTCTATACATAGATGCATACACACACTTTTTAAATCTGAATATATTAAAATATTAGAGTATTAAAAATGATAAAAATATGAGAATGCATGTTCTTCTTTTTATTCACTGCCATTTATCCTTCTCCCATCGCCAGCTCTCCTGCCTTTCGCCAGGCTGTTTGGAGCCAGTCCCTGTACCCGCTATCTGACGCCGCAGAGCCGCCAGTCCTATCGAATGTACGCAGGCTCTGTGTCTCCCTGCTGATAAACACAACAAAAGGGGCTGTGATGGCAGCTTTGGGGGAGGCAGGGGGGCGGGGCGGGGGTGGCTGTTGGCCCAGCACCACTGGGGGAACGTGGAGCCACATTCCGGTGCTGCTACGCCCCCCGGGACCCTTGAGCAGAAGGGGAAGGACTCTGGTTTGTCCTTCCTCGCTCACTCCTAATCTACATGTGGGCACTGCATCCAGAGAGAGAATTCGTCCAGCTTCAGCTGAGGGTTCATGTGATTCACTTATGCAAAGCAGTGTAGATATGAGATGCTCTTGGGTCATTTTAAAATAACAGGTGACTGACCAATTGTAGAAATGGGGTGAGGGAGGACACTCGAATTACAACTGTCCTTTTTCAGCTCAAAGAAACCCGAGGGCCCCTGTCTGGGGAGGGTGTCAACATGGCCTCATCCTGCTGGCCAGTTTACGAGGATGGGCAGGTGACAGGTGTGCAGGCACTGCAAACAGAACCGAGCACATCTCTGTCACTCCCAGCCTTCCCAACAGTCCTCCCTGATCCACTTGCGAAAAAAAAAAAGAAAAAGTCTTTTTTGTCATCCTTTATCCTGCACGCCTGGCACATTCAGATACGGCCCTCATTACGGCTCCATCCAGCCCCGGCAAACACACAAACAGATTAGCCGGTTAAGACTCTCCCGATCCTCCGCCACCTCCAGGCGCTCTGCGCCGCTATCAGCGCCCAGCACACCCCTGGAGACGGGAGCTGGGCCAGGGCTTATTGCGCCCGCGGGCCGCTGCACTGCCACCCTCCCCCACCACCTCACCCAAACGTGTCACAGCAGCCGCTAATACAATTAAAAGTCATTTGCAGAACGCAGCAGCTTAGCAGATGAGGAAGAAAATGTTAAACACTGCTATTGTGGGGGGTTTCTGAGAAGGGACTTCATGGAAAAGGGAGGGATGTTTGAAAGCCCCCCCCCACACAAATTCTACAGATGTCCTGTACAGCTTCTGTCGTGTGTGGATTTTAGGATGATGTTTCTGCATAGTGGCCATGACCCCCCCCCCACACACACACACACACTCCTCACCGTCCCAGCTGGGATGTGTCCAGGCCACCAAGCAATGGCGGGCTCCCTCATGCCCCCCTCGAAGGTGGTCTCCTTCCCACACAGGAAGGGCCCATTGCTGCCACCTGAAAAAAAAACAGAGACTCTGTGTCACTGAGTCATCCTGCTCGGTAACAGCGGTTCAAAATGTTTACTGAAGCTGAACGTGAAAATTTGGGACTAGAAAGTGTCTCTGAAACAAGCACACGGGGCTTTCTGTTACGGGTGGATGACTCACAGACTGCAGTCTGAGTGTTCATCTCGAGGGGAGAGAAATGTGAATCAAGAGTGCATTTAGATGAGCAGCTGTGGGAGGCAAGGTGGTTCAGCAGTGCTCCTGCCTCACAGCTCCGCGGCTGTGGGTTCCAGCGTGGTTTAAATTCCAACTCAGTCAGTCTGTGTGGAGTTTGCATGTCCTCAGCGGTTCCCCCCCACAGTCAAAAGACATGTATTTCAGGTAAACTGGTGAGGCTTAAATTTCCATGATGTGTATATGTATGTGTGCATGTAAGTGAAGGAATGTGAGTTTTACTGCCATCTTTAATTTCTTTTTCTGAAGCCTGGAGCTTCTCAGTTTTGGCCCCAGTGTGGTGAAATGAGCTCCCTTTGTCCTTCAGAGCTGCTGTATCTCTGCCAAAATTCATGGATGCATGTTATTTCTTTTGAATTTTAACATTGTATAAGGTTACTGTGTGATATATTTAAGTGAAAGTAGAATTTGAGAGTTCTGTATGACTTGCGATGCCTCAAACTGTTATTTGGAACATCTTAATTGGGATGTTTGCTGTATTTAATTTTTATTGTATGTGAGGTTATATTCTTAGAGGTGCTGAACTGAATTTGATGAAATCAATGTTTAGTAAGAAATGTGATATAAAGTGACTGTATTAAAGGATATTGTTTGATCAAAAGCACTGCAATCTTTATGAATTGCAATGGGTTTTTGAGATGATTTATTTCACTGGAGTGTTTAAATATTTCTTGGAGTTAAATAAAGGAAAGAAATCCCTATTGACATTCAAGAAGTGTCTCAAAACGCGTCTCTTTCTAACCCATTTTTCTCCGGGTCTCCCAACAGCTTCCTAAACTTGCATCACACCATCTGTCACCATCACTTGTGTGTTCCCTGTCAATTCTACAGGCAGAAAGGTGCTCTGGCAAAAACATTTTAGACAACCCGACTGTGTTTTGACAATCGTCTGTATCTTTGCCTGTGGTTGAGGCACTGCTGTTTACTAAGTTGTACAGGACCTTACAGAAGAGTGTCTGCTAAATCAGTAAAGGTGTGAGGGTACCTTGCGTAGGAGCTGATATCAGGGCAGCCCCGTTGTCTGAGGTGAAGAAGACTAGGGTGTTGTTGACAAGGCCCAGGGTCTGCAGCTCATCCAGAATTACTCCCACGCTGTAATCCAGCTCCATCACAGCATCCCCATAGCTATAGAGCCCAGTGAGATGCAAATGACAGCACAGTCACAGAAAAACATGCATCAGCAGCATGGTCACACAGTGAATCACATTGAAATGTCTTCATTTGTATATGACTTTCATTAGTGAACCCGTACATATTTAAAATTAGTACTGCCAGCAACACACTAAAGAGCAGTACTTGAAGCTGCCATGAATGATCTGGAAAAGGCCCTCAGAGGTGCCAACGATGTTGTCGAGGATGAAGGTGAGAGTCACTCAACAAGGTATTTTTGACATTACATGGATGTGAAAGCTGTACACTGAAGATGCAAAATGGGAAAAACACGGACTCCTTTGAACTGTGATTTTCGAAGGGACTTTGAAAGACACCATGGAGGGCCAGGAAAACACACATTTCTTGGATCAAATCAAACTAAAACTCTAACCAGACGCTCAAACGATGAAACTGAGGTTACCAAACCATGGGCACATTATGAGAAAGAGAACATGGTGATAATGGGAAAAATTGAAGAACAAAGTTGGTTAAGGAGCAACCAGATGGATGGACCCAATCGCAGCGACAATGGATGCACCTGTTTCAACACTAGCAGCTATAAGGGGTGGACAGAATATTCTGGAGGGATTCTGTAGATGTGGTCCACAAGAATCAACATTTACGGTTGGTACTCTGTTCCTTGGGATAATCCAGCCACAAGGGGATGCACAAACCAGTGTATTTCTTCGTGCCGGTCCCAAGCCCAGATAAATGGGGAGGGTTGCGTCAGGAAGGGCATCCGGCGTAAAAATTTGCCAAACCTAATATGCGGACAAAAATACAAATTTCCATACCAGATCGGTCGAGCCCCGGGTTAACAACGACCGCCACCAGTACTGCTAGCCAACAGGGTGCTGGCGGAAATTGGGCTACTGTTGGCCGAAGAAGGAGAAGAAGCCGAAGGAAAAGAGGAGGAAGGCATGTCCGGAGGAAGGAGGAGAGGGGGAAGGTTAAGAGAGTGGACGTGAGGGTAGGAACTTTGAATGTTGGTAGTATGACTGGTATGCTAGGGGTGGAGCTGCCAGGCAAGAGGAAAAGAGGAAGGCCTAAAAGGAGATTTATGGATGTGGTGAAAGAGGACATGCAGGTGGTTGGTGTGACAGAGAAAGATGCAGAGGAGAGGAAGAAATGGAAACAGTTGATCCGCTGTGGCGACCCCTAACAGAAGCAGCCAAAACATAAAGAAGAAGAAGACTCTGTTCCCTGGGATATCCTAACGCAACAGAGCATCATGGGAGTTTGGGCTCCTCATTACAGGGTAGAGGTCTTTTAACCACTTCACCATCTGCTACCTGTATCTCATCTTTCCAAAGCAGCAGATCTTTTAAATCCATGTTACAATAACAGAGGAATGCGTTCCATCACAGGTCCTCCTGGACACCCAGACACATTCTGCAAATGCTGTCCTCAATATCTGTACAGCTTCTTCACCCACAGTCCCACTGTCCATCATTGCAGAGCTCATCGCACATTCGGCGGCCTCAAGTGAGAAGAATATTGAACAATCTGGTTGGTGCGGAGATCACGCATCTCCGGCTGGCCCTTGTCGATACCGGAGAGGTACACACGGCATAAAATTTGCAATGTAATTAATCAATATTGCCCAAGCTGAAAGCAGCGGCGCGTGCGCTTGGTGAGTGCGACTGCCTTACACACCCCTCCTTTTCCTGGTGTCTGGTGCCCCTGATTTGATTTGCTTTAGTTTGCAGCATCCAAATGAGCCTCACATTTTGTTTTTTTTAAGCATCTTCATGATTCCAGTCACGTCTTCTGAAGAGAGACGAGGAATAAATCACCTTTTGGGACGCTGCCTTCATGCAGGCACATTTGCCTCCCATTAAATAGTGACACACTGAGAGCTTCTCTCACATCAATAGCGACATCCCCACTCAGGCTCTTCGGGGAAAGGGCACCTTGTCCAACAAAAGTCTCTAAATGTCTAACACAGGACCTGTGTACCCTCTCTGAAAACTTTCTGAACCTATTTTTTGGGCAATCACGTTCGGGTATAAACTCAAAGCATTACTTTAATCAGAAACTGAGATTCCATTTTGGTTCCAATTTTCTTGGTTGTGTTTGGTGCTTGGACCATACCGGCCTCTCTGACTCCGCCCCAGGAAACGCTTGGATGCGTAGACCGGAGCGTGGGTGGCATCCACCGCCCAATACAGGAAAAAGGGCCTCTGGGCTTTGGCCTGGGTATGGAGAAACAGCAAGCTCTCCTGTCAAAGCACATGACATACAATGCTTGTTGTTACCAGCAGCAGGACAGGGTAAAACAGAAGGAATAGATGGTAAAAATTGTTAGTGCACGACTCTATTCGCCCAGTGACCTGTTAACTCACCTTCAGGTATATCTGTGTGAGATTGGACTCCCCCGTTTTTATGTTGATTTCAAATTCTTCATAATATCTGGAACAAATTTAAAACTGTTTATTTATGAGTATTTTTATGTATTAATTTGGCTGATGCTTTTCCAAAGCGACACACAAGGATTTTTTGTACACTAAGCTACTTACAATGATTTACACTTTATTACAGCTTGATCAACTTGATTGGGTTCTATAGCAGGAGTAGGATTTAAACCAGCAAGAGCTCTAACTACTCTGCCACCTGTTGCCCATTTAAATTGAATTATTTCAAAATCAATCTATGTTCCAAGTACTTCAAACTTTTAAATTGTCTCATATGTTTAAAATTTAACTGCAGTAGGTCAGCAATCTATCTGCAGAACTTGCACTGTTACACATTTTGTCTGCGTTATTTTGCATTTATTTCTGCATTTATACAGCAGAGTAATTTTTACTGTATCAAGTAAATGGTAAATGCCAATATCAAGGGTACTGCAGTAGGAAGTGGCACTCAAACCTGAGTCCTTTGAGTACAAGGCAGCCAATTGAACCACTCTACCACCTGTTGCACATGGTGCTAAAGCTATTGCATGTGTCCTGTGATGTGGTTTCAGAATGGCGGCACGGTGGCTGCTCCACGATGAACAGCTTTTCTCCTGTAAAGTCTCTCATGCTCGGGCTGCTCCAGGTGTCCCTGCACAAACTGCGAACGCAACCCAGCGTCTCCTGGGTGCGCGTCTGTCCAGGCCCAGGTACGTAAATTAAACTCACGGCTAAGCGCGAAAAGGGCCCGGCTGCCGGTGCCAGCGACCCCAAATGCGCATATGGTCCGTCTGCGAGGAACAAATGGATGGAAAATGGAGCAGCACGAGCGCAGCTGGTGGAGAGAGAGCGCGGGTGGAGTGGGGGTGGGGGGCCGAGCAGCCAACCGGGCCCAAACATCGGTGAGCGGAGGGGATGGCTGACGTGCGTGTGGGCCTTACCTGCCCACCATCTGGGAGTCTCTGTAGACCGGGATGTTGGGTTGGTCGCTGTTGTTGTAAGGCCCAAAGTGGCAGTTGGGGGATCCGAACCACTCGTCGAAGCCGTGCTCCAACGGGAGGTACTGTGGCCTGTGGCCGAGATGCCTGAAGGGGGAATAGACAGACAGGGACTGTAAAACAGCTAATCACTATTATCGATTATTTTTTCATTTATTTACTTACATATTCATTTATCTGATACTTTTCCGACATAGGTGTCTTGAAAAAAAGGCTAAACTGGGCACATAGATGCATTGCACAGCCATGGGAGGAAGAAACTGCCCAGAAATATTACTTTTTGCAGTACACAGCTGGGAAACACAGGACCACATTCAGAGTAACAGTGCAAAAAGTGATTGTGTAAACTTTAGTCTATCAGGATTTTTTTTTCCTTCGTACTGGTCAACCCTCCATGGTGACCTTCTGATCGGCCCACCTCAGTGCAAGCCGCACTGGTCCTGTCTCCTAGCGCTTATACACTGCCCGGCCAAAAAAAAAAAAAAAGTCAGCACCTGGATTGAACTTAGAGCTATGATGTGGGGTTGCTTCCGTTGGTCAGGTCTAGGTTCAGCAACGTTATGTGGCCAAAAAATTAGCTCAGCTGACTACCCGAATACACTGAATGACCAGGTTTTTCCATCAATGGATTTCTTCTTCATATTCCAAAATGACAATGCCAGGGTTCATCAGGCTCAAATTGTGAAAGAGTGCTTCGGGGAGCATGAGAGAGACATCAATTCCACACATGGATTGGTCACCACAGAGTCTAGACTTTAACCCCACTCAGAATCTTTGGGATGTGCTGGAGAACACTTTCTGCAGCGCTCCGACTCTCCCATCATCGATACAAGATCTTGACGAAAAATTAACACAACTCTGGGCGGAAATAAACGTTGTGACGTTGCATAAGCTTATCGAAACGATGCCACGGCGAATGCGTGCCGTAATCAAAGCTAAAGGCGGTCCAACCAAATATTAGAGGTTGTAACTTTTTTTTTTTGGCCAGGCAGTGTATAACTAGGCTTGTGTTGGTTACACCTTTAACTACCACAACCTGTGTTATCGTCTCTGTGTGTTACGAAAAAATGGGGTGTGCAGATGTGGTGCTCACCACTTGCCCACAATCTTGCTAACGTAACCCGCCTTCCTGAGCATCTCCGGGAGAAGAATCTCATCCTGGCTGATGCCCCCCACAATCTCCTGGGGTGTATAGGCTGTGGAAGACACAGGCTGTTACTGGTGTTCACACGAGAGGGAGGGCAGGGTGGACGAATAAAGAAGGTTTGCATTTCCATACTGATGCCTCAGCGAGAATCCCAACGTCTGCCGGAACTCATTTCAATTCCATTTGTGTCACATTTACTTATTTACTTTTTCACACAACTTTCTCCAAAGTGACAAACAACTCAGTGAGCAGCAGTACATTTAACAAAGAGCTTCAGACACACATATAGGATGATAAGAGAACAGCTCATCTGTCTGATAGCACCAGGTCACTGGTTCGCATCCCTCAAGTGACATTTAAACAGGAAATATAACAGATAGTTACAGCAGATAATGCTGGACTCATTTACAGAGCTGTCAGCAGATCAGGAGAAAAAAGGCACTGAAAGAGATAGGTTTGAGACTCTTTTTGAATGCAGGGAGGGATTCGGCAGCTCTGAAGGACAGAGGGAACTCATTCTACAACATTAGCACCAAAAATGAGACCCTAGAGACTTTGGATTTTGGATCTGTCAAGAGTGGGACCACCAAGGAGCCAGATGTAGAGGGCTGTAGTTCTCTTGCTAGGGTTCAGAAACTAATCTCAGCTCATGACCGCTAAATTAAAGCCATTCCCGTGGTTCCGAAATCCTGTCACTAACTGAAGCAGGAAAGCTGTTCTTTTGGCACCGGAGGGCTGGATTCTCTGAGTGAATAATGGGACTGTTTCCAGAACAGCGTTCTGGGTTACGGAGACTGAAAAGGGCAAAATCAAAAGGATAGCCGTGGATCTTACCGTTCCTGCCATGGGCATTGGTGGTGTAGAACCCGTTCCTAACAGGCAGTCTCCCTGTCAGCAGCGCCGCCCTAGCTGTCGAAAGAGGAAACGAACGCAGCAGATGAGCGAAACGCCACTCGACGGCACCGTCGCAAACAACTCACAGCCCGCTCCCACCTTCAAAACTTACTTTCCGCTAAGAAGAAAGATCATTAACTTTTAATTTCATGTAATTACGCCGCGCCGCATCACAAGAGATTTTAATACAAACAGTATGGTGCTTTATTTCCTGATTGCTAACAAAAGTCTTGCTCACCAGGAAGTAAACAGACTGCAGATTGTGCTTCACAATTCGCAGTCTCCGAGCTGCAGCGCTGATAAGAGTTCAGAACTCCTCCAGAAGAGGAGACAGGGCTGTTCTCCACATATAAAGAAGACGCAGCGCGATGCACGCAGAACAATACAGGGAAGCTCAACTCCCATCTTGCGATAACCGGCCTCGCGTTCGGCTCGGAATAGTAATTCACGAACGCGGGCCGGGATTTTACCGCAGCTCCTTCTCCCTGCTGCCGGTCAAGTCCCGGGCCCTCCGCTTCCGACTTTTACAGGCTGCACGAGATCAGACACGTACGAGATTAATAATTGATAAAGTCTTATTTGCTGAAATATTAATTAGGAAAGAAAAGGCCTAATGGCTCATCTCATTTAAATAGCACATTTATGCAAATTCTTAAATCGGGCCTCATTTGCATATTCCGAAAGTACATTATCCCCATTACCATAATGAGTCTTCTTGCCACCACCATCCAAGCGCGTACAGCTTAGTGCTTTGAATTATACATCAGACCGAGAATAGGTCCTTCCGCAGGATTTCGACACCTACGAGCCCCTCGGCCCAAAATTTGTCTTCGTTCTTAAATCGCCGTCCGGGCGAAATGCTCGGGACCGACTGCTGGCTGATGAGACAGAAATCAATAGCTGAAACGCAGGCTCTGGAGTGCTGCCCCTTTCATACGTGACCGTTTGAAGGACGTTTTCAGACGGGTGTGCAGCTGGAGCGCCGGTTTATCCCTGGGGCTAATAATAATAGTAATAATAATAGTAATAATAACGATCCACCCATTATCCTTAACTTCTCCTCGTGAGGGATGCAGATTTCCAGAGTCCATCTTGAACTCGCCAGGTGCTAAGCTCTAGGCTTAAAATAATAATAATAATAAGAAGAAGAAGAAGAAGAAAAGGAAGTAGAAGAAAAAAAATAATTTTTCTTGCTACTATTTTATATTGATTAAAAAAATGTAAACATTTTCAAAATTTTTCAATTTGTCCAGAATGATTCTGACATTATGAAAAATAGCGCAAGAGAAAAAAAATCAGAAAACTAATTCAGTTATTTCTTCCATGGACAAGTCTAGCTGAGCACCAGTGCAGGATATGCAACCCACAGAGAGTTCCGTTCATATGACTACACAGCAGTCATTTCAACTGATTTGGCCAATAAAAATGATAATAATAATAATGAACTTTGTTGTCACACACAAAACAAACAGAACAATTCCATTAAAGCAAACAGTTACTTAATGGTCAACCTTGTGAAAAAGAAAAAAGAAAAGAAAAAAAAAAAAAACTGAAAACATGGCCACAACTTTTCGACCAAGGACATCGCGGCTGGGATGAATGGACGTGATGATTCTGGGGGCCACACCCGAATAAGGATCACAAAAAAAAAAATATTTTTTGAGTTGTACTTAATAGCAGAAGGGCAAAGCAATATTTTCAGGAGGTCCTTGCTTTGCAGTTACATTCAAAATGAAAATCCACTATGTCACTGGGTGCCACATATAGACAACAGCTACAATGGAAGTAAAAGGCTCTTGAGGGGACCTGCTGTTTTACTGTAGGAAAACTTAAATCATGGAAAAAATCTGAACAAGCCAGTAAAACAAACTTGACCCACTGTGTTTTATCTACGCGTTTATACGTTTAGTTCATTGTGAGATGCTGTGTGGTGAGTGTGATGGGACTCACATGGGGAACAGAGGGGGTTTGCAGAGTAGAAGTTGGGGAAGAGCATCCCCTCAGCAGCCATGCGGTCCAGGTTCGGGGTCTCCTTAGACGGCTGGCCGAACACCCCCAGGTCCCCCCAGCCCATCTGAAACGCAGACCGGACAGTGTGTCACCACAGTTAGGCAGCAGGCAATGCTGTTGGCAGAGTCAGAGGCTTCCAACCAGAAGGGCTTAGAATCCCACTCCTCTCATACAACCCTTCCCAAAGACAGTTAAGGTACCACTTCTGGCCACTCAAAGGGATCTGAAAACAGAAACTGCTGGTTCCCAGTTTTGGTCAGTGTGAATAAGGGTTTTGAAACCACATCTTTCAGTTCCATTACTCTCCTGTCAGCTTCTTACATTTGTCCTTCAGCATATGTAACTGTAAACAGCATATTTCCCTTCCCATGTGTCCCTTCAACAGGATGTGGTTTGACAGCAGTGCCTTGTTCAAACTTGCGTTTACCCCCATTCTTACACTGCTTTGGAGGAAAGTGTCTCCCAAGCCAATGAACATAATATAACTGAATTCGATAACAATATACTGCAGTATAAATGAGTAAATCATGGTAAAGCTGATAATATGGCACTTGGACAAAGGCATCGGATCTAAAAAAAAAAAGAAAAAAAAAAAAAAAAGTTTACCGCTCGTCCTACACCAAAAATGATTCCAAAACATAATAAACCCACTTTTTTAAACATGTGTCAAAAGATTTCTTTCTTCTACTTTTCCGATTCATCCTCGCAGCTTTCGGGCTCAAACGAGTCTGCGGACGTAGCTGTGCTCGGAGGTGTGAAAGAACGTGAAAGGCGACAAAATGGCACTTCCTTACATCGTCCATCAGCATGATGATGATGTTGGGAGCGGAGCCATTTCTGCCCCTCTGTGAGCACCGGCAGCAGCGCGCAAACGTGAGGATCAGAGCGAGGAGCGCAGCTTGGAGGTGCTTAGCGCCCATCTCCGCGTCCGGCGCCCGCGTTGAGCGCTCACTCGACGAAGCCTCGTAATCCTACCGGGAGAACCGGCTGCCCCGTCATATGACCGAAGCGGCCTGTTTGCGCAACACCTGTGCAGAAGCGCTCACTGTTAGTTCTCGTCTTCTTCTTCTTATTATTATTCGATGTTTTCCGGTGCTGGCGCCTCGCAGTGCTTCGGGTGTGGGTTCGAATCCTAATGACTCTTGAAGGAGACGTGCATTTATTACTTTACCTATTATCAGTTCAGCACTTGCACCGCCACCATGAGTGTACGCGCAACTCTGATGCACAAAACACTTCGCGACGGAAACTCATTTCAGAAAAAAAAACATTTTCAGTAAAAAAAAAAAAAAACTATTCTTGCAAAATACCAATGTAAAATACTTATAAAGTGTGAAGAATATTGGCTTAAAGTCTGTGCGGAGAACAGATTAAACTCAAAGTATTGTAGAAAATTAGCGAACACAAAATCAATCACATGACGACCGCGGTTCGTATGACATCGAGATCACGTGACCAGCGCTGTCATGTGACCAGGAACCAGCGGCCAATCCAAGATGGCGGTCTGCATAGCAGTTGTGGCTAAAGAGGTAAATTAAATGTTTATTTAATGTAATTGTTTACGCCTGACCTTTGGGTGATTGCAGTAACTGTTTTTTGTAGGCAGTAGGTTAGTTATTTCTTATAGCCAAGTGGTTGTTGAGTTGTGAACAGGATGCCGCAGGCCGTGGCTGCTCCCTCCGCTCATGCTGTCGTTCATGGGTCAATGTTTACTTCACCCCGGTGTGCAGAACTACCCGCTGTACATCCGCAGCGTGCCGTCGGATAGCGAGCTCAAGTTCCACTACACGGTGCACACGTCGCTGGACGTGGTGGAGGAGAAGGTGTCGGCCGTCGGCAAGGTGCTCGTGGACCAGCGGGAGCTCTACCTGGGCCTGCTGTACCCCACTGAGGACTACAAAGTGTATCCTTACACATAGAATTCGTTGCCCCCTCTGACTGTGACAGCCAGTGGGGATGGAGCTTCACCCAGCTGTTTTGTCACTGTTGTCCCTTAACTGACAGCACAGATATGGTTATGTCACAAACTCCAAGGTGAAGTTTGTCATTGTGGTGGACTCGGCAAACACATCTCTGCGAGACAACGAGATCCGCAGTGTAAGTTGGCCTTTCTCCATTTAGGTAGAGCTTCTTCTCTGCTCCTATCTCCCGCCAGGCTTATTTTTCTAACGTGTCTAGCACTCCTTTCACACCGCTGAAGTCTACGTAGGAAAATATTTTTCTTTCTACTGTTTAGCACTTATGAGCTTTTTGCATTTTCTTTGCTGCAGATGTTCCGGAAGCTGCACAACTCCTTCACCGATGTCATGTGTAATCCTTTCTACAACCCAGGCGACCCCATTCAATCAAAGTAAGGCTTTTTTTTTTTAAATAAAATAAAAAAAAAAACTTAAATAAAATACAATTGTCAGATTCACGTGATAACTTCTGTCAATGTTTCCATCTTTTCCCCAGGGCCTTTGACAGTATGGTGTCCTCTATGATGGTACAGACTTTGTGATAGCCTCTTCATGTTGTATATTTTTGTACATAAACATTCTCTTGAACCCCTGTTCTTGTATGTTATGCTTTAAGGGTGTTGTGTGTTGTAAAATTAAAAATAAAAGAATTTAAACCACATTAAATAGAATCTGTTTTCCAGTAAAGAAATGTTTTCCTTTATTTACAATGAACATGGATCAACAGCTTTTTAAAAACACTTAAATTCAAGGCACAACTGCAAATCCCCTCCCCAACACAGAATTATTAAAAAGATGTGCTGTAATTGAAGAAAAAAAAAAAAAAAAAAAAATACTCCTGTCTCTGTGGGTGACTATACTGATTCACCATCTCCAGGTCATAAAATGTAGGCAGAAATGCTAAGCATAAACAGTAAAGACATGGGGGTGGGGGGAAAGGGAGCATCTTGCTTTTGCATACACCTTGCTCTCACCATGGTAAAGAAAGCTTTACATCAACAGCATGTGCTAGGGAGACTGAAGACAAACAATTTTCATCTTTACATCTTTTTTTTTTTTTTTTTTTTTTTTTTTTAAATACACCGACCAATGGGTAAGCCGAGGCAGGGCTCTTCCATTTCCCTTAAAAAGAGGCGGAAATACAAGTCTCAGAATGATGGACTCCTGCTCCACCGATTCAGAAGAGCCGCCTCAATCTCTACCATGGTTGTGGTCGTCTGTGAAAAGTAAATTAACGCAGGTAAGTGTGCCAGATTAGTTGTACAGCTGGGACCGAGATTCCAGGATCGTTCTGTGAGAACATCTTAAAATCCTAACCTGTGTGCTTTTTCTAAATGCCAGCTGGTTCTACCAACACAGCATTACACAGCACATCGGTTTGAGGATTCTATTGACAATAGCAGTTAAAAATCAGTTGGCCCCCCATTTGGGGAGGGGTCAAGCCTTTTCATAGAATATTTGAAACAACATTTTTAAAGCACCTAGGTTTTCTAGGCCCAGTGCTATGGATACTGCTTCCCGCTCGGCCCTGGGCTGGAGTCCTCGGAGGGCGGGGTAATGAGCAGGAGGCATGGGTGCCGTTTGGGCCCCTGGTCACGGTGCTCTGGTGCTCCCCAGGGTCTTTTTCCTGGCGGGGCGCTGTAGGGGTGTGGCAGTACTGACCTGCTGGAGCGGCAGCGGTACCTGCCCTGAAAGGTACTGTTGAATCTGAACATGCGGAAGCCCCGGCCCCGAGATCGACCCCCGCGGTAGCCGCCTCGGTCTGTGGTGCTGATTCCAGGCATGTTAGTCCTTTTGGGGAGCACCTGTGTAGAAACAGCCACAACACACACACGAAATTCATAAACGGTAAGCCCACCATTTGAGGATTTGCATTGTGTGTACAAGGGCAAAAAAATAGTTCTGTAATCTAGTTGGTTCAGCAATTTAAAAATGAAATTACATGAATGTTTATGCATTAAAAAGGTCAATTTGTAGAACTGGAAAACTACGCCAAACTAAATTGGAGCAAGATACATTTCTAGGTCCCGCTTAGTAGCCGGGAGTGACATGTTGCTACCGGTTACCAACTTTTAGCTATATCCAGGTTATGAGAAGCAGCCCACAGCTCCAGCTTTCTGATCTGCTGCCCACCTTGATAACTCTGCCCCTAAAGAGGGTCTCGTCCAAAGCCATGGCAGTCCTCACAGAGTCTCTGTCAGAAAACTCGATGTACGCAAACCTGAGGAGGGAATCCACACCTTGGGCGTTAAGGGTAAAAAGCAGAAGCAATAGACATCCACAGTGATGTTTAGACAGTCGAGCTACAGACTAGAAAATGGTAAAAATATTTTGCTTTGTGTAGCATTTCTGCTGATAGTTGACAGCCTTTTGAGGAATGAGGGCAAGGCTCACCCTTTGGGATGTCCTGTGAACTTGTCACACAATATGGTAACGCGGTTGACAGGACCACAACCATTGAAGTGGATCTCCAGCTCATCGGCAGTTGCACCGTAATCCACCTGTTCAATTCAACCGCCACCCCCAAAAAAAAGTGTCACTAACACCAAGATATTGAATTTTACTTTGACACCTGCTCAGGTTTCACAAAGGATTATTATCTCACATTTCCCACGTAAACTGAGCGGTTGTCAGCATCTATTCTCTCCTCATGAGTCATGGTGTAGAAAAAGCCTGTGGACCGAAAGAGGAGTGACAAGGTTCAGCAGAAGAGGTACAGGCTAAAGTCAGGTAGGATCAAACTTTTATTAAAAATTTACCTGCTAGTGTTTAATGATCACAATCAAACTCAGCCACAAATAATATCCTGTAATACAGGAACATCCTTTCCTTGTAGAAATTCAAATTCAGACTCATATTTACAGCCATCACCTTACACTCTGGTGGTCCTGAGTTCAAAACATACTCTTGCTGTAGTAGCCTTCAGCAAGGTACTTATTCTCAAATGATACAGTAAAAATTACCCTGCTGTACAAATGGCTAAAATTAGGCAGATTACCAAGTGGCCTTGGGCAGATTGTCAGTTGAATAACATTTTTCATACACCATTTTGTTAGCATAGCAATGAGGCATTTACTTTGACTCAATTTCACACAATGCCAATTGTGTGAATAAAACAGCAAATTACGCATTGTAAATTTGTGTCGACAGAGCGAGTTGACTTACAGTGATGGTACATTGTAGTGAAATGTATACAGCAGAGCAACACACACACAAAATGGGCTAATCCAGCTGAAACACATGTTTGGACTGTGGGAGGAAGCCCACAAAGACACAGGCAGAGCAAGCAAACTCCACACAGCCTGAGCCAGCTTTGAATCCATGTCCACACGCATAGTCCTAGCGCTGGGGAGGCCCCACACTCACCCCCCTGAGGACTGCAAATGAGCGGTCTCTCCCCGTCGTACTGCACCTCCTTCATCTTCTCGGCCTCCTCCTCCATCTCCAACACCCTGGCCTTAATGGCCTCCAGCTCCTGGACACACGAGATGAAGCCCACAGTGGCGGTCAGCCATGTCCAGCCTCTGTCCATCCACCCCCCCACCCACACACACAGACCCGCATCATCGCAAAATTAGCCGACGTCTCCTCGTGCACAACTTCAAACGCCCCACGGACCCCCGCAACGGCCGGGTGCGCGCGGCCCGTGCGGGACGAAAGCCACACGCGCGTCCACATCACACGCCCACACACACACACTGCACATCCGAGCGCTGCAGTGATAAAAACCTGCTGTTCGAGGGGGGTCTGGACGGGGAGTGCACGTCACCCCGCGCGTCTGCGAGCGCGCGCACACGCAGACACAGACAAACACGCGCACACATCACAACGCCGACACACACGCGCGTCCCCGCGGATTATGACGCCACAGCTCTCCGGTCCGCTCTTGCGGGCAACGGGTCGAGTTCACAGCGGACCCGGACGATGCGCATCCCTGCCGCGAAGCCCCGCTGGAGGCGAACGCGCGGCCGCTCCCCACGGCTCCCACGTACCGGGTCCTCGGTGGAGTAGCTGACGGGAGCGCGCCCGCGCTCCTCCATGTCCGTGCCCGTGCCCGTGTCCGGGCTCCGCAGGATGTCCGCCTCCGACAGCATGTCCCCCCGCCACGCGCCCAGGACACTCCCACGCCGATCGATCCGGACGAAGCTCAGCGACGTCAGCGCAACGAGGGGTTCCCACGCGCACGGGAGAGCCGTTTCTGGCCGTGGATCTCCCGCGGCGCCCGGTTTCCCACCTGTCCAATAAGTGGGAGGGGGTGAAGGGGCCCAAATCGGCGTCGATCACCGTAGAACGTCTTAATCAATACGCACCTGTAGGTCACGTGTCGGTAGGTGCGTATTAGTTGCTCGAGGGCGATTGATGGCTGCCGGTCACGTGAGCACCACCTGAACGACCGGTGTTCAATCAGGTGTCTGCGCCGCTGGCCTCGTATGGCCTGGTGCCTAGGCCACCAGTAGGCGGACCGCGGTCCGGATCTGGACCCAGACGTAAGAGGCAGCACTAAAGTGAGTCTCCCGCATGTCGATAGAGGCTTCCGAACGCTCGCAAGTTGTATACAACAGCACTGAAATTAGTTTTTTTTTTTTTTTAAGAGTCCACCCCCCTCCCGCAGACTCAATACGCTGGGATCTTAGAGGTACCCCCCCCCCCCCCATGACTACATATATAGGGATCTAAATCATACCAAAAACATGAGATTCAGACCTTTGATAGGACAAAATATTGTTGAACGGACCTCCTTGCATTTTTATTCAACACCCCTGGCCTGGTGACTGGAGATCAATGTGGGTTCCACCGGAAAGGCTGTCTTCTGGGGGGGTCAGATGTTCTCTGCTCTGTCCTCTGTCCGCCTTTCCTCAATTTATTTAGAAAGTGGTTTGGCTCTTACCTGCCAGGTAGAGCTCACCAAGTAGTTTGGTGTACCCCCCCCCATCCCCAGTCTCTCCGTTGGTGTTCCTAAAGGTTCAATACTTGGCTGCTTACTCTTCTCCAGTTTTCAGTTTAATGGATCTTCACCCCAATACATCCCAGACTTAATCCATCCCTGCACTCCAGAAAGCTTTCTGCACCTCTACCTGGGAGATGTTCTACACTGAACACCCACAGGTTCTTAGTTTTGGATCCAGCATGGTGGAGTGAGCTCGTTCTGTCCCTCATAACTGCTGAATCCCTATCAACTTTAAAGAATGTCAAAGCACACATCTTCTACACCCAATTCCCTTGATCGCCTGTGTTTCGGTGACCTCCGCTCTCCGAGGATGGGCTCTGCACCACCACAACCATGCAGTGGACAAGAAGTTATTCAGAACAGATGAGTGCCACGTTCTGTCTTTATATTCTTCTTTATTTCCTTCTCTATGTCACAGTAACATTGATTTCAGTTTAGTCCCCAACCCAGCTAACTTCAATGCCACAGAAGCGGCATTACCGTGGTAAGCAGGGTTATAAACACGACCGTTGCTGTGTCTCCTCTTTGGTGTCAGCATCTCAAAAGGACCGCTGTGGTGGTGCCTCCCGCCTTTATCAAACAAAGGTTTAAGCTGCACAATTTCTGTAACCGGAGAAATTGTAGAAGGCACGATGGCCTTCAAGCAAGTGCTTTGACGGTAAGTTGTGTCATATTTTTCAAAAATGGATAAAAACAATCCTTCATGCGTGTAGAAGCTCACCCAGCGTGATCGTGATGATCCTGGCTGTGATTCATACAGACTGATTGCTGAGAAATTGCTGCCATCTTAATAGCTTCAGTTGCTTTTTAATAAGTCGCCAAGTTCATTTTTTAAAAAATACACATATTAATTTTTAGCAGACCGTCTTGCTGTTTATTGTTTGACGCGGTTGGGTCGTTTTGTACAGCAGTAACCATATTGTCTTTCCATTAGCATCTCCTGCCCGTCAATAATGATCCATTATCATCTGATGTGGCCATTTCATGCATTTTACAGCGTGAACGGCAGACGGCTGAAACGGTTGCGGTCGCGTGCGGACAGCTTAAACAGTACACTTGTTATTAAATCAATTGTCATTTAAAAAAATAATACAGCAGCTTTTAAGTATTATTATCACATTACGGCAGTAAGGATGGACTTGGTTATTGGCACGTTGATGCAGCTGCAGCAGGTTCACAAAGGGGCTTTTCATGTTGTGCTGCCGTTGCTATTCGGTCTCATTCAAGTCTCTTCGGATACTGATTTCGAAATAGTAGTTTTTGTCAAGGGAGGGATCATTCGCAGACGGCCGTCCGTGTCTCGTTTGCCCTTGTTTTTCAGTTATTCTGTCTGTTTTGCCACGAAACGGGAAAGAAAGCCTGGAACGGGCGATAAAGTCGTGGAGCAGGCGCTTACGGAAAGAACAATCCGGAACACGAGCGATCAGTTCATATTCAATTGTCTTTTTAATTACACAGATATGCAGCTCAACACAGACAATAACCTGAATCAGAATGTTTACAGCTTCACATGTCCAACCTAGCGCACATTTAGAGAGGGAAATAGAGAAAAGGGGGGACGCATGCAAGAAATAAATTAAATTAAGGATACAGTTCTCCTGGCACAGTTTATTTTTTAGAGCATGACCACAGGACCCTTAAAGAGGAACAGAAAATTACATTTTCGTCAACACACTGACCTTCCTACAGAAACTTACTTTTTTCCTGTATTTATGTATTGCACAAAACAGTATATTATGATTCTCTACACATATCAAATCAAATCGTCTGTTTATCTAAAGCATTTGTTTAAAAAAGGTTCCCTACAATGGCTTTGAGAATACAAGTGCTCAGTCAACCTTTCCAAAAACCTTAAACAGCATTTAAACATTGCTGGGCTCTTAAAGTACAAACTTGTTGTTTTATGTAAAACCAGCATAAGAATCAGACAGGCAAAGTACGGGCAGGCTGGGAAAAAAATACTGTGCAAGAGGAGCTTATGCCTCCACACATGACACACGTAATGGGGCACGGTTGTGTTTTTCATATCTTAAAAAAGGTCGGAAGAACACGCGGGTGTTATTTTGCAAATGAAAGGATGAACTGGACCTGCACCTGTCGAGGAAATGAACATTCATATTTATTTACAGCAGCCAGAGGCTGTCCTTGTTGTCAATTTAAAAAGCGTTAAAGCCATAATCCATAGTGATCCTCCCTAAGGATGATACCCATATCCGGGTTTGAGTAAAGAAATAAACCTGTTCATATTGGATAAGGAGAACGAAGAGACTTTAGATTTATATGCAAAATACTTTTTTTTTTAAACTTTACATCCAAACCTATATCTCATGATTCTTTGTTGATTTCATCTGTGTGTTTTTGGATATAAAGGAGGAGGTCAATATATGTGGGTCTCCCCGGCGGAGCTCCGGTTTGCACACCCCCTCATGGCCGCTGATGCCACCACGCTCGAGCGATCGACTCATCCGACCCCCTGACAGACCCCCCTATGAGACGCACTGATGGAGTGAACAATCCACAGGGAAATGAGGAAAAAAGCTTCTTTCAGACAGAAACATCAGAGGTGACAGACGGTAACGGTGGATGCCACAAGGTAAATGAAGTTTTTTTTTTTTTTTTTAATTTTTGGATTTTGTTGCTGCAGGTAAACAAAGACAAATGAGGAGTGAGACCTTTAGGGGGACCAAGAGTGACTGACAGACGCAAAGCAAAGATGCACAGACCAGGAAAATGTCAGATGTCTTTAAACGGTTTTCCCCACCGTCAGTCGTTTTATCGGTTTCTTCCAGCGCAACGTGAGATCATTTTTTAAAATTCTCTGCCATAGTGAAGTCTTGAACGTTTGATAAAAGCTGCTGTGCCGCTGTATGACAGAACATACTCTGACACTTGAAGGTTTTGTGCAAGACTTCGTACAGTTGGTGCCCAGTGATTCCTGGATAGACTTTGGACCACTGCAATCCTGACCATTTAAAAGTGGATAAGGGTAATGGATGGATGGAGTTTAGGATGTGTTTAAATCTTTTTAAATAACCGTACTGAAGGTGTAAATGGCTGTAGACTGCCAGCCTGACACGCCGACTGCGGGGGGGTGGGTCTTCTGTGCTCTGAGAAGCCGGGTTTCCATGAGACACTTTGGTTTACATACAGTTGCTATGGAGACTCGTTCTCTGGTCAGTCCACTACTCACTGGTCAGATCTACAGCCGCTGGTCTGCTTTGGTCTGCGCTTTCAGTTCTTTTGGAAGATAGGTGACACGGAAGGGGTTTGATGCGCAAAGAGTGGATAAACAGCCTGAAAATGCTCTGTCTGCCCACCCGGACATCAAAGTAACTCCTGAAAAGCAACCAGAGAACTCATGAAAACCTCTTGTTCATGTGTGCAAGACTGTCGGTGGGACAACCGTTGGGCAGGGGGAGGCCATCTGTGCGCTGGGCTGGTTCTGTCTGTCATGGCTTGATCAAAGTGGGACCTTAGTCTGGGTTGTGATGCTGAGGCCGATGCACAAGGATGGCCACTAGCTCTTAGCTCCTCCACAAAAGCGGCGGGTTCTGCCGAAATAGATGCCGGTACTAATATGTCGACTTTTCTGCTAAGCATTTTTCAGTTCTCCTTTGCCTCCTGGATGTTTATCAGGGTGGGACAGGAGTTCCTTTGTGCGCCACTGTCAGACACAACCTTAATTTATTTGCGTTCTTTCTTTATTTGCTTTACTGCTGCATTAATGGATACCCAAGCCAGTCCAGCGAGTACCCAGAGGTAGAAGGATCAACACCAGCTACTATGTAGGGAGGGAGGTGTGTGTGTGTGTGTGTGTGTGTGTGTGTGTGTGTGGGGGGGGGGGGGGGGGAGCCTTTGGCAGGAGGCGGGGTTAAAAATAAGAACAGGTTCAGGCTGAAAATCGGATCTAGTGCAACATATTGATGGACGTGACTCACTCGTACACATGGGCGGAGGGTGCGTTGCTGTCAGTCCCACTGGACAAATTCTGTCCATTTTGCAACAGAATAAGAAAGTAGATCCGGTACAGTTTCACTGTGGGAAAATAAACATATGCCAATGGGTATGTGAAATCTCAGATTTCTCTGATCTGCCATATGGAGCAGCCTGGCCGGCCCTGTGTACGTGGCTGCGGCTAAATGAGCGACAAACACGGCCAAACTGTTTCAGGGGACTCTCAGTCAGTTATGCACCCGACAACCGTGGCTTACGACCGTTCTTTTCCGAATTATATGAACTCAAACCAGTTTCCCGGTCTTTATGCAAACATCTGATGTGTAAGTTAAATGTTTTGTTTTCTAAAGCTCCCTCAGCTGCCTGGTAATCTCATATGCGGAGAGTGACGCTAACAGACGAAAGAGGCATTTTCTGGTTTTAGATGGGCAGAAGGCTTCAGACTGAGCCAGGCTCCCTCAGCAGCTGCTGCTCTCAATAGGTGGCAGTATTTCATACATATTCACAGCACTTTGTCTGGCTAGGTGACCCCCCCCCCCCCCCCACCAGCCTTCGGTCAGTCCCATTTTCACGTCATGTGAGGGCCTCGCCTTCATGTTCCGCACCGTGTGCCCGACCTCTGTGAAGGTGTCTCCATACGCAGGTCACAGAAAATCAACGGCGGCTCCTTCTTGATATTCAGTGTCCACAGTTAATTCCGCTTTAGTACAAGGGGAGTGCTTTTTTGTTCGGTTTTGTTTTTTATTATTGTTATCATTTTCCACCTCCATTGGCAAAAAACGGCATGCTCCTTCTGACCAAAACACACACTTATCTTCTCTAGATTCCACATACATCAAATCTTGGAAATCTGGGGAAAACAAAGCTGCTGAATAGTGAAACATAATTCCCTCAATAAAAAAACCTCTAACTCTAGACTTTATACTTTCTGTCATTTGGCAAACAAATTTTTGGACCTCTTTAAATACTATATACATTCACATTAAGTTAATGTCATTATTTTAAATATATTTATGTATGTTTATGTATTATAAATATATATATATATATATATATATATATATATATATATATATATATATTGCCCTAGGGGCAGTAGCTGAGGTTCCTTTCAGTAGCGGAGTTCTGCTATCATATTGCACCTCTGTCCTTTCACTGTCTCACAATAAGAGTGAGAAATAATATTCTGCAAGGGGGGGGTTACTTTCCACGGTCTGCTGTAGATGCAATTGAGCCATTTTCTGGTCATTTTCTGTTCTTCTGCCACAGGGTTCAGCCCCAAAACGTAAAATCACCACAAAGACCCTCGGGTACTCTTGTCAGGGGTGGTCAGTCTGGAAACACACTCGAGCGGCACAGGATAACAACATCAGAGACAACATATGGGGAAATGTTAAAAAAGAAAGAAAGAACAAAGGAATATGTACAGACGAGTTTGATCCCCCCCCCAGGTGTATCTGCTCGGGCGTCCTGTCAAATGGGTGGGGTGTGGAGGGCAGATGGAAGGGGCAGAAGGTACATGGTGGGAACGAGGGGGAGGTAGAGAGAGAAGAGGGCGCTGCTCATCCCTGGCATGCTTTGGAGAAGGAAGGACGACCAGAAAGGGGTGTGCTGCGCAGCGCCTCATCCGGGACAGCTCACTCCTGGTGCCAGGCCTGATCCGACACTGCTCTGGTCCTTTGAGGTTCCCCCCGATTCCCAGGCTGTCCGTCAATGCTACAGGAGAGCTGGCACCTCTCAGTTCCTGGTCCATCAGCAGTCCCACAAGCTATCTGCCTTAGTCGGTTTCTCACCCACTTCCTTTAAATCCTGCCGCACAGTTTTTTTTTTGGAGGGGGAGAATGGAAAAAAATGTCCCCTTGTCATCACCATAGAACAAGTGCTGGTGACACTAAGGGAACTGTGGATCAGCTACCGTAGGCCGGTCTCTGGGTCCTCCCTCGCTCCCTCTCCCTCTCTCTCCCAGGGCAGTTGCTGTCGCTGAGAGGCTGAAATATCTTGCGTTTGGTTACGATATGAGTGCTTCTCCTTGTCTCTTAGTAACTTTGGCAGTGTAGTAAAAATAGAAAGGTTTGGATCGCGTTCTTTTAATTTGGGTTCACATCAGTACAGGAGGTGAGTCCGGTGTACATTTTCTTGGCTCGCTAGCAAGGTAGTTAACAGGTTTATTATTTTTTTTCCCATTTCTTTAGGATTTTTGGACTATTCTTTCTATTATTTTGTTTAAAGCCAAAAAACAGAAACTTTTAAGGTAATCCTTCATGGAGTAAAGCGTCAGCCGCCGTACGGAGTCATTCCCGTCTATTGAAATACACCATCTGTGGGTCAACCGAAGGCCTTCCTTGTTGCCGAGGGGGTGCCCACATCTTGTCCGTCACCCGTGGGGGCAGCACCACAGTGGCCACACCCACAAGGCCTGGCGCAGTGAGAAGTCTGCTCTTTGACGTAACTTGGGAAGGCCAGCTGTGGATATGCTGGCAATGTGCAGAATCTTATTCACATATTGCAGGAGACAGTACTGTACCATTCGCTTTACGGCATCTATGAGGCCACACCCACATATACACCATGTTCGGAGGGTTGATTTCTCTCAACTATTGAGCATTTTGCCGGTATTACTAAGAGTAAAATGCATCCTGTCTGCTGCACCGATCCTGTTTTCCTTCACTTGTAACAATTTCCAGAATCGTTTGAATTTGCATGTTAGCGGCATTCAGTGATGTTCGTGTCAGTCAGGTTTGGCTCTTGGCACAGAAAGTGCTGGCCATGCCGTACAGTACAGCAGACGCTCATGTTCGTGTGTGGATGTGCATGTCTGTGTGTGACTCAGAGACAGTGGAGTTCGAGGACACATGAGAAGATCTTCAGGTAGCTACAAAGTGGCCATAGTATTAATGGCGACTTCAGCTCCAGCTCGGAGGCGGAAAGGGTCTCACGGGAGGTTCCTCGGTCTCAGTCGAATAAAGGGTGGGGTTGGGGGGTTGCTGCACCAATGGTGGGGCATCAACGGGAGGCGCTGTCCAGCAGTGCAGGTGTGGCTGGGGTGGTTGACCGTGAAGCGCTGCTGGAGCTGGACTCCTTAGGGCTGCCCGAGGCACTGCTGCTTCCAGCTCCTCCGCCGCCTCCCGAGCTACCCATAGACAGCGTAGCCGGTGGGTTCCCCTCTGAGTGCGTTGGGGGCGCGGCAGAGGAGGAGGAAGAAGACGAAGAGGTCGCCCCTCCGGGGAGTCCCTGCAGGCCCTGGCCGCACACGTGGTGATGCTTTTCCCAGTCTCGGTGCTGACAGAACGAGCCGCAGTAGCGAGCCGTGTTGCAGCCACTGCAAGTCTCGCTTGCCTTACGACCACAGTTCCAGCAGCTCTGTTGAAAGAAGGTGAGAACCATCAGCCTAGTGAACATGGGTGGCTCACTGCCAACCCCATTTCCGCTCTGACACCAATCCCTTTTCTTACACCATTGGTGCATTCCCATTTCTGAACACATGTCCTGCTCCCTACTCCATTCCCAGGGACAGACATGGGATCAGAGACAAAAGTCAGGAAGCGATTGCATCCTGTATTAACACACAGTCTGTGGTAATAGCCAAATAAGATTATATTCACTGTGAATCATTAAATAATATTTCCCCTGGCCAACCTCTTGCGATTTTAATTTCTTCATTTTTTAAAGGTTAACCAAGAAAGTCAAAACTGCATGTTCGCTGTTGATTTAAGCAGGCTTAAGATGTGTGAACTACGTAGCAGGATAGCAGGATGTGTGCGTTCGGTGTTTGTGGGATGAGTTCGCGAGGCTGCGGGTCACCTCGCTAGAGTCCTCCTGCAAGTTGACGACGATCAGCGCATCTTCTGAAGCCTGCCTCTTCGCCTCGGCCAACGCCCGCTCCATCTTGGACCTTTCAGCCGAGATCATCTCGTGGGCTTTGCGCTCTGCCTCTGACACGGCCTTTTGAAGCTCCGACATAGCCTGTCTCTTCACCTCGTTCACGGCCTCCTCTATGGACAAGGGGAGAGAGGTCAGGAGAGGAGCTGCAGAATGAGTCCTGGAAACCCCACACTTCTCCCACCATCCTTTATTGAGGCGCTCTAAGCTGTCGGCTTGTTTCATCTCGGCAAACAGATGTACATCATCCAAGATTTAAAACATTCTGTCAAAAAGTCCTTAATAATTCATTAAAACAAGTCTGGTTACAATCATTTCCAGCATGACAACAGCAGCTGTCTCCAAACTTTGTTTGCAAACTTCCCCATTAACCCAGTATTTGACGTCTGTGCTCCTTTTGACTTTTTTTCTGAATGAACAAGAGCAAAACTTGGAAAGGAGGGAACTGCTCATGACTTCCTTACGCTCAGCTCCAAACTGGAGCAATATGGCAGAGCGTCAGCTGAGAAATTCCATTCTGCTCCACAAAAACTCAGTGTGTCTGAGCAGAATGGACAGGCAGGTGTGGACGTCCTCATGTCGACTCCTCAGAATAGCTTCCCAGCTCCTGCCCTTAGGATGACAAATACACAGACTCTCGCTGTCTAATTGTTCGTTCGGTTCCTTATTTATCTTACTTCATCATAACGGACCGAACAAGAATAAACATGGACATGGAAATAATCATCTTTTAGTCTTGTAAAAAAATTCCCCCCAGGAAAAATTTTTCCTCAAGCCAAAGTGATAAATTTTAAAATTAATTTACACAGATGACATTTTTATAGCCGCCCAAGTAACAGAGCAGAAATACAATCCAATCTGTAAACATTTTGCAGCTCTCCTGGAACTAGAGGCCACTGAATAAATATCAGATGTAACCGCTGAAAGAAGGATGGGGAGTCGAGGCAGCGTTCATAAAGCCCACCCCTGAATTGCAGAAAAAAATATTATTGCCACCCATTTATCTCCCACTGTGCTCTCCAGCTCAGCCCTCCCTGATCCATCAGTCGCCTTCTCATCCCTGTTTCTGCGTTCTTTTATTTGCTCCACAAACACGTTTATCCAGAGTCGTGCTCACGTACATTAACACTGTATCCATTAAGTCAGACTGTGTGCTCTGCTTAGGGTTAAGCTACTCGCAGCCACCTGTCTGGTAGCCCCGTCCCTTAGCGGCTATGCTACCAGCCATTCGGCATATACACGCAACCGTGGACCGAGTGCACGTCAGCAATTGTACCTGTGGAGGATGCAGATGGGGGATGAGCCACGCTCACTCGGAGGAGCTCCCGTCACCTCCCATGCACCTCCCCTCCTGCTGCCACCTCCACCCTCCCTCAGTCCTTGTGTCTCGTCTCCTGCCACTTTATCCCCTCCGTTGGACCCTCAGTTATCATCCTGAAAGCCAGCTCCTCCATACGATTAGTCTGCAAGTGTAATTAATTTTATCAAGGAGGCTCCGGAGCAGATGCTCGTGCAATTTTCAATTAATGAAAAACACGGAGCTGTGATATTAATGTTTCGGTTCTGCGGGGATTTGCCAGGTTTAGGTTTTTTTTTTTTCCAACACCTCTCGCACTTCAGATCCTGCTCTGTGGTTTCAGACCTTGAAAGACCGGAGAATGTGTGTCATTTTAATTAAGAAGAGTTGGAGGAGGAGCGCGGAGGAGTGCAGACATGGCTGGCGACCAGGTAGGGGGTACCGCTGGGCTATAAATTAACCAATCCGATTCCAGACAACAGCAATTTGTCCAATCAGTTTCCAGACAGGGCAGCGCAGGAAATAAAACTGTCCAATCAGTTTCCGGAGAGGGAAGTGCCAAAATTGTTCCAATTGGATTTTTAGAAAGGCTGGCAATATGAACAACCCAATCAGAGTCCAGACAATGTGATTTAAGACAAACTATCCAATCAGACTGCAGAACAGCTAGTGGCAGTTAATAACTGACCGTGAGCGACCGTGTCTGTGAACAATCCAGCACGAGCACATTCATGTCGGAGTGGACATGGGCGCAGTAACTTACCCTGCTTGTTTTGGAGGTGCTTTAGTGCTGGTGAGAGTGGCACACTTGTAGTACCTGCATGAAAAACAACTGCAATTAAAAGGGCATTGCTGCCAGTGAAGATGCAGCAGGGCCCCTGCAGACAACAGCAGAATTCCCATTGGGGACTGCGAGGGACTGTGACCGGTCATCAAATGGACTGCAACTAAACCGTGAATGTGATTGAACCATGACAGGAAGGTGACTTGGCTGTGACCGGGCCACGATGCCACAGCGACTGGACTCTGACTGTGTTGTGGCTGCACTACGCCAGAACAGTACACAGGCTGTTATTCCAGTTCAGAACGTTTACGCGTTGTTGTAAGTCACCCAGACTGTACTATTTCCCGCCTGATCCATCAATTCCATATCAGGCCGCCGCTATGTTTGACCTGGAGCTCTCTAGCTACTTCATCTCTTTGGCTTATTACTTTTATGCTAAATGTAATAAGAGTTTAGGATATTTCCACCTTGGTTTGCCCCTGGGTTCTCCTAGAATGGAGCCCAGCTAAGCCTGCTGCTGGCCTGCCCTGCACTGATGTTGGCTGCACCCGGCTACTGCATTTTCACTGCGGTTTTAACTGCAGTCGCCTTCCATGGCAGTGACAGATGGAGACTGTTTACTATTAAAGACACACATCCAGATTCTGGTCTTGCGTAACCAAGCTATGTCCGCCAGTGCCATCTGCACGTCAGTACTCACCAGCCTTCCTCCAGATTTCCTCAGGCAGGTATCCGGATGCTGGTCTGTGCAGAAAGTCTCGGTGGATCTCTGCTGGCAGAGACACAGTGTTACCCTCATGCAGCCTTTTACACCCAAGAATGTCCAACTGTGCCCTGGTCCTGCAACCGTGCTTGGGCATGACAGAACGTACTTTTTGCAGCCCTCACACAGATTAACAGAGACACGATACATGAGATGTGCTGGGAGCTAAAGGCCACCATGTGCACTGAGTGTGAAGAGTGCATGTTTGTGTCCTGATCTTCGCAGGAGGAATACCTAGGATTCGAGTCGTGCTGCGGTTAGAATTGTTGGAGGAGGCGTTCTGAGGAGGAGCAGGAGGAGGCGGCGGAGGAAGGCGCTGGGAGGCGCTCCCACCTTTTTTCATATCCTCTACATCGCTGTAGCGGCGGATCCAGTGATTCATCTCCTCTCGGTCGGCCTCCTGGCATCGGCGCAGCACCGTCAGCGATCGCCGTGTCTTCTCTACCATGTCCATGATGCAATTCAGCAGCTGAGAGGAGAGGGGTATGAGTGTGCAGGAAGGGGATGAGAACATGCTGGCTCAAGGAGTCATCCCTTTACCCCTTTCTTATCTCCTGTCTGGGTCTGCACTGTTGTTGCTTTGGTGAGCAGCAGGAACAGATCCATTCATTGAAGCTTGTTTGTTTAATGCAACTATCGGAGTCTTTACTACTAAACCAACTTTGTGATATGTATCTGTAACTGATGGAGATTATGCTCCACCTGCATAAACTACTTTCACTTTGATGAATCCTTAACTTATAAACAGCCCTTCCTTGCTATCCAAGCTCTTGCTATACAAATATTTGCTACAACAAACTGCAGAAATTTCTTTCCCAAAATTTACTATTCAAATCAAAAACCCGCTACAAGGAATCTACATCTGAAAAAAATTCACAGCACGTTCTAACGAAAAGTGGTGAGTGAGTCTGAGTGAGAGAATGTAGAGCATTAGGAATGCCTTAAATGACTGGTGCATTGTGGGAAGTGAATATAGTTTCAGTAAACTGTGTAGCCATTTTGGCTTTGTTACTTAATTGTAAAAATGGGAGTTGTCAGAGCAAAAGTCCCCTTGAATTTCCGACCACTGTCAGAGGCAACCAGAAACGGTGAAGAGTGCACTGCAGTTGTATCTCGGCTGTTTTCCCAATAGAGTCGCGTCTTGTGCTCGCATTCTTTGAATGCCTTGTGCATTATTGCAATCGTCTTTCCCACATTAAGTGAAAACTACTTCCAAGAAAGTGGAATGGCTTGTGAAGAAAACCTTTGTGCTTAGGCCGTTTGAAGGAAAACGAAAAGGAGGACAACTAACAACCAGATGGATGGTCTCAATTACAGCAGCAACCGACACTCCCCTTTCAACACTTAAGACACGATTACTGGACAGAAGTTTCTGTGGATTCTCTGTTTCAACACTCAGTGTGGACTTGTTGAAACTTAACCTCAGCAACAGTTTTCTGGGGCAACAACCCACCCTGTGTACTGTTATTTTTAGTCATCTTTAGAGTCAAAGAGAATTTTACCCCGAAAGAGTATTGCGGTTGGCTAAACTTCAATATTTAAACTCAACTGATATTAACACATATAGTGTAACAGATTCCCCATCCCTTTGTCTTCCCCTACCCCACTTCTGGTCCAGCTCTCTCTCTTTGGCTGTCTCTCTCTTCCTCCCTCGTTCTTGCTTCCCAACTCTGCTCCTCCCTCCCGCTCACTCTGTGAGCTCTGTTTGTTTTCCGTGGAGTGTTTCTCACTTGGCCCAAGCCCAGAAGAGCCCGCCTGCCTTCCTTCCATGACTGCAGCCCTTGTGCTCAGCTGCTCAGCCCAGCTGGAGCCCTCTCCGCTCCATCTGTGGCCCTTTCTCACTGCGTGTGTGTGCATGCGTGTGTGTGTGTGTGTGAGAGAAAAAGTGAGACGATGATATCAAGATTTAGTAAAGGTGAAGATCTTGTCTATAAGCTCTACTATAAGCTCTCGTTTTTCTAGGCTAGTTGGGGCAATTTGTAACCCCCTGAGCCCATGTACCCAGGTGACCTCAAGCAACACGTACATTATCAAGGTGCTTCCACTCCTCTGCCCATTCCCGATCTGTCAGGCGGTGATCGATTACTTCTTCCTGCCGTGCTCCATGCACCGCTGCAGCAGAAAGGTCACAGTTAGGTATCTGAGGCTTACGTCAGCCGTCTGGAGAGTGAAACCAGGTGCTGCGCCTGAACCGATGATGACTGGCCTTTCATCTGGATCCCACTCACCTGTTTGCCGGTGGCGGTCGCGAGCCTCACGGTGCTCTGCTTGGCGGTAGGCATCGCGGTAGTGGTGTGCCAGGGCCATGTCCTCCAGGCGGTAGTGTTGAGGGCCAGGGGGTGTGGGGTGAGCGAGGCCATTGGGGGGGTGAGTGGGCAGACTATTGGGTGGAGGGTGGGCTGCCAGACCACTGCTGGGGCTGTAGCGGTGGCTGGGGCTGACCGTACACGGTCGCTTGGCTAGGTGGTCCGTGTGAAGGGCATCCCTGTCTCCACCACTCTCTTTGGTCCTGCCAGGAAAGACCGAGAAAAAAGGTTAAACCACTAACCCGGCTGTGGTCAGAGCAGTAGATAGGAGAAAGGCTGGTGTTTGGAACCCAGTTCAGTGTAGAGCATATTAAAGCTGTGTCAATGGACCAAAGCAAACAAGTTCATTTGAACAAGGTGAACCGTATCCAGGCTAAACACACAATGTCCGGAGCTCAGTGCTGAGTCTCATTTCTGTTTTAAAACTGGATCGCCATCTAGAATAAACAGCGGCAGCACAGCAGCAAACAAGCTGTCACCGCAAGGTATGAACCTCTGCAGTCCACCATCAGGGCCTATGAGTTTATAGCATTAGTATTGGCTGTTATTTATCTGACACCTTTGTCCAAAGCAACTTACAGTGTTGAGTTTCATACAATGATTTACCCCTTAAAACAGCTGAGTCATTTTTATTGCACTAATTTGGTTTAAGCACCTTCCTCACTCCTCTATGGTCAGAGTGGAATTCTGTGACATAAACATGGCTGTTCAGGGCACGAACGGGGCTGTGAACCCTGGTCCGACAGTTGCAGGGTAACTCCTCTAACCGATGCATTTCATGGGTGGTGTGAAGCTCAGTCAAACCCAAGATGTGTCAGCCAGTGCGTCATCCACCCAGAGCATCAGTCTCCCAAATCACAGCAGACGCCAGGGGGAAGGCCTGGCACCCCCGCTGCCCTGCCCCTTCACCGACTGGCAAATCACCATCTGGACACATCCCTGGCATATGGCCGGTTACAGGAGGGGTGGAGTGTGGGACAGAAGGAGAGCGGCTCTGCGATTACACCAATCTCACACTCCTGGCTCTCTTGCTTTGCGAAGGCATCGCCGAGGATGAGAGATGGAGGCACAGACTGAGGTGAACATTTGGAAAGTGTAAATTGATGCAGACATAAGCCTCATTTTTATGACTTTGCTTTTTATGAGAAATGTCTATATGGATCTTACAGTAAAAATAAGTGGCTATTAAAATTGACGCATGAATAATGCGGGCTTGTGACCCATGCAGGTGTACGGATATGGGTGAAAGGATGGGTGCGGACGAATCGGGGTTAGATTGATGGGCTGGGGGTTTCACTGGTGGGGTCTGAGATAATGTGCACCTGTCGGGGGTCCTCCTCTTGCCGTGTTCGTTGATCTCCAGCAGGATCTCGGAGGTGTCCAGGGGCGAGCTGGCATTGGCGTCCAGCAGCAGCTGCTCGTGTTGGGCCAGGTACTGGGCAGGCGTCTGCTTGGCCATGCGAGCGCAGTGCAACAGTTCCCTCTGGAGGAGGGGCAGGTTGGCCTGTAGAGGCAGGAGGCAGGGCAGAAGGGCAGGAAAAGAGAGGGAAATGGGATTCAGTGTGCAAAAGATGGGCAAATGGAGGGAAAAGGAGGGAAACCGATGAGCAGGAAAGAGGGTGGAAGAGAGAAACAGAAATGGGAGGAAGAGGGAGAGAAAGAAGGAAATAGAGGTAGAGAGGGAAATGGGATTGAAACATGAAAAAAGTGGAGAATAGATGGGAACGGAGGGAAAGGGAAATTGAAGAAATGGGCAGAGGGGAAACAGGACAGAGGGAGGGGAAGAAAGGGAGGCATGAACAGATGGGGAGAAAGAATTAGGAAGGAGAGAGTAAGAGGGGCATAGCAAAATTGGAAGGAGAAGAAGCGAAATGGAGTAAAGCATGGAAAAAATGGGAATAAACAGAAATGGACCAAAGGAGAGGCAAATGAAACAAGGGAAGGGAAACAGGAAAGAAAGAGGGAAAGAGGGAGGAATGACAGCGGAATAGAGGGTGAGAGATATGGAAGCATGGAAGAGTGAGGGAAAGTGGAAGATGAGGAAAATAGCAGTAGGAAAAATGGAGAGAAGCAAGAGATGAGGACAGATATGGAAAGAGATGAAAGAAAAAGGATTTTAGATGGAGAAGTAGGTAATAAGGGAGGGAAGTGGAGGGAAGCAGAAACACACGAGAAGGAGAGACGTGCGGTGAGACAATGCAGACACGGGATTCAGCCCACATTCCACCCCGGGGGACCACCACCCTGTACCTCCCACGTTCACTTTGACGAAAGGCAGGCATTGCGTGTTGAGCCTGGGGGACGGATTCACTGAGGCCCAGTCATCGCAGGATGCGAGGCTCCAAAGAAATCAGTCCCAGCTCATTTCAAACAAAAAAATGTGTATTACAAACCGCGGTCAGCTGCCTTCACAGAAAGTGTGACCCGCGGGTGTCCATCCATCAACCAGGAGGAGCGCATGTTTTTACGAGCTGTCTGTGAGTACCAGTCGGTGCCGGTACCCAGCGTGGCTTCCACAGGCCGCCACGTGACTGATAAACAGAGGGTTCTCATTACAGAGGAGTTCAGCAGTGGCCTGCCCCTTGTTGTGTGTGTGTGTGTGTGTGTGTGTGTGTGTCACTGCATACACCAAAACCAGTAACCTGTCACTTATCTGCCCAATCCGTGTGTCATTTAGCCACAGGTGACAGTGCTTTGTCCTTTTTCTTGGACATTTTTTTGACAATCTGTCTGTTGAACCAATAACTATCTAGTTCATTGCACCCAGGGGTGGTTGATGGAGCCGTGCCATAATGGTCAGCTGGCTCGTCTTCCCTCGTGACACCCCCATACTCAGAAGGACAGGAACCATGCCATTGCCCGATTCGGAGCTGCACAGAAGTGCCAGTGTTTTTGAAGAAGTGCAAATGATTACCATATGGGCAGCAGAGTCTCTGCGCCAGACCACTGCTAGTGGGAATGAGAATTTCCTCATTTATCGACGGCTCTGCAGCAGCATCCACATGGACAAGCAAATCAAACACAAATTCTTGGTGGGGGTTAGTTCACATTGAAATTGTGTGTGTGTGTGTGTGTGTGTGTGTGTGTGTGTGTGTGTGTGAGTGCTGGGCAGGGTGAAGGATCTCAACCGTAGAAGAAAGGGCAGGTAGCTCTGAGGGGTCACCCACTTACCTTGAGGAAAGGAATGACAAAGGGTCGCAGGGGAAAGTTTGTTGCTTCCTGGAGCTTGGAGTGAAACTCCTCTATGGTCAGAGTGGAATTCTGTGATATAAAGATGGTAAGAAATGAAGAAAGGAGAAATGTGAGAAGGTGGGAGTTTGGTTATCTCAAGCGGGTTTACACAATAAAAACAGCAATGGGGTTTGCAATCAATCTCGAGAAGGAGACCCACTGATAATGGACATCATAGCATATCGTCATGGTCATTGTCACTGCTGTCATGGTCATGTTGAAAACTACCAGCAGCCAGAGATCAGAGAGGGTGAGCCAGCAGGGAGACTCACCACCAGGCCTAGCACTAGGCTGCGCACTCGCTCCCCAATCTCAGGCGAGATGTCGTTGCCGAACTGCTGCAGCGTGGTGAGGAAGCGCTTGAGCTTGCAGAGCTGCCGGGCGCCGCAGGCAGGGGGCAACTGCTGGGTGGGCAACGAGGCAGTGGAGGACATGGCGGGCCCGTTGCTGAAGCCATTAGGTGTAGACGGAGCCCCGTTGAGCGCCGTGGGTGAGTGGCCGCTCCCATTCAGCACTGCGGGGGGAAGTAGATGTGAGCAGGTGGACAGACCCATTCAGCTGTTAGCACCACCCTTGGCGCTTTGATCCAATCGAATCCATAGTGTGCTCAAGAGCAGCTGGAGTAATGCAATATCTAACCCTGACCATCCTGCAGCTCACACCGCTTCCTTGCACTCCCCACCCCTCGCTGCTTCATCTCTCCCCTTCTCCCAGTCATTCACCAGAACAAAACTTTTTAAACTAATGCCAAAAGTAGACTCGGTGGCTGTGTTACTTTTCCCCAAGAGCATATGTGTTGCTAAGTTAGACTGTGCACATTTTCACCAGCTGAAAGTGGATTTGCAGCATTCAGGCTGCGAAGCCACCTGCCACGTTCACCTGGCCTGGTCACTCCAAGATAAACTTTGTTGCGAGAATGACTTAGGAGTTATTTAATTCTGTCTTTCTACCCCTAAGGAACTGTATTTGTCCAAAAACAAAACAAGATAGATACAACCACAAACACCTTTAGTAACACATCAACTATTATGTATTTTTGCTTTTTTGGCATTTCAGCAACCACAACTAGCCATAATAGACATGCCTACCTTGCAAAAGGACTGAAATCGTTCTTTGTTCAGTGCCTAATAGACCAGGTCCTTCAAGCAGCATATGTGTTTGAGGGCAGATCAAACAATGTGTGCCTTAGGACACGCAGCCCACGTTCATGCACATCCACAAACTGCCAGGCACGCATGTGAGGCCACCATGTGACACCGTGATACCACCTGTGTTCTGGTTTTGGGGTGCAGAGCATTCTGCACACATCGCCAGCACGGCAGGTGAAACAACACAGCTGGCATCAACTATAAAGAGAATACCACCGTATCAGCCCCGCACCCCCCAGGAGCAGAGGAGCATGCTGCCTGCTGAAAGACCCCCACGGTGACAAAATGGACTGTACCTGAGCCAATACACACACACGTCTGCAGGCTTGGTTTATGGTAAAGCTGGTCGATGAAATATTGTAGTGCTTCGCTCTGAGTGGGCAACTTGGCTTGGGTTGGACAAAATAACACTATTTACTTAATAGTACTATTAAGTAAATCGACGGTGTTAGGAGTGCCAAGTAAATGGCACTTATTTTTGTGAAAACGTAACCCAGCAAACAGCTCCGGTGCTGCGTAGGTCAAGCTGTTTTACCCAAAAATACAGCAGCGAGCGCTTACTTGTGGTGGGTGTGAATGAGGCATTGCGACTGGCTGCCTGGCTGACCGCAGGGGGAGGTGGTGGCATGGTTGGTGGAGTTGATCTGGGCTGGGTCTTGACATCAGCAGGTGAATCTGGCATCGTTCCCACCTTCTGTCCGGCGCTACCTACAGGGAAGGTGAGACCTTGAGAGAGCTTGTAACCATCACGCAAGGTCATTTGCTGGGTATAGAACTATCAGCTTTCTGCTGCAGAACCGAACTTTTTGGGCCGCCGTGTCATCGTGTGCAATGTTTGTGGTCATTAGGATAAATGCAGCGATGATTAAAAATTACTGAGAAATGTAACACATGCATCAGATGACATATATGATCCTTCGCCCCATGTGTCTCCTTGTCACCCCCCTGTTTATGAGACAGCTGTGTCAGTGACAAGTTCAGCTGGTTGTCCATCATGGTTGTTCAAATGCGGACACTTAGGAGGAAGGGACAAAATAAGGCACGATTCCTCCCAGGCCTCAATCGGGAGGTCCTGCGTCACCCCTGGAGTGCACTGGGACACCAACAAGCACTGCCTACGTGCCCATTTGCCCACATTTGTCATTACAAACTCAGGATTTCTTTGTGTTCCCCGGCAGGAAAGCTGTACATTGCTGCAGGAAGTGTTTCAGATAGTTTTCTCTTATTTGGGATATTTCTGCTATTTTGCGCTCACAGCACTTTACAAAACTGCTCAAAACATGTCTTTGGGTACCAACTAATGTCGACTTTATAGGACGTGGAATAGCGTTTTTTTTCTGTGAACAAAAGCACGCACAGCTAGATATTAATGTACACTTTTGCACAGAGTCTCCTGCACAATGTATGTAGCAAGAAACCTGCAGGTACCATTTGAGGAAAGAGCATTTCTCAAGTGGTGAGGGGACCATTATGGGATTCATGTAGCTTAGTCAGACAGTGGTAGAAAGACCTCCTCACAGGAGTCCTGTTCCCAGCAGCTGGTGTTCCCTAGGAGGGTGGGACACAGCCAGCCTCGCCTCTCAGGACCACAGCGGAAACCAAAAGTGAGGACTGGTGATTGTCCCTGTGGGGTAATGGATGGAGATCTACTGCCATTTCCACAGGCAGGGTTGGAACGCAATCACTCAGGGAACCTAGGGGGCTGTGGTAGTTTGGGCAGGATGTTCTGATATGAAGGGGCAGTACTGGAACTAGAGCCACTGGGGCATTGTGGACAAACCAGTCCTTACTGTAACTGGCTACCAAAGACAACGATGGTGCACTGCCATCTCAGCACAGCCCCGGGCTCTCCTACTGCATCCACTGTTCGGACCACACTTCCCATCTACAGCGGAAGAAAAATAGGGCTCACCACAGCAATGCGGGAAATCTCAACTTCAGAGTTTTTCACATTGTGTTAGACTGTACGCGTTTCTGCCGAATAAATCAGCTCTGGCCCACTTCACACACTGTAAGTGTCTGACAAACAACAAATAAAATAGTTGGGTGGGCGTCTGCCCTTCCTTGGTGAGTGGGGTCTCAAGAGCGCAGGATTTTGTTTATGACCTTCTTCTAAGTGTTCCTGCTCCTGTGTGGTCCTCAAAGGGAGTCAGAAACTCATGGGAGAAGATGATGGAGGACCTCATGTCCAGTGCACCAGTTTCCACTTATTTTTGCACATGCACTATACCGGGGAGTCTTTCAACATGTGCCAACTGTTGAAACTCCTACTGTTGTCAACTGAACAGTGAGGAGGCAGTGAACACATCTGCACTTTAGTCCATCTTATTTTAGCAGCACAGCCACGGGGAAGCAGGCAGCACCAGGCTGTTGATTATGCCATGCTGCCCGTGGGGGATAAGCCTCCAGAATTTGGTCGCAAAGCAAATTCTCTACGTCAGAACCTGTACCTCACAACCTTCTCCCAAGCGCCTGGAGCAAGGCAGACCCCATCCTCCCACTGAAGTAGCCCCAGGATTGATCCCTGCCATCACTGAAGCAGTCTGAACTTCTGAGATGGAGAGAGGGTGAGGGGACCAGGATTATGGACAGATGTTTATTCCCGGCGGCTAAAGGATGGGGGGAGCTGCAGATACCGCACTAATGCCATCCCGAGTCTGGCACTGCTGCGCACCATCTGCAGCCATCTGCACACACTTGTGCCTCAGGAGGGGAGGCCGGTGTCAGAGTAAGGAGACTATGGGGAGGAGTGGACAGAGATGTTCTAGAAGACCGTGGCACAGGCGATGAACCCCTAATAACTGCGTAAAAGCGGCTCTCTTCAGAAATGATGGGCCACTTGACCGGGTCGCTGTTTCAAAATCAAGCCCATGGAGAAGATCCTGTGTGTAAGGACTTTGGCTCAAGTCTTTTTGGGCAGTGAACTATTCAGTTCCTGGTTCTTCAGCTACTTCTCCTGCCAAATGATGACGTTGTGGAGTCTATGCATTCCTACATACTCTGTTCTCTGAATCCTCTTAGCTGCCCAACAAAAAACAAGGTGCTTCCTGGGACAGTCCAGGGGTTGCCATCGCTTCTTCTCCCCTGCTTTCAACTCCCCAAACCTGGCCTTGCCTTTCGTCTCTTTTGCTACGCTGTGATCTCACCTCCCGCCCCCCCTTTCTGCAATTCCCCTGGTCACCAGGAATGCTGTTGTTTTCAATCTCTCCCAGCTGTTCTGGCCCGATGCCCGGCCGCCAGCCGGTCTGCATCTGGTCCCCATCAGCTTGTGGAGGAGGCCACGCAAACTGGGCCTTTGCATCGAAACATGGGGATTAACAGCCCTCCGCAAACCCGCTCCCTCCCCTCACATCTGTCCTGTACCTGACCCACCCACAACAGAGTGCAAAGGGGGTGAGGGGCCCTGATAACAGGATATTCTCTCCACAGATCCCATTAGCCTGGATCTTAGGAAGACATGCGGGGTTTGGGCCGTGTGTAACTCTTCCCACCAGGAACAAGCGGCTCAGAAACCATCATCACCTTCTCGTGCGTTCGTGTTTATCGAATTATCCGAGGCTTTTCTGCAGAGCAGCTTGTTATGTTAAACTGCATACACTGATTTGTCCGTTTACACAGCTGGGTAATTTTTACTACAGCGATTCAGGGTGAGTTCCTTGCTGCAGGGTATTACATTGGCAGCGGGATTGGAACCTGCATCCTTTAGCGGAGCACAGCGACGGATCCCCGCGTTTCCTCACGTCAGAAAAACCATTTCCGTTTTCGAAACTTTTTTGAGAGACTGCAAACGAGACGACCCTTTGAGTTTTCATTTTCTGACTAAAAAGATTCCCGTCTCGCCGTCCACGCTTTTGCGTCAGCGTTGGAGGAATTACTTCAACGGAGGACAATGTCACCATCCTGCCTCGCTACCTCCGCCGGCCCCCTGCGAGAGGAAAAGCCACCCACCAGCCTGCTGTTACAAACCAGACCGCATGTCATCCCCGGCTGTTTGAACTGCTGAGCCCTGAAGTTCACAAATGACAGGGTTGAAAGAGCTGTGCAGAACCCAGAGGTCCCAAAGCTCCTCCTACTCGGTCCTCACCCCACCAGTGGTTAATGAAGAATCTCTCTGATAGAAGCTGCCTGGACAAATATGCTTAGTGAAAGCAAACAAGTCTTTTTTAAGACTCTGCACTGGATGGACCTGGGAGGGTGAGTGTGGGAATTTCAGAGTTTTGTGTCTGGACTGCCAGTCCAGCTCCAACTGTGGGTGCAAAACATGGAATGAGCCTGCTGTGGGTGCCTCCAGCTGTGTGTGGGCTCACTGCGTAGCCGCCACCCTGTAGGTCAAAACCAGGACACCACTTTGACATTCTTCACCTCAGGCCTAAAAAAAGGAACTGCTGGAGAAGATTAGCACGACACACTTGGACGATCGAGCTGTCCACCAAAGCACATGATGGAAGAATGAACCTGAAGAGGAGCTCAATATAGAACCTGGTGGCTCATGCCTCTCGTCTGCACCCCCTGTCACCAGTGACACTACTGCATGCTGCGCCCTTGGTGATCGCCAGGCTTTAGTGCCCATCTGCCTCCTTTCTCACAGGGTGTTGGCACCTAAGTGGTTACATTTCATATATTATTACTTAAAGGAGGAGCGAGATACGAGAGCTTCCTTTTCAGATTCTCCCAGTGGCAGCTAATGAAATCCAGATGTTCCAGCAAGCTGTTTCTCTGCTCGCTCTTCCTCTCTCTCACTCTCTGGCTCCCATACCCCAAGCCATTCCTAAATAAAGGAAAGTATTTGTGACATTCTGCCGTGGTGGGCCGTGCCAAGAACAACCCTCCGATCTGGCTCAGCCTGTCGGCGGAGCGTTCGGACAGCACCAAGCGCTGGCACCAGCTGGGGAACATTTGCAAGTGTGTACAAACACTCACACACAGACCCACACACACACACAGACACACACACACACAGAGCGCTCTTTAAAGTGTTGCACCCAGCTTCACGGTGCAGTCACATCTTTGCACACCTTATTCTCCGCTCACTAAAAACCAAATTTAAAAAACAAACAAAACTCGAGTTACAAAGCTGCAGTTGTGATGTTTATCTCTTCGAATGCCTCGTTCTTCTCCTCGGAGCAGGTTGCTGGTGCCTGGCAGCTGACGGCTTAGCGCGACATTCAGCCACTCTGGCTCTCGGTGGTGGGCCAAGTTAGGGATGGAGCACAGAGCAAGGTACCTCCTGTCAGGAGCTCGCACCTGAGTAGCAATAACTGTCACGACTGCCACCTGGGATCCAACAGCTGTTCCAACCTGGCACAGAAGAGGCGCCAAATGAAACGGAGACAGGCAGAAATGCAAAGCAAGCGCACCGCAGTATAAGACAAGGACCTCAACCACCACCAGGACCCTTGTGGGAGGGGGTGGCGGCGACAAAATTCGATGCTAATATGGTTACGAAAAACAGCAGTGGCACAGCGTGTGCTTTCTTTGGTCCCACGGGAATGAAGTCATGGCTTGAAAGTAACAACTGTGGCCCTTCGCATGACATCACCTCTGCCACGGTGCCTGCGGATAGTAATTTTGCCAAAAAAGCGGCTCGGCTGCTGACCGCCGTCCCCAGGCACCGTGGTGGCAGGAGGCGACGAGAGAGCGGAGCCCGAGGAGCGCGGGCTCCCGGCTGGAGCCTATTTATCACGAGCGCTCGCGCAAATAAGCTTCTCTATCAAAACACCTGCAGCTTTGGCGAATGCCAATGAGATCATGAAGCTTTTAATTACTCTGTTAGGGGCAGACGGGGAATAAGGAGAGGGGACCCTCCTGGGGACGCGCCTCGAGGAGCCCGGTGACAAAGAGGAGCGTGCCGGCAGCCGGAGGGAGAGGGCTCTGCGAGCCGCTCGGTCATCTAGAGGTTGCCAGATCCAGCTTAAGGAAAGGTCCGCGCTGTCCTTCTGAGTCGGACGCGAATGTACAAGCTGGCCACGGCCTCTGAGGAGAGAAGGCTGGGGTGATCGAGCGCAGTGGCTCTGAAACGAACGGTTGGCACACGTGATGAGTGTCTGCTGAGAATCACTGTGTTTATTTTCCCTGGGCTTTTATTTACTTTGCTTGACATACAGCGCTCCCCTGTTTTGCCCTCCCTCCCTGTGGCCCGGCCTCCCATCCCCGAGATGCTCCTTCGCCTCTGGGGAGTACCTGGGTGAGATGGGTATCCAGGAAGCGACAGCACAGCCTGGGCTTCCTGTGCAACAGGTGTGCACGAGGCCCTGACAGCTGCCGTCATCCTGGCTCACCTGCTCTCCTCTCACGGCATGACGCCCCGCCTATTTGCTCTGCCTACATCAGTGAACCCCTGTATCTCTCTGGGCTGTTCTGCTCAGCACGCGAGGAACGACAACCACCCAACCAGTGGAGATGCCAGATTGATGAAGCTTTTACCCACGAGCACTCGCTCAGCCCATCCGATGTGGAATAACCTGAGTTCACTCAGATCTTTTCAATTCTGTTAAACTGATACGCGAAGCCCAGATCAAAGATTTTTACCCCCTCCGGTACCTCTCATTCACTCTCGCTTTCGTTCCCACTGTGCAGTTTGGGCTATAGCCTCTCGCCGCCTGGGGAGCCTGATGGTGGGGGAAGGGTGGGTGCTGTTCAGGTAGCACGTTGGTGGCAGCACGAGAAGAGTCATGTGACAAGTTAAACAGAAACTCGACAGATTTCTCCCGCAGTGCTCCATTTAGCTCAGAACCACCAACGGGGGCTAAAGAAATAAATAATGGAGTCCGCCTGCGGGACGTCGCCATGACGCCGGCTGGGCTGCTGCTGGTACCCGGGCTATTTTCTCCTTTAAAAAGGCCCAGAATTAGCAGTCCCATACATGGGCTTATGATTGGCAGCGTAATTTCTGCAAATGACGGCGGCCGACTGTGGCAACCCAACACCATTACCGCTGGGGGTTTGCTGGTCCGCAGCGGACGGCTGAACAGGCTGGTGGGGAATAAATGATAAGGATGTTGCAGGGCTGCTGTGTGAAACTGTCATGGTTGCTTGAGTATAAAGCCATGCCTTGCTATCTGTGCCTTGTGTCTCCCTGCTCTGATCCGCTCTGTCCACTCCTTTGGCCACGCTTGTTTTGCGGCCTCTCCCTCCCTGCGTCATTCTGACTCATCCAGGCCCACAAAACCATAGTCAGAATTTTTTCAAAAATAATATTTCCTCTGAAACAAGCATCTCTGTGTTTCCAAATGTCGCCTTCAGAGTCTGCCGAGCGATGCAGGGTTTAGCACTCTGAAGAACTCCTTGTTTAGTTTCTACCTCACAATGCTGTAAGCTGGACACCCACGTCTGGTTTATCCTATAGGGAAAGCGCAAAGGTTTCCCATATTCCGAAAAATCCATTTATCGGTCACGTCCAACTGTCCATTTCTGTCCATCTAACATTCATCTTTGTCCAGTTTTGCTTCCACTGACCTAGGCCCTACTCCAAAAACAATAGGAGAGAGGACAACATACACCATAAAGAGTCATAAAAACACATTCGCCTAAGAGGGTCATTTGGAGATGCCAGTTCATTTTTTCATCTGAACTGGCGGAGACACAGACTAAAAAGATGGAAGCCCGTAGATGGAACCCATATGAGCGTGAGGAAGAGCATGGAAAACCTAGAGAGAAACCTAGAGAGATGGAGTAGCTGGAACTGAACCAACAGCGCAGCACCTTCTTCATTTAATTTAGAATATATGTAACAGTTCTCGCACAAAGCACGAATTCCGATCACGAAGCTGCATTTTACCAAAGGTATCTTCCAAGCGCAGAGAGGAGCCACACTGCGCTGAAACTCAATTTGAAAAAGACACAAAGTTGTTGTGCTTCTGTTTCTGGGAGATAACAGCCTTTAATTTCACAAATATGTGGAAAGACAGGATCCTCACACAGCTTCTCAGTTCCTCCTCCGTGCCTGCAGATCATTCCGGATGCCTTTAAACCAGGTATGAGGTAAAGCACGGTGCTCAGTCATTTTAAGTTTGCCTTGTAAAGTTGGTGGCCGCCATCCCTGAAGGAGGAGGAGGAAGAGGAGGAGGAAGCCACCTTGGTGGGTGCGAATTGGAGGCACCATCATGGTTACACACAAACTACTGTTTATTACACCAGGGATTTGGTCTGATACTTTCCTCACAAAATTTAATTTTTAAAACCTTCAAATATGTCTGTGTCCTTAACCCCTAGACAACCTGGTGCCACCTAAACCACCAGTGATGTAAACCAGCCCGTGACGCTATGCTCAGCCCACCATGGTGAAATGTGGTTCGGATCCAGAGGCTTGGCGTGGGGACACTGAAGATGGCGGGTCTCACTGGGAGGGTCTTACGAAACCAGTGACACGGTGGCTATTTGCCAAGCTATCTGCTGCGTCACATCCAACCTAAGACAGCTGAGAAAAAAAAACTAATAATTCATTCCAGCTTATGCTTGACTTATTTTGAAATGAAGCCTTAAATCAGCAACTTGTTTGGTTTGTTTCTCGGTTCCTGTTTTCTAATAAACCCCCTCTCTTTGACCAAAATGCACGGTAACATTGCAAAACACCACGCCAGATGTTCATCAGTGTTTTGGGACAACTGAGATCAGACAAGAAGGAATGGACTGTTTGCACGCCGGACAAAGCGTCACTTCAACAGTCATCACCTTTTATTTGGCCTCCCAGTGTCCGGTTCTTCACATATTAATACGATTTATTGTTAATCTGTTGATCTTCGATAATCCGGTCTGGTGAGATTTGCTGATGCTGCATTTCTATGCCGTGCCAAGCGGCTGTGACGTGCACTGCATTATGGGAACTGTGTACCTGCAGTCGCAGCTGCAGCCTGTGCTCGGCCTTCTCTTGTGTTTGAAGCCTCTGTTTTGCATCACCGTGCTTTCATTTTCTTACTATTCATTTTTTAAATATGGCGTACAGCCTCTCTCTTTCTCAAGCAAACCCAAGTGCATTACTGCGATAAGTTTATTCTATTAAACGATCCATCCATCCTTTTTTGTTTACCACTCCTTTAGAGCAGGGCTGCGGCACCGATGGAATTATCATTTTTTAACATTCATTTTCTATATGATGTTATTAATTATTACACATTCTCTTGTAATAAAAAGAAGTGTGTTACATAACTTTTTCCTCGGTATATTCGGCATCATTTAGGATGATTTTTGGGGGGAACTTGAGACGGACTTGGAATAAATTTGAATTATTCTCCTTGGAAAATAACTTAAGTAAGCACTTCCATTGTCCAGCTTTTCAATGATTCTTTCTCTGCAAGAAATGTAGTGGATGCAGGGGATAGGGGGGATAGGTGTGTTTTTACAGCACTGATTTAAAGTCAAACCTTACAGATTTAGCAATGTAGTAGGAACATGGATCTTGGAGCTGGCTGATGCACAGCTACGCTCAGCTAGAGACGTGCACATGGTGAACCGAGCGAGAAGGAGCAGCTGGCTGCTTGACTCGGTGTGTCTTTGTGTGTCTTCTTCTGACAGGGCAGGAAGCAGAAGGGCGCTGCAGCTTTAAGTGCAGCCGCCTTCGCCGCGCAGCCGAGCGCGTCTACGCGGCCGCTTTCGCTTCCCGGCTCCCACAGTGCTGCAGGCCATGTGGTTCTCATTTGGCCAGATGATTGGAGACCAGCTAACATCTACACCCCCAGCACACAAACACACACTGCCTCCCCCCAAGGGGAGCTGACCATGTCACAGTAACGTCGAACACATGTGCAGGAAACTCAAGCCTTGCCACCATCACCCTGAGCACAGAGAAACAATCAAGGGGTCAAACAGGATTCAGCATCATTCTGTGTTCGGACCACAGTTTTCGGAACTTTTTTCCATCATTAGAAATGTGCTGCTGCTGCCCTGACCGAGTCCCGGTTGAAGCACGTACTGTACTTGTGGTGACGTTACCCTAGTACCTCTTGTCCAACGCAACCAACTTGGTGGTCAGGAGTGCATCCCGGAAGTGTAAGACGTGAAGCAAGGTGCACCCTGGGTGGGACACTAGTCCAACACAAGGCAGTCACACACACTATAGGAACTCTCACCTGAATCATGCCTACCATGTGTTACCATGGTACAATGGGTGTAAAGCAAATGCAATAATGGATCATACATGATCTGTGAAACTGGCCACCATGACATGGTCGCTGTGCCTGTGACCGGAAGTGATTTGGCTTTCTAGGGCTTTCCACATGGCCTGTTTTCCTCTCGTTGACACACACTCGAATGCATGCACGCGCACTCGCACACACACACACACACACACCCGAGCACTCTTGCCCTCACATACACACGCATCCCCGTCTGCTAATCATAGGGATTTTTCCGAGGTTACATACTGCCTTTTGCTTGGCTTTTCAGTTCCTCTCGCATAAACAAAATGGCCTGCAACTCTCCTTGGACAACCTCCTCCACCCCCTGCACCCCCCATCCCAAAAATCATTTTCTCCGTCTGAAATGAATTTCCTCACACCGGGAATTTAACTGGAATCTGAGTGCTTTCTTTGGCTGCTAATGCTGCGATAATCTGGACGCCTGTGGCTCTTATTAAAGCCCACACAAATAAACAAATGAAACGGCGGGGGACCTGGCGGCCCTCGATGGTGCGGCCAAACGGTTCACGCGTCGTGTCTCTGCCTCACATACGTAACCGGTCAATGGTATAGAGTGGCGTTCACTGGATTTGTGGGAAGACCAGGCTGCAGGGCACAAAATATGCATTATGTTTAGACTGCTGAACATTTGAAGTACGTGTGTGTGTGTGTGTGTGTGTGAGAACGTTTCCAGGGCCTTCCCAGTCGCCCGTCCACCCTCCTGCTATGACTGTTTTTTGCTTTCTCAACCAACTTGACCACAGAGGCTTCCTGACATTTGTGGTCGCACATACAGAACAGCGCTGGGTGTGTCAAAGGGTGTGTCGGTCATAAAGTGCACATACGCACAGCCTGAGAGGGACAGAAATGATCCGAGAAAGTTGCACCCTAAGACTGAGCGTAAAAGTGTACGTTTTGTTTAAAGTGTGGAGGACCCAGGAGCAGTTGAAAGCCACTAAAGTGTGCAGATTGTTTTTAAAGTGACCCCCCCCCCCCTGCCCCAACAGTGTAAATTACACCATTTAGGGCAGCAAAAGAACAAAGTCACCTATGCCAGGTCAGGCCAGGGTGCGAATGCTGGAACCAGAACCATGGTGGCATCCCCACTCCTGGTCACCGGAAGTCCCCTGCCCCCACCCTGGTACCCCCGGTGTTGCCCCCCGCTCTGTGTATTAATTAAGGAGACCATCAGCTCACTGGTGACACCACTGTCATGGCTCCTGCTGAGGGGTCACCTGATGCCACAATTGTCCTGAGAGCTGCTGTACTCTGTCCCACCTAGGGATAGACCTAACAGTCTGTGTTACCATGGTAACTGTAGTAATCACCCCATTTATGTCACTTGTTCTGTACTACTACTATTCACTGCCAGCACTACTTGTTTTACGATCATCAAATCACTACCAGTCACTATTTTACCGCCATATTTCTGCACTACTAGGGTAATTATCCCACCTCCAGCTTTACTGCTCTTGGTCAAGGTTCTTGGTAAAAATGACCCTGCTGTATAAATGGGCAAATTATGGGAAGTGCCTTAATGTACAAACCCAGAATATTTAAAGTTGCTTTGGAGGGGTTTGCCAGATGGGAAAAATAAAAATAATAATAATAATGATAAATTTAACCACATCTTCCCACTGGCTCCTGTTCCACAGATAACCACTCTTTGTTTCTGTAATAATTACCACATTTACACTACTTATAATGCCCGTATCACTGTACTATCATTTACCACATTTATAGTATTTGCACACCCCCATAACTATGTATATAAAGTATAAATTACCATATTCTTACTACTGTTTCCTGTCACATAGATGAATCACTTTTTGTCACTGTAGAAACCCCTCCATTTATATTAGGGTTTACTGTCATGCAGCGATCACTGTATTATTATCACATTATACCACGCTTCACTCTTAGATACAGCACATACCTGTAACTCTGCTACACATTCTTGTATTAACTGTTACATTTATACTACTCATCACTTTTGTAGACACATCACTCCATTTCTACAACGAAATGCCGCACTGATGCTTCTCTTTACTGCCAAAGACAAGTGTCACTTTGCGCCGCTGCAGCGGTCTTTACATTTACACCTCCTGTCACCGTCACAAGGAAGTACTGGCCCACATTCCCACGGTAATCTGCACATTTGTATCACGCTGCAGTCTCACGTGTTACTTCCCCTTTTGTAAGCTATTGCCACACATGACCCCTACTTGTGTCACGCTGAAGTGTCAGGCTGCGTTCTAGAACAATCGGTAGATATGCGCAGGGTGTGTTTCGCTGCTATAAATAAGCTCTGAAACATATACTTTAGCTCATTTTGTCACAGGAGCCGTAGTGTCTGTTTTGTACCGCAGTAACAGTGTGATCTTAGTCATTTCTTTAGCATCTGCCCAGCACAGTCCCTTGGACACAAATTAAACCCCGGGCCCAAATTCACATAACTGTTTATTTACAGTGTTGACCAAATGTAAAATAGCGCTGCTCCACTCAATAGGATGTACCATTTCAAATCTAATCTGACATCTGTGAAACACATGGAGTCGGCAACCCTGGATGGATAAGTGGCTCCCGTATGCCGGACTTTTCAGTGGCATGAGGGACTGGCTGTGATGGGAATGTTCTAGCGATAGCGGCGGCGTGAGACCATAGGATGCCGGTGTCTCGGGCGGCCGTGACGGAGCTGCCCAGCACTTCATGGTCACTCCTGTTTTAGCAAAGCTCTCTTGTTCAAAAACCAATGTGCTGCAGGTGTTAATGCACACCAAGGATAGTGGGATAACTGAAGCTAATGGTGTAGAATGTAAGGACTGGTATGGACCAGTATGGACTGTTGCACACTGTGGTGATCTGGTGTGCATTGTTGGAGGATATTGGACTGATGCAGGCTAATGGAGACTGCTGGAGAGCTGTATGGACAGGTGTGGACAGGTGGGGACTGGTCATGAATACTACACACTTGTCAACACTAGCATCTTTAAGAGCAGCAGGCTTGTGCGGCAAGAAGGTACCAGTCAGAATCACCATACACTGTTTTACCTCTGGACCTCCCATCAATTGCGGTGACTATTATCAGCCCATTTAATTATTTAGCTGATCTTTACCAGGGCCGACTGAATAATTCATTACCGTCCTACAGCAGAAATAGTCTGACTGTTTTACAGCTGCAAATGAGACAAGCGACGCTGCTGAGATGTTCCTAATGGAAGATATGGTCAGCGCTGGCAACTTTTTACATCGGTAACAGAGTGTTTTTTAATGTACTTTTACTGGAGAAGCGTTAATCGTCTCAGTGTGACATCATCCAGAATGTGGACACACCGCACCAGCATCCATCTGGAGCTCCTTCTTTCACCTAAGAGGCACACACAGGTTCTTCACCAGGTCTCCTGGCACTGAATTGAATACAAGCGATCCTGTGATTCGGTACAAACAGCATGAGGAGAGAAGGACCTGCGTACTCTTTCAGGACTAAACTAACAACTTGCTGATGTGACGCAACAGTCAGCTGTACAGTTTGTTTAGTGCTGTCAAAGGTTATTTCTCCCTTTCCTGTACACATTCCTTGCTAGCAATTGTGTCCAAGAATCGTCTTTGCACAGTGTGTACAGTAGGTGACCTGAAGGTGGCGTAGCGGTTAGAGCTGCAGCATTGAAACCCTTATAATACCGAGCTACGCTGTAAAACTCGCAGCAAATAGTAGCCGGACCTTGCAAACTGCTTTGGAGAAAAAGTGTGAGCTAAATGAATAAGTAAACACAACAAATAACACGCTGGCCTCCAGCTCACATCACTACCGATGTCGCCTCTCCTCTCTCAGGGCTGAGCGCAGCGGGGCAGACAGACACCAGCTGACCGACAAGAAACAGATGAAGGAGAGCGTATCTGCGTGTGTGTGTGTGCAGAAAGGGCCCACCGGTGGAAAGCAGCTGTCAAACATGCAGCAGAAGATACATTTTTACAGGGAGCAGCTGTGCCGAATTCATGTACTGGTTGGTCCTCAAATATTTGTTCTGCTTATTAGTTACACTCAGAACTCAGGACAGAGATTAAAAATGTTCTCATCTCTTCAAATACAGGTTGACACAGTGGATGTAAGATTCATGAAATGAAACTTACGCTGTAATCCCAAAAAATAGCAGAACTGAATTATTATTATTATTATTATTATTATTATTATTATTATTATTACTACTACACACAGGGTCACACATGGGCCATTTATGCCCAGCATAGGAGTGAGGGTAAGTGAAACAGATGTGACTGGCAGGTGTGTGGTTGTAAATTGAGGTAGAAGCTTCCAGTATAAACTACTCCATACTACACTGCTATACCTGGTAAAAACAGTGTCGCTTCATTCTACATGGATGAAAAATAAAGGATTATGAGGATTATGGTGACCATACTTATGCTATTTACACTATTTTACATGAGTTTTGGCCACTGGCCTTTCTTTGGGACTGTGTTTGTCTGAATAATGAAAAACTACGGAATTAATTTAAGCACAGTGCGGAATAATAACAGTGTGATGCCTCCAGCTTGAAAATACTGTTACAGAGACATTTATTATGACAAACTGTGACAAAAAGGGAATGAGGTGGCATCCCATTCATTCATTCATTCATTCATTCATTGTAGCAGTTCTTTTCTCAACAAAGTCATGGGCCAATACTGTGTTTATCGATGTGTTTGTATATAATGACCCGGTGTCTACTGTGTACAAATAGAAGAAGGTGCAGGTGGGGTACAAATGTTAAATATTACTTGGTAAATGTTATGGAACAGTGTAAACAATGTAAAGCAGTGTTAACAATGCAATGGTTTAAGCGGTGAAACAGAGTAAATAGTGTGAATGGTGTAAAATTGTGTCAATTATCCAAACGGCACAAATGGTGTAAAATAGTGGGGGAAAAAACGTAGCAAAAGGTGCAAATACATTGATACTGTAAAATAGTGTGAATGGTGTAAATGATATGTGGTGCAAAATGGTTTGAGATTGCGTAAAGGATGAGAATACGGTACAAACAGGGTAAAATGGTGCGATGGTGTAAATGGTTCCTACCCCAGAGAGTTCCAAAACACATTAAACGGGGCTTTTCTTTAATATTTTAAATTATTTCTGCATAGTGGGTTATATAAGCAGAGTACTTGTCTAAATGTGGAGTCATTTTTGCAATTACAGTAAAATGTGGTAGTGTTTTTTGCAGGCGAAACGGATGTGATTTATGCATGTATCCAGTGGAAAGCATCAGGTTAGAAACAGGCGTTTAGGGGCGCGGGAATAAAAGCCATAACTGAGCCAAGAGGAGAGATATTTCCACAGTTGCGCCGTTCATTGCGCGGGCGCGCACACACACACACACACACACACACACACACACACACACACACACTAGCAGAACAATGGGCAAACAAGTGCTGCACTTACTGTGTGAAGGTCGAGGTGAAAGCGAGGTATTTGCCGTGAGGAGAATAATCCACAAGAATGATGACCAAATGACCAAGTGACCAGGTGACCAAGTGACCAAATGGCCCCTCAGAGCGCAGCCGCCCCCTGGTTCATGAAGAGCCACGGAGGATCATAAAGAGTCGTGAAGAATAAAGCATCCAGATTCCGCCCAAAAAAGAATTTTTAAAAATTGTCGGGGGGGGGGGGGGGAAATCCTCCCTCTGCTGAGAAGAATAAAAAACGACTCCTTTGGATTTGAGGGTGCGTAAATAATGAGGTAATTCAGTTCGGACTCAGAGTCTGAGGGCTGTTTGACCTGCAGAGCAACTCGAAACGGACCAGTCTTTGGTTTCTCTTCCCTTTCTGCTCATTCACAAACACCTCCTTAAAATGCTTTTAAATACACAAACACTTGTTTTTGCTTTTGCGCACTTTATTTTATATCTGCTCTCCGCGTTGTCTCGCTCCCCCCGCCCCCCCATACATTTGAGCTGGGAACAACTTCTGAAGCAGAGTAAATGTGCATAAATATCTTTATAGGAAATAACAGTAGAAAGGATGCCTTTCGTTTGCTCTCAGGTGGAAAGGGGTGTTTTGAGAAGTCAAAGTTTGGGGGGCTTCTTTGTTTGGTCAGATAATCCGCAGGTGATGTCCCTCCAAAACAGGGCAGGACTGTACGAGAACGTAGTCGCGGGTCCTCCACCTGTCGGACTTGGGTTCTTCGGTACTTTTCACGCCTCTGCTGAACACTCTCACACACAGAGACGCACACCGGTGCTCACGCTGGCCACACGCGGACTGAAGCAGGTTTTATACATCCGAAAGGAAGCTTATGCCTTCCGACGGCTGCCAGCCGATGCTGGATGATGCTGGACGATGCTGGTTCGTGTCTGGCTCGAGGTGTGAGATCCTCCCCTGCCCACGACCCTCCGGAGCTCCGGCCACAGGACCGACCGCTCATGCCCCGCTCATTGCCCGCTCAGAGCGCTCTCGCTCCCGGCTTCGCAGCGCAGATATTCCGGTCAAAAAAGAGAAAATGAGTGTTAAAAAAAGAAAGAAACGCCGAAAACGCAGCGCCGGCGTCCGCGGTGCCAGTCGTGCGATTTCTGCGATGATGTCTGAGCAAATCTGTGAAATCTTCCGTATCCGCGGTCTCCCCTTCACTCCCGTCTCTCCGAGCGCGGATCCTTCTGTCTGCGTTTAAATGGCCATCTGGAGCGGGGATGCGCGCCTGTCGGGGACGCGCACTGAGCCGGGGACGCGCGCCTTCCGGGGATGCGCTCCTAACTTGCGCTCCTCTCGCTCTTTCCTTCTTTTTCTCTCCGTCTCTCCTTCCTTCTCTTCTTTCTTTGTGCTCGCCAGCCTCCCTGCGCTCTGTGCACTGAGGAAACAGGACCCAACTCCTCCTCTTAAACCCTTCCTCCTCCTCCTCCACCTCCTCCTCCTCCTCCTCCAGCCGGGCTTTTTATTTCTGTTATTCCAACTAGACCCTTTTTAAAAATATATATTAAACCACCTTATCATAAAAAAATACTCGACACAACAAATCAAAGTAGCGGTGCAAAGTAATAATCGGCGCAGCTTAGTAATTCAACGCTGGTTTATGTTAGAATTTGGTCGAAACATCTCTTGCGTGTTAATAATGTGAGAAATGACATCTCCTTTATTTGGTCAGGAGCGAAGGTCTTTGTTGCGCGGTCCACCACGTTTTTTTTTTTTTTTTTATTTTTTACCATAATTCACTCTTCTCTCGCACCGGTGGCCGGGGTGGGGGGGGGACGGACGTTAAATAAAATCCGTCTCCCGCCCCTTGACACGGAACCGGGATCCCGGGATGGGGGTCCGGAGCGCGCGCCGGGGGGTCTGTGGCGGTTCACGCTGCCGCCTACGGGGGGCGCTGTTCCCTCGCCTCCACAGCGGCCCGGTTGGACCCACGGTGGCAAAAACGGGGCAAGAGCCGAGTAACCGTGTCCGCTACCGCACTGAGCGACTGAAATGCGGGGAGTAAAACGTTATTTTTTAACATTTGGTTTCTTGGTTTTCTCCACCTCTGTGTTGCTAAGAGCGCCGCGCTGTTTTTAAGCTGCTCGTCATTCCTCCGCCCGTCTTTTATTTAAACGTAGCTCGACGAAATAATAGTTTTGAGAATGAAGAAGCTCTTTGTTAGCAGGAGGGGCCGTGAGCCGTAAACGATAAAAAATAGCCAGTTTCTTCCTTTTACGATCCTCTCGTTTATTCGTTTTTTTTTTCTTCTCACACTTCGAAAACTATTCGAGCAAAATTTGGAGTTCCAGTTACTTCCCGCAGCTCGGTTGTTGTCGGTATTAGTTTCGTCGGGGAATGTGTGACGAAATGTGTGACGAAAACATTTTGCGTGACGACAATTTGACGTCGACGATCTGTTTCAGACGCAGTGAATTAGAATGGGGTGAGCTATTGTTTGACTGAAATTTCAAGGAAAATTATTTTGAATTTGTTCTGCGTATTTACTTGCCAAGTGTTTAGAAATTTATTTTGCTCGATAATTTTACCAGTATAATAATTTGCTGGACATCGACAGAATTACGGACTCAACCCTGGACTTTGAGAAGCAAAGAACCAAATCAGACCGCATAAGTTCTAGTAAATAATTTCCTTTTGGTCTGCATTTGAAACACAAGGCTTATCGATATTTCCCTGCGGCCTGATGGTCCTGGGATTTAATCCCGGCAACTTGATTTACCCTGGTAAAAGTGACCCTGCTGTAAAAAACAGAAACCCAACACTATAAGCCTTCTCAGTTTCAGCAAAGTGGGTGAGCAATAACAAAGCCTTTAATATCTCATATTCCTTATCTGATTTATTTACTGGTTCAGAATCTTTGTAGGCAGCCACAGTTGGAATGGCCTCGATTGAAGTGACTATGACTAATAGGCATTTAAGCCAACTTGACTGAGACTGACTGGATAAAGAAGTGATGAGTCAGTAAGTTCTCCAAAGATGCAGCACCATTTCCTCCTGTACAGCACGGGAATCAGCAATCCGCCACTTTGCCTTTAATCCGCAGGCCGTTCGCTCCTTGCGTTTCTCGCTTCCATCAGCACGACCGGTTCCGATTCAGGTGAAGATAAAAAAAAAAAAAAAAAACTTTACGGGACTACGGATTACCAGCTGAGATAAAATATTTTTGCTGTATTTTCTACAGTTAAGGGATGGACTCCTTAGGTGACACGGCGATAGATAATATAGTAAAACATTTATACTTCATCTTGGCCCATTTGGACTGTGAGACATAGAGCCCACAGGCCAGAGGTGACCACAGCGTGACCCGGTCAGGTGAGCTTGTTCTCTCCTTCCTCGACTGAGAACTTCACATCTGCCTCCCGTTTGCAGAGCCGGCGGGAAGAGATACCGCAGTAAACACGGCAAACAGAAGGGTGGTGCGCGGGAGTGTCGCGGCGGACGAGCACAGCTGCTTCCCAGCGCTGCCTGTCCCACAGTCCATTGAGGAGTCTGTTTGATGTGCTCTCTGTGGGAAGACGCGGGGAAGCGGGTCCCCACTGAGCGCCGCTCGGAGGGACCCGACTGGCGCGGTCAATCATATCAAACGGTCCAATATCAAACACAACCCTCCGCTGTCAGAAACGTGCATTTCTGTTGTTCTTGTTAGTTAGAAAGCACAGAAGATGATAAAGGTTAATAATGGGATTCTAATAATCCAATGCTACCAGACGTGTGGTCTAGGTGACTGCGAACATGGCCTCATCACGGGTGTCTCTGGTGTCAGACACAGCCCACCTTGTGGGAAACTCATACATTACAGCTCCACAAACGTGGCAGTATTTTACCATACTTGGCTACAGTGGCTTGTACGCTTCCACCTTTCAAGCCAGTAGAGCATCTTCAGGGTGAGGTCAGGTGTGATTACAGAATGAATGAGCCATCAAAACATTGGCAGAAACAGCAAAGCTCACAGACCACCTTGGACAAAGAACCCCCGCGGGACCCAGTCCAGCATCGTGTAGCCGAAGTGGCGTACCTAATAAAGTGGCCAGAAAGTGCACGCTCTATATCAAAAAAATATCGTGGGTGATGTAGCGCCTATAAGCTGCAGGTTCAAATTCCACTTCCTGCTGTTTCTGTGGCTCCGGTTAAAAATGGCCCAGTTGTATAAATGTTTAAATCAGTGAGAACGCAACACTATGTTTCAGTGGAGGAAAACATTAAGTAAAATATAAATTATATGCACAAACAGACAACCAGTTTCAACAACTTTGGGCGTAAAAGCCTTAAATAATCCATATTCCCTGTTTAAACACTGGTCTGCCCAGTGACCACATTACCATGATGTGTAGGAACATTTTTTTGACATTAAATGAGGCCGGGTCTGAATCCTGCTGACTTAGCCGTAAAGTGTTTTCTCCTGTACGGTAAGTGCGTCTGACGCCACCCCGGCTGGCGTATTATGAAACTGTTTCTCCGCAGCCTATCAGACGGATATCGGCAAGACATCAGAAAGCAGCATTAAAATGGGCACAAGCTGCTGGGTTAAGGATTTGTGACCCAACGACTTCAGCTTTTAAGCTCAGGAAGGGAGCTTCTGTTACACCCTTGAGAAACGTATTCATTATGAACTGTGTCAGCGAGCATTCAGGCTGAATGTTTAAGAACCGGGCTGAATAAATGGAGGAAAAAGGTCGGGCGTGCGCGAGTCCCTTCCAGAAGGAAGCATCTGCATTGTCATTAATGCGTATAAAACGGCCAGAAATTCCCGTTTGTTTCACCAAGCTCCGTTTTCGTGTGTCGCTTTCCGCAATAAAGCACTCGAAGCGACGCGTGTGGTGATGCAACACACACTGCAGTGTTACGCCCGCTGCCCGAGCCGGTAAGGACAGAGCAAGCGCTGTGCGGTTTGCCCCGATCCGGCGTGACGGGAGCGTCGGAGGCCTCGGCAGAAAGCGCCGCAGTTGCTCTGTCACTTGGGTCACGGGGACGACATGGGACGACAATAATGATCGGCGGAGACCTTGGAGACCATGTGGCGCTGTTGTTTTCTGAGTGCTTATTTCTCTGCTGGGACCCCTCAGGGGTGTCCTCCTCAGCCCCACAATGCACCAGGGAGGGTGGCTGGGGGGGGGGGGGGTCCGAAGGCCCTCGGCTTCTAGTTAAACATGACTCTTACTGTAGCTGACCCAGAATATGTACATCTTCAATTTGGTGTGAATGCTTGCTATGCTATCGTGCCGAAATGCTCTGGTTTCAGCAAAGGTGTTGCTGGATGGCTTTTTAAATACCAGATTAGAAAATTAAGGCTGAGTGTAAATAGGATTTGTTTTAGGGCCCCGGTTAATTGTTTTCCAGGCGGGTCCCTGGAGAAATGGCTGAAAAAAGCCCTTTGGAGTGTGACATCAAAGGGAGTTGGAGTGGGAGGTTTCTGGGAGGGTAGCTTCCCCCGAGGACCCCCCCCAACACACCCTCTCCTCAATACATCAATGTAGGGGTGGAGGGTGGGGGGTGAGATGATGGTGAGTGCACTACTGTGATGCAGCCTGAAATGCTACCTTCAGCGATCAGCTCCTGGTTCCCTGTGTCGTCCCCCCACCCCACACTAACACTCTGGTAATCCCCCCATAACCCCCCCCCCCCAGAGCCATCGATGAGATTAGTGAGGAACCCCTTGCTATATGGTTATAATCTGTCGCTCAGATACACCGTGCCTTCTGGGCTTACAGGTCAGGTGCCTACACACCACACACCAGGGCAGCTCAAGGTGTCCTGGATTCCTCTGCAAGATGCTGCTGAATTTTATAGAAGGCATCCTTGCTATTAAAAAGACTGAAAGCAAAAATGAAATCGCATCTTTTCAAATATCGGGCGACGTAGGCCGATCCGCCAGTGAACTTCCGTGAATCAAGCATGCGTAAAAATCATTTGAACGATGATGAAACGGGCGCGTTGTTGACCCCAAAAGCACAGCGTTGATCTGCAGACACGACGCAGCGCAGTCAGACAGCAAGGCGCGTCGGCCTACGACTGCATCTTCTTCAGTTTCGCTCACGCCGATGCCTTAGAAGCTTAGCACACACTTTTACAGCATTTACGGCTGCGCAGCATGTCTGTATCAAGAAAAAGTCATCTTCAGCAAATCGTGGTCACCCAATATGAGGTACCGTAAGCATGTGGGACCAAAGTACAGCAATGTATTGGATTCCTCTGACCTCTGCCCCCTGACCCCTGATTGCCATGGAGACTGTGAAGCAGGATCGGAACGGCAGAGCCAGGAATTCCAGTCTCTTGTGGGGAGATGGATTCCCGCACTCTTCTACACCTTCTACGCTGTATTTTTCATATTCACAATAAGATCACAAATGTCATTCTATACTATTGCCCCTTACTATACCATAACTTACCATATTTCCAAAACATAGTAATATCTTTTCAGTCCCATACTGTACCTTTTTACTACAAATATGCTATGCAATCACATACTGTATATTACCATGTTTCCAACCATATTCTAAATGTACTGCCAAGGCCTTACAGTGCCTCACATTTACTCCCCATCTATCCTTCATCAGTGATGGTTTTCTCCAGGCTGGAAGTTCACGCCTGTCCTGGAAGCACAGGCTGCCTGGCTTCACCCCAAGCAGAGTCACCCAGCCCCCAGAACAGCTGTCTTTTGGACTATGGGAGGAAAGTGGAGTCCCTGGAGAGAAGAACGCAACATCTGGGGAGGACATGGCACAGACCCAGCCAGATTTGGACCTGGTTGCATATCCAGGAAGGTAAATCAGCTCTCCCCCACTGAGCCACAATACCATCCCGCTTTGTCCCAAAATTACACACCAAACGAGATTTCCAAGTATATGTTCCCCAAATGTTCCACCACACCAGGCTACAGAGTACATGCCATAATAAAATCTTGCCACAGTACGAGTAAATGGCTGTTTCCCTACTGCTCCTCTGTGCTACTTGGATTGACCGCTGTTTCCATAAAATGCGTTACACGCCGAGCACCAAAAGCCTCTTCAGGTTTGCCGCACCACCGCCGTGGACAGGAGAGGAGAAGACTTTGACCACGCCAGAGTCGGGAGCGCCAGAATTGATTAACGCTGCGGCAATGGCAGTATGAGTGACAGGTCTCCTTCTCGACCCCCTTTTCAAGGCCGGATTAACAGAAGGTTGTTTGTCAGTGCTGGGAGGCATCGAATCTCACTTTGCCTTCATTTGTGCTTTTTGTTGTCGGATTTACGGTTCAAGGGTGCCGCCAGGGATGGAGCGCCGAGGCCAGTACTCACCCCTCATGCACCGGGCTGAGGGGGAATTCTGTTTGGGCACACGGAGCTCTGCTCTGTTATGTCAACACCCTCCGGATGCGATGCCTCCAGTCCACCCTGACCGCGTTACCGACGGGATGCAACAGAACCCAGAAAGCGACAAAAACATTGTTTTGGCTGCCTCGGTCGAACGATTTAGGAGGACTATCAAAGATGCAGAGCAGATGGGTTGATACTCGAGAATGGTGAAGAAGGGTTATGTAAATCAGCCTGGCACTGTTGCTATCTGCCAGCTTTTCGCCGAGGCCGCGCCATTTTTCTGCTGCTCGCACATCACAAATCTTTCCCATGCACCGTCGTGCGCGAGTGTTCGCCGCAGATAAGGGCTCCGTTGGCCGGGGACAAGCCCATTGTGCTCCGACGCGCGGATCCACATCTGGTGTCTCTGTTAAAAGCGCGACGCCCTTGTTCGGGCAGCGGTTATTTTCGGGCTGAGCGGAGGAAGAAGACACGGCCATCATCGTCGGGGAGGAAGCAACGGTAGGGCGGAGATCACGCTGAGGTCGGGCCCGCGTTCCTCTCGGTATTGCAGAAAGAATTGATGCATAACCATGAAAGAGTGGAAAAACAATCGCAGTGTGGAGATGTCATGAAAGATGGTGCTGAGGGCTAGCAGGAGGGTCCACAGGTGCGAACCTGTCTGTGATGTCTGTGTGAGAATTCCTAGAGTTGATAGCGAAATAAATTAAACAAATCTGTGTATTGTCGGTCGGTGTGAGAAAAGGTACATTCAAGCCTTCTCCATTGCTGCAAAGCTCAATTCTGAAGTTATGTTTTGATTCACAAGAACTCAAGTCCAAGTTTTGTGATTCCCATCCGACAAAACAAGGTTGAATTTAATCCTTCTTTTTCATCCCACTGACTGTCCGGTGCAGGGTTATGGTGGTCCAGTGTCCATCCCAGAAGCAGAATGTGTGAGCCAAGGAACTCAGTGGCTGGAACCCTGATCCAGCCATACACACGCGAGTGGAAGAGAATTGAAACAACTGGAACACATCTTTGACAGAAGGAAACCCACAAAAACGTAGGGAGGACATTTCCAACTTTAGCAGGACCAACCTGGGATTCAAACCATAAAGAAGAACTGCGAGGTACCAGCACCAACCACTGTACCACCCAGTTTTCTGAAATCAACTACTACAGGCACGGCCCAGCCAAAAAAAAAGTCACACATTCTAATATTTTGTTGGACCGCTTTAGCTTCACGGCAGCACACGCTTCTCCATGGCATTTGTATTTTCGAGGCTTATGCAATGTCACAACATCTATTTCCATCCAGAGTTGCATTCATTTTTCGCCAAGATCTCGTATTGATGATGGGACAGTCAGACCACTGCTTAAAGTCTTCTCCAGTACAAGATCCCTAAGATTCTGAATGGGGTTATGTCTGACTCTGTAGGCCAATCCTCAGAAAATGATGTCTCTCTCATGCTCCCTGAAGCACTCTCACAATTTGAGCCCCATGAATCCTGGCATTGCCATCTTAAAGAAGAACCATTGATGGAAAAACCTGCCTATTCAGTATATTCCAGGTAGTCAGTCTCACTTTTCATTGTTTGGCCACATAACGTTGCTGAACCTAGACCTGACCAACTGAAGCAACCCCCACCTCATAACACTAAGTTAAATCCACATGGTGACTTTTTTTTGGTCAAGCAGTGTATTTGCAAAGATGCCTTGCTTAAAGCCAAACAGAAAAATCCCAAAGAACTGCAGTAAAACAAATGAACGTGTGCCATGGGACGTGTTTCAGTGCGTGTTTGTGAATCTGTGTGCTCTGACTGCATGTGCACTGTGCACTGTAAAAAGTGAGCGCGGCTGCAGAGGTGGCACTGAGTGGCAGGGGGTTAATGTCCCACTTCCAGGTGTGAACAGCAGTTCCTCAGGAAACCGAAAGATGAGTTCAACAGAAGTGGCTATGGTAACTGCGCACACACACACACACAAACACCCACACACACACACACGCGCGCGCGCCAGATGAAGTAACACCTGGGTTTTCCCGGTTAGGGACATTACAGTTATGTTCATAATGTCCATCGGAGTGTCAACAGCAGCACACCCCCATCCACTCCCTCCTGGGTGCATGTATCCCACCGCCACACACTGCTGTACCCCTGTAGGCCCTGGTCCTCAGGTGGAGGTGCACTCCAGTCCTGTCCTGCAGAAACTGTGAGAAATGCAGTATTCAGCAGCAGCTTACGTGTCTCTGGAACTCTGGGAACGAGTGCCCAGCGGTGGACGATAAGGGAGGTACAAGGTGTATTGTCACACAGATAAAAAAGGAACCAAGGTTTGTTTGATTTTCCTCCCTGCCCCTCTTTCGAGCACAAGTGGTTGTTGAGTCTCTGGAGGCCTGCGAGTCCAAATTTCTACCCCTCTCCCTCCTCCTGACAACCCCCCCAACACCCCACAAAGCCCTGGGACAGCAGTTCCTCATTGTGGTGCCGTGTGTGTTGTGTTCTTCGTGATAAGGCGGGCTGCGGGGGGAGGGAGGGCGTGTGCAGGATCCGGCACGCCGACGTCTCCCCGCCGCCGCCGCGGTTATCGCCCTCTGCAGCTGTGCCTCAGCCCTGCGACATCTGCTCCTGCGCAGGAAGCGCCGGCTGTTTCTCATAACGCCTGGGGAAGAGGGGCTTCTCGCCAAGATAACAGCAACGTGGTGATGGCGGGACCCCCCACGCGACCCACACACATACACACACACGCGCGCCCAGGTAAACTCAGAGAGACGCGGGCCTGGCAACGGCGCAGAAAGCGCCCCCTGTAATTTGGAATAAGCGTGATTGATGGCGCCGTTTGCCGCTGCTCCTCTCCTTTCTATCGGGGAATTACAGCACATGCGTATGACTAAGCCTATTTATAGAGAGCTTATCGCAGAAATGTTCCCAAAGCTCATTATTGCCAAGAAATAGGGTGCTGTCAGAGGTAATTCACTAGCTGGGGTGTTAATGCTCCTTTAAGGCAACCCTTTTAAATATTTAGACGCTATAAAGTCCTGCTTTAATGGCTGTTTCTGCTGTCTGTCGCTCTGCCCGCCTTCGCTCATGTCGCCCAGCGGCGCGGCCTTCGTCCCTCCGCACTTATTATCAGTTCTCGAAACGACTGTGTCGTGCTCACACGTGGACACACATGCACGGAGGGCGATGTTCAAGGCTGCAGTGAAAGCAGGTCAAAAACAAGCAAAATCTGGTAAAATGCAGAAAGGAAATTGTTAGACTATTACTGTGTTTAAGTGGTAGAAGCAGTAGCTGTGATGGAAGTGGGGACAGGACCAGGTGAGGGATGGGGGGGGGGGGTTAGTTTAATCTCAGCTCACAGGTGTCGATGTCATCATTTACCACCTTCACACACCCCTGCAGAGCATTCGGGGTGAAATATTTAGCCCACAAGTTTGGCTGCAAAAAGTTGCAGTTCAAAATCAAAGTTCCCTGAAGGCAGCCATAAGTCACCTGCATCCCTGAGTCCTGACCCTACGAGTGACAGACAGGGCTGTCCGCTTGCCACCATCTCTCACACGCACACAAGCTCGGCACAGTCACAGGAGAAGTCTTGCTCTCTCCCACCATTATGAGCAAATCCAGCAAATGAGCAAATTTTATTGTCATAAATGTAACTTTTTCTGTTTGTATTGAAGTATTAGGGAATAACTTTTTTGGTTCCTCATATGTCTTATGTGTGATATCATAAAGATTTCCCATGTGCTTCACACCCTCCCAGCCAACATACTGCATGTTCATATTCACATGAGCCGCTTTTGACAGCGACCCTGTGTGTGTGTGTGTGTGTGTGTGTGTGTGTGTGTGTGTGTGTGTGTGTGTGCATGCGAAGCACAAGATGCCCTCACCTTCTGCAGCCCTCTTTGCCCCCGTTGGGGATGTAGGATGCGCTCGCTGTGCTGAACGACGTGCTTGTGTGCTCCTGTGGCTGGTCAGTGTCACCGTGGGGACCCTCGCAGGGGCTGAAGAAGAAGCCGTCGCTGGGTGGGACCCCCGCTGGTGCTGGAGGTGGACCTCAGTGGCCAGCTTCTGCATCCCCGGGGGGTTGAGGTGGCGTTGCACTCGGAACCCCCGGCGCGTCCAACTCACTTTTTCTCCGTCGCAGGTGGTGAGGTCCTCCTCTCTAAACCTGCCTTTGCCCAGGGGACAATGGCAATGACCTCATGGCGAGAGGTCATGTGGAGTGTGCCGCTCTGCTTTGGGGTGCGCACAGTGTTTACACAGCCCACACCCTGCTGAGTCTACAGCATGGAGTAGCACGTGGAGTCGGCAGTCTTTGCGCTTTTAAACTTTGTGCCCACTTATAGACTCTTCCCTTTTGCTCCTTATGTCCAGTAAAGAACCTTCCTTTTTCTCGCTCATTCGATCACCCTCGACACCCTGGGTGGTGGGCAAAGGCTCCAAAGAAGAGAAGATCTCATGCTCCTCATGAACGGATCCTCCTCCAGCTCTCCTCTGGTCCACTCTCTCCTCCTCCCCGTCGCGCTCTCTCTCTCGCTCTCTCGCTCGCTCTCTCTTTCTGTCTCTCTCGCTCTCTCTGTCTCTCTCTCGCTCAGCAACATCCATTAAACTGGGTCGGATGCGGTGGGGGGTGTGGTTCCAGGAAGGTGCTGGGGTTCGAGAGGAGAAGCTGGGACAGAGTGCCAGCGGCTGTGAGCCTTCCTATAGGGGATGCGCACCCGTGTGTGTGTGTTTCAGTGTGCGTTGGAGAAAACGCCCGCAGGGGACCGTGTGAAAGGGGTGGGGCTGCACAGCCCGGGCCTGAGGGGAAGGTAAACAGAGCTGTGTGCGGGTGATAGTGTGGAGATCGCACCCGCAGCCGCCTCCTGGCCTTCCTCTGGCAGGAACCAGCTGTGGCAGATCTTCCCGTTCCCTGGCGGACAGCGGGACAGCCTCCTGTCCCCCCCTCCGCTTCCTTCCAGCGCTCCCCACCTTTCCCTCAGCCAACCTGACCCCACGGTGGTGCCACACCTCCAGCGGTTCTCATAAACACCCCGAGCCCCCCCCCCCCGAAACTTCGCTAGAACACATGCACAGCCCCCAGCGCAGAAGTGAAAGGGGAGTGTACTGAGGAAGTGTAGCTGAATGTGACCCAACACACATACACACACTGAAACCGCCTTAAGGTGTGCGGTCAAGCGGAAAGGATGTGAGAGAGGCAGTCAGGTGACCCAGGTGGGATTTTTCCAGAAATGGGGTGCCTTGACAAGTGAGACTCATGTGCATCGGTGGAGAGTGTTTTCAGGAAGACCCCGATACTAGCGGGGTTTTCTACACCGAAACAACACACACACACACACACACACACACACACACACGACCAAGCCACACATGCCCTCATGCTGTCAGCGAGAGGCTGGTCATGTTCGAAGGAATGTCATCGCATCTGGTCAGAATTTTGCCAGAGCACCAACACTGCTTCCTTAGTTTAGTTCTTCACAAACCTCACGAACACACAGAGTTTGGTCGCCTCATATTTCCGAGTGACAACGCATTACTGTACAAATAAAATACTTACGTTTCATGACTATGCTTACATGAAAGAATTCAGTCATCGGAAAAGGTGAGCACAGCAGCTCCTCAACTTACAAACCCGACTGATGCTGTTTGTAATTTGGTTTGTTCGAACCTTCTTAGAATGTAAGGATGGAATGAAGGAGAGCCGTCACTGGTCAGACCCTATTTGCACCACGTACGGTACACCAGCACCGGTTCTGCTGGCGAATTCACGATCCGGCGCTGCCACCCCCCCGGGTGCTGCATTGCTGCACCAACTGGCGGGACAGGAAGGTTGTTTCCTGGCGCTCAGATTCTTTTTAATTCAGTGCAGTTTGTTGTTGTATGGGATGCCCCTCCCAGCAGGCAGCCTCACCGCGCTGCAGAGGGAATAACGCTCAGGGAAGAGGAACGTGCGGCGCTTGGTAGTTATTTCAGACAACTCGGAACAAGCTGCTTAAAAAAGCCAGAAGGCTCCAAATCTGCTAGAGTAACACATTTTTATACTGTACTTTGTATCATGCACTGATTTACCACATACACATTGTAAATGCATTTAATTACAGTCTATATAGATTTTCTCAGTTTTACAGATTTTGGATTGTATGGATAGTTGCAAAAATATTACATTAAAAAAACACATTTTTTGAAAATTATTTTCAAGCAGCATATAAGGAACAATATAAATAACTAATTATGGTCTGGAAAAGGGAGAATAGTCTGGATATGTTTAAGTTTTGTTATTTTTTATTTTATTGTGTGTTTTTTACATAACAGAGATGCAGCAGCACAGGGAAAGAATGGATATCCTGGCAAAATGGAGAAACATTCAAATGCAGGTTAATAAACTGTCTGTGTTCAACAAGGGTGGTCACTATGTAAGAAGCTACAGAAAGGAGACAAAATTTTCCAGAATTGTTTGAAATTGGGATGCACTTTAAATATTAACTTTTTTAGTGGAAGAAAAATTGACACTTGAGTTATAAACACGCATTTCTGATGTGGACCTCAGCTCTCAATAACACCTAAGGCTGGTGGCCAAGGTCAAGTGGTTGCCCTCACCTTGGGGACACGATAAACTCACACAGCCAGGGAGGTACTTAAGAGTTCAATGAGTTGTCAAGGAGTCAAGTGGTCATCCAAACACCCCCCCCCTCTGGTCAGCAGGTGATCTTCACAGGGCCAGACAGCACAAAGGGACTGGCAGGTCGGCAGGTCTCGACCTCTAGTGTCCTGCTGACTGGGAGAGTCGGATGGATGGTGGAAGAAAATGTTTTACTGTTGGAATTGAGGGTAAATACCTTGAATAAGTGTTCTGCAGCAAGACTGTGATTTGAACCTGCATGTTCTGATTTCAGGCAGTAGTTCTAACCACTACCACCCATAAGAACGCATATGAGAGCTTAAATCCAGAATTTAATGCGTCGACTGAAGTGAAATTCATAACATCGACTCTCCCACTGTTCCACCTTCCACCAAGGCTTTGCCTCCGTTTCATTTATTCATTCGAATATGCACACAGGTTTTGTTTGGTATGAGGAGTGTGTGTATGTGTGTGTGTGTGTGTGTGTGTCTGGGGAAGGTTGGCTTCCCCATAACCTCTATAGCTCGGTTATACTGTCTATCAGGGCGGCACCGGTGACCTTCCTGCTGACAGATAAGGGTCAGCACGGTTCTCACTGAGCTTGGCCCTTATCTCCTCTGGCGGCTGCTGCTCGGAGCTCGGCATCGCGCCTGCCGGTCCTCACCAGCCGTGTCGAAGAGAGACCCATATCAGCGATGAGCAGAGCACTGGCGGGCAACCCGGACAGACAGCCACAGAGATGGGGCCCCTCCGCTGTTTCCGAAGCATCGAGCAGCAGGAAGGGACAGTTGCTCCTCCCAAGGCCTCCTAAAAATCATTCCATTACCTGTATGGGCCCCCCCTCACCTCCTGTTCCCCTCACACAAGCGCTGGTGAAAATACCTGGAAGCCGCTGAGCTCTGAGGCCAACACCCAAACGCTGCATGTTGGAGCCACTCAGTGTAATTTCCTTGTTGTGCGATGAAGGAGAGCGTGACGGAGAGATGAGCTGCACCTGGCACAGTTTCCACCTCAGGGCCCCTGAAGAGCAGCAGCACCACACTTTCATTTACCCTCTTACTGTACCACATTTCTGATGAGGTTTAAAAAGCTCCCTCATGCTGATGCCGGGTACCGCCAAGCATCCTTGTTACTTTCTCCACAGTAACTTGCAACTTACATGGATTTACACAGCAGGGTAATTTTTACTGTGTTATGTCATTTCACGGTAAGTACCTTGATCGAGGCCACTACAGCAGAGGGGGATTTGAACCTTGACCTTCAATTCCAGAAACAGTGGCTCTGACTCTGTGTATGTTTTATTATTTATCACTTGCATTATATTTGCAAACATTTTATTTTACTGTTTTTATTCAAAACAGAATTGGGTTACAGATATGTAGATACATAATCAGCAATAATGACAAAATGTGGGAACATACATCTGTCGTGCAAACTCTGGTCGGGGTCATGGGTTTCAGACACAACCTGCAATTACTAGATGGCGGGTAAGAGAAGAACACAATGGATGGATGCCAGGCTGCTGCAGCGTAGCCCCAAACACACATGCACACGCTCTCTCGCTCTCATTCCTGGAAATGTAGAGTCATAAAGTAACCAGAAACACATGTCTTTGGACTGTGGGAGGAAACAGAAGCACCCAGCAGAAACTCACGCTCCATACAGATTGAGCTGCACTTAAACCCATGCTGTCCAGGTGCTGCGAAGCAGCAGTGCTACTCACATCTGTCCATTTTCAACAACCGCTCATCCTGGTCAGGGTCTCCATGGTCCTCAGTACACCCCAAAATAACTGGGGACTCTACCCGGAGTATACAGCCTAGGTGGGAGTCTAGATGGGATGCGCGCGCGCACACACACACACACACACACACACACACACACACACAGCAGAAAAGTAATAAATTTACAGTACAATCATTCTGTATTTTCAAAGACAGAATTGACTGTGATTTAACAGGTATGCAAAGGGAGACACATCAGTCTGAAGGGCCGTGCAGTACGACCATACCCTGCTGTATGTTAATGTACTGTATAAACTTAAGTGGCCCTGAGAAGCTGGGCGCCTCCACGTGAGTCTGCGGACTTCCCCGAACGTCCCCAGGCCTAGGGAAGGGGAAGCCTGCAGCTGGGGCCCATCTCTCCGCCCCTTCCGGGCTAGCAGGCGCACACCTGCTCTGCGTTGTCGGCCTCTGCAGCCCCACAGAGCTCAACCCAGCGCTGGAAGTTAAACCGTCCCCATCTGTCACGCCAGCGCCTCCCACAGATGCGCACCGGGGGCTGCTCCGAACAGGCCTGGCTGGCATTCAGAAACTGTCAGAGCGCACCTGCCAAATTAAGTGTGCTCTCTCATGCGCACACACACACACACACACACACACACACACACACACACATACACACACACACACACACACACACACCCAGGCAAGTGCACATGTACCCAAAGTCATGGCATCTTCACTGTGCGGTGTATGCAAATGTGAATTTCTGTGGCATGCACAGAGCCATCCACACATGTGCCCATGTGTGTCTCATACATGACAGATAGATAGATGAGTGCATATGTGCACATCAAAGTAGTGACATAACAGTGGATGGAAATAAAAACATCAATACAAGTATTTATACTGCAGAATAATTTCATATTGCCATGATGTAACTGATTAATAGCTATAAAATAAAAAATATTGGTAAATACTAATAGCTCTGTTTTTAATCCTGTCAACAGAGCAGGCAAAGGCCTTTGGGCTGTTGGGTGTTTTCATGCATTCCATGGTCACAGCCCCTGGTGTTTCCCAAACTGTGCCGCTTTCAACAGCTTGATGGTGGATGTGACGACCAGCGGGGGAGAGAAACACAGCTGTAAGAGTGCACTGTCGTCTCCCACGGCGGTCCCCGCACACGCCCCCCCCACAGCAGCACCACCAGTGGGTGTCACACTGAAAGGAGGCCAGATGGAAACGAAAGCTCCCTATCGGCCGGTTCCCCGACAGCTGCCGCTCACCCAGTCAGGAAAGGGTGGCGGATCTTCTGTCCTCGTGGGCGCCATGGAGACCGTCGTCCGCCCCACCCACAGCATGGTGCACCTCAGACCACAAGGTACAACCTCAGGTATCACCCAGCTCAAAATGTCGCACTTTTGTTGCAAGCGTGGAACAAATTAATCTCTTCCACAGCATCCGTCTTAGCTGCGCAACCTAATTCTCGGCTTAAAAATGACGGAGTAACGGCCGTCGTAGTTCACCTGCATTTACAGATGTGACTGAGATGTAGGTGACGGTCATTAGAAATTTTGTGCGGGTAGCATAGTGGTTGACAGGTATTGCCTTGCACTGGAAGGACACTATTTAAACCCTCACTCCTGTTGTAGCTCTCTTTATCAAGGTCCTTACCTGGAAATTGTACAATAAAAATAACCCAGCTGTATAAACGGATAGTTATAAATAGCTTAGTTTTCAAACCTAACATTATTATTTTCATAGGAGAAAACTGTGACATAAATAATGAATATTCATTTTTCAGTCATAACAACTCTAGGCTGTTGGATGACAAACACACCCCTACTGAGAGCTCCTTGGTGGCACCAGGCATTGCTCTGGGTATCATCATCTTCATCATCATCCTCGCCCGACACCTCCGGCAACACACAACTGCAACCAGCATTCATAGTTTACACTCCTGCTTTCGATATGCTGAAAAATGTATCCACGCGGACGCAGGTAAAGGTGTGTCAGCCGAGAGGAGCGTTTGGGGAGAGCAGACAAACGCCCGGGTTTAACCGCGGCGATGAGGATGCATCGCGGGACCATGAATCATTCACGAGGGACAAACTCTTAAAAAAGGTCACAGATGAAATCCAAAGAGAGTTACACCTGTTTTCCGTTTTACCTAAAGCGCTGAATAAATTAACTTTGCCGCTCGCATCTCCAGCTTCCCTGTGGTCCGGTGAATCTCAGCTGGAATTACACTTTACCGTCAAAGAAGAAAACGCACCAGGCCCGGACGTTACGGGGGGGTGTGTCACAAGCATTCCTTAATAACTGTCCATAGCTTGATTTTTGCATTATATTATGCTCTGTTATAATTTATTTATGATTTCAGTTCATGGTTTATTCATGTCGGAGCCCATTTGTACCGGGCAGGCGGGTGGCGCAGTGCAGGTTGAGAGCTTTGCACCCGCGTGCCCGGTGTAGCTCTGAGTGCACTTAAGCCACGAGTTCAGAGATAAATAACTGCCATCAGCTCGCTCTCGGCAGCTTTCCGCCATGAGCGACGCGGCTGGGTCAGCTCACACCCGTGTTGGGCACCAGGGCTGCACTGACTATTTATACAGCGGCCTCTTCAGTTTGGTTCTCCCCAAAAATGGCTACCATTCCCTCTGTAATGGCCTCCACATGGTGTGTATCATGACAAAGTGCAATTTACAAAGAAATAAAAAGCACGTATCATTATTATCATAATTATCAGAGGTGTAAAGAAGAGAAGGCCTGTATGTGGCAGTGAAACCACGTAGCGCCGGTGGGGTTGGACCCTCACACTCAGCTAGAAGTGACTTTTCTGCAGATGAGAGATGGAGCTATGGCATGGGATGGGGATGGATGTGATTGACAGCTCCCCATGCAGGTAGAGGTTATGTAGGCCAGCTGCTGTTTGTTGCAGGATGAACAAGGGGAGCATCTGAGGCAAATGGTCTGAGAAGATCTGGGGAGGGAGAGAACCAGGGCTGGCAAGCATCCACTATGGGGACAAGGATGTGAAGCAAAATGCCACTTTTTTGTTCATTTTGTGTGTAATTTGGGTTTTGATATTATGCCTTAAAGAGGTCTCATTCTGCTTTGGCATTATTAATAAATGCCCACTTTTGTTGAGAAAACCTGCTGCGCTCTGCCTCTGTCCTGCCCATGTGGCAACTGGGTGACATGCAGAGGGAAGGTGGGCCGGCTGTGGAGATCGCTGTGCCCCAGTTACTGTACTACGTCTCACGGTGGGCAGGTGGGGTTAGAAACCTCAGGATGCGCCTCCCTTGCATACAAACTGATAGCAAGTATAGAAGCAATCATATTGGATGGTGTCAGCAGTTGGGAATTTATGGAGCAGTTAGGAGATCAGGAGAGAAGTGGGTCTGAAAGGAATGCTGAATTGGATTCAGCAGCAGTGAGAGAGAGAGGATGAGACCCAGATGTCTTTTCTGCTGAGTATACTAGTGGTGTCCATGTCCCACCGCTAAAATCCTGTTGTCCTGGCTCTAGTGTGAGGCTGGGGAGTTGGACTCTGAAATGCCCATACCTATGTGTGGGTCTGGTGAGGAGAAGGTGATCTGGAAGGTGGTCATCATCTACCCTTGGAGACTCATTAGCTGCCAGCATCTTGGTGGCTTCCAGAAGGTCAGTGGTTCCACAGCCACACTCGTGAATCAGAGATGAGCTCGCGCCCATGGCCAGCCTGCTCACCCCATCTGGTTATCAACTCCCGGCAGGCTGCGGGTTCCACGTTGCTAGGCTCTGCTACCGTGTTTGTGTCCCTTATCCCCCTGGCAATCCTGAGTGGTGGTGAGTGATAAAACAGCAGCTGCCGAGCTGAGGGAATCTGAGTTGTCCTCATCACCACTCTGGCTGGGGGTAACGTGCTTAGTTACGGGCCTGGTACACGGCTGATACACAAAACTCCAGGGCATATCTGTGTGTCCTGTGAACTTTTTCCTGTTGCTAAAACTCGAACAAAATTCCCAAACCCAAAATCCAAGAAGGGTTGATGAAACGGAACGGGCTGGGCTCAAATACCCGATTCCAGAACCTAGTATCCGGTCCTGGCTGGAGTCCCTGGTTATTTGGATTTCACACATGAGGGTGATGGAGGAATTTGAAGGACTGGTCAGAGTGAAGCTGTAACGCTTCTCCTCTGTGTGACTCTAGAGTCCAGTTGAAAGAGTTCAGTGGGTGTCCACATCAAACCCCAGTTTTCCACTTTGATTCCACGCAACAAATCTGCAGAATTTATCACTGATTCATTTCTTGCCATTAGCTGCTGGTCCGGTGCAGGGTTATGGTCATCCAGAATCCTTGAACCACATGTCTTTGGACTGTGGGGGCAAATCAGCACAGACACAGGGAGACCACGCAAACGCCACCCTAAATGAGTTGGATTCAAACCCGTGTCCAAACCTACGGAGGAGTCCAGGAGGTCCACCGCCTGTATGTGTACATCAGTATTCCTCAGTAAGGCACGACTGGAAATATAAGTTTATTCTTTTAAAGTCAAACCTTTCCAGGGACAACTGAAGCACCACGGCCATTCTGAATGTTTGGGTGCTGGTGAAGCGATGGGGGGTGGCGGGAGGTTGGGCTGGGGGGGGGGGTGAAGAGAAAGGATACTGAAAGTGCCTGCTTGCTTAATTTTTTAAATTGTATTTGTCTTTTATTGTTCTTGAGCAGACAGTGATGGCGGCAGGGAAAAGGAAGATGCAAAGCCTGACGTAGATGTCTGTGACTTTTAAACTCTTACGGTGGCACAACCATGCAGTCCTGGAAGGGGGGGGGGGTACATAGGGGGAGGGATAGAAAGAGAATAAAGGTTCATCCTCTGGGAGAAAGGAGCAAATAACGTGTCCCCGCATGGAGAAAGAGAGGTCAGAGAGAGGAGAGAGGAAGGGGGACGGCGCCGAGAGACGTCCCAGGCCAGAAAGGGAACAAGTAAATAGGAGCAGCTCTAATAGGAATATCAAGGCAGCGTAAGGTAAACAGGCATCTCCAGGCCGACACAAAGGGCACGCGGCAGCTTTGAGAATGCTGGAGTGGCGGCACGCCGCTGCGGTGCGCCGATAACGCGGCCCTTCCCGCCTGCATCCCGGAGATAAGCCGGCGTGTCGGCACGCAGCGCCCCGATCCCCATTTCACAGTCAATACTCATCCAGGCTGACAAAGAGACGCCACACCGTGCCGCGCAGATACGGGAAATAAATAAATAATCGCTCCTCCTGCCGGTGCCTCCTGTTTGTCCGCCTCCCGCCGTCCGCGGCCCTTTACACGCCGGCGAGCAGGACACACTCAGGCGCACGCGGAGCGAGGACGACGCCGTCTGGGTCTGCACCTGGCCTCAGGGTCTGGCCACAGCTGCAGACTCAAACACCTGGCCCCCGGCTTCCTGCGACCCCCAACTCACAATCGGGGGGAGGTCAGTCAACACCCAGCTGCGCCGTTGCTCTAGTGTGGCTAACAGAAAAGGCCTGTTTTCCACATGGCCTCCTCCCACAGTCCAAAGATGAGTGTCAGGTGAACTGGTGACTCTGAATTGCCCTTTAGGTGTGTGTGTGTCCATAAGTGTGTGTTTCCCATGTGAAGGACTGCTGTCCCGATCAGGGTGCACCCTCCCTCACACCACAGGGTCTGGACCTCAGTGACCCTACGTTGGACAAGCGGTTATTGATAGTGGATGGATGCAGCAGCAGCAGCACGGACTCCAGGCTCTGGCCGCACCGTATAAAGGCCTGTGGTCAAAGCCACTTAAACAAAGCACTTTATGGTTTGAGGTTAGCTGGCTGTTCCGCTTTATCACACGGCGGTTGCGCTGAAACGGCCTCCACCGCTCTGCTCGGCGCTACGTTTGCTCATGCAGCGAAAGGGATCTGAAAGCGGTTTGGAATCCTCGCTGGGTGCCGATTCCTCCCCGTCTCCCTTGCAGCCCCCCTCCCCCAAGTTCTGCTTCACAAATTTTTCTGTTCGGGCTGTGAAAGAGAACCCCTCTGGCATGATGGCAAGGTGCGCACGAGTCCACCGGGTTTCTGGGGTCTCGCCTCGTCCTGGGAGGTTCGGATTAGCACCGGTGCGGCCTGCCGGTGGTGTCTCTTTAAATGCCCGAGATTACTGTACACTCCCTGCACCTCCACAGATGGCCTCCGCCACACGCCAGCTGGCAGAGGAACTCCCACAATCCCTCACTGGCCTCCAGCCAGGCAGCCTGGTCAACCTCACAGGCCATTTGTGCTGTTATTCCCAGGCCTGGGGCTCGCTGCAGAAGGAGGACAAAACACACACACTGACACACACTCGCAGGGGCACCCACAGATAAGCACGTCGGCTCCCACGGGGAACTGGAAATGCGATGGCGGTACTGAAAGGAGATGCATCTGCAGCTGTGACCACAGGGATCCGGATTGGTCAGAATCACACTGCTCTCCTCTCTGTTCCCCTTCGCACCCGTGTTTGGCGTGACGATGCCCCGTACACACATGCTCGAGAGATTTCTGCAGTCACATCCCCTCCGCATTTTACATTTGTTGCAGCTCTGATACTTTTCTCCAAAGCAATGTGAATCTTCATCAGGGCTACAACAGCTGGATGTGGGATTTGAACTTGGTTGCTTTGGATCCAGCAGCAGTGGTTCTAACTACTACACCACCTGCTGGCCCTTTTTTAATACAGGGTGCATTGACAGGGAATCCTTTAGGCTACAGGAAACACGACTGGAGAAACTTCCTGCTGAAATGCATTCATAAATACACATACTTGAGAAACTACCAGATTTTTATGGGAAAAAAAACTGGTAGCACTTGTTTGGCGTGCAAGAATTATTTTAAACTTTATATTTAAATTATTAGGGTGGCAGATTACAGCATCGGCCTCAACAGCAGTAGGTTTCATGAAAGCATATTGCTTCATTTTTGTTTGCTCATTTAGCTGACTCCTTTGACCCAGACTTGTGATGTTAGGTTTTTACCCTAAATACAATGATTTACACCAATCAATTATACTGGGAGGTATTGTTACTATGGTAAAGGGGTATAGCAGCGGGACTGGGATTTAAACCCAGGAACATCAGATCGAGAGAGAATCACAGATGTGCTCATGTTGGACAAAGGTGGTTTTTGAGCAGGACCATACGGTGGTCCAGGGTGGTCCAGCGACTGTCGGACGCCCTCAGTCCTGCCTCTCTCCTCCAGCCCTCGTGAGGAGCAGCACCATGCCCACCCCTGGCATGGGGAATAGCAGAAGCCAAATCACCCCAACACACACACATACACACACACACAGACTCATTTATTGTTACTGTGGGTATTGTACATTAATTTCTAACTTTGCTTTAGTGAAAAAAGAAATGTAGATTTAAAAAAAGGAGAAATGTGTTTTGTCAGGATGTCACCATGGTGTCAGTTCTACTGTCCTTTTTGGGGAATTTTTTTACAAAACGCCAAAAAGGTAGCAAGATATACGCACACCTTGCTGGACACGTTTAAGCACACATTGCACACCCAAACACACACACTAACACACTAATGTACATGAACATCATAGCACTCTAAATGGGCCATAACGTGTACAGTATGCCTATACTCTGTGTGTGTGTGTGTGTGTGTGTGTGTGTGTGTGTGTGTGTGTGTGTGTGTGTGTATGTTGCATTGCTCCTGCATAGATGTGAATGACTGTAGGTAGTTTAGGAAACTATATCTAGTACTGTAATTCACCATAGTAAAAATGCCGGTTAAATAGTAGCTTGGAATGTATAAATGTCAGCGTAAATATCACGGTTTAGATAAAAAAAAATACCATGCTTTCTCTCACCAGTGCACCTCTCTGACTTTCCAGAAGGTCGTGGTGCCCTGGTTCCCTCGAGGGCCGCAGCATGGAGAAGGGGATGGGCAGATGGAGCGGCTAGGGGCGCGAGCAGATGGGGGAGGGAGTTTGCTGTAGCAAAGCCTCTGGAGCCGGTGGTTTTACAGGGACTTCGAACCCAAGGCACAGTCCACCAGACCATCTTCACCGTGTGTTCCTCCTCACTGCATCTCACACAAGCTGAGAAGAGGCAGCCAGATGTCCTCAAACCAGTGGGTAGGATAACAAACCTTATGCGCGTGCTTAGCAAGTGAAGAACAGCAGTTTGTCTCAAAAAATTTACATTTTGTCATCCCGCACCGCCGCCGTCATCTAGGAGTGTAGGACCATATGGTGACCGTGAGCCTCAAGGGACGCGGAACATCAGCGGAGCCAAAGTGACCACCTGCAGATTCTCACCGTGTTTGTGGTCCATTCGGAACACACGCTTTGTTTTTACCATGAGCCTCTGCCCAGTGGGCTCTGGCATACAACTGTGTAACCCAGTGTGTGTGAGTGTGACTCTGCCCTTAGTGCAGGGAGTGTCGCAGTGCATCTCACACTGAATATCACCATTGATAAATACTACTCATCCATGCATTTTCCCTACCTTCTATCCTGGTCAATGTCACAGCGGTTTGCTGGAACAGCTGGGCGCTGGGCAAATAGACAATATCCTGGACAGGATGCCAGTCCATTGCAGATAGATAAATACTGGTTAACAAATGTATGTCGCTTTAGAGGAAAGTTTCTGTCAATAAATAAATGTACATGAGCCAAATCCAGCTCCCTTTTGTGGCCTTTTGAAAGCGCCCTGGTGCAAAGACTCTGGAGGTCGAAGGTTAACTGCATCGACGCAAGATGTTTAGCATCTCCTGCTGGTAAAAAGTGTGGGGAAAAGGAAAATGAACACCGGTATGGCCATCTGTAATAGTTGCTGTAAGACAGTGGAGTGGCACCCATTGTGCAGTACCACCCCTGATCTGGTGGATTACGGTAAACACCAGCCAGCCTGGGTTCCTGGGCCGGCAGCTTGGGATTTGGTGGCCTTCTGAGATAGAGCTTGTGGCTCCCGGCTGTCTCACGGCGGTTAAAGAAGCGGCTGCCGCGGAAACTGAGCATCCTGTTGTTCATCCCTTCCCTAACCCTCAGTGTGCTCTGGGGGAAGCCATCATTAAATAATGCCAGTTCCTGCTAGGTGTTTCCCACCCGTGTGGCCCCGCCCTCGGATGCATGGAGCCCCACCCACCAGTGCACGCCCCGCCCCTTTGTCAAACATACATTATATCGATTGAATGTCAGCGGAAAGCGGTTAAGATGACTCGAGCAATGTTTCCTTTTGTGTATTTTCTGTGTTGGTGTCCTGCACCCCCCCCCCCAGGCTTGCCGGAGAGGGGGCTCAGCAAGCTGCCAGTCAGTGGGGTGTATCCAGATGGCAGTCACAAGGCAGGCGGCACGGCGGGGGGACAGGAGACACAGGCGCACAGTGACACACGCGCGCGCGAGCGTGTGCGCACACGCACTCCGCTTAATGAAGCCTCATGCATTATTCATGACACACAAACATGCTCTTTGTCGGGGGGGGGGGGGGGGCTTAGCTCTTGTCAGAAACAGAAGGCATCCATACTTCCCTCAGCTTCATTCCTTCCCTGCCGTGCTTCGGTCGGCTGCGAAGTCACACCAGGTGGACACCCTTCCGTGAAGAAGGTGGCCCTCAGTGGAACGACCTGAGATCGGAATGTGGCTCAACAGGAACTGTGGTTCAAATCCTAGGCCTTTGTAGGTGGACCCCCACCTCATCACTTGGGCTTGCCTGACCTCAGCTGTTGGGGAGCATTTGCTGCGCTGGAGGTCAGACACAGCCATGCCGCAGTGTTGCTGCCCGAGCCCACTGTTGGGGTGGGGTGGGGGGGCTACATGGTGGTTATGGACCCCCCCCCAGCTGGTATTTATAGGGGTTCAGAGAGTCACTGGTTTTAGTGGTGGATCCCAGAAAGGACCTGAGAGGAGACCATGTATAGAAAACCAGAAATGGATGCTTGATGTAACTATAGATATAAACCACTGCAGGTGATTATAGCGAAAAGAGGAGTGTGTGTGTGTGTGTGTGTGTGTGTGTGTGTGTGTCCCTAATGGACCACAGAACTCACATTAAACTCTCTCTCCGCTTCCCTGCAGGAAGTCACGGAAAAGCCTCAAAGTAAGGGAACGTCCTTTTGAAACGTGAGCAACAAATAATCCTTCTCACTGAGATGCCTGTTCAAAGCAAACATCTTTTTCCCCAGCAATTTTGGGTTTTGAGATTTAGTGTTTCCATCCAGGAGTCTAAAACAAAGACGCCCTTTTGAAAAATTAAAATTCCATTAATGTGTCTTAGCAGTGGAGTGACCATCCCGAGATGCACTTTATCGCACATGTGAAAAATTTGAATCTGACCAAGTGCCATCGTTCAGGAGGTTCACCCTCCAGCTGTAGGTGTCCAGAGTTTATATAGGCATTTATGCTTTTTGTATCAGAAGGTTGTAGGTTCAAATCTCACCTCCTGCTGTAGGCTCAAGGTTCACTTTATTGTCTTTCTGCTTTATACAGAAGAGAGAAGAAAAGGAGGCAGAGCTAGAGGTGGCAGTGTTAAAGATGTTAAGATTTGCATTGGGTGTGACGAGGATGGACAGGATTAGAAATGAGTCTATTAGAGGGTCAGCACAGGTTGGACGGTTTGGAGACAAAGTCAGAGAGGCGAGATTGCATTGGTTTGGACATGTACGGAGGAGAGATTCTGGATGTATCGGGAGAAGGATGCTAGGGATGGAGCTGCCAGGAAAGAGGAAGAGAGGAAGGCCTAAGAGGAGATTTGTGGATGTGGTGAAGGAGGACATGCAGGTGGTGGGTGCGACGGAAAAAGATGCAGAGGACAGGAAGAAGTGGAAACAATTGATCCGGTGTGGCGACCCCTAACGGGAGCAGCCGAAAGAAGAAGAAGAAGAAGAAGACAGAAGAGAGAAGAAAATGTAATTTCTCCTGGACCATGATGTACAGCACACTAAAGAGACAGCACAACACAAACAAATTAAATAGATGCATATGTAAATAAATAAATAAAAACATAAATAATAAATAAATAGAATGACATGTAGATAAATAAGGAGATGAATAATAAAAATAGTAAGAATGAAGCATCAGTGCAAACAGTGTTGATGGTACAGTAGGGGGGTAAGGTGGTCAGTGGTGGTGGTAGAGGTTAGTCCCTGTGCTATCAGCAGCCTTATGGTAATACCGTTCAGCAAGGTAAAATTACTCTAGTTATGGTCATCCAGGTGTATGAACAGCTAAATCATGTAAAACTGCTCAACACTGTACATCATCCTGGAGAAAAGTCTCAACTGTGAATAAACATAAATTTAAAATAGAAGAAAATTCAACCCTTTCTTCAACTACATCCGTTTGTTTCCCCTTGCATTGTTACAGCCTTTGTTTGAACGCTACTGACCCTCCACCGCCCTCCACATGTGGAGCGTCAAGGGTGACCGATGGCAATGAGGCGCTGCATCCTCCCCATCATCATGGCCACGTTTGCTCCAGTTGGACCTTTGAACCCGGGGCGCTGGAGCACCGTGGCACTATAGTTCCCGGGAAAACAGGCGTGACTAATGGGTAAATAGACAGAGTCTGAACCACAGGGAGACGCTGCGACGCCTGAGTGCAGAGATTTGAATAATTACAATGGAGTCGGCGCTCTCATTATCACGGCGGCTCGGCCAGCGCTGCCCGATGCCACTCGCTTCTCGGGGCGCCGATCAATACATCTTTTGTGGGATTAAATGCGAGTAAGCCGTCAGCGGCAGAGGGGGGCGGGCGGGTCGCGGGCACAGCGCTGGGCCAGAGCAGTGTCAGCTCACCGCCCAGAACTGTGTTCCATCCTGGGCTGTCGATGCCTTCAAGTGGGAGTTTATTCGTGGTGGGCTGGCTTCACCCCCTCACTTGTTACGACCCCTGTCAAACAACTGCTGGTTCTTGCTTGGTTACGTGTGACCACTGACCCCCCCCAACCACCGAGTTGGACCCCCTTCCCTGCTCAGGGTGACTCGTGGTGCAGGTTTGGGACCCTTATACAGTCTAAAGACATGCGTTTTAGGTGAACTAGTGACTCTAAATTGCCCTTAGCATATCTGGAAATGTCAAGCGGGTGCTTGCCCTGTGATGGCCTAGGGTCACACCTGGTGTTTTCAGGATGCACTCTGGACCACGATGGTCAGCGGTTACTGATACTGGATGAGTCAACCCAGGGAAAATGCACATAGAGGATTTCAGCAATTTTCTTGCATCCTGCGGGGGCCCCCACCCCGCTATTCCATCACACCCATACCTGCTGCTCTCTCTTCTCAAACGGCCTGCGAACCCACCCACTGGCGACTAAATATACGTGCTATTATTTTTAATAGATACGCAAATGAATAATTAGGGAAACTCTCCTTGGGGAATATTTGACGGATAAGGTTTGGATTTGTTTGTTTAATTCAGATTTTAGATACTGCTTGATGGTACAGACTGTCTATATTTCCCTATGAGGGGCAGAGGGTGATACCGGTAAACCAAGGAGGGGGGGTGTAATACAATGTCTTTGTTGTTGGGGGAGCAGGATGCTCTGGTAAAATTAGAGTACGAACTGGAACCGGGAACCCTGTTTGCTCGGTCTCTCCCCTCTGGCCAAACGCTCAGGGCGCCAGCGAGCCACTTATTCACGCTGTCAGGCGGTGCTCAGGTCGGCAGCAGATGTTGCCATAATTAAAGGAAGGGGGAAAAATGCTAAATTAATTTTGAGTTTAATGTAAATCTCAGTGACTGGCAGAGCTGTGCTGATCTCCCCGCCCAGGCACACGTGCCCTCAACATACACACTCTCATACACACACACACACACACACACACACACACACACACACACACACACACACTGGCTGGAACACAGATACACAACTGCAGTATGTATTATAAATATGTCTATGAAAAAATGATTTCAGATTTGCAGGGAACAACGCAAGCAAACATATGTATCGTGTTCATTTACTCCAGCATCATGCGATATTTATTGTTTATTTTTGTATCATAATGCACAGACACAGACTGGACGTGGAAAGGGACGTGTACCTATGATGCGGTGCTCCTGTCCGGGATGTGAACCACAGAGAAGGTCACGCAACGGGCCACGCATGAACACAAAATGACAGGGATATGTAGTAAGGACACACACACACAGACACACACACACAGACATCGAAATACACGTACACACACTTGTACTGAGAGAAACACGTGCAGCTAGACATACACGGATACACAGATACGTGCCGATCATTGTTATAACCCAGCAGCAGGTTCCTTAGGAGTTTGTTTTCGGCTTCACGTTTACTTTGCATATTTTATATAAAAATACGAGCGATAACACAGGATTGAATAATTTTGAAGCCTATGTGGAAGTAAAACAGCGTGCAGTTTGCGTGTGAATGTCTGTGTGGACAGGAGTGTGTTTGAACAAAAGGTGTGTGGTGCAGTGGGTGTCAGCGCTGTGCGGACAGGTGGCGTTCAGAGTGACACACGGGTCATTAGAGGGGTTTAAATTGGGGACGGGACCAGGAGCACCACGGGTGGGGGGGACGGGCGTTTAAATCCCCGCGATCCCATTCAGCTTAACTAATGACCACAACAAGCACAGGTGAGCACCTGACCTTCATAGCGGCTGAGGGTCAGGGGTGGGGGTGGGGGGGCTGAGGCAGGCTGTCAACTTCAACACCGATGACCACAAACCTTCTTGAGCCCATAAATCCCCTTTGCTAATCTGCTGAATGCTAATGACCCTTCCTAAAAATGTGTCCAAAAATACAGAAAATCCTGAACTGAAAACATGATTTATGCCACAGACGACAGTAGCGCAGTAATATATTTATTTTGTGCCTCTGTGTTGCTCTGTGTTCAAAGAGCCCCTGCAGGCCCCTGACGGAACCCCCTGAGCCCAAGCTGAGCGCTCCACGCTGAACGCTGCTCATGTTTACAGCTGAACACAGTTTTCCTAGTGCATAAAAAGGAACTTTGCAGTTTTTCGCAGCTTTTCAGTCACACCAACACTCATCTGTGGATCACAGGCAGGAGGAGCAACAGAGATGGTGGGAAGGGGTGCTGTTGGGGGGAAGGAGACAGAAATGGAGCGGTGAGAGTGACACACTGGATGGGAGCTGAGAGGGAGACAGGATGGGGACAGAGAGAAACAGGATGGAGACCAAGAGAGTAAAATGAGGGGGAATGAGAGAGAGGTGGGATGAGGACGGAGAGAGAGACAGGATGTGGACCCAGAGAGAAAAAAGAAGGTGAAATAGAGGCAGGATGGGGCTTTGAGAAAGACACAATGGAAAAAGAGAGAAAAGGTGGGGATAGAGAGAGACAAGAAGGGGATGGAGAGAGCAACAGGATGGGGACCAATAGGGTAAAATGAGGGGGAATGAGAGAGAGGTGGGATGAGGATGGAGAGAGAGACAGGATGGGGAACAAGAGAAAAGTGAGAATGAGAGAGAGGGTGGGGAGGGAGAGACTGAAGTGAAGGGGAATGAGAGAAAGACAGGATGGGAAAAGGGAGAAAAGGTGGGGATGGAGAGAGATGAGAAGGGGATGGGAAAAGAGAGAGACAGGTTGGGGACAGAGGGAGAAAAAGGGGAGGGGGAAAGTGCCAACAGAACGAGAGGCAGAAAGACAGGAAGGGCGCGCGAGACGGAGAGCGAGACGGGCCGGGGACACAGAGAGGGGGGACGCGCGCCAGCGGGCACTGCCTGCATGGCTGTACCGCTCCCTACGCGGGCGCTCGCCGGATGCGCTCGGCTCATTAAAACGCACCCATTATCCCCACATTTGCACGCATCGCATGCAAAACTAATTTACTTGTAAGAAATTAAAAGTTCATTTTAATTGAGCTCGCGCTGCAGTATGCAAATGAGGAGTACATAATGTACACTGAGGCAGAAACAACACGCTAAAGCGGACTTAACCCTTTGCTGTCACAAGACAGACGTCACGCACACGTGTAATACTGGCGCCTGCCAGATGGAGGCAGCGCAGCGGGTGCAGCTCTTCCCGCCCGGGTGGCGCGTTTGTCCTCGTTCGCCGGCGCTTTCCGGAAAGCCGGCTTCGATCCGACAATCTTGGGCCGCGGTCGGCGGTCCGCCTGGGCCCGCGGCGCCTCCTGCGTTGTTAAGTAAAGAGGGAGACGGACTCGGGCCGAGGCCGCGGGCCGGGAAGCTCGCGGCGAGGGTACAAAGCAAACAAAACGCACATCTTGACGTATTCGATGCTGATGTACACAGAGGCACACGTAGGGTTCCTGGAGCAGATACGCTGCCAAAACCCCATGGTTTGATTTCCCAGCAGGTGAATGTGTGTGTTTTTGTGTTTGCCTGAGCTGAACAGTCACTCACACATATGCGTGTGTATCTGTGTATCTAAGTCCAGGACATGGTGCTGTGGTTTAGTTCTGAAAACATATCTCAAATTTTAAAAAATGTTAAACAAATAGCTAAAATATTTCAACTTAATTAAACTTTTAAATTGTTAAACTTTTAATAACAGTTGTTTAAACATATTAAATATTATATTTTATTATAAATACAGAATTGGTGAGGGAGTGTAATAAATGTTGTGCCTTGTTACACCTTGCCACGTCTATTATATTTCAACTCTATTTTGACACATGATGTGTTTTGAAAAAATAAAATGTTTTATTAAAGGATAAGATTGCTGTCATGCTAAATAAATCTTTAAAATACATTGGAAGGCGTTATCAGTCATGTGAGGATGAAGTGTGTTTGCTATGAGAAACTGGGGTTCCGTCCAGTGTGTTCCTTGCCTCACACCCTGCACCTGCCGGATGGGCTCTGGACCTCGGCAACCTGAACTGGAGAAGTCACCGTTGACAATGGATGGATGGATGGATGGATTCCTGTTATACTATCTTATTTATCTATTTGTCCCTCTTTATTGGACCTCCATTTCATGTATTTTGGATTTTATAGACCATCGCAAAAATATTCGCAAAAAATAACAAATATTGAAACCACAGTATTTGGGAAAATATAAATATTTTACACATTTTAGCTTTTTTGGAAAAAAATCTTTTCATTAAAGCATAAAAGTTTGGCTTTAAACAACGTTGATGCCGCCTCCGAAAAGAAGCACCCAGCCAGCTCCATTGTTGGTGGCACAACACCTCCGTCTCCAGCAACTCGAGCGCTGACTGTATTCCTCCACGTGAAGCATCTACGGGAGTTCCTACCGAACGGCACTCATGGGCTGCAGCGTTGATGCCCGTGTGCAGCAATGTGCGTAACTCAATAAAGAAGCAGCTGCTGATTTCCCTTTGGGCTCTAAGGTCCGCGGGGATTCCCACGGCAGGGGTCAGAGGTCGCTGCAGAATCGCTGCAGGCTGTAAATAAGATCAAAGTGGCTTTTTTTTCCTCCTCTTATGATAAGTGACCAATGCCGAGGTAATAACTGGAGGTGGACAGAGGGCCGTAGCCACACCGCTCGCTTAGTTATCCCTAATAGAGTCGGTAAGGAACATCTGAAGCCTGTGGAGATGCAGGACTGAGCAAATTAATGATCTACTAGGCCTGACCAAACAGGAACGTCACCAAAAAACCAGCTGTCGGCCCCCAAGGTGCATTGTGGGTAACACGGATGCTCTTGTGCCGAATAGCAACAGTTGGCGAGATGACAAGATCCGCATCCATCCATTATGAATAACTGCCTGTCCGGTCCACGGCAATCTGACACGCACACACAAACGCAGACACTAAGGACACTTTAGATTCCTCAATCCGCCTGAAACATGTGGGAGGAAACCAGAGCACCTCAAGGAAACGCGCGCAAAGACGCGGAGAACGTGAAAACGCTGGGCCCCGGCGTGTCAGACATGAGGCGTCTCACCCCGAGGGTGTCACAAACGTGCCAGAGCCCCGCAGACGGCGCTGGATCGCGCGGGATGGGTGGCGGGGGAGCAAAGCGTGCCGTTACAGTCCATTCGCACGCGGACGGCCGCGGGTGCGAGACGGGACCCCTCGGGCAGTACGGTCCGCGTCGACTCCCTAAAGAGAGCGGAGCGTGAGAGGGAGAGAGGGAGAGAGAGACTCCCGAAGTGTCTGGGGAATAAAAACACACCCCATCTCCCCAGCGAAATTCAAATGCAAATGTGTGCCCCCCCCCACATACACACACACACACAACCCCCCCCCCTCCGCGCCGTTCCTTTTGTCTCGAAAATTAGCCAAGCAGAGTGCTCGGGCGGCTAATTACGTATTCAAATGAAAGAGGTTTGTTAATGTTGCACAGGGGAGACTGGAGATGATTGGGAGAGGCTGATGGAATCGAAATGAGCTCTCCGGCGTTGGCAGCCGCGCATCTGGAAGCAGCCGAGCGCATCCCGGCAGATGTCACCTCCCGGGGGTGGGGGGCGGTGGGGGTGCGCGCGCGGCGTGAGCGATGGGGGTGCGCGCGTTGGGATGGGGTGGGGGAGCAGGCCGCCGCGCGGGCCGCGCGCTCCCCGTTCGATGGAAGTCTGGAGGCAGGGCTTTGTCTCTGCGGAGGATGTGTTTAGGAGAGGCGGGGGGGGGTTGAAGAAGAGCCTGATGAAAAGGAGAGATTTTTATTTATTTAGTTTTTTATTTATTTTTTTATTTTTTTGGAGGGGGGGGGGGATCAGCGAGCGCCCGGCCCGCCTGTGACCCGCTTGTAATCATGGACGTGATTAGAACCGGTTTATCCGGCAGGCACCGTGCTGTGTGCCGCCACACCACACACACACACACACACTTTGTCTTTGGGAGCTGCTTGGTCCTTCTGTTGACCCCTAATGCCATGCACTACATTGCGTTCCCACTGGTGAGGGTCAGAATGGCCACGCATGAGAAAACCGGGGTAGCAGAACCACAGTGAGGCGCCAGCGGGGTATCCGTTCTCGTCCCTGTATGATGCCAATCATATCCGTCACTCACACCCGGACAGCCCAGTTGACCTCACTGCACCCCCTTCCAAATTCACCTGCTCCCTCCCTTCATGAACTCGGCTCTCTAATTCTGGACTGGTGTTTGCAGGTGAGACACACACACGCACACACACATACGCAGAGACGCATACACTCTCTCTCATTGCGTATTCAGAGTGTGTGCTGTCAGCTCCATGCCCCAGGGCACCTCACCTCCTGCCCTGCAGGTATCATTAGCATGAGCCTGTGGAGTCTGTATTGATCCAATGGCTGCTAATGGCATGTGCTGCACGCCCTCCCGGGGGGGTGTCGGGGGGGGGGTGTCACTTCTTTGAAGGCAGTTTGCCCCTGCCCCTCCCCTGCTGGCCGACCACAGGCAGCGCCCGAGCATCGCTCCCCCACGGAGCGTCCGCTTCACTCGGTGCCAGGCAGGGAATGGGGGTACGCTGGAGTTATTAATAAGCAAGAATTTAATAAACGCCCGCGTGAGCCGCAGTTCAACCTGCAGAATCGAGACTCCCGGTCTTCGCTGGGGGGGTTCGGTGATCCTCCCCCTGCAGCCGGTACCCTTGTGAGACGTCAAACAACGCAGTTCACACAGGGAGGATGGGTGTCCTCTCCCTCTCTCTCCTCCTCACCTCAACACTCTTCCTCCCCCCCGTGCCTCGCGCCCCCCGCCTTCACCCTCCTCTCCTCCCCGTTCTGACGGAGATGCATGGTGTTTCTAATTTGGCATGCAGACATTAATTCCAGCACAGCTGCTGCCTGCGCCGTCTCCCCGAAGGCTCCTGTCTAATGTGCAGCTTCAGAGACGCGCGGCAAATTAACACCATTTGTTCTGCGGAGCATGGCTTCTTCTCAACGCTACACGCATATCTTATTACTCCGTGTTAGTCGGAATGTGAAAAAGGGGCAAAAAGAGAGAGATAGAGAGAAAATGCCGGTGGAGAATGAAAGATGCTATCTCTATTGTCGGCCTCGCGTAAGATCTGAAGGAACATTTATACGGTCATCGCGCCGCGGCGTCGGTCCTGCTCCCTTTGTCTGGTCGGGGCTTTGAAAGAGACACGCGCAAAGCGGCCTGGTGTGTTTGAGGTTAAGCGGCCCGGAAGAACACACGCGGTACGTGACCGCATTTGGTCGGCGCGTGCAGGAGCTGCTTTGGCAAATTGTGAGCCAGATGCTGGTGAAGGTCACATCTGCCCCTTGCTTTGAAACTGAAACAGGAAGAGAAATTCCGTGGTAGGAGATGCGAGACGTCAGAAGACGAAATGACCGACATCGCGGTAGAAGATAAAAGCAGTTATTCATAATAGGCTGTTCACATATCTGACGCAGAACTTTGGTGTGTTTGTCATATCGGCTCAAGTTCATCGAACTGACCTGGGCGCCGCTGGGGACATCTGGAGGAGTGACATCCATTGACCAGGTCACTCTACCTGCTGTGGCCTTTCCGCTGTGAAACCAGTGGTCTGGTTATCTGCTCCCTGCCCCCTGAGAGTGGATTTTCTGTAGGACACTGGGTCGCTGGAGAAAACACACACGTGCGCACACACGCACGCACAGTTGAATACAGGATCTCCCTCACTTAACCACATAGCAGTACAGACCCCTTTAGTGAGGAGCACTGGTGCCTCCTAGACCATGCAGGTGGAGATGGGTTCAAATCCAGGTCAGACTGTGTGAGTCCCCATGTTCATTTGGGTTTCCTCCAGGCGCTCGGGTTGCCTCCCACAGTCCAAACACACGTATTTCAGACAAACAGGTGAATCTAAATTGCCCTTGTGTGCGCACGCGTGTTACCCTACGGTACGCAAGGGTCGGTGACTGTTTAGTGTTGTGCATCTACCAGCTACTTACAAGTTGATCATTTTTGTAAACTGCTTTGGAAAAACGTCCAAAACAAATGGAAAACGTGAACCAAACTGGTGCACAAACAGCATCGCGCTGCTACGCGAACACGCGTCATTTTTTCCTACCCATATGCATAGTCGCAGGCGGCAAAACAAGTTCCAAATGAAGTTGTATGGTTAAAAATGATCAAATATGGGCTCGCAATTCCCCAGACATTTGCTGAGCGACAACGTATTAATCTCTCATTAGCCGGTAATTTAAAGCAAAAGTGATTATAGGAGTGTTATGTGGACAAAAATAATCCCGTGTTATTCCGCTGCAGCCGGTTTGCTGGTTGGGGAGGGTTGGGATGTGTCAGAGGAAGTGGGGAGGAAGCAGGAAGTCGGGGCAAACCGGGTGGGTGGTCTCCGTGGGGGAGGAGGCGGGGGCATGGCCAATGGACAGGCAGTGTTGCGAATGCGCAGACTAGGCAGAAAATCTGCTGCGGCATCTGCTGCCTGCGCGACTGTCGCTGTGATGTCACCGGTTCTGCCATCAGCTGTCGACTTGGACGCCAGTCAAGTCTTGCTGTGCGCCACGCAGCCGTTAATCTGGGCTCCCGCGACTCGGCTTTCAAATTCCCTTCCGCAGACGCCGTACACACGTAGGGTTTTCGCCGGATCCCTGCTGCCGTCGGAGATGCATCCGCCGTGATGCTCGGCAGGATGCGGGGGTTACGGGGGTCGTTCCCTCCGCTTCGATTGGCTGTGCGGTGGGCATGGATCCAAAAGGCTCCGTTGCAGAGGTTGTGCCCTCAGCCACGTGTTTGTGCTCGCGTTTGTCAACACGGAGCTTAAAATGTGTCCGGTACCCATTTCCTGCATGTGCAACACAAATGTTATGGACAATCCCAGCTGGCTTGTAGAAGAATCCGCAGCCTCGTGCAGCTCAACCAGTGGGAGTGGGAAGTTTTAATTGGAAAATCATGATTGCCGCCATGTTTGGACCTCTGGAGGACACGAGAGAGGAATGAATTAAACTGTCAGTTGCACTGAGATGGGGTGATGCTGCGGTTTGTGTAACCCCACCATCATTATCTCTCCAACTTGCCCTCCAAACAAATCCACGGTACGACGTTCACTTCTTGCTGCGTTCAGAGGACTCGGGTTGCCCGGCTTCTGGAAACCACAGACTATGCAGTTCCGCAATATGCGAGACCACATTGTTGAATTAAACCATTTACATTTCATTACAGCGAACTCTGCTGAAGTGAGGGCACATCAATACGCAGTCAATAGGAGATGAACTTCCTTTATCGACTCCCAGCGTAATTGCAAGACAAGACGCGCGGCATTGTCTATTATTCATGTATTATTATTTATTGATCAGGCAGATGCCCATATCCAGGCTGGAGTAGCGCGCATCAGGAGATATGAGTGTGTGAGTGGCACGGAGCGGCTCGAGGTAAGTGCTGAACAGGCCACCGGCCACCGGGTAAAGTGCACCATCAGCTCTCGACATTTGTAGCACCCAAATTTACTCTTGCCAATCGGACTAGCTTTGGGAACCTTGAAGAAGGAAGGTGAGGGTTTGTGTGGAGCTGCTGCTGAGGAGCTGGGTGGGATGAGAAGTCTGAAAGTAGAAGTGATGACGGCTTGCATGTTAAGCTGCATGATGGCCATCCATGTCTGCGTATCCTAGTCTCCTCTCTGCACGCTATTTTGCTTTTAATGGGTTTATGTGCAACCAGGTGCTCCCTACACCCCACCAAGGACACTGGTCTACTCCACCACTGTCCACTTGGTGGTCCCACTCACAAGCGATTCAAACTCAAAAGTCTATGGGTTCTCAGCTTTGGCTACACCTTAATGGAATGAGCTCCCTAAGTCCCTCGTAAGTGCAGAATCCCTTGCAACGTTCAAGAAGGGTCTCGAAACTCGAGACCGACTTCTCCCCAGATCTTCTACCTGATGCAACTTGCGTGGCTTCATCTGTCACGATCACCTTTGTATTTCCTATGTGTTGCATGCGCAGTTATTTATGAAATGCGAACAGGGAAAAACTGTGGCAGACAGACAGACTCGGCTCCGACCATCACACCTCCGTCTAATACTCTTGTTCGGTCGGCGAGTAGCACCTTTGTTTACTCCGAGTCGCACGCCGCTTTGGAGAGAAGCATCTGTTAGATGAAGAAGTGCAAATATGTGTGTCCACAGCTTTCTGTATTTTTGCATGCCCTTAAGCGCTTGGTAAGCGACCCAAAGTTGCGAGAGGGGACGAGATGCTTTAGACCGAGAAGCCGACAGAGACAGATGGAATGTGCGGGAGAGAGAGGGAAGGGGAGAGGTAGAGAAAGGGGAGAGAGAGAGAGAGAGAGAGCGAGAGAGAGGCACTTGGTACGCAGCCTGTTGTTGTGCAGGATGATGAAATAAATAAATAAGCAAGCTCCCAGTTGCCCATGAATATTGCATTGGTAAGTGAGCGGGGCGCGTGCAACCCGAACATCTGGCCCCGTCCGCAGGGACCCTCGTGGCGAGAAAGCTGCAACTTTGGGCCGGGGGGTGGGGGATGGCAATAAAAAGGGGGAAAAAAGCAGCACGGTTTCACATCATACGGCTGATTTGTTTTGCTAATTTGATTTTTTAACACCAGCAGCCCTAAGTGCCCGTGCGACATGAAAGGCAGTCAAGGAGACTCTCCCAACTGTGGCGGCACAGCACAAAACAGGGTCCGGCACCCACCACGCGTCCTTCGTATCTTAAAAGCAACTGTGGGTGTCAGGGCTTGTGGCACAACGGACGCGGCGGCTCGCCGCGGACGCGGGTTTGACCATAATGAACGTTTTATCGAGATTCTCTCTTTTCTCCGCAGCCCAATTCCACGCCGAACGCTTTATTGAGTCCGTCTGTGTCGCAGAACTCCGCGTCTGAATGGCTCATTGTCCGGCGCTAATAACATCGAAGGGAGGAGCGGGCGGCCCGGTGCTTGAAAAGCCCATGAGATGCTGCGTCGGGAAGGGAGCGAAGACTGTTATCTGCATAATTGTTGCCGGAGAATTCTCTCTCTCGCAGGTGCACAAAGAGAGCGGCCTTGCCGGAGACGCCGTTCACTGCCGCTCACCCTGCCAGCCTGCAGTCCTCTCTGGGAGGCTTTCACTCTTCGCCTTCGTGGGCGTAATAGAAAAAATGGGAAAAAGGACAAAAAAACGGAGGACTAATAGCTTTGGGTTGGCAGGTACCCCTTTGGATCCATTTGCACTGGTCTGTGGCTGGCCGCAGGATTGCCAGCGAGGGACACGCCAAAGGGCCGCTCTTTAAGCGGAGGCCTGGTCTCACCTGGACCATTAGAGTACACACTCCACGCGCACACTGCCGGGATTAAACTGCGTAGTACATTTGGGGTTTGTAAACCGAGCATTTATAGTAAATCTTTTCACAGTCTTAATTACATTTGGGCGTCTGTAAGTGCAAAAAATTGTCTGACATATGCGCCCCTGCTGCAAGATCTATGTGACATTCAAAGTTCATTTAACACTCGCTTCAGCATCCATGTGTTGCAAACATATGCAGGAAATTTCAGGTTCTTATCTGACATCTTTAAAACTCCACGGAGGATCAATTATTTATAGGCCTTTTTACTGTCACGGCGGTTTTGCAAGTCAAATTCGGTGCTGCGGCTGTTTCCTCCGTACCTGTTCCACAGGTCCTGCCCATCGAGGAGAAAGGGGGCTGGTCGGAGGAGGAGGTCGGCCAGTGTCACGGAGGTCCTAAATTTGTCCGTTTGACTGCAACGACTAAAATGCGGATCCCGGGAGAACAAAAGAACTTGCAAAAGAACGCAGACAACGGCGTCAAAACCTGGCGATAATTTTTCATTTCAATTGAATCTTCTCATTTTCAGAGAATGCAGGCCTATGCAGAGCCCTCTGTGCAGATTTTAATAATATAAGAGCACAAAATATTGAGTGTACATAAAAACAAAAATGAGCGATGCCCCCGCCAATGATTGTTTTGATGGTTTTGGAAACGGGATGCGGCTACCGGTGCGCTGGTTAGAGCTGCAGCCTTGAGCTCTGAGTCACCAGGCTTGGAACCCACCTCCTACTGTAGTGCCCTTGATCAAGGTACTTACCCGTAACTGGTCCATTAAAAGGGTAAATCGCTGTAAGGAGAAGTTAAACACGCTAAGTCACGCTAGGAAATAAATAAAGAATTCTAGCTTTGGAATTTGCAGGCATCTTTATACTTTGTAGCTGCAATAAATGAAGTTTTTTTTATCCAAAGTAGAATTTACTTTATCTCTGAGAGAGGGGGCAAACAGAAGGCTAAACTTCTAGGCATTGATAATTTCACCACATTTTACCAAAATTATCAGATTGCCTGAATGTAATTTTTTTTTCTTCCTCTCACGAGGATTAAAGCGGAATAAAGAGGCCCACGCATCCTCCCCACTGGGTGTTCTGTGCGTATCTGTTAATCTATTGATCATCAATGTCTACATGTTTTACTGATAACCTGCATGAAGTGATGCAACCTGACACTCGCTGACAGATTGTTGCACGTTGGCGTGTTAAACCGGGCTGTTTGTCGCACTCTGTAACTCTGGAGAGGAGCAGTCTTCAGTTCCAGCAGACAGTCTCTCCACCAATGAAACCAAGAGGCTCTTAAACAGTCTGCTTAATGGATCTGTTAGTTATTTGGTCGCATTGTGCCGAGGAATTTGACTGCTGTGAGCTGGAATGTTCCCTATTCAGACTCAACAAGCACTTCTTTTTTACCGCTATTTAATTACGGATTGGGCTTGAATAACTGTAGTGGGTTCAGGGCCGACATATAGCTGTTCGTGATTTTAGAGACATCCACTCATATACCGACCACGCAGCGTCGAGTTTTACAGAATGCCAGAGAAGAGGTCAGTTCAGCAGGTGGCACCTGGTTAAAGATGCTGTGTTTGGACTCAAAGGCTCCAGGTTTGAATTCCTAGCTCCTGCTGCAATGCCTTAGATGAAGGAGAAGACTAGCAAAAACTGTCCAGATGGGTAAATAACGGTAACTTAAAAATGTAAATCTCTTCAAAGAAAAGCCATGTTAATGGATGCAAATGTACAGTAGCTCTGCATGCTATTGTGTGTGAAGATGTCTGATGAAGCTGCTGACCTACTGCTCCTGGCCTCCTGCAACTACATTAGGTAGCGATAACCTAGGGTGCCCTGTAGACTTTTCTGGCCAAAGATCCTCAGCCATGCCATTTGGCATCCTTATATGTATGGTGAGCTGCTGTGTGGTCACTCCACAGTCCATACATGAGTATAGCTGGGTGTGTAAGGGAGATGACTGGTCAAACCAACCCTGAACATTGGGGGTAGAGTAATGCTGAACCCTAAAGACCGGAAGGCTCCTTCTGCAGACAAAGGAATGCAGAGAAGTGATCCAGTGACGATGACCTGGGCCACATCTCGGTCAAACCTGTTGTATCCTCACGCTGAGGTTTTAATTATAGGACCCCCCCCCCCTTAACTGTGCTCCCTTCCTCCCCGGTCGGCCCCGCATCGCGGAATCCGTCTCCGGAGAGTAGTAGAACCACAGGTGTGGAGCGCTCGATTCCGACACGCACGCCTGCGTCAAGCAAAGACACTCCCCGGTCACCTCTTAATCATATTCTCTAGCACAGGCGGTCGACCTTCTGTTGCCAGGAGTCGGGGGACACTGGGGGGTATCAGACAGCTGCCCCCCACCCCCTATTGGCTAGATAATCGAGCAAGATGCTCGTCTGAATGCCCCTTGTGTTTGTGAGAGAATGATTTATTTTATGTCACCTTCTCATTTATCATAATTTTTTTCAGACTTATGAACATCCCACAATGCCTTAGGGTTTCCTTCTGAGCGTCGTAAACTTGGCTGATATAGTCGCGATAGTGCTGTTTTCAGCGAACTTGCTCTCATGTAGCTCATAACCATTATTCGGTTACAGCTGATCACGGGCCATAAAAGACAGTGGATGGACTGTGAACCCGCATATGACCAGGTGGTGTCGAGGTTAGAACTGCCACATTGAGTTATAAGGATCCAGGCTTGAATTCTACTTCCTAGTGCCAATGATGAAGGTATTCACCCTGAAGTGACACAGTAAAAACTACCTTGGTGTGAATAGTTTAGTAAACTGCTCTGGAGATTTTAAAATAGTTAATTTTGTTGCTACTACTACTACTACTACTACTACTACTAATAATAATAATAATAATAATAATAATAATAATAATAATAAGGCCTTGTCTGGGTACATCAGCAGACACAACAAGGCGAGCAGCCGCATTCACTGGACCATGTGCGAACACCCGGGGGTCCAAGTGACTGATAAGCGCTATGAACATAAGAGAAGATGCTCAATATCAGAGACAATGCCCATAACTCGGGAGTTGCTGATAGTCACAGATCTCAGATTATCAGCGAGCCGTTCTGACGCAGTGCTGCACAACAAGGCGGAGGAGACTATTGATCGACACGGCGATTCTAGATGACGCACACGTCATTGTTGAAAGGGGCTGAAAAACAAATGCAAGGACTTGGAAACTGAGCTCAACAGTAGAATGTCTAGAACCAGGGTGGTACTGACAGTGGAAGGAGCAGCAGGAAAATTCTAGAAGGGCTTCGTGGAGCTGCTCCCACGCTAAACAAAGACAACCAAAGATCCCACCAGTGGGATGGTGAAATTATTATTATTATTATTATTATTATTATTATTATTATTATTATTTTTATTATTATTTTTATTATTATTATTATTCAAATTCCTGATCCAACCATGACTCCTCACACGCTGGGGGGCAACAGCTAACCTGAGGTTCACCTGGACAACATGCTGTAAAACAGAAGGATAATGAAGATTTTACTAAATTCTTCTCATCATCTCAAATTATACTTTCAGACCAAGTAAACTGTGTGAACAAAATGTGTTTAATGACCATGTTTAAAGCCTTTGACCATTCCGAGAACCTCAAGACGCTCAACCTCTCGAAACTTATTTTACAAAACAAGGTTAAGATGCAAGAGCACCTCCTCATCAGTAAAAAGTTCATTTGCAGAAAGTCTCAGTTTAGGACCGTCTGGTGTCTTGTTTTCTGGGGATGTCCTGCCAGTTTTGGGAGTTGCTTGGTGCGGTCGAGCATTACTCCTTCCGAGCCGACACTCATCTCACGTTCATTTGAATATTTCTGCCACTTGTGCTCCTTCACTCTGCTGCCTGTGAACAAACAGGCGGCTGCTCTTGATGTTCACGACTGGATTCCTTCAAGGTCTCCTGCTGCCATTAAACGTCGATTCACCTCTAGCGAACGAAAAGGGTCAGCGCCAAACAAAGCTGACCTCGTTCCTGAATGAAATGCACAAAAAGAGAAATTATCCAAAAAGGAATTAAAGTGCGCGGATCTGCAGCCCGCGTGCAGCACGTTTCAGAGGAGGAGCACCAAGGTCCACGCGCTTTGTCTCTTTACCGCATTTCTTCTTTCCTGGAAGAGCTGTAAAAACCTTGTTCTGGGTTTTATTGTTCTCGAGGGCGATGAAGTCAATTTTGCTCGCAGAAGTGGCCTGAAGACGGCTGAGCGAACGCCGACCTTCTGTGGTGGCAAGGACTCGAGTTCCTCTCGCTACCCGTGGCTTGGGGGGGGGTCAAACCAACAGCCCCTTTGTGTGGCCTGGTGTGTAATTTTTGGCTCTTGCTCGCGCACACACACACACACACACACACACACACACACACACACACACACGTACCACCTCATCGCAGCTGGAGTCCATGGATTGTTATGCACCTTCCCCCACACTATATGCAAAAACTGTAGACATTAATATTTAATATCTATTTAGCTGATGCTTTTCTCCAAAGACTTTCAATGGCAGGATTATATACTAAGCAGTTTAAAATTATTTATCCATTAATGGATCATTTTTACCGTGCCAGTTCGGGGTAAGTACCTTGCTGAGGGGTAGCTTGCGGCAAAGTGCGCCACTACACTGCTTGCCCCACCCGGCTCTGCAGTTTACACTCGGCTACAGGTCAAAAATGAAAAAACGCGGCACGTCAACACAGCTTCTCAACATATCATGCACACGGCATTATGATTTCAGCAGCAGCTCTTGTACAAGTTGTCCAAGTCGGTCAGCAGCGAAGTTCCTACACGGCCTGGTGTTCTGCCCTCTGCCGCTGTGCAGGAAATCATCACCCATCCTGCAAATACACAACCAGCTTTTGGGGAAGTGTGAGTGTTATTATAAGGTTTTTTGCCACAGGCTCACGCTGAAAATGAGCGTCTAAGGGTGTCTTTCAGAGGGCACGAAGGCCATGCTTTAGCACGCATACCGTACAAAAGACCAGTTGTGCTTTTATAATACTTTAAATTTTTATTTTATTATTTAATAAACTGATTTATTTACTTGAACAAAAAGTAATAATTATAGAGATGGGTGGTATTTACTGTATCGGTTTGTGGTAAGTGACACGGTGGAGGGAACTGCGGCAAAATTGGAGACTTGGACCCAGGTTTAATGCTTGTGTTGTCGTGTTCATATCTTCGAAGGGGGGTTAGCGAAATGGCCAGCGTGTCTATCTGATGGAGGGGAGAGCCACGGTGCGTGTATGTGTGATATACCAGGCACGAGTGTGTGTTCCTCTCAGGTTCCCTGTCGACTGTGTGCTGTGGGTGCTTGTGGTGTGTGCATCAGGATGGGGGGTCCAGAAGGCACGGCGGTGGGGGTGGGCAGGACTCCGGCACCACTGCCTCTCGCTCCCCTGATTAAATCAGCAATTCATATAGATTGTTGGTCTGTTTTCGCAGTGCACGGCGAGTAAATTAAAAGCAGGAGCTGACAGGGAGCCATATGGCGCGAGACTCTGCTGCAGGAGCAGAAAAAGCAAAGATTAATTGATAATAGCCGGATCCTTCACCCACTCCAGGAGAGCTGCCGCGTGCCGCCGGAATCCTAACAGACCTGGAGGAAACAAGCAGGAGAGATGCTGGATCCCTCCGCCGGAAGCCCTCGGGTACGAGAGACACCCTCGCGGGTCACCTGCGTGGGACTTTGGTTTCGAACGCTGGATGTGTGAGAAAATTGGGGGTTTGGCGGTGTCAAAAATGTTATTCTTCTGTCGTTCATCTGAGACCTTTCTGCAAAGTGACTTGCAAGGTTGGGTTTCTGCTCTAAGATGCGCGGATTTTGTACAGCTGGGTAATTTTTACCGTATCTAAGTAAGTGCACTGGTGAAGGGCACTACAGCAGGAGGAGGGAATCAGTCTTTTGCTTCTAAAGGGTGGGGGCTGAAGCAACCTCTATGCCCACAAATTCAACAGTGTCTTATATTTATTCATTTAACTGAAGTTATAATTTGCAGTGCCAGGCAATGTGAGGTTTGTGCACTAAGCTACTTATACCAATTTATTCATTTATGCAGTTGGATTATTTTTACAGCATCAGTTCAGGGTAAGTGCCTCCATCAAGGGTTTCTGTAGCAGAAGGTGGGATTCAAACCTGCGTCCTTTAGCCACTACACCGCCTGCTCCCCTAGATGGATGCATATTGTAAAGAATTTAAAAGAAGCACAAGCAATAAAATTATTATTTACTGAAAGAGGACTTTATTTTGGTTATTAACCTGCCGTCTCTGCATATCTTTGCCATCTTCACAACAATCAGTGTTACTTGCGCAACTTTACCCATATAGTAGGGTATTCTTACTGTATCAGGTAAACACCCTGACCAATGATACCACAGCAGGAGCAGGATTTGAACCAAGCACCTTCAGTCTGCAAATGCTGGCTGCTTCTTTGAGCCAACCCACCCTCTCATGGTCTTGTCACCTTCTAGGAGAGACAGGTCAACAGCGGTGCTCCCGCCACACAGGTGTAACTCCACCGTTGAGGGTCTGGGGAGCACAGCGCCACCAGGGCAGAAGTGCTGTTAATTTGCGCTGGTGATGGATCGGCGCTGCCTGGTCCTCCAAGCGGGCGAAATAAATTTGCACGCAGGCAAACCCGGAGCGCCGGTGTTAAAGTGTCTCCCCCCATCCCATCGGCAGCGGCACCTCGGCCCTGTGCGGACTGCTAGAGAGAGGCTGCTCAGGGGAAATCAGCACTCCCGCCTCATAAACAGATTCATCATCGGGCCCGACAAGCACCTCGCTGCATAAAGATGAGCCGTACGGCAGGGAAGTGGGGGGTTGAGGAGGTGGGATGGGGGGCCAACGGGGGGTTTCCAGGACAGCAGTGGGCCAGTACAGTGGAACAGAACCACGGTTGAGGGAAAGTATCACCACGGAGACCCAGACTCAGCTCTTCCCGGGCAGGGACCAAACTCAGAAACCAGGCTTCCCTTGCACTGCAGCGTGTGTCACGTCGTTCCACAAGATGCAGGCGCTGCGACAGGCTCGGGCTACGGGAGCCGACAGATGTGCGTGAGCTCGGAGCCCAGAGGAGCGCAGGTTCCACAGGGGGGTGAGGATGCTGTTCAGATGGAGGCTCGGCAGCTTGGCAGCCTGTAATCATGACTCAATCTAAATGAACATTTCTTTGGGAGGGGCAGCACAAAATTAAAAAAGTAAAAACATGCATGTAAAAATCCAACCACACCCCCCAAAATCACAGTGACATCTTGACATTTCCAAAAAGAAAGAAAACCAACGCATAAAAAAAGCTAATTTTCACATCAGAGCAGAGAGACGAAGGGAGGAAGGAACGGGGGGGTTACGAGGAGGATGTGAGAGAGCGGGATGGAGGGATGCTGAGGGAACAGAGGAGGTGTTGAGGCAGAAAGGGACGGTGGCTTCACACAGCCAGGTGACAGAGGGCAGCCCAGGGTTCGAGCAAAGTCGCTGCGAATGCGTCACCCTTTGCTCAAAGGGGTTTGTAGTGTGCGCACAAATCATAACGTTTGAATAATCCAGTTTGACCTGAAGCTCTTTTCCGCACCGTGATAAACACGCACTCCTGCACAAGGACACACACCCTGTCTGCTATGGTGTTTGCACTCACCTCCATCATCACTGCTGCCTGCTGTACCGCAGGACTGCGGTCACGTTCCTGCGCATCGCAGCATCAGCTAATTCATAAAATATGAACACAAATGTGCTTTAAGCATCTTTTGCTCAACTGCAACTCTACCACATGCCAGGGTGTGGGTTTGAATCCAGTCTGTATGGATTCTGAATGTTCTGCTCATGTTTGTGTGGGCTTCTAAATGCTCTAGTTTCCTCCCACAGTCCAAAGACATGTGTTTCACTTTAATGAACTATTCTGATTTGCCTGTGGTGTGTTTTTGTGTGTGTTTGGTATCCCCTCCAGGGTGTGGTTTCATAGCCCAGCTATGATTGCAGGGTTAGTGGGTGAATGGACGGATATGGATACATATAGATCATAATATGGGAAAATAAAATGTGAAATTCTAAAAAAAGTTATTTTTATGTAACTATGAGAACATAATATATGCGCAGAACACGCATTTACACCGACAACAGATTGAAAATTAATTGTCAGCACTGAAGTTTGCTAAGAACAAATAGATATAAACTGCATACTGTGGGCAGCGGCAGTTCATATCATAGAAAATGTTTCCCACACATTTGGGAACTTTGGACAGAAATGGGCTGCTGGTTCATCATACGATGTTTTATCAAAATAATAAAACTGTCTCTAGATTATTAAACCAGATTTTTAGTTAATTTTTTCCAAGATTACTATGCATTTCTCATGTTTAGTTGCAAAATTTGGTTGTGTCAGGTGCTTGCTGAGGTTATAAATCCACCTCTGTGTGAGGTTTTGTACCCTGCGCTACTGACAGTGATTTACACATTTATACTGTAAAACAGGGTAATTTTTACTGTATCGGTTTAGCATAGCACCTACAGCAGGGTGTGGGGTTTCGAACCTCTGTTTTTCAGCCCTGACCGCTGACAGCCCTGACCGCTGTGTCACAGACAGGGTGCAACCTCCAGCACTCACCGACCCCTGTTTGAAGTCTCCTGAAGGTCTGCGCTAAGAGCTCGGCAGAGAGAGGAGAAGCCCATCGTTTCCATTGTCAAACGGAGTGTAACAGCATGATGTGTGTGATGGGGGCGTCCCAGGGAGCCTTCCGTCTGCTCAGGCAGCCTCAGCGTCTGATGGCATTACGCTCCATCAGTCTTTTGCCAGCTGTCCGGGCCAGGGTATCTCTGTTTGTCAGAAAGGAACGGCGCTGATTTGTCTGTAAATTCTCCTCACCTGTGTCTCGCTCGCCTGATGACATCACTTGTGGAAGTAGCCGTGGGTTTTTGGAAAAGTATTGACACATCCAATGTTCTCAACTTCTACCTACATGAGAAATGTGATCAAAGTGGAAAGCGCTGCACTGACTGATGCCCCCTTTCCCACCCTGCCTGTCATCCCCTCCCCTGCACCCAGGCGTCGGCAACCTCCCCCTCACCCGTCCTCCCGTATACTTTGAACTCCTTGTCGGAGCCCTGTGATGACGCCCCAGTGAATTATTAACAGCACCGGGCTCGCGCCTCCAGCACACGAGTGGAGGAGATGGGATTTGAGTGAGACAAAAGACTGAGGTTGAGCTGCTGCAGCAGGATGGAGGATGTGGACCTTGCCACCTTCCCAGAATGTATCAGCGTGCCCTCAGTGTCACCACTTCACGTCAAACACACATCTTTGAACTGCAGGGGGGGAGCCGGAGCTCATGGAGGGAATCCAAGCAAACACAAGGAAAACATGCAACTCCGCACAGACTGAGCCAGTTGAAACTCATGCCCAACCATGCAGCCCAGGAGATGTGTGGCACCAGGGCTACCAGCTGTGCCACCATGCTGCCTATTTATGTTAAATGCATCCACGTATACTTGAGGAGTTGTTCTGTATTTTTGGTTTTGGTGAGTTATTCACCTTCTCCCACAGGACTCCGGCACACACCCTCCCAACATCCTTCAGCATCCCCCTGCCCCCCAACCTCAGTAGTCTCCCTCGTCTTGGTCCCAGCTGGCTGTTCAAAGACATTCCGCTGCAGCTAATGACAATGGGGACCAGGGGGCCGGGTTGACCTAGGCCCCGCCCCCTCTCTACACTCCCCCCCCCCCCCCAAACCCTCCAACCCAAGGGCCTGGGAGTGACATGGAAGGGGGGTATGGGACGGAGGTGGGGGGGGGGCACTCCAGGTGGCAGGACCACTGGGAGAACTGCAAGTCATGAATATATGAATTGCAATATAAAGTGATGAGGGCAATGAATTCAAATTGAATTATGTGTGTTAAGCAGTGAGAGAGAGCGCAAGAGAGAAAGAGAAAGAAAAAGAGAGGGGTGGGCAGCGAGGGGGTCGTACACTCACAGCCCTGTCCCATTAAAGGGGGGGGCTCCCATGTTGAGGGAGACAGTATTAAACACACACACATGTGTGTCACCGTGTCTCCATTCGGTGAACAAAAAGGCACGTTGCAGGTAGGGCAGCTAGAGGTGAGAGCGTGTGCAGCTGTCCATCTCCTCCCCCTGGCCTCACCCTCCTGGATAACTGGGGGTAATAGGGGTGGAGAGCAGCAGGGGAGCAACCCTGAGGGCAGTTCCAGAAAGAAAAGGTAGCTCCACCCCCTGAGCACTGGGGGCTGGAATTAACACTGAGTTCCCATACACACCTGTCCATGTGGGGTCATTGGCCTCCCACTGGTGGGGAGGGTGGAGTAACGGTTCCACCATCCTTACAGAGATTTTGATAAACAAGTAGGAGCCTCTTTCTGCGTATGAGTGTATGAAAATGATAACCACTCAACACCGCGTAGCCTCCAGCTGGGACGGCCACGTTCAGCTCATTATTACTTCTCCGCCGCGGGGATGGTGTCATTTACCGCAGTAAATATCATTTTCCAGCAATTTGGGGTGTTTTCCCACTTTGGGCTGTTTCATTTGTTCTGGATTCTTGCGACAGTGAGGCGAATAGGAGCATAATCGGATGGGACGGCTGAGGGTCACACTGAGGATGAGGAGCTCCTGCCGACAGGAGCCACACGGCCAGGGGACACCGTGCTTGGTCACACGTTATCTTCATTACGTGTGTTGCTCTGTGTTTACACGGCCACGGAGAGCTAACGGGACACAGGTGGACTCCTGTCCTCGGTCATCCTCTCTTCTCAAGGCATCATGGGACAACATACAGCCCCAGCACAGAATTACCAAGGGCAGTGTGTCCTCCCGAACTGGTCAGGGGACCAGGAAAGGAGTCACATCAATTGCTGGATCTCACTCTCCTAGCCAATGCTGACTCCTCAGCCCTTCAATTATATTTATTCATATAGCTGATACTTTTAGCCAAAGCAACTTACGCTGAGGGTAATGTTTACCAGAGTAAGCATTTTTACCAATGGTAATATAGCAGGAGGTGAGATCAAATCAGAGTTTGCTGAGTTCAAAGGCAGCAGTTCTAACTACTACATCACCTGCTGTCGCTGTCTAACTTATGGATGGATGTCTGAAAGAAGAAAGGCATAACCAACACACACGCGCGCGCACACACACACACACACTGGCTGAGACGCGTGGCTGTAGCTTTAAGAAAATGTTTCCTGCAAGCAGTCAAAATGGAACAGGATCACAGAGGGGTGTATTTATACATTTATACTGTTCTGTTTATACATTTGTCACCATGGCAACTTACAATGATGGGTTTGTATACTGCACTACTTGGACTGTTTTATCCATTTGCAAGTTAAATTTTGCTCTATCAAGTGCCTTGATCAAGTCTAAGAAAGTGGGGGGGTTTCAACCTGAGGCACTCTTACCACTGTATACTGTATATCAGACATACGTGGCCATATTCTGAGTATTACTTGTTTAATTATGTATATTTAATCCATCCATTATTAGTTTGACGTGTGAATTTCGACCAGGTCAGGTTGACTGCTTTTATTAAGATGCTTTGCTCCCGCGGTGCAGGCAGCTTGGCTCCGGTCCTCAGGAAGACCAGTGCACTCCACGGGAAGCAAGGAGAGTGTGTGATGGTGGTGCATTGGTTGCCGATGGGGGACCCAGTGGGGTGGCAGAGGGTCCGGTGGAGTGAATTGGGGGCACGAGCCGCCATGGCTGGGGGTGAGAGGGGGGCAGATTAGGAGGTGTGAGACAACAGATGGGGGCGTCTAAAAAAGCCACCTCCGCACATGCACGGCAGAACAGCAATGGGGGGACGGACACCGCTGTGGGTGGGGGTGGCAGGAGGAAGAGTGGGTGTGAACTTGAGGGGGGTGTGCTTGCTGGAGGTTGTTAAAAGTCAAAAAGGAATACATTAATAAACAGAAAAGGGGAGACTTATTGCTGTACTTCCTGGCTATTACGCACATCAGATGGGTATCTGGCTTCTGACACAGCAGGGAGAAAAATCTCAACCACTGTACTTGGTGCAACCTCCCCACAGCACCCCAGCTGTCTCACCTACATGAATAGGGCGACAGATTATCATGCATTGTTACCTTTCTCATGGTTAGCTCTTTCAGAGGAGGGTGAGGACAGTCATGTTGTCACCTTGTCCCACACCGAAGGAAACCAACACCCTCTACTGAAGGGCCAGAAGGGAATATGCTCCAGTACGGGGAAGTCAGTGGCAACAAAGATAATAAAAATGACGATTATAGTAGATGCATGCATAATGAAGATGTATTAAAAACGTGGCTGGTCAGCCCGTCTTCAGACGCATGGGCCTACGGTTCGACTGTGGCCTCATCCTCCCTGCTCGTTTCCAACAATTTTGTTGGGTCGGATCCCCCCAAAAAGGCGGGTGTCTGTCTGCATCTCCTTGGCCACCGTGATCCAGCGAGGGTGCTTGGGGGGGATGCAGAGATTGACAGCACTTGAAAGGGCGGTTCAAATGCACATTTGTTTGCCACACCGGGCCGTCAACAGCATCACGCTACGGGACTCAGCTGCCCCACATTCTGCCGCCATTCCTAATTTATATTCCACAAACCTGGTTTGCCATGACTTTATAATCACAACAGATTTTTAATGATATACTTATGAGCTACAGCTAATAACACCATGGCAGGCAGCAGGGAGCATAATGTTTGGCATTATCTCCTTGCAGTCAAAAGACTTGGGTTCAAATCCTCCTTCGTGCTGCAGTACCCTTCAACAAGGTACTTACTGTGAAATGATGTAAAAATTGCCCTGCTATACAAATTGAACATTCTAAGTTTCTTTGTAGTAAAGTGCCAGATAAATTATAATTATTAATCATAACCACATGCATGTGAAGTGTTGTGATGGTTATCGTTATAAGTCATTTTTTGTGATGGATGTTGGGTTATAAAAAGAAGTTGAGGTTTTCAGCCCAATAACGACAGAATGGAGTGACGGTGACATTTTGTGTCCAGCGGCTGCAAGGACACAGAGCGCCGCTCCTGTCTGTCACGTGGCTCTCGCGTGTAAAGAATGAACCTGACATTCACGCTCTCCCCCTTCAGCCAAGCATCCCATGATGCATTGCTCCCTTCATATTGGCACATACCTGCCAAGCCCCTGACATTTACACACATGCACCCACCTGCTAACTCATACACACACAAGCGCACACACATGCACACATGCTCATCATGCTGTTACATAAGGTTAGATAATAAGATAATAAAGCGGTTAAGAATGATGGATGGATGGATGGCTGGATGGAAGTCTATTTGAGGACACTTTTATAAACACATTACTATAAGCTGCGCTCTGTGTCACCAGCGCAAAGTCAACACTTTAGTCTGTTAGTTTAAGATTTGGACCAACCAACAGTCTTTATATCCATCCATATGATGATATTATATTATAATGTGCGCTTCAGAGTGACAAGAGGACAAAGGACAAAGGGACAAAGTATAAAATTCTGCAGTAAACATTCTGCCCAGAGTGACCAGAGCCAACCAAAATCATCTTAATCTGACCAGGGTCCCTGGCTGGAGACCTGGGGGGTGGCAGCCATTCTTTATGTCAGTGTCATATTCGCTGGTCCCTGTGCCATTTAACCATCTTTAGGAAGGCAGTTTATTTCATTCCCAGCCCCATACAGGTGGGGTCCCACTGTTTTCCCTTTGATTCTAGGCAGTGGGGCTGCATCAGGTGAGCGGTGGGTGGAGCTAAGCAGAAAGGGGTGGACCCACACCTTAGTGTCCCATCCTCCAGATGGTCCTGGCTCAACAGGTGCTCACAGGGTTGTGGGGAGTGGTGAGAGGCCTGACATCTGCCGCCCACACACTCTTCACCCCCTCCCAGCAACAGACAAAACACACAGATGCGCAAACACACATACACTCAAACTCCAGATGACCTACAGTGTACCCTTCACGTGATACTCAAAACACACACCCACCAACATGAATGCATACACACATTCTACGCTTAGATTTGTTTATTTAGCTAATGCTTATGCTTCAAAGCAACTTGGAATAATGTACATGTTTATACAGCTGGGTGATGTCTACTGTATTGGGGTAAATACCTTGATCAAAGGTGGTAGAGCAGGAGGTGGGATTGAAACTTATGTCCTTTCAGTGCAAGGAAGCAGTTCTAACTACTATGCCACCTGCTTCCCCCCACCAGCTGTCTAGATGTTTTACTGCATCCACTGCATAGTTGGGATGGGATTCAAGTGTCCTTAACCGTCTGCAGGATGAAAGGCAGAATGGTTTCCAAATGATGTAAACATGCATGTATTTAATAATGTCCTTTATAATGGGCTGCTCTGTGAAATCAAAGCGTGTTTTGAATGACCCCCCTTCACCATTGTGAGGACCCACTTCTGCATTCAAGATGCTCCTCTCCGTAAGTTTGCGACAAGGAGCCAATTGTGCCACAACCTCGGCTTTGCAACCGCGTGCGAAACGGCACCATTACCCCAGAACATGATGCCTGGCACCGTTTAGGCCACTCGCGCCGTTTGTTTCTCAGAATGCTTCTCGTAAGCTATATGTGTGGAGAATGCGATTTAATGAGCGCCTCGGTTTTTAGTGAAAAGCTGCCAGCTAAATCTCGCACTATTTGTGTCATGCAAACATCTCGTCCATATGCCTCTCGCAGTGATGCTTCCCGGGCGGGAAAACAGATTGGCCCGAGGAAAGACGCGGTGAAATCTGGATGTTTGTGAAAACATCTTGGGAATGAATTGTGAAGGGAAAGGATGAGGTATTAAGATACCCTGTACATGGTGTAAATTTAGTGTATAATTGCAACTACGGTACATTCAGTGTGACATTGTTTTAATGACATGTCCCTTATTTGGAAATCATTTCAAACCTCCGCCAACCTCCAGCTCCCCCAAAGCATGGTTCCTGACATCCATACCTGCCCTCCTGAGTGTGAAATAATGGGATGGCGTTTGCCATATTTTGTGGACAGGAAATCAGACGGGTGCTTCAGCTGTCCCCCTCTGCCATGTGCCTAGTGCTATACATATGCATGAACAACGTAGAGATTTAGCCGCGGAGCAGACGGTGGAGCGGTCGCATATGTCGGCTGCTTCATTAGCAGCAGAAGCGTACGGTTAAGTTGACGCCGCGTCCGCTGTTAAGACTTCACACCTGCTCTCCGGGGCCTGATGGAGGAGGCAGCCGTCCACCGGGGTGTCGCTGGGGTCCGAGAAGGATGGCCGCTGACCCGTTTCGGAAAGCCTCGCTTTCTCTGCAGGAGTTAAATGGTTAATCCCCTCATTACGGGGCTGTGGAGGGCGGCGTGGGGAGGCGGAGGGAACGCATGGGTCGGAGGGGGGTTGACAGATGGCATATGGAGTGCACCGTGGCGTGGGGGTGGGCACAAGGAGAGAGGGGTGCTTTTTAAATAGGCCCGTGCTCACGCTGGGCCGTTTGACCGGGATTACATTAACCAGATCAGCACTGTTGTCATCACGGGAAACTGAGGAAAGAGCCGCAGATGAGGCTTTCAGATTCTCGCAGAGTGTAATTTTACTCTGTTCTTATACCACGTTTGTACCCGAAACCTCAGGCCTTATTCTGCACACCGGTTCCTTGTTGATCCTTATTGATTTGTTGTCAATTGGCCTGTGGCTGGGTGGGAAGGGGGGTGAGGATGCTGTTTACATTGAGCTTAAGTGAGTGGAAATGAGGGGCGGGTCAGAAAAGTGAGACATCAAGAAAGAGGTCAAGGGGTCACGACCTTCAGCGGATAGCTGGATATGGACCCTTGGCGTGACCACATCGTGCAGGGCCACCGCCCCTCTTGCTGCCCTCAAGGCGGCGATTGACCTGATTGACTGAACCTTCAAAAGCGAGAGTGACCTGCTTGCAGTGCTTGTAAATAATAATTTCTATTATATAGACACAGCAAGTATAAGAAATATTGTATTTTCATAATCTTACATTATTCATAACGCATACTGTATATGAACATTACATATGTACAGTACACATATTTATACATTAATAACCAAAAACAGAATGAAAATAAACTTAATAAGCTTATTTTTAAGACTGATGCTTATTAACGGAAGAAATAGATGTATTTATGGTACTATTTACTTGCTACAGTCTATTTTACAGACAATATTGCCTTCTACATGTCATATCATCTTGTACGATACGGTGAAAGATCTTGTTTGTTTATTATTAAGCAAGGATTTTAACCTTTTTTTAAAAATGCAGTTTTTTTTCTGGTATTAGTTGCTAAAGTTTGTACCCCCAAATTTTGGCACCCCCCTAAACTTAGGTTTCGCTAATTATAAAACTGACCCTCGCTTCACCTCTTGACACAGCACACACTAACACACAACCGCGTACTGTGTCGGAGAAACAGACGGGGCACCACGACCGCTGCTTCAGCAGAGGAGTGTGACGGCGGCCTGCCAAGTTACAAAGGACTTGCGTTGACCTTTGACCTTCAGGTCACAACCCTTTCGGACAATTTTCACTAAGCCGACCTCCATTATAGGGACCAGTTCTCTTCAGTGATGTGGATCCAACAAACCCGCATTATAGCTGCACTGAGACTGGTATGCATATTATTTCTTATGACATATCCAGCTATATATTATCATTAGGTTTGAATGACCACAGATTTATTTATTGATTCAGTTATGATGCTACCCTTGAGTCAGTCTCCTCCATGGCCACACACCGCAGAGATGCCATAAAAAACGTGATCAATACACATGTAGATAGGCTTGACGGATGATAGCTCAAGCCACAATGAATTAATGGAAGCATCCCTCAAGGTGGGGTCTGATGTTGATGTTAGTCTTGCTGAGTAATTGGCTGTGTTTAGCGACTGGGGTGTGTGCATACAGCAGGAGGGGCACGAAGAAAGGGGAAGGGGGTCTCGTTTCACGAAGGCCCTCTGGGTAAACCTCAGCCACACACACTTCCACTGAGCCAGGGTTCACAGGACTATCTGCAGCCCCCAGTGACCCCTGGGCCACTTAAAGACAGCAATACACACACACACACACACACACACACACACACACACACACACACACACACACACACGTCCTCCAGACGTAAGCCAGACGCTGGCACCCCAGGCCCCAATCAGCTTAATAAGAGGCAACCTGTCCACCCAATGCCTGCTGCTGCTGCTGCTGCTGCTGCTGCTGCTGACCGGCCACGTGTGGACTAATACCCTCATAATATACACTCGGATTATCCCGAAAATACTGCTTTTTTCCACAACAGACTTTGAACAGTTCGTTACAAGTGAATAGCATTAAATAACATGCAAACCTTCAGCTCACATACTGTCTACCAGAATTTCACACACTTTCACCAGTGTGTCACCAGTGTATTTTATTAACCACAACCTAGATAGACGCCTTTGACCAACTCTGCTTACAGTGTTAAGTTTGTATAGGAAGTTACTTCCACATTTTTATAACACTGGCAGGAAGGAGGGATGGCTAATAAATATGGTTAATAAAGAAGAACACACTGAAGCCAGGAGTCTTTTCACCTGAGGAATAAGGCTTACATCTTATCTTGCAACGCTCTTATTGATTTGTGAGATGATCAAAATCAGGCTGAACTCTGAGATGAAGGTTTGACTGTGGTCAATGCAACTGGTCCATTACTATCTATCTATCTATCTATCTATCTATCTATCTATCTATCTATCTATCTATCTATCTGGGCTTTCCACAGCTTTCAAAAAACTATACCATAACTGTGGAACAGCACAATAGAATCTGCACAAAAGAATCTGGATATTGCTGATAGAGCATCACTTTCTGCTGCCCTGACATATGAGTCCTACAACATTGTACTTCTGGGATGAACCATGGACAGGGAGTCATCCGCTGGCTCAGGCTTTCACTGGTCTGCAGGACTGGCAGGAGTGTAGGACTGACCTTCCTCAGCCAGCAGAGTAAGCGGTAGGTTCAGCTAAAGGGACCGAGCCTGAAGGCTATTGTTCTGCAGCAGTGCGCCATCGAGGGTTCCTCTTTCCTGCAGTAGCGCTGCGTTTCCTCCACGTGTCCCTCTGTTTTGACAGCTGCATTGTTCGCCTTGCTTCCCAAACAATTGTTGTTCCGCTGCATCTGCCAGTGCCCGGCTATTGTGCCCAGCCGCACTACATAAATAGGCCTCCATTAGGACAACATATTTTACGTAACAACGTGATTGGCCAGGCGGCTCCTGTGACAGCACCTGCCCCACACATGCTGGCGTCCTTTGACGGGTCAATAGACAAACTGCTCTCAAATTTCACACTCTATAAATAGCTGACATTGTGCGGCCCCGTTCCCTGAAACATAATCACCTCCGTGTTTATTAAAGCCTGCCGAATAAATACTTAAAAGCTGGCACATGAATGGGTAAAATGTCTTTTGGGGTCTTTGGGGGGCACATGTCCACTGTGTGCTCGATGTGCCACCTCACCAGGAGGGGGTGGGGTGGACTTCGGACCATGTCCTACTACGGTGCCTTGCTTTCTCCCAGGCATGTCGCAGGACATAGCTGATGTCTTAAGACTGGAAGTGTAGTTCCTTCGTGGGCAGGAAGTGCAGAGCGATCATTGGGTAATGAAGGCCAGTCTGCGCGCTGGAACCAACTGCAACCAATCTGTTCCTAAGGGGAACCATGTGGTCACCTGGCACCCTGCTGACATGGGTCCAAAAACAGGCGCCGCGATGAGTCCCGCAGCCGCCAAACTCATATCCTTTCAAAAACAATAGCTCCAGACTTAACTTTGGCCTTTGCCCTTTGACTCTTGCCCCATGTAAGTCTGTACAGATGTGTGGCTCCAATAAATACCATCCACTTCACCTTTTCAAAGGACAAAAACTGAAGAAATCCTCAAGCACGGCTTTAAACATAAAATACGAATGCTTTTGCCCGCACAATCCAGCAACGTGCATTCAAATAAGAAATGCAATAATAAAAGTACAAATAATCATTATTCTAGCCATCGTGATCATAATAATCCAGGATCATAGCAGTGTTTAAAAAACAGGAAGCAGGCAAATCTATTACCTTGTCACACACTAAAAGCTACTCTTAATCTGCTCACGAATGCCATGGCTTAAGAACCGCAGCCAATTAACCACACACAAAAACAGGAATACATTTTACTATTGATCTCTCCCTCCTGCTCCCCAAGGTATTTGGCCTGTGTGTGTATGATTATGAATATTTTAAAAGCGCATTTAACACGGTGAAGACAGTCTGCCTCGGAGGGGGATTCGCGCCCACTCTTCAGCTAATGACCCTGGGCACTTCCAGCAAGCCTCTTCATATTTTAAAGGAAGTCGATAGCGCAGCAGCACAGTCAGCATCATTGAGATTCAAACAGATGCCATGGGACCGCAACAAAAAAATACACATATATATATAATAATTAATAACACGCGTGCCTAACAATTCTTCCTGTGATGTAGCTGAGTATTAATCCTCTTCCTCATGCCCCCCCCCCCACAGGGAGTAAGGAGTAAAGACAGGAAAGAACAAGCACCGAGGGCAGCCAAAGTGAGACCCTAATGGTGAACCCGAAGTCATGGTAAACGTGACAGATGCAAACCCAGCACTGTCTGAACCCGGAAGAACATAGAACTGGGGAATCTGTACCATGGTCCTCATCACTCCAGGCCCCGCTTTACATTCATCGGTCGGCATGTATTGCATTGGCAGACACGTGTCTGCAAGCTGACATACAGTGGTTATTAACTTGTGTTCAGCTGACATTTTTTTCCAAACAGTTCCACATACAAAAGTTCCTTTCACAACAAAACACACAAAGGCATGCAGTTGCTAAGCCTGGGTCCCCCCGGTTTCAGACAACGGGAGTGGAAGAATATTGAAATGGAGCTCGTCCAATGGTGGCAATGGACAGGGGGTTGGTTGGGTGTAGAGGAGAGCATGTCAAGCTGAGTGCTGCAAAGCCAAGTGAGATGGAGGGAGCCACACTCGGCCCCCCAGACCAATGTGTGGGCCCCCAGCTCCGTGGTGAGCCTTGAGCCGCCTCTGTCACTTCCCAGGGAGGCCAGACAGCATATGGCGCCGTCTCCATGTGAACACACCACCAGCGCAGCGTGACAGGCCCGCGATGCTGCGCCGGAGACGAGTGCCGGCGGTGGGGGGGAGCGGGGCGGCCTGCGGGCGGGAGACTGACAGATGTCAAGCTGTGAGCCAGGAGAATGAGGGGGAAAATGAAATCAGACTCATATGTGAGACAACAGATGTACGATCTGGGTGGTTTATTTTTCTCTTTAAGATGTGAGCTATCATACGCATTATTTTGGTCGTTCGGTAAGAACAGATTCTGCCGCTTCTACAAAAATTCCATCGGATGTGCATATATGCACAAAAAATTCCATGAAAAATTCACTAAAATAACACGTGCGGCATCTTATTGCATGTACAAACTGCAGGAAAACATGCATCACATGGACATCTGTCTGCAGTACATGACTACATGCTAACTTAAAAGCCCTAAACAGTTTCAGTATTCGATCTTTACAGGGCCAGCAGTAACATCCAGCTTGTAAACTCCTTTGCTAATTGGCTGGATAAGTCCAATGTGTTTGTCTTCCCCGGTCAAGCTATATCCGGTAATGTGAGGAAACCAAAGGAAAACAGATCAATAAATCATCTGAGGAGTGGTGGCCACAGACTAGTTTTATTGAAACCTGAAAAAGCAGAGAGAACAGGCTTCTTTGTGAGTAAGCAAGCTGGGGGGTAACAGGGACAGAACATAGCTCCTCACCTCATATGCCCCCCTCTCCCCTGAAGCCCTCAGGCTCCAGCCATTTCTGTCCAGGCTCAGTCCTCAACCATGAAACCGGTAACAGCCAATGAGATCGCTCACATCCCCCAGATGATTTTTCCGCCGACCTCCGCTATGCTGTCGCTCTCCATTTTGTCAGGAACACGGTGGTACCCCATACTGCTCCCATACCTCTGGGGAAGTGCTCCATTGCACCCAAAACAGGAGCATTTGTAAAGCACCAGCTGGCTTCACCCACATAGGTAAACTGTATTCCCAAATACTGCATTCCATATTTTTCCAGCTTGGAGAACGTCAAGGGTTCTCTTCAGCTACCTTGAGAAGCAGCTTGGTTGCATCTCTCCTCCCCATAACTTTTGCCCCTATCCAGCAAAGTCTTATACACACAAACAAATATGCATATTACTGGCACTGTCAACATGCTTAAGATACTCGATGGGCTTTTTTTATTTCCTTCCTGTGTTTCCCACATCCACCCCAAGCTGTGATTCGGGAGCCGACGGTGGCATTCGCAGAAGGAAATGCTCCGGCATGTGACAGGTCCAGTGTCATATCAGCAATATGTGTTTCCTGGTCCCATGTGGCGGCGATCACTTTTCCCCCTGCCAGTGCACATATGTTCGGGCCACAGAACAGTTGGACGTGGCCGTGGGCTAAACTGGGTCAGTCCACCACAGATGGAACAAACTCCCAGCGGGTCATCCACGGTGGAAAAACGCTACTTTAGAATCCTTACCCAAAATCATCTGTTTCCCTACAAAATTCTCTCTCCCTGGGAAGGAAAAAAAAAACTTCTGGAACGCCAAGAAATGGCAAAATCACTCAAAAATAATGTGAATTCCAGAGTTGTGTTTCCTGCAGCTGGGTTAATCTAAACCACCCACAACTTCTGCGGAGTCGCCAAGATTATCTGAAGAACCACATTTATTGGATGTGACTGAGGATATCTTCATAAGCAAACATCCTTCGGGACAAATGTATGTATAATCACCTAAAGGAAAAGTATACTCTAAGGCTTGGCAAAGGCTTTGGGAGTTTTCCCAGGAAGGCAGCATTTGGGACTTTACACTGCAGATATTTTAATTAACAGTGTGGGTAAAAAAAAAATCACAGGTTTTCGCACAGATGGGCGGCATTATGCATCAACGAAGTCCTATTCGAGTCCCATCAAGAATGCAACACAGTCGTGGTCCAAGAACCACACACAAAGCATGTTTTAGACTCCCTTCGTCTTCTGTAGAAAAATGAGGAGCAAAAGCCTTGTAATCCAAACGTGCAAGACAGTATTTTGTGTATTTTACCCTTGAAAAAATCTGTTAAATCCGTTGCTGCATGTGTTTTTGCAATGGTATAAAAAAACTGGAAAATTTGTTCACAATTCCAACGATGCAGCCCTTGCTGAAAAAAAACTGGAAGCAGTGCAGAAGCAGGCACTGTACTTGACCGTGGAATGGTGCCATATGCTGATTGTCCTTCAAAGAACCGTGCCAGGAAGGCTTGTGTTTGATCCAGCTTTGGTAATGCCAGCTAGCATCGATAGCACCAGCTCAGAGCGCAGGCACCAACAAACAGTGATGGCTGCCAACTAACGCTGAAACCACAGCTTCAAACGTAGTGCTGCCCAACAGCGACCGAGCCAGAGAACCGCCACTGGGCCATATAGCAGCGACAGAGAAGGCTACTGGTGTTCCTTCCAGCTATGGGCGGCAGTAGTGGCTGACAATGATCATGGCAGCCAACTGCAATGGTGGCAGCTAGCGGCAGGAGCGTTAGCCTGTTAAACACATGGGTGGCGTGAGACAGCCCCCGTGTTTACCGTGCTGCATTGCCTGGAAAGATGTCAAGTTTGCAGCTGCAGCTTGGAATTATTCATTGCCCCTGCCGCGCGCCCGGGAGAGCCACAGGTAGTTGATGAAGTGGCAGTGCCAAGTGGCCCAACTGGCGAAGACAAAGCGCAGCTGCTGAGAGTCAGCGTGGCCAGATGCCGCCCGACGTGCCATGTGTTCCAAGCAGGGCAAACGGGGGGAGTGGGGCTCTTGCCAAGACGCTCTCATCTGGCGCCAAGTCGACACATGTTCTGGCACGCCGGTGGGTTTCTGCTCCTGGCTCCCTGTCTCCGTGCAGAAGGACGGGCTCTTTCCTTGCCTCTGATGCTTCCTGGGCTCTCTGTTCTGATTGGAACGGCACCATTGCCTGCCGCACTGCTCCACCAGCGGTCCGCTAACCCATTGCCCACTGACAGACCGAGAGGTGGGCCTTGGTTGACTGAACCTGTATCCTCGTTGACATATTTCAATCAGGTCCAGAAGCATCATCAGGTGGCCAGTCTCCTACAGGTCGCGGCGCTGGTTCTGCCAAGTGAAAAGGCGGTCCCCGGTGCCATGGCGCCACTGTTCATTTGCAGGTCGTTTTCAACGAAAACGCTGCCTGGCAAATTTTCAAGCACTGCGGCAAAAATCCCACAAAAGAAAAATCCTTGAATCCTCATTTAGATAACACTGCATCGAGATAATGAAAAGGCCAGTTTGTGCCGCCAATCGCTGTGCCAACATTTTTTTGAGCAGAAACCTCTGCTAGGATGGAGGCTGTAGCAGAAGATGCTCGCTTGCGTGACGTGTCCCGGGGACTGGTCTTTGACTATACTATTCCTCGACTGCAGGGGAGTTTCTGAGCAAAAAAAAAAAAAAAACAAGCCAGGTTCGCAGGAACATCCCATCCTCGCCTGCAACGCGGGGGTTCGAGGACGTGAAAACTTTTTGAACGAGTGCCATGTCTGAGCAATCCTTATCTGAGGACCGCGAGTGCCAGCTGGTGGCTGTGTGTGCCCGCACTGTAAGCCCGTGCCAGAACGAGTTGGCACGCCGCAATCTCGGCAAGAATGTTCTGGCAACAAACCGCCTCTGTAGTGCCTTTGCAGGTGCCCCTCTCTTGTGTCTCTGCTATTCAATGTCTCCGTTGAGGTGACATCTTGTTCAGCGCAGACCCAGAGACACTGAAGAAAAAAAACACCATCACTTCTGTTTGGTTAAAAATAACAATCAGGTTTGCAGTGTTTTCACTTGTATTTCATCATTATTTTTATGAATATTTTAAGAATTCTGTATAACCCTAGAAAGCTGTCAGTCTGGTGACCTATATAGTCTCCTCTGGTACACACGCAGGGGAGACCCATGTATGTAATACAAAGATATATATATATATATACGTTTTAGAAACAATATACATGTCATATTAATGTCACTGAAGCTCACGTTCTTTAAAAAGAGCATTGGCTCCTTCATCCAAACCATAATGTTTCCAGAGAACACACCATTGATTTTACAGATTTATTACACCAAGAATTGTAGAAATATCGGTATCGTTACATAAAATAGTAAAACGAGCAAAAATGGAACAAAGTCAACAATATGCCATGTGTAAACGCCCTTATGTACTTCCCATGGCGGAACCCTGTGTGCTCGAGTTCCGGTTTCCGTCCGAACCGCTGACGCGTCGGACCGCGCGCTACACAGAGGAGGGGGGACCATTTCGCTGCTGCTCAGGTGAAGTGAACAGAAAGGACGTTTGGTTTAAAGGCTTTGAGAGCCACTTGTGGGCACGAATTGTTATAAATTGAATTGTTATAATTATTGCCGGTTATGCTATGATATGATGGCGTTTCTTGAGTAATTGCATGTTGTGAAATTTTACTCGTCGCCGAAAAGTTGGAAGATTGTGTGAACTTGAACTTGTGAACTTAAGCCATCTCTGTGTTGATGACGCTTCATAGCTAGGATTTATTTCGGTCCTTCTCATACATAACCTGCAAACCGACACTTCTCTATGCAATAGATAATAGGGTTTTTTGTATGTACAAAAGCAACATGAAATAAGGCTGACGAAAACCGGTTTCTATCAGTTATGACTGTGCCATTCAAGGTTGAGTTCATATTAATATTTGGTGAAAATAGCTGTGTAATTACTTTCCAAACCATACATATGATGAGATGGTCCTGCAGGTGGATCTGCTTTTTGTGAATTTTCATCTTTAAAAGTACTAATATCTGAGTTCTTACCTATTATTATTATGAGTCATCTTGTGTAACACCAAGTCCCCTGTTTCCTGTTTATATTTATTGCTTTATTTGACACTTTTCTCCAGGTCTCTGTTTACTGTGATGTTTGCAGACTAAACTACTTACCTGTTTATACAGCAGGGAAGATTTTACTTTATCAATTTAAGGAATGATGGGCAATGGCATTATAACACGAGATGTGATTCAAACCCAAAACCGTCAACTGCAAGTTGATGGCTGTAACTTCTACACCACAAACAAGGACGCCATAGCCAAAGTGGGATTCAAATCTGAATCGAGTTATGGAGTGCTTTTAAAAGCAAAAAAAGCCCTTTAAAAGCCCTTTATAATAAGAGTAGCAGTCAACAGGGAACAGTAATAAAACAGTGAGCACAAAGTAAATGAGCCTAGAAATATCAACAAAAAAAAACAAAACAAAAACAATGTTAAAGCATTAAAGATTGCAAACCAACAGCCCTAACTGCTACGCCACCTGCTGGCCTCACATCTGGTAATACTTGACCTGAAGGACTGTGACTGTGTTGAGTTGGAGACACTGTGATGCAGTCTTATGTGCACATCGGTCTTGGATTCTACAAAGAATCACAAATGAATGATTGATGAATGAGGACCCTATTGGACTTTAAAGTGGTAATTTATAAAATTTTGACACCCTGGTCAAGTACAGCTGTTTCAAGCAGCCATCGGTTGCAGATCCACTGAAGTTCGATGCAATAAAGTTCTCTATGAAGATAAATACTTCTCAGAGCCATGTCATTTGGTGTTCGGCAAATACGAGTTGATAAAAATAATTTGGAATGTTTGTGTTCAAGGTGTTTACAGCTGGGATTTTGAGGCCATTGATCAGACCCAGAACATCAGATGAGGTTTGGAAAAGCTCTTCCCTCCATACACAGGACTGTCCTCTTCTCCTCCAACTTGCGATGGATGTGCCAGGAGATGGGGAAGGGCGCGCCACAAAAGCCGCTGGGAAGATCCTGCTTCTCCACATGCGGCCACATGCTGACTAGGCTGGGTAGAGTGGCACCTGTTTTTAGCAGAGCACCAAGCTTTGGAGACAAACTTGCCATTGTGGACACCAGCGGGGGCCACAGCTACAGGGACCTCTACGAGAGCAGTCTGGGTCTGGCCAGGAAGATCACCGAGCAGCTAAACTGCCACTCCGGTGACCTGCAGGGGAGAAGGATTTCCTTTCTGTGCGCCAATGATGCATTTTACGTGGTGGCACAGTGGGCCTCCTGGATGTGTGGAGGTGTTGCTGTGCCGCTCTATTGGAAGCACCCATCTGCTGAGCTAGAGTACATCATCAACGACTCCCAGAGCTCTCTGCTGGTGGCAGGGAACTCCTACATGAACACCCTGGGGCCCCTGGCTGAGAAACTGGGACTTCCCTGCTTGCATCTGCCAGCCTCCTCCAACCTGGTTGCCCTGAAGCCCAGTGAGATGCAGCCCAACCTAGAGATTAGTGACTGGGTGGACAGGCCTGCCATGATTGTGTACACCAGTGGCACCACAGGCCGGCCTAAGGGGGTGCTCAGCTCCCATGGAAACCTGCAAGCCATGGTAAAGGACCTTCTGTTGGATTGCCGCTGGCCTCTAGAATGTTCTCCAGTGAAGTAAGAATTGTGAACAGCTTGATTGTTGTCAGTTCTAAATTTACTCACCTTTTGTTTAATTTGGTTCTGTTTAGGGTTGAGTCTTATTTAGACATCTTTTACACATTTATCTCATTCAGACAATCATTGTCTGTGCTGTTTACCTGCACTTTTATTCAAAGTAATTTACCTTTTTGTTCAGACTGATTCCTAGGCCTTTGGGGAAACAATAAGGGGAGATGGGGGGTGTCATGTGTGTCTTGGTGTACAGACTCCCACTCTCCCTGTGCTCAAACCCTTGTTCAGGTCCAGGCTCTGGTTACAGAGTGGGGCTGGTCCAGGGATGATGTTATCCTCCACACATTGCCCCTGCACCACGTCCACGGCATCGTCAACAAACTGCTGTGTCCGCTCTGGGTGGGCGCTGTGTGCTGCATGCTGCCCGACTTCCAGCCCCAGAAGGTGACACCGCCTCTCTCTCTGTGGACCCCTTGCAGTGTTTTATGCTCCTGATTTTTCAATATGGCTTCTGCCCAATAGTGACACTATGAGCAATGAGATGCAAGGGGGCAGGACAACCTGACTAGAGGAAAGAAGAGTATGAAGCTGTCTGGGGAAGTGAGGGTGGAAGGGTGGTGGCTTGGCTGTCATTCCTATCGGTTGAGTGTCAAGCGGTCTCCCTAATTGCGGCCGCGTTACGGACCGTTGGACCCGCTCATGGGTCAATACAGAACCAGGAGCTGACAGCACCAGTCCCTCCCCCCGCCCTGCAGCTCCAGAACAAGTGGGGCTGGACACATGGGACACCTCCTTCCACTGTTGCCATGTCTTGCTGATGGATTGCCCTGATGGAAGGCTTCAGAATCAAACCCATCGATTGGCGATACTGAGGAATGGTGGGGAGTGGAGTGGAGCAGTTGTGAGGGAGGTTTAAAGGCAGCGTTTGTAAAATTTCACTAGCATTTATACATTTAAATTGCATCTATTTATTTATCCAAAGCTTTTTCTGCAAGGCAACTTACAGTGTTATGATACAGTGATTTGTCCGTTTTTTTACAACTGGGCCATTTTTTTTTTACTGTATCGGTACTTTACTCAAGGGTACTGTAGCAAGAGGTGGGATTTGAACTTTTTTCCTTAGATTGTAAGAAATTACATTAGTATTTATAAATAAGGTCATACAATGATTTCAGAAACAGGGTCCCTCCATTGCTAGCTGTAATCACCATGCTACCTGCTGTTCCTATAAAATATTTGTTTCTTTTTGCAAATATTTCTTCACACAAAGATTATTTGCATTGAACTCACCAGTTGTAATGAAATATCAGTTTAGAAGCCATTCGCTTTTTGTTCTCTTGAATTTATGGGCTTTAACATCTTTGAATTGAAGTGGAAATGACTCCTTCCTCTGTTCATTCTTCATTTTTGTGTGACATGTGACACGAGTGGGCACTAGTGGCGGGGCTGTGGGTGACAGCCAGAGAATGCTGGCGAGGGCAGAATTGGTGCAGCAACGTCATAGGTCAGTGCAGTTTTCCACATACAACTGGAGGCGAAAAGCATATGCCAAGGGCAGGCAGGCAATGTCAGAATTTGTGGGGCACTGTTTGGTGTGCAAGGAAGGGGTCCAGAGTGTGAACCCCCCCCCCCCCCCCAGGTACAGTATAGCATTTTTGAAAGACATAAATTGTCTTTTTCCCATCCTGAGCTCCGCCTGCAGGAAGCGCTCCAGTGCATTTGATGGACGCATCCCAGAAGATTCGCAACCCAGACTGTAAATAACATGCCATTCAGCACACTCTGTATGTGAACAGAATGGGGTGTGTGCTGCTTAATCCCAGCTTCCAAAATATAGTTTTTTTTAACCATGCAGTTGAGTTTATGTATAAATAATAAGGCAGTAGATGAAGCTCCCAGTCCTTTCTACACACCCTCCCAGTTTAATTTTTTAGTCTGGTACCAGGTAAAATACAGAGGCATGTGTTTAGGATGTTTGGAGCTGCTGTGTGAGCACAAGGGTGTTTGGAGTGATGTGGGCATCCCGATTGGGAATGTCACATATGGGGGACTCTGAACACAGTCTCCACCCAGAGGGAGCAGGTGGTGTCTCCACCCTCAGAGCACCCCCCCCTCAAACAGCATGGTGACATGGGGCCAAAGTGGAGACCCCCCCCCTTCAGTAGTCATCTTGATGCCATGGTAATAGATGTAGCTTGTTGACATCAATGGAGTCAGTTTGAACCTTTAAAGCGGGGGGGGCTGATGGGCTGCAGGGAAGGTGAATAAATGAGAAATGGATGCCAGGTACCGTGTGCTGCTGGTGGAGGGGGTGGTGGTGATGGAGAGAGGTAGAGAATAAGAAAGACGGATCAGCAGAGAGATGCAGTGAAGCAGGAAATAATGAAACGGAGAGAGAGACTCTGTGTGTGTACAGCAGTGGCTTTGTCACTGTCCCAGGGGGACAGAGTGAAGGAGAATGTACCATTCACCTTCAGTTAATTCCAGCTTTTCTGCCTCTGTGTGCGGGATGTGCAGTGAGGCGTGAGAGACCGTCTGTGTGTGTGTGTGTGCGCACGCGTGCGTTCGCAAGGGACCTTCTCCCTCTCTTTGCCCGCGACTGTCTCTGCATGTTTATGGATCTCTGCCCATCTGTCTGCCGTGTCTCCGGGTGTGTGTTCTTGCATTCTGTGCAGAATAGGCTACCGTGTGTAGACACTTTGTGCTCGGTACTGTCAAGCGGGGCATTTGCAGAAAGGTGATGTGATAACAGAGCACCCAGAGGAAACACACATGCAGACTGTTATTATGGTGAAAGTCCATCTGCAGGCCTGATTCTGGGTATTGACCTTTGAAGGTCTTGACAAGTTCAGCTCTCCAGTGATTAAAAACAACTGTCTGCTGTTCTCCAAGCATTTGTTTTACTGTTGAGCTGCAATAAAAAGTGTGTGTGTGTGTGTGTGTGTGTGTGTGTGTGTGTGTGTGTGTGTGTGTGTGTGTGAGAGAGAGAGAGTGAGAGGGCAGTGTGAATCTGACAGTTTTATTTACATGTCAGGAGGTGATGATTTGAGAATGATTATTGTCTTGCAATCTGAGGGTTAATTTTCTTGTATGGGTTTTCTATTACCCTTGATCATGGTACTTGCCCTGGGTAGACAGAGTAAAATTACACTGCTGCATAAATGAGTACATGTACCTGGCCTTGAAGTGGAGAGAAGTGAGTATGGACACAAAGACCATGAACCTTGCAACTGACATTGTTCAAGATTAACAACAATGAAGATGCATTTGGAGAAAAATGGCCAACCTTGGTTCTCCTGGGAAAATCCTATAAAAGCAGTGAAACCTTTTGCTCATTTTTATATACAAATTTTCTTGTTAGTATGTGACTGATGTAGATAGTGATTGGAATTACTAGGAAAATAGTGGTATCAGACAGCTATTGTGGTTTAAAAAGCATCTTTGTTTCATTGCCCTCAGTCTGACGTTGGTGCATTTTTGTTTACTCTGATCTGAATTTCAGTTCAGCGAAAAAAAGCAGCAGGCAAATACATACATGTAAATGTAAATATATATCAGTTACTGCTAGTGGACAGACTCTGCAGTTGAGTTTATATGCCTCATGTCTATCTCCCCTCTCTCTCAGGTGTGGGAACACCTGCTGAGTACTGAGACGCCTCGGGTGAACGTGTTCATGGCTGTGCCCACCATCTACTCCAAGCTCATTCAGTACTATGAGGAACACTTCACCAAACCCCATGTGCAGGACTTTGTGAGGGCAGTCTGTAAAGAGAAGATCCGGTAAGATGCACATCAGAAGCTATAGGCATCTACTTGCAGAACAGAACTCAACATTCTTCACATTCAGTCTTTGTGGTGGAAAGTTCTCTGTCGTCTTGCTGAAGAACATGGAGGTTGAGCTCGAAGGGTTTGAGATTTGAGTTGTGTGTGAGCATCAGTGAGCTAAATTCATGGAAATGTCTTTTTGGTGGGATTTACCCACAGAACAGTGTAAATGAATGAGGCTTCGAATGACCTCTGGAACAGTGAAATCATATGACTCAGCTTTTATCTGCGTTGGTTAGAGAAACAATGTCTGGGTGAAGTACAGCTATGAGTGACAGACTTGCGCGTGTGAATGGGTGAGGAAGACTATCTGTTTGGACTGGTTGATGTTACGGTTACGTGTTTAGCTTGATTCAAGAAGTGTGTAAATAGCACCTCTTTGTGCCATGTTTGGTAGAACTTGGTTTTTTCTGAACTATCAGAAGTCACTAAAAGCATTCAAATTCCCCCTCCTACTATAGCATGCTTGATTCCAAATTCTTCCGTTGCTTTTATTACACAGCTGTATAAATGGGTAAATTCTGTTAGTAACTTGGTGTACAAATCAAATATTTTAAGTCAACATTGAGACTAGATAAATGAATAAAATGAAATGTGTCTTGCATGGTGCTCCAGCACTGTCGCATGTGGTTAAGATAGTGTTTAAAGGCTGGTCTCCACTACTGGGTACCATGCTGAACTGTATAAGGGCAGCTCTCACTTCTGGAGGAGTGACACATGGCTAACAATGTGTTGTAGGCTGTCACGATGGCATTGTGTGTGTATCCCACTGTTCCAGAGGACTTAGCTGCCTTGGGGTGCTAATGTACAGCTCTAACAGTGAGGGAGCCTTCCTCATAAAACTTTTATTATTGTTTTATTATGTTGCTTACCTCATGTTTTATTCCAGGTTTCAGTTTTATCCATGTGTACTACTACAAAGATTTATCTAGGATGAGTCCTTTAATCACTGTGCTACCTGCTGCTTGGTAGAAAGAGTGTTTTAACACTGACAGGTTTGTTTCTCATGCAGAAATCAGGAGTGTTTTTGTATGAAGCTAAGCAAGATCTACACTAAAATCACACTGAGGGCCCAGTCACATCCCCGTGATTTACTAGTGTGGACCCTGAGAGTGAGACCCATGTACCATATCCCCCCCCCCCCCCCCGTTGCCCAGGCTCATGGTGTCGGGTTCAGCTGCTTTGCCTCAGCCTACCCTTCAGCGATGGGAGGAGATCACGGGACACACTCTGCTGGAGCGGTACGGCATGACAGAGATTGGCATGGCTCTGTCCAACCCGCTGCATGGAGCTCGTGTGCCAGGTACTGCATCGCACCAGCTGCGCAGTATTCAACATGCATGTTCCTGTTTCATACCTAACCTGTGGAGTACATTGGCTCCACAAGCTATGGACAAAATTAAAAAGTCTTAATATGTTTTGTTCATAAATCCACTTAAGTCACTTTTACAACTAATTTCCCAGTTAGCAGAAACTTAATAATTAATGGCCATCTGTGACATGGTAACCAAAAACTGTTGGAGCAGATTGTTAATTCATTGTATAAATATGTGCAACATTTCTCACAATGTTATTGACCACTGTCAGCAACACGAGATGTGAGCTGTTAACATGGTGGAAGTGAGTTCAATTAATGTGCTCCCTCACTCATTCTGTATGGGTGCTCTTTACTGCCATCTGTCTGCTTGGCAGATAAACACAGGATGCGTTCATGTTTCAAGCAAAAATGTTACATAATTGGTGAGTAAAGAAAATACTGTTAAAATGAATAAAACTGAAAATATTCACATCTTTGAGAACCTATAACTCCACCATTGGTAAAATGAGAAGCAGATGTACCTCCCTGCTCAAAGTAACCCGAGTACCCATGAAGCACCTGTCTTATTGCTCTCACTGCACCTCATCTGTTTGTTTAATCATACTTGGTCTTTACTGTTCATACTGCATAATCTCTCCTCGACTGACCCCCCTGTACTAGACGGAGTCCTTCAAAGAACAAAAGATTTACCTACATGACATAAGTAAACACCTAAACAGGTGGCTTGTGGAATACTGCAGGACTGGAAGGGCAAAACAGCTCCTTCAGCTTCGCATAGGTGTTTGGAAACGTTGTTCGGCAACTGCGAGGAGCTATTTCCAGCTGTAGCGTTGGTTGTTTTTCTCAGAGGTGGGGCGGCAGGAAGGGTTGTAGATGCTTCAAAGCAATAAACTTGACAAGCCGAGCCCACGGTGCTGTCAAAACAACGGTTAATTTGCCCAGTTGTTTCATTACAGTGTGTCGGAAGTAAAAAAAGAAGTTTATTTTTAATCTTCATGGGCGGTTGTTAGGAGTCACTTGGAAATGGCGAGGGCGCCGCAGTTCTGCTCTCGCCCGTGGCAGTTTGCATGGCGCCGCCTTGTAAGTAGGTTAACACAAATCAATATGAGCACACAGAGCGACCCCACAGCAGCTGTTCCTCCCCATCATCAAACAGTCCTTAAAGTCGCACGCTACTTTTTCCCAAGTTTTTTTTTTTTTTTTTTTTTTCTTTTTTGGTTTGTTATTCTGGGCAAATTAAATGGATAGAGAGAAATGCAGATTTCTTTCAACCTGTCCTTTGTTGTTTTTGGAGACGCACACGTGCACGTCCTTTTCCGGTCTGGTTAGCCACCCCACCTCTGCGCCCTCCACTCCGTGTCAGTGCAGTCGAGCGAGTGACTTGGGACTGGCCTAACCCCCAGCTACAGGCCTCCGTGGGGCAGAATGCAAGCTGAATGGGGTTGTCAATTATTCATGAAGTCCGGGAGCGGCGCTCCGCTGTGACTGGCTGTGCTCATTAGGCATCGCCGCCGTGCCCTTAATTAGGGGTTCAGATGGGCATGTGGCAAAGCCTTGTTAGCGCCGTCCCTACGGCCGGGGGTGCCATTGTCTCCGTGACGGGGCTGTCACCACGGGGCCCGGCTGCATTCCGCTAGTCGATCTCCAGCTCCCTGCGCCCCCTCCATAAAACACGCACGCAGTGTTTTCCCTCTACGGCTGCCGTGCTGCCATTCCACCACTTATTATAATTTGTTGTACTTTATTTTACCGACGGTGTAGGTCTTGTAGAGGAGTTGTTTTTTTCAAGATGATCTCAGCGGAGACTCGGCTACTGACAGTATGGTTTTGACTTATTTTTAGACTGTCGCGGTTGCTTGTGCTGGATGACTTGAAGTCCCAGTCGGGATGTGAATTGCAGGCTTTGTAGTGCGTTTGCTGGGCAAGATTAACGTCACTTAGAGCTCTTAATTCCCAAGAAGCCACCGGTGTGGCCCGTGGCGTGACGCTGTGCGATTGCCACGTTATGCCCCTGGCATCTGTTCTGCTTTGTCTTAAACCGCCCTTGTTTTTGCTCCCCGCTTCCTTTCCCATTGGAATCAATGGCTTGTTTTAGTTCACAATAAAACTATGTTGCAGGAGTGATCTAGGTCTGTGTCCTTCTGGGTCATGATTAGCAGCTTGTTGGAATTGAGACCTTCCGGTTGATGGTGATCTTTGACATCACCATGACAACAGCTACCAAAAATACAAAAAGCATTAAAAAGGACCTTTCTGTCATCTTAGGTGCGGTGGGAAACCCCCTTCCTGGAGTGGAGGTGCGCATCGCCATGACCACCTCCTCCAACACCACCATTGCTGAGGGCAACTACGTGGAGACACAGGTATAGAATGCAGGAAGCACCCATCGACCAGATTCCTGTGTATTCCGTACCAATGCTTTCTGTCATTACTTCAGTTTATTTTTCTATTTTATTTGCTGTGGAAATGTTGATCTTCAGTGTAAATGAAAACAGCTGGCCTTTCTCTCTGATTGGCTGCTCATGAATCATAGGTACGGCCTGGCATGGAGGGCAAGGAGGGTGAACTGATGGTACGTGGACCCTGCGTCTTTAAGGAATACTGGAACCGGCCCCAGGAGACAAAGGAGGCTTTCACTGATGACGGCTGGTTCAAAACTGGTACAGTGCTGCAGATTCCTCCTTCTATACCTTCATTATTAAGACTCTCACACAGTTTCACAATGGGTTTGTAATTTAGTGACTTCTTAATCATACACTACCAGTCAAAAGCTTGAGTACATCTGGATGAAACCAGACTTGCCAGAGCTAAAGTGGAGAAAATGGGTGTTTCATTACATAGCGTTGAGTGATGAATCGATGAGTCAGAAATATTTTGTGAAATATTTTATTTGAACTGCAGAGTTTGTATAAAACACAATGTGTGAGCATGAGTTGTACCTGGGAGAGTGCTTCATTTTTCAGCAAGATACCAACCTGAAACATACCCCAAAGTTGTGCAAGAACTATGTAGAGAAGAGGGAACAACTCAAAACTTTAGGCAACTTGGAATAATGCCTTGCAATTAAAGGACAGGGTTCAAATCCTACCTCCTGCTGTAGTGCCATTGATCAGCATCCTTACCTTGAATTGATAGAAGGATATATTTCCCTACTGTATAGGGTATATTGTTGTAAATATCATTATCTAGCATTTAAAGTTACGTTGAAAAAAGATGTCCAGCAAAGGATGATGATGATCATAATAGTAGTAACAATAACAGAAGGGATGACAAAGAGAAACTCATAGAAATGTCTATGGTTGGAAACATTAACTTCTTGGTTTTGTGAATTGCTTTGGTTGATGTCAGTAGGTATTTATATATTTAAAAATACAAGTTTGGCTCATCTGCTACATTTCTGGGGAGGAGAAAGAGTTGAGGTTATTGTGAACGAGAGCATTGTGGGTACTGGTATACACCAGACAGGCCAGGGCTTGAAGCCTCCCGATTCCCCTTTCAAAAAAGGTGACTTTCCAGAGTAGCGAATAGAGCAGCGCCGAGTTGGACTGCATCCATCTGCGGCGATGGCGCCAGTGGTGCAGCATGGTGAACCTCGAACCTGTCACCACCCATTGGTTGTTGGCTCAGTGGCGACTCCCACACTCTGCTTCGCTCTGTCAGTGTAAATATGGTACCTGCTATCCAACTGTAATTGTGAAGATACACACTACTGACGTCATTATCAATTTATTCTTAAGGTGCGTTTTAGTGCATGTACCTTACAGTTGTCCCCCCTGTCAGTTTTAACCAACCTTTATTTTAAGTAATAGAGTTGTTGCCTTGCATTTTAAGGAGTACCCTGCAGTAGCGATATACTGTAGTGTTGAAATTTTTTCACACGGTTTGAGGTTCTTTAAAGTGTAATGAGACACAATAAAGCTTAAAAAAATTTTATTCCCAGTTCTTTCCAATTTCACCAGCTGTTTTCATCACTGACGTACATGAACTACAGGATGCTCTCCCATGATGTGCGCACGTCTTATGTATGTAAACGCCTGCATGTCGCTGTTCCATCTTTTCAAACAGCCTGAAACTTCTTACTAGTTTGTTCATAAATCAAAGCTGCTCAAGAACTTTTAGCCTGTGTGTGGAATCTCAACAAGTTATACCAGTAATCTGTATTCCAGAACTTTCTGTGTGCAGTTTCACTGTAATACACAGTACGTAAGAATGAAAAGCGTACAAATGCCCTAAATTAATAATATAATGAAGACCATAGTGCAGGCAAATAAGAATTAAAATAAAATAATAAAGCGAGGTCACTCTAACAAGACTTACTCTGAATTTACCATACTTAGCATATTATTAAAATCTTAGTATCCTTAACAGCACATCACATACTGGAGAGTCCTACTCCACTGTTGAACTCTGGTATGAGGAAGAGCAGAAACAGCAGAGGAGGTGTGGATGCTTTGGCTATGATCAAACATCTCCACTATGAGTCTGTCACCCATTGCTGAGCACTAACATGTTTGCAGGATCTACTGTACCTTGAAGGCCACAGCTTCTTCTGAAAAATGTAACTGCATGCCTTTGCATTTGTGTGTGTGTGTGTGTGTGTGTGGTTAATGCTAATAAGAGCCCCAGTTGTGTCGCTGCAGCCTGCAAAGCACAGGGGGTGTAAACAAGGCCATTATTTTCACCAGCTTGCCGGAGGAGAGCGAGTATGTGGGGTTCAGCTGTTCGCCGCTGCTCCGGCAGAACGACTGTGACTTTCCCGGAATGGATTATGTAGTTAAAAAAAAGAATCAGTAAAAATGCATTAGCAGTTTTCCAAGTGCTGCGTGAACATACTAATGAATAATGGAGACATGGTGAAAAGTGGCAGCTTCCCTGTAAGCACTGATCTGGGACTGCGCATTAGCCTTTATGCCCATCAATAAGGGCAGCTGGGTGTGTGTGTGGGGAGGACGATGCTAACAAGGCTAAGCAGTCTGTCTGTGGCACTGTCCCACTTCAAACCCCCTCCAGCTATTTGCTGTCTTTTGCATCCAAGTGCACATAGTAGCAACTTAGCTAACTTAATGACTTAATGGCATCTGGTGTGTGTGTGTGCGCATGCGTGTGCATGCGAGCATGTTTTCCTTTGTGCTCGATGTGTATAGTTATTGGACACCACGTAGCGTAGTGGGTAGAACTGTTATGCTGCTATTGAATCAACCCCCACGTAGTACCGTTACTTAAGGTACTTACCCTGAATCGATACAGTAAAATTACCTTGCTGTATCAATGGGTAAATCAGTGCAAGTAGCCTAGAGTATAAACCTCACACCTCAGTAAACAGAAAAGTTTTAGATGAATTATTATTATTATTATCGTTGTTGTTATTATTATTATTATTAGGCTGCGACCTGTTACCCTCATGCCAACCCCCCAAACCTGATTCATATTTGATATACATTTGGAAACGCACCGCCTGAGTTTGCCTAAACTTACACCCCCTTGTACTACACTTTGACCCTCGCGGTGACGTGACCACGCTGGTGGAGTCCTGACCCAGGTTGTTCAGTTTCCAGCTGAGTTTCCTCTCCTGGCTCGCACCTTTGGCTGGGTGCCAAGGGTTGGGGGGCTCACTGTAACACCCAACATTGGGGTCGAAGCCAAGCTCCCTCTGACAAAACCCTTCTGTGCCAGGACTGCTGGCAGACCTTCAGAGCGACCAGCGGGAGGCGCTGCTACCGTTCGCTTTCCCCGCTCTCGTTCCCTTAAAAATACCCACCCATCCAAATGGCTCCGCTGACCTGCTCTACTTATACCAAGCTTATTTTTGTCCTTTCTACAGGAAAGACAAAGTATTTTTTGTGGAGTTGTGCGTATCTGTCAGCAGCGGCAGGAAAAATGTTCGTTTCGAGCTAAATGGGAGGAGAGCGAGAGCAGTGGGACAACCGGCCGTCTGGATGTAGAGCTTCTGCAGCTCGTCGTTGGGCCACACGATCAGGTGTGTTGAAGATCTGCACGGGTCCAGGCTCTGCTGGGAGCTTCTGACACTCTTGTTGCCATAGCAAACCAACTTCCTGAAGTATGTCAGATATGGACAACTGCCAGCGAGGAGGGGATCTGGTGAATTTTATTAGCATACGGCACATTTTTCGGTTTCCCTCACATCCACATTAAACAAATTAGATTAGCCACCCAAGTGCAAAGTGCTTTTATTTATTACCCTGATTGCAGAGACGGGGCCCTCGACAGGCGTTGCAGATGATGGATTGCAGAGTTGTGATTTCTTCAGTTATTCATCCTCATTAGAAGTTCCATTTAACTGTCTGCGTTTTAATGTACGCATTAATATTCATGTATCTGTGTGGGCTTTGTTTGTTATTATTTTTTAAATGTGATCGGTTATTAGCAGACGTTGCTAATTGAGGAGAGAAGCGCTGGTGTTGGAAATGGAAGGCAGATTAAGATTTGGTCGTGTCGCCTGGGGCCACGGTGGGATGAGCTTATGGTCACCGGTGAAGGACGATGAGCAAACGTCTGGAAGGTCAGAAATACCGAACGCTGAGCTCCTTGCATTCGCTTCCTATGGAAGCAGCCTGTTATCATGTGTCATGCCCCTCTCCTCCCTGCCAAAATGAGAAAATCAGTACAAAGCATTTCATGATTTTTAATGCCGGATGCCTTTGATGGTAATTAATGCCCCTGACATAATGACTGACAAATTTTTTCACCCTTGTTTTACTTTTATTTTTCTTAAGTTGGGAGCACATTGGCATAGTGGGTAGCACTGATGCTTTGCAGTGGGTTTGGACATGGGTTCCAATCCAGGCTGGTCTGTGTGAAGTTGGCATGTTCTCCACATGTTTGCAAAGCATTCTTAAGGTGCTCTGGATTCCTCCCACAACCCATGTATGTGTTTGAAATGGGCCTGTGACTCTAAACTGCTCTTAGTGTGTGTGTGTGTGTGTGTGTGTGTGTGTGTGTGTGTGTGTGTGTGTGTGTGTGTGTGTGTGTGAGAGAGAGAGACATTCCCCAGTAATTGACTGATCCTGTCCACTGCATACCCTGCCTCAACCCCTATGTTTCAAGCATAGGCCCTGGACAGGGATGACCCTACACTGAAAAAGAGTTTGTTCATAAAGGATGGATGTGTGTCTGCATTGCGTGGTTTATGCTCACACACAGCCATGTCTTCTACCTGACATTAACACCCCAACCCACCCGAGTGCTAAACTGCTGCCTGGACAGGAATTTATTTCCCCCCCCCCCACCTGTGCTAATGGAGTGGGGGCCAGAGTGGGTGACCACAGTCACTACTGGTTAAGTAGCTGTGTTTGCTTTAAGCAGCGTCCAGCATCTCCCCCTCATCTCACCGCTGCCCACTTCCCTTTAATTGCTTCACGTTGTTGTTTTTCTTTAATGCCCAGAGGCATCCTGGGCACTCGGGCTTCTTATCATTTTAATTACGGGAGCCGCTCGCCCGTGTCTCCCGCTGCCGCTCCCTCGGCACAGGCCCTTTCCCTTCCCGTGATTTGACACGGGCTGCTGCCTCTGTAGCCCCGCATCTTCCCACGAGGCCACGCCACTACCACAGCCTTCCTCAGCCATGGTGCAGTTTCCACGGGCATTTCGGCACAGGAGTGTTGTGCTTCTGACATTATTATATGTCAATTTCTTATTATTATCATTGTTGCTGCTGTCTTTATTCATTTCATACCTTAGGGCAGCAGTTGGCTCGTTGGTTAGAACTGCTGCTTTACACTGGAAGGCTCTGGGTTGGAATCCCACCCCCTTGCTGTAGTACCCCTAAACTAGGAATTTTCCATGAAGTGAACTGAAAACCCTATCCAGCTGTTTTAATGAGTAACTGTAAATTACTCTAAGGACCAATGTCTGACAAAATGACTAAATAACCAAAAATGTTGTCCAAAGTGACTTCCAGTGAGATGCGTATACTAAGCTACTTACACGGATTCACCCATTTTTCCAGCTGGATCATTTTACTGTATCAATTCAGGGAAAATACCTTATTAGAAGGTACTGTAGTAAGAGTAGCGATTGGAAACCTAGTCTTCCAATTGCAAGATGTCAGCTTAGATGTCACCATTACGCCCCCTGCCACAGGAATGTGAAGTCCCCTCGTGCACCTCCTGTGTGCAAATCGTGGTGCTGTATGAATATTTTCATTTAGATGTTTTCAGTGGCTCGGTGGTTGATATTTCAGGAGTCCGTTGAAAGCGGCAAGTGGGAACTCATACATATTCTGCCCCCGTGGCCGCCGTCCTTATCTGAGCTCAAGTAAGACTCCCTCTCGTTCACGCCTCCATTTACCTGGGGAGAACGGCGCCATTCCAAGGTGCCCGGCCGTGACTAAATTATTCCCCGCATTCAGGTTCTTTAGAAAGGGCCAACTGTAAATACACTATTAGTGTTGTTAACACCTTCCCACTTTATCAGCGGCCCCTGTGACCCCCCCCGGACCCCCATTGCCATGGCCTATCAGTGTGGAACAGGGCTCTGTGAAGAAATTCCCAATATCTAAATTTACACACTGTATCAATCTTGTTTAATAGACTGGAAAGCTTATTGGCCCGGCGCGGAGCTGCGAGAGAGGGCAGCTGTGATGAATTGTGCCGCGGCTGCGACAGCCGCCCGTGATGTATAATGAAATATTTATGATTTATCCCGGCTAATAAACTGAAATGAAGTGCGTGATGTATGGGAGCAGATGGGCGCTCCATTGATGCTGCATGTAGAGAGAGAGAGAGAGAGAGAGAGAGAGAGAGAGTGTGCAAGGAAGGTGAGAGGAGGATTGTGAGGGAAAGAAGAAGAATGGATAAATTGATGAAGGGGTGGATGGATTGATAGATGGCAGAATGGATGGACAATAAGAAGGATGCATGGACTGATGATGGTTGATGGATGGATGGATAGAAGAAGGGATGGATGATAGGATGGGTGGATTCATGATAGATGAATAAATGGAGGGATGAATGGATAGGCAATGGTTGGATGTATAGATGAAGGATGAATGCCTGGATAGATGGGTTAATGGTGGTTGCGGCAATGGATAGTTGGAAGTGAAGTGAGAAAGGAGCTGCTCGGATCAGCGCGTTGAGGGGTTGGCAGTGCGTGGCTGGTTTGTACTGGTTTTTTCCTCGTGCTGATCACTGCGTTTGCACTGGTTAGACTGGGGAAATATTTTCCCCTTTGTGTTGATGTGTTTGCACACAGATGTCTCACAGCGGGTTTTTGTTCTGTCGTTTCCTTGATGATGTCGTTGTAGATGCCACACGATGAACAGCGCTGCAGCATGTACAACTCACACTCGAAGATCAGCAGGCGAAGGGAGGTCAAAGTGGGCTGGGTTGGTGGTGTCCATTTCAATTTAGGTCACCATACCATCAAAAGGCCTTTGGAACCTCATCCAGTAATCCCAGGGTCTCAAACCCAAAACCCCAGGCCCATGTGTCCTCTTCCTGTGACTTGACCAAGAGTTTGGATGCACTGAGAGGCTCTGTGTATTATATGGTAAATTTGGTTAATCTGCAGGGGACACGGCCGTGTACAAGGATGGGGTTTACTGGATCATGGGTCGCACGTCCGTGGACATCATCAAGAGTGGTGGCTATAAGATCAGCGCTCTCGAAGTCGAGCGACACCTACTGGCCCACCCTGACATTACAGGTAAATGACTCAGGATGCCAGTACCCTATTGGTTCACGACTCGTGTCGGCGAATCTGCACACATCCACCTGTTGTTGCTTTTCATGTGATAAATGGTTAAAAATGCAGAAGTTTCTGTCCATTTTCTGTAGATGTGGCTGTCATTGGGACACGGGATGCCACCTGGGGCCAAAGAGTGACAGCTGTGGTACAGCTGAAAAGAGGGAAGAGCCTTACGCTGGAGGAGCTGAAAGCCTGGGGCAGGTATGATTGTGACCACCTACTGAAGAGCCGCCACCTAGTGTTTGGAGGCTAAATAACTGCAGACAGTGTTATTGTTTACAATAGACAAATGACGTATTGGTATCTTTATCTGTTTTGAGCGGTCGGTAGATCTGTGGTCGACACACATCATGGAAAAACTATTCAGTGTTGCTGGGTGGGTGGAGGAATGTACAGAAAAGAGGAGAAGATGACAAGAAGCCCAGCAGGCACGGTTCTAGAGCTGCTGTTTTTAAATGTCACTCACATCTACTTGGCCCCCAATACAGACAGTGGCAGGAGACACATGTCCCCCTTCACTGCGACGGCTCTCGGCGATCTGTCACTGCTTTCTGTGTTGGTGTGTGAATGTGTGTAATGTAGTATGCTTGGTACCGTCTGTGTGTGGTCTCACATGGCAGAGCTACATCTCGCCAGTGACCTGCCACCCAATGGTGGTGAGAGAGGGAGAGAGCGCAATTGAGAGTTGGGGGTTTGGGAGGAATCGGGAGGAAGGTTGTGTGTGTGCGTGCATGCGCATATGTGCATACGCGTGCATTGAGTTCATGGATGCTCTCTCATTACCAAGCATCCTAGCTGTATGTGTCACTGTCCATCTCTGTCAGACGACACAGTATTTTGTCTCTATCTAGGATGGGAGTGAAACAGATCGAGTGGTTTGTATGTATCCTTCTGAAAGAAAAAAAACAATGGTTTCTAAAAATAACTCTTGCTTTTGTTTATAATTCAGTTCTTCTGTTTTAATTTTGCTCTTTACCATGGAGGGATTCTATTTATTTTTGTATGGATTTATATAGGTCATCTAAATGAGTCACCAAGGCAACACTGATGCTGCTGTGTGACTACTGTGTGTGACGGAAACTGTGTGTGGTGTGCTGTTTTCTAGAGAGCGCATGGCCTCCTACATTGTCCCCACTGGCCTGGTCCTGGTGGATGAGATGCCCAGGAACCAGATGGGGAAGGTCAACAAGAAGGACCTGTTGAAGCAGTTCTTCCCCAGCTAAAGCCCCGCGGTGCTGTGCCACTTCCAGTTAGCGGGACGAGGTCCTCCGCTGGAGCTGCAACTTCCCAGTGTCGCTGGGGTTCCAGATCGAGAGAAGGCGTACAGGCGACCCTGAAAAGGAAGGAAAGGGAACTGTGCTGATGGGAGTGCAGTGTTCATTAATATCAAAAAATGAGATTCAGTCCTCTGCAAGCTGTGACCACAGGTGTTCACACTCATTGTGATGTTCACACTGATGTAATCTGTCTGTGACCAATGTGATGGAGAGAGAAATTCTGAGATGTCTAATTTTATTTAATAATGACGGCAATGATGATGACAATTAATAATAATGATGAAGGTGCTGTTGCTGTCATCGGAAGGGCAGCGCTGGTTATCTGCTCTGTGAGATGTGATGGAATGAATAAAGATAATCTGTTCTGATTAACATTGCCAGCAACAAGCTTATTTCAGGAAGATGGCATTGGACAGGGACCCACTTTGGGTCTGCTGTTTGCATACCCATAAATGGTGGTCAACATGGAAACATGGACATCCCATCATTACAGTGTCCAAGAAGGCAGTAGGGGCTTTACTGCAGTGAAGTTCCCCCGTGGACCCCCTTCTACTAGAGGACGCCTGCGACAGTCCCAATTCAGGAAGAGACTGGTATGTTTGCTTATCTGCCTCTGTTCTGCAAGTCAACATGCACTGTTAGGTCTGTACACTAAGCTGCTGACTATGATTTACTTATTTATGCAGCTGGGAAATTTTTGCTATAGCAATCCATTAAATACACTGTATGGCCAAAAATATGTGGACCCTCCCCCTTCTAATGACCGAGCTGAGCTGAAAACAAACACATTCTAGAAAATTGTGTGCTTCAAGCTTTTTGGCCACAGTTTTGGAAAGAAGCTGTTTTCCTGCTCCAGCATGATTGTGCCCCCGAGCCCAAAGTGAGCTCCATAAACACAAGGTTTGCCCAGGTTGGTGTGGAAGAACTTGAGTGGATGCACAGAGCCCTGACCTCAACCCCACTGAACACCTTTTGGATGAACTGGAACGCAGACCGCAAGCTAGGCCTTCTCACCTGACCTCGCTGATGCGTTTGTGGCTGAGTGGGCACAGTTTCCCACAGCAGCGCTCCAAAATCCAGTGGAAAGCCTTCCCAGGCGAATGAGGGCTGTTATAGTAGCAAGGGGGGGAGAAACTCCATATTAATGCACATGGTTTGGAAAGTGATGTTCAATAAGCACATATAGGGGTGATGCTCACGTGTCTACATACTTTTGGCCATATAGTGTACCTAGATCGAGATTGCAAGCTGATGGCGCTAACCACTATGCCACCTGCTGCCCCAGGGTAGACAAGGCCTCTGGATGAAGGCTAATAGTTGTGTGTCTAATCTTGTACATGTTGAGAACTTGGTCTTCATTGCCTGCAATTTCTTTATTACCTGTGGGCCATTTATCACATCTGTGAGAGGTAACCAGGAGCCATTGGTGATGTGGGTAAAGTACTGCCACCCTGACCCAGGGGGACAAAATTTAAGCTGTTAAAACACTGTCTGCACCCCAGGCAGTTTCTGAGGAAGGAGCAGTGGTACAGCTATGAGGATCTGGGACGTGAGGTAGTAGGGTGTTGTTCTAGACCCTCATCATAGACCCCTGCATCAGCATTTACAATAGTGTACAGTGCAGCGCTGTGTGTGGAAGGTGGGAAACGGGAGGTGTGTGTTTTTCCACGTGTTATGAAGCACCTTGTTTAAATTAACTTATAATGTGCAGAGTTTTCAGAGCCATAAATCATTTCAATTACATGTGCTGCCATGTGCACCGGGCACAGCATCAGCACTCTTCGCCCTCTGGCCATCTTGGGAGTGCTGAGGAAACTGTGCAGGAATGAAATAGATATAGCAGTAAAGGGTGTAAACAGAGTGAGATCCCCCCTCCTTAGCCCACTGGAACCACCAGGGGCCTGATTAGGAAAGCTGGGCTGTGCAACACAGTGATGGCACAGCAGGATGGATGCATGGTGAGGCCAGTAGTGGCACTGCTAGACAGACTCAGTGCTCGAGCCCAGAGTGGGGAGGGGGCACTCCAGGTTGATGGAGCAGAGGCACCTGCTCAGCCATCATCCTCGTTGCCCACTGCAGTGTGGGTCTGGTGGCATCAGTTTATTGGGCCCCTGGGGGTACTGGAGGGTGATGGAAGGCAGCACTGGGGTCTGCTGTGGGCAAGCACAGTCAGGCTGGCATCCAGCATGGAGACCCCCTACAGGAGTATAGCACATTGTCTCCTGCCAAATTAGAATCACTGTTCTATAAATCATAAAGAACCCAGGCAGAAAGAAGTTCAGCTCTTCCAGTACATGTAAGATCCCCTGTCAGTCTCAGGCTGAGTCCTCTGGCCAGGTAAACATGTCAAACATGTGAATCTTCCCTGTGTGCAGACGTGGATTTTATCTCAGCAAACTCTGTAGTTCCCTGTCCAGAAACCCCTAACGTACTTCAGGCAGGTGATCTTAGTGAAGAAAATTGAGTTTATGACTTTGGCAGAAATGATAAATAATGTGTGTGGGTAGAGGAATATTTGGGCATCAGTAGCGGCTCATCCAGCGTAGGGTTGTGGCAGTACTGTGCGTGGGGAAGGATACACCTTAGGCGGATGCCAGTCCATCACAGATCAATCACACACACAGCAGGCAGTTCAGAGTGACCAGAACATCTGAAACATGTCTTTGGACTGTGGGAAGGAACTCACACGACCGTGCCGTGAACATCCAAACTAGATTCAGATCGCAACGTAATCTGCAACTGATGCACAGGATTTAAACATTTCTTTGCTATGTCCTTCCCGCTTGACCAAACCGACTCGTGTGTTTGTGGTCGGGAGGTGGGGGAGGGTGTCTAGCAACCGCTTTCATCTTTAATAGACTGAAGATCTGCTTTAAAAGTTTGGAGAAGCAGATCAATATTAAATTATGTCCCCGCACTCATAACTCCGCGCAGCTCTCAACAACGCGGAGAGACAAGGTCACAGGAGAATAAATAGCAGGCGGGCCGCCTAATGATCTATCATCCCGGACAAGTGCAGGCACCCCGGAGCGCTGCGCCTGACAAGATCATTAATAAAACCTGCTGGGAACGTGATCGATTGCTTTGATGGATGATCAGAGCCACAAAAACTATAAAGCACCTGGCCGTCAGGTCCAGGCGAGGTGGGTGAGGTGGACACTGTTAGCGTCCGTCATAAAGCACGGTCAGAAGTATATATTTCCAAAGACAAAGCGTGTCTCCCTGGTGAGTTCTCAGACAGGGGTTTAAGATGTACCTGTTTATGTCTTTCCAGGATGGGCCTCTTGTGTCCGCCTCCTTGGCATGTGGCTCCCAAAACTGTGGACAAGACTTTCTACTGGGTGCAAATTAATTTTACCTGTGAACGTGTTGACCAATTACAGGTAGACGTTCCCCCAGCTCTGTGTGTGTGTGTGTGAGAGGGTGAAAGAGACTTCAGATGCTCTGCCTCTGAAGCTTGGGAGAAAGTTCACCTTTCAGCAAAGCAGCCATCCCAAAGACAAGGTCCAAATGATGCTGTACAGCAGCCCAGTCTAAGCGCTGGCCTCAATCCCGTTGAGAATCGGTGACGCTATTTGAAAACTTTGCTCCACAAGCGGGAGCCGACCTGCCGCACACTTGCCGAGACGAATAATAACGTATAAAGCTGTTACACACGAAAGACCTAAAACTAATACTGCAGCAAAAGGTGATTCTACCAAATATTAACGTGGGGTTTGAATACTTATGCAAGGGGTACATTTTAGCTTTCATTCTCCGTAGATATCTGCTAACAACTCATTTAGCTTCTGCCAGAGCACGAGTTTGCAATTAAAACGCTGACTGAAAAAATAGCTTTAAATGTAATTTGAAACCCAGGCAATGTTGATAACTTTCAAGAGGTTTGAATACTTTTACAAGGCGCTGCATGTGACTGATGATGACTGCCCCATTAACCTTATTATGTTTTCAATGCGGGAAACGATTAAAAAGCTTCTTTTGTGCCGCTGTCATTCCCACAACCTCCTCCAGGCAGAGAGCAGTTGTGCCCACCCCAGGGGAGCAGCTGGGGGTGGGGGGCCCTCTGGGTAGAACCACGGTGCGTGCTTAGCCTCTGCCACGTGGCCCAGTACAAACACCCCACTGTCATCCTGGGCCTTGTGCCGCCGGGCCCTGCTTTACTGACGCGCGTCCCTCAGCGGCCCTCATGCGTCTGCGATGGGTGAGGCTCTTCTGCTCGATGTCATGTCCTGAAACCACGACTGTTTGCGCAGTCTCTGTTTGGCCACGCCATTTCAGTGCACTCGCACACGCACACTCACCCACTGCTGTTAACTGCTTGTCTAAGTGCAGCGTCCTGGTGGTACGGAATGACTCGGCAACAGTTTACTTGCTCAACGAGACACGGCTCTGTCTTCTATTACTTTCAAATGGCGCACAGGGAGAGAGGCAGAGATGCGAGGCTTCCTTCATTTAGACTTTCTGAATATTTTACAATATGTCAATACACATTTTTTAAAAATGTCATAATAAAACGGGATTTTTTTTTTAATTTTACAAACCTGCGTACTGTGATAGAACACCATGGTAACATTCAAGAAAACTCATTTCAATTTCATAGTTGTTCCTTACGGCTTTCTCATATTAAGGGGGCAGCAGATGACGCAGTGGTTAGGGTGGTCGTGTTGCCACCAAAAAATCTCTGTTCAGTTATTCTGAACTGATTGTGTAAATGACTAAGAGACCTTGGTGAAAAGTGTCAGGTTGTTATTATTATTATTATTATTATTATTATTATTATTATTATAAGCACAAGAAACAAAGCCTTAAACATTTTCCTGATAAGTTCCGGCGGTTGTTCTAGTTTCCTAAGAGCTACTGGAAACCTGCTTTTGACGCTGGGGCAAATGAGTTCAAACGGTTTCATCTTCAAGGGCTGCCGTTGCCATCTTTGATAACAGCCTTGGCTAATTAATACAGAACAAAAGGGCTCCGTGGTTCCCGATGCTCAGCGAGTTGCCCGAGTCTAGCACAGTGTGCCGCCGGCCCTGCGGCAGGAGGCCCCGGCCCACGATGCCGTGCGACTGATTGCCGTCTTGATTGACACGGCGTTCGTTCGACCTCCTGCGGTGCGTTTGGCAGCAGGTCATCCGTGTGGGATCAGTCAGCCAGCGTGGGGAACAAAGCCCCATCCCAGTCTGTGTGCCACATATCATTCCCTCCCTGCGAGGACCCTTCCAGATGGTTTGGCTCTCCCTTTCCCATAAAATTCATATTTGCAAAATGTTTCATAGCCTGGTTGCGTCTTCGGATACGTGGGGTGAAGACGGCTTTTATATTTAATTTCCAGCAGGTGGCGCAGTGATTGGAGCAGCCTTCTTGTACCCAAAGGACCCAGGAGCATCTGCAGTAAAACCGTGTTGTGAGCCACTGCCCTGAACTCATATCGTGAAAATTACCCAGCTGTTTAAACAGGTAAGTTGTTGTCAGTTAAATGAATAAATGTAAATATAGGGAGCCTCCCCCCCACCCTACCCAATCTTAGGGTATTTATCTGGACAGAAACACTGTTTTACCCCCCCAACTACCCCTTTTAAACATGTACTGAGAGGGGAGAGATGTTGGACACAATGTCACACACATAAAGGCGGTAGGGGGTGGAGGGCGACAGAAAAAAGACACGGGCTTGCTTGCCCCCCCCCCCCCCCCGACCCCCAACCCCACACCTCCTCCGCCTTGCCCAAGCATATGTGGGCTGACAAGCTGACATTGCCGGTGGAGCCCCCGCATCTCGCCCCCTGACAGCCTGTGGAGGAGATTAGCCTCACCGCGCCGGCAACTGTCATCTGTAAATGTCGCACGCTGCCGCCTCGCGGCCCCGGGTGGGACGGAGGAGCCGTGGGAGGAAGAGGAGGAAGTGTGACCCCGGCACTGTCCTCAATCCCCTCCCCCTTCAAATGGACGAGCTTAGAGCATCATCATAATGGCACTCCACATGCCCACACGAACAGAAAATTCATATTTTCTGTTTCTATGTAAATAAATAAATAAATAAATATGCAGTTTGATGGGCTTGCAGACTGGTGTGCAAAGCAGGATGAACAGAGAGATTAATAACACTCGTGTCGAGGGCTCTCCATACGTCTCTCCAGCCAGGATGTCTGCTGGGGGTGAAAGGAACAGCGTTTGTTGTCCTTTCGAAGTGGGGCGTCGCAGGGACCAGCAGAGCCGAACGCTAACAAAGCTGGGTTGATCGTATGAAAAACAGAAGAAGTGTCAATAAGAAAATGCGGATGACGGCAGTGCAGGGCGGTGTGATGCGAGGTGCTCCAGCAACACTGAATAATCGTCAAACATCCTGACCGCTTTCCATCTTTCTTCAGCCGCCTAACCAAGCATTCATGTCCAGTTTGAAATGTGCCAGTTTATTGAGGATTATGTATTCAATTATCTGATACTATGGGAATTCTGCTGTTAGCGCTGTGCACTAAGATGCTTACACTGTTACAGCGGGGTCATCTTTGCTACAGCAGCTCAGGGTAACCACATCAACCTGAGCTGCTGCAGCAGAAGTGGGATTGAACCTCAGGTCCTTTGACCACTTGACCACCCTCTGCCCTCATAAAGTTAACGGTTGTACAAGCTGCTCTATTTTGTGCTTTTTAATCGGTCACATTTAATGATCTTTCCAACAGCTGACGATAGCTCATTCTGCGGTCCTAACAGGTTAGCGACCACAGCTTGCAAACTCACTTTTATTTGCATTTGTTTATGACTGAGTTTATCAGCTTTGCTTTCTTTTCTATTATTTTATTTGCGAAAAACATCGTTCCTCTTTGTAACGGCGCGCAGGACACCTGTCCTGTGCGTGAGAGATGGCCCTGGCCGCCACATTGCTCATCACACCTTTATCGGCACCAACAGGAAGGATAGGTGTGTGGGATGTGTGTGTTGTTCTGCATGCAAGGTGGCGCCTGTCAATTAGCAGCTTAAATTGTCGAAAAAGACGAGTCCCTCGGTGGCGCACGGACTTCAGAGGACGGCCGCACACCTTAGTGTGAGGATGTAATGTCACGTTATACCGAAATGGCAACAAACGGCCCATTTTGCAATGAGCTGCCCCCCCATTCTAATTTAGATGTTGTTTTGCACAGTGATGCTGGGGTGTGAACATAATTATTGTTTTTCCAAACGTGTTTGGAATGTTTGTCGGCTGAACAGCTTTAACAGCTTGGTGCCGCTCGGTAAACCTGATCAGAGATTCTGGGCCTGAGGCAGGGTGGGTTGCGCTAGGAGCCACACACGCACGCACGCATGCACGCACACACACAATCCTGTGGCTATGTAGATATTTGATGGGTGGCTTGCATGCTTCACCAAAATTCAGCTTTTTAGGCCTTGCCCTCTTCCTGCAGGGAGCCTCTCCTGTTGCTCCAGCCGGGCCGCAAGCTGCCTAAGCGTGGCGCCGTCCCCAAGTGACACCGGCCTACACGCGTCGGTCTCGCCGGGACCTGTCATTGCCCTCCAAGGCAGCCATTAGAGAGCATGGGGGACCGGTGCGATCGATGCAGCCAGAAGTGCCCATTATCTCTGCCCAAGGTCACCGCGGTGAGTCAGCCGAGTGGCGCTGCTGCCGGAGCTGCCTGTGAAACCGGGTCGCGCTCCCACATCGGGCAAACGCTTCTGAACCGTTTCCGTCTGTCCACCGTGTCCAGTCTGTGCTGTGACTCCAGAACAGTTTTCACAGTTGAATTTAATGGAATCTGAATTTGTCCGGGGAATGCATATTTAAAAGTATTGCAGCGGTGTGGTGAAGACTTGAGCCTTCCCAGCATCCCTTGCTGAAGTGTTTTTCTGCTCCGGTGGTTAAAGAGCTGCTTTAGTGTAAACCGTTAATGTTTTTCGTGTTAATGATTCTCGTGCCACTGAGGCAGGTTATTCATCTGTGATTTTTGGTTGCCCACCATCAGCATTGGTGCCATTCTCTTTGGGATCATTCAGGCTCAAGTACTGTTCTGATTTGCTGGTGTTCTGACCCTGCACTCTGCATGAGGAGGAAACGGTGGGTTGAAGTTACCTGAGCCATCGGCTCTTACTTTGCACTGCAGCGAGCAGAGCCAAAGGGTTCGGAAACAACGCCGCGTTTGACCTCTGCAGAACATCCGGATGAAAAGCTTGGGTGCAAAGTGGTCACGCACATCATCTAAATGCATGCTGCAACAACTGGGTGTTTTATATTTTAAAAAAGCTATTTTATGAGAAAATAAGTAATTCCAGATGTTCCGGGGGGGTCATTCCACAGAGCCACATTCGATTGCTGCAGTCTGTTCATCTGGAAGAGACTCTGCTCTTTGTCTCGGGAGTCTTTTGTTCTCGATCTCGTCAGTTTCTCACGTTGAACACTAATTCTCCGCAGTGGACTCCGTTCGGCAGGATGGAGGCGGGTTTTTCTCAGAGTTTCGTGATGGCTGATGATGCACATTTGTTTTTCTTTGTTCAGTTGTGTTACTTTATTTTCTTGGCTGACGGGTTTTGCAGGATCTCCTCTCGCTGTGGCAGACGGACAGAACGGAGACGCACTTGAGGAAAAGGCTGGAAATGAGTCCCGATGGTGAAATAACCAGAGTGTTCTGGAGCACAGATGTGCACCTCTGCTTCGCACATCAAGGTGTGTTTCTGAGGCTTGGACTCACATCACACTCACACTGTTTGGGTTTTGGGATTCTCATGCCTTTATGAGAACGACAGTGGTTGGTGTTTCCAGGAAAAGAGAAACTGTAAAAAAAAACAATAAAACCAGTAGCCTCTGGAATAAAATGCAGCAGTAAATCTATTTGCTGTGAAATCATAGGAGGTCTGCACGCATTCTGGCCCTTTGCTGTGATGGCAGCCTTACGCTGGTGCCATACTGCCCCCTGCTGGTGTTCTGGTTTATTGCTTTGTTCAATCGAGCCTTTCCTTATCTTTTTTCACCACCAAACACTTACAATGTTAGAATTATCCCCAATTACTATGGCTTGCCTGATATTTTATTTTTGTAAGAATGGAATCCACAAGGTTATAACCTAAATGGGCAGACACGTTCAGATTAGGCCCTGTTTGCCAATTATTTATTGGACCAACACACCCAGTCCATGAAGTCCTCAGGATGTCCTTAGATGTTCAGAAACCTTTGCTCACTCCTCCCGAGCTGAACAGTAGTTATTATAGGAATTATTTTTCCTGCTCTGTGTACATATTGCTCCATTAAGGACACTGCTGATGGTTCTTGTTGGCAATTCTCAACACACACTGCTGTTAGAGTTATAGATGGGGTTTTGCTGGCTGGCTTGTTAACCCCCCTACACACACACACACACACACACACACACCTGCTGTGGCAATAATGGAACTGAGAGCTGATGTAATGGGAACCCATCTGCGCTTCCTATTAGCACCTTTCGGGGGTGTTGCAGGTGCTGGGGGGGACACCCGGCAACACCAGGTTGGCCCAGAGCACAATTCATAATGTGGTTATGGTCACTTCCTAAAGCTACATCTCATTTTATATGATTTGCATGCAGCTAATCTAATAATCCGATTCAGGGCAGCAGGTGGTGTAGTAGAGCTTTTGCAGTGTAAAGAAGATCCTGGGTTTGATCCTCAACTTCTGCTGTAGGCATGGCTTCAAGGTGCTAACCCTGAATTGATAGAGTAAAAATTACCCAGATTCGTAAATGAGTAAATCACTGTAGCATTAGCATTCAAAGCAAACAATGTAAGAGGCTTTAGAGAAAAGCATAAGGGACATTATGGTATAATAATAATAATAATAATAATAATAATAATAATAATATAATATGCTACCACTGTAGCTTATACATACTCCATGTTAAAATGTTGAATGAAAATATAATAACCAGAAGCATTGCTGATCTGCAGGTGCTGCTCCCCTTGCCCCCAACCCACCCTATGTTTCCCATCAGGGCGGAATGCACAGTGGGGAACGCGGGGGCCGAGGTTCCTGCCTGGGGTGTGGTGCTGGGGTCGGCCGGGCCTGTGGTGGGGCAGCCGGTGCCAGCTGCCTCGCAGCGTGACCCAAACAGGTGCCGCTCGATCATTACCGTGACATGACCCGGGCCAATGGGTCCCACCCAACCACCATAACTCACTTCCTGTGTGCCTCGGCACGGCAACGACAGACACGCTAATGTGTTACTCCGGCAGCTAGGGTTTCACCGCGCCCACTCGCAACCCCCTTGTTTTTCTCGCCTGGACCACAACATGACCCCAAAATCATAGCCAAAATGAGGGAAACTGAGAACCTGGGAACCCACAGGCTCCTTTATGTCTCTGCTTGTTTTTATTATTCATAATTTTTTTTCAGCAAGTCAAAGTAAAGTACAGTACTGGGGTAATATGTGAGTATACTTGATGGAAATTACTTTTTCTTCACATTGGACATTTAGAGAGTGAATTTGAACAGGAAATGAGGTACCATGATTGCCCAGCTCCTTTGAAGTGACCCCCAGAGATGTAGCCTGTAATACCTGTGCGACACTTCCTTTCTTCAGATCTTCACAGGTGTTGCCCGTTTGTATTTAAACTTTTGATCGCTGCTGTCCAGCTAACCATACTGGAAAGCTGCCTAAGATAGACTCACTTTGACCACCGAAGAAACTAACTCTGTTGGGTATTCTTGTTAACCTTTGACCCCCAGGGCCTTGGCAGCCCTGAAGCAGGACCTCAGAGGCTGGAAGAAACTTCAGAGTGTGTCCTGTCCATCAGCACATCATCCGGAAAAACATGAGCTTCAGTAGACAAAACACCTGAGTCAGGGTGCAGCCCCAGAAAGGGTAAGAACAGAAGCCCCGGTTCCCATTTTTCTCCTATGCTGGGGTTTGTTAGCAATGGGCCTCTGTCAGTGAGTGGGAAGACACTGCCGAGGCCTGACCTTCAGTGCGGTACCACCATGTCCAGGGGGACCTTCTCACTGGGAGCAGCTGCTGTGTGTCTCTCCCTCCAACAGTGTGGATGTCAGGGGGCTAGAATTTCACCCCCCCTCATAGGAACCAACACACATGTGCTGTCTGTCAGGCGCCCCTCGCTCAGCCTGCAGGGGGGGAGAGAGAGAGAGGGGCTGCGAGGGAGAAGTTCAGATATTTCGTTCAGTGCGCCTGTCCTGCCAAGAAGTCCGTGTGTGTGGTGCGTGTATGTGTGTATGCCAGACAGTCCTGTCCTTGGTCTCACTCGCTCTTGCCATTGGATCCAACGTGCAAGCGAAGGACGGGGAGCGGCGGAAGGATGCGGCAGAAGACGGCCCCCGTGGTGCTTAGCCAACTGTGTCTGGTGGTGGCTGTGGTAGTCCAGGTGAGAACGCGCCGCCTGACTTGCTAACCTATCCTTAGTGTGTGTGTGTATATGTTGGTACCATGAACTCCTGTCAACAACCTTTATACATGTGACACCTGTGTTCCAGATGACTTTACTTTACAGGATTCCCCATATACACAGTAGGGTAATTTTTACAGTTCAAGATACTTTGCTCACGTGTAGTTAGAGCAGAAGCAGGGATTTGAAATATGAGTATGGAAGTTTTGTCATGTTTTTAGTTAATTACATTCCATTTATTTCTCAACATTTTCAATGCTATTTATAATGATTTACAATTTTATACAGATTAGCAGCCAGGCACATCACCAAACCAAAACGAATCAATAGAACTGTTATCGTGATCAATAAATACTGTACTTTTACACACAGAAAATAGTATATTGTGTGTGTGTGTGTGTGTGAATTGCATGTGTCAAGTATTTATTTAACCAACGTATTTCTCCACTTACTGTACTTATTAAAACAGCAGGGTAACTTTACTGCATCAGCTCAAGTTCCTTATTCAAGGGTACTACAGTAAGACGTGGGATTCAAACCCAGAGGGGCAGCTCTGACCACCGCACCAGCTTCTGCTAAATAATTAGCACTTAGTAAGAAAAAGGTTTAACTGTGATCCAGACCACAACTTCGGATGCTGCGTGGTTGCAGCCTCGCTGTTCTACCAAAAACCTTGCTTGCTTTTAAAGTCTCCATTAGGAGGGAAAGGAAAGAAAGGGTAAACAGAGGAAATACCAGTGTAAACACTGTATGCACTGGCTGTATTAATGAATGGACTGTAATGAATATTCCTGATAAATTATACGCACAGTGAAAGGCCGGCCCCGCTGCGTGTCCTCAACACCACTACGACCCTTTCTGTCAGCGCCGCTTTCAGAAACGTTTCTCGAGTAATCACCGACGCAGTCGCTTGCGCTTCTTGTTTACAGCGCTAACACGGTGCAGATTTCGTGCTGAAAGACACGGCCTTCGGTTGCGCTCGATGAAAAGGCCAACTTCAATTTATTTTTATATCGTGGCCTTCTCAACAGGTGACGCATGCGTGGGACAAATTTGAAGGCGTGAACAACAGGGAGGAAGTGACATGATGTGTTTTCTGCTCTTAAGTTATATAGGGAGCGAACTGTTTAAATACATCAGCTGGCAGATGAGGAGAGGAAAAAAAAAAACTCCCAACAGCAGGAAAGGGAGGAGAAAAATAAACTTTCAGAGGTTCAGATTCCAGTGGCTCCCCCCACCCGGATGTGCTTTAATGGTGGTGTGAAAGGAAAGATACAGTTCTAGTTATCATTTGCCGATATGGGCAAAAAATTTTGTTTCTTGTTGGGCAGTAAATCGGTCCTTCTAGTTTTGAACCTCCACCCTTCACTCCCCAGGGAACAGGGGGTCTGCACCCTGTGTAATTTCCACCTTAATGGTCTGCAGGGAACCATGAGCTACCCTGAAGTTAACACCCTAATGAAATAGTCACCCCCTTCTGATGAATTAAGCAATTTTGCTTTGAAAAATGAAAGCAATGAACGGGTATGTGGCCATCAGACTGGAACGGTGTCGGCGAGTGTGTGGGAAACACACATGCGTGTCACTGCAGAGCAGAGTAAAATACATGGCCTAGACCCTGGGATACTAGGGTTCCATTTACTGGCTGGACTAAAGCAGTAATGAAGTCACCTGTTGAACACTTGCACCGCTATGTAACTTTGCCCGTGTCTAACCGACCTCCAACAGACAGCCAACATCATTTCTGCAGGAGTGCAGTGCATGATGGGGAAAAACAGTGTAAACCATGGCTGTGGATGCTGCTGTTAGTGTTGCACCAAGTGAGTGGTATTGAAAATAATACTAAAATAATACTAAATGATTATGAGTATTTAACTTATTATTTATAATAATATTCATAAAATTGACAAGAAACCAAAAAGAGATGTCAGTTTAGGACAAAAATTTTTTTTAAAAAGGCAGCAGGGGGCATAGTGGTTAGAGCTGCTGTTTGGAAATCTAATGCCACCTCCGAATAAGGTACCTACCCCGAACATGCAGTCAAAAATAACCCTGCAGTACAAATGGTAAAATAAGTGAAAGAAAATTTGGATAAAAACTCAACTTTCTAAATTAATTTTCAAAGTGAGATGATGATGATGATGATGATGATGATTATTATTATTATTATTATTATTATTATAAATGGGCTCTGTTCAGACTATGTAGGGAAGAGTTTTGTTCTGATCTCTCTGCCCTCCAAGGCCTGAGGAGGGGATGTACCCCTTGGAGGGGCGCTCCTCTAGCCATGTTCTGTAAAATTAGGGTACCGTCTGGGTTTTTATGCTCTCGAATGTACAGGAGGGTGTGCTTCCCCCTGCCCCCATGCAGTGCCCAGAGAAGGCCTAAGCCATGAGTGTAAAATGGGAATTATGGGGGGGAGGGGCGATAGCAAACAGCTGTTCCCCCCCTCCCTCCCCCCCCCGCCACCCCAGATGACGTGTTGGTGCATGTGCTGTTTGTCCATCCTGTAATCCCAGCTCCCTCGCTCCCCAGCCGTGAAATCGAGGAAAAGTCTAGTCGGAAAGTCCATTCAGTGCCAACAATTGGCCATTGACAGCAGCCACCCTGCGTGGGTGGGGAAGGTCTGACTAATGGGTTCTGCGCCATCCCCCACCCCCCCATGTTCTGGGGTCCTGATAGCAACCTGTCCTGCTCTGAGCCCCTGGACCTCCACCTTGTCCTCTTCATCCACTCAAGTTCCTGCTGGCTTCCTGTTTTAGCACAAATGTCCACTTCCCCCTGGTTTGGCCGTCACTGCGGGCTCCTTAAGGAGTTTAAACACGTTCTTGCCGGGCCATTTTCATAACTCCATCAGGCAAGAGCTCAAACCTGCGCATTCTCACTCCCATCGTTTCCTGGAAGTCGCTGTCAAGTTTGGGGGAAATCATTGCTCATATCCAAGGGAAACAAGAGAAACATCTCTGTGAAAAACATTAGTGTGGGTCCAAAGGGGGTCTGTTCACTTAGTCCAAGGATGTTGTAAGGGATGGGGGAGCACACGGCCCCTCTCAGAAACAACTCTGGGGGGGTTGTCTTCCTATTAGAGTGCAGGGAGAACACCTGGTGTGGGCCCATGGGTGTAAGCAGAGTGGCCCCCAGTTAGACCCTGGAGTTCTGTTTTCTGTCTTTCACACACACGCACACTATGACATCACTGCACGTGGATAGAACTACATTTGTGCTTGAATACTGACTGAATGACTAAAAAAAGAATGGATCAATCAGCCAATTGTCCATCAGTCTATTACCAGTCACATTTGTCCAGTCCAGGGTCAGCATGGTCCACGTCCTAGAAGCGTTGGGTGTGAAACAAGACCGAACAGGACACCCGTCAGCCACACACACGCACACTAAGGCCAACTCAGAATATCCATTCCACCTTAAAAACAATTTTTTTTGGACTGTGGGGGGGGAACAGGAGCACTTGGGAGAGGGGGTACATGTAAACTCTGCACAGGCTGTCTGAGATTTAAACCCACGTCCAGCTGCACCATGAAGGAGCTGTGAAGCTGCTGGGCAGAAAAGGCAGCACCAGTCTATTACTGCTGTTACTCTCGGACGCAGTAAAATATTATCGTACTGCAGGTGGTAAAAACTATATTGTACACTAGCACATTCACCCAGCATCCTTGAGCACTCCTCACCTGCAGGGAACGCTATGGCAGGCCGTGTTTCTGTATAGTTTCGTGACGGCTGTGAAAGGTGGTGTGCGCTGGTTTCCCCGGTCTGATAGCAACCTTTATATGCCCCCACCTCATATTCACATTTGCATTTATTCATTTTTAGACAATTTTGTCCAAAGTGCTTTGAGAACCGATGAAGAGCTTTAAGACGCCTCTAGGAGTCCTGAAGCCCAGCTAATAGAGCATGGATGTTTCTGAACTGAGATTGCCATTGTCTCAAGCTGTAAGCCTGACAACTGTCAAAATACGGCCCACTGTGAGGGTCGGTGGCCAGCAAGTAGGACCACTGTGTGGTCGAGGTCAGGCGCCACAGGGGGTCCTGCAGTGCTGCCCTGCTGGTGGCATCTTTGATGGCCTGAACAGGACTCCTGGGGGAGGAGGGCATCCCTGGCCTGGGCTCCTGTCTACCAGGAGACCGTCACTGCCACCCCACAGGTTGCTAACTGCTTGTTTAACAAAGGGAACTGTGCAGGCAGTGGCTGTGGGGTGTAAGGGTCACGTGTATAATGTGGTCTAAGATTAGCATATTCCTTACATGGCCACACCCACCTGCTGGGGGGCACTGTTTTCTCACAAACACCTCAATGCTCCAAGTGTTTTGAATTAATCCTCAGTCACACATTAGACCACACACACATGCACATACACACACATTAAAGCCAATTTAGAGTGATCAATCAACCTAAACAACATATCTTTGGACTGTGGAGGAAACCCACACAATTACGGGAAGACCATGGAAACCCCATGCTGAGCCAGAATCAAAGCTACGTCAAATGTACAGCCCAGCAGCTTTAAGGCACCAGTGCTCCCCACTGAGCCGCCGTGCCACCTGAGTCACCATGTGTGTCATCATTTGACCCCCTTTGATCCAAAGTTATCCTGCTTGTAAAATTTAAGCTACTTCAGATCAACTTTTGTTCCAGTTATTTGTTGAGGGGTAGAAGCTGCTGGAATGCTCCGCTATCAGCAGGTCCCAGGATCCAGGTCAGGTGCAAGGCGGCACATGAAGTGTCCATTTGTGCTCGCGCTCTGTGGGAAAAGCAGGGCTCCATCACTGGGTCCGACAGCTGCTCCGGGGGTATCCTGTCCAGTTCTGTATGAGTGTGTGTGAAATCCAAACCCGGCGTCTCTACACACCCCCACCCCCTGCACCCGAAGCCTAGCGCAGCTTTCAGATTCCACATTAGGGACAGGGCCAGAGGTCACCATTCCACCCGAGCGGTTCAGCTGGGGTTGACTGACCCCTCTCTGGGGGGTGTCAAGCCGCTAAGGAGCCCACAGCTAAAATTAGACACCATCACAATTTCATTATTTTTGGAATTTTTATAATAAAATACCTTTTGGGTGACCCCGAAGTGGACAAAATGTTGACAATATTAAATGAATAGACAGTTATTATTATTGAAATTTACAGCCAATCAGATCCGGTGTATAGAACAATCGTGTGTGTGGGTGTGGTGGCCCATGTCTGACAGAGTACCGTGTTTTTGCCATCTTTCAGGCCAGTGGTTCAGGTCTGGATGATCTGCAGGACCCAAACCCAGATGTCTTATACCCGTGGAGAAGGGCGACAGGCGGCTTGGGCCGGGTGAAGAGGGACTGGATCATACCTGCCATTCGGGTCCCGGAGAACAGCAAGCAGATCCCTGAGAACCTGGTCCAGGTACCTTCACTCACCAGTGGGACTCATGTTCACCGGAGCTCCGTTGTTTATGTTCTTATCGCTGACCTTCAGTGATCATCTTTCTTTTGCTCGGCCTCCTGATTTAGATCAAATCGGACAAGATCTTCACCGGTGAGGTAATTTACAAGCTGGAGGGGCCGGGTGTCGACCAGGATCCCAAAGACTACTTTGAAATAGAGGACAAAACGGGATGGATAAGGAGCAAGATGCCACTTGACAGAGAGAAATACAGTCGTTTCAATGTAAGCTAAGTGGAAGAACGGATGGACATGCCTGCTACTCCCCATGAATCTTCTGGAGCGCTGGGCTGGGGTTTATGGATAAACACAGATGCGTGGTGTTTTCACAGCTTAAGGCCTTCGCCCTGTCACCCAGCGGGGAACGTCTGGAGAACCCGTCCACCATAGAGATCGTTGTGCTGGATCAGAATGACAACCGACCCAACTTCACTCAGACCGAGTTTATCGGCTACATCCCAGAGTTCTCCATTCCAGGTAGGCAGACAGGGAGGCAGAGAGACAGACAGATCCTAATGTCCACTGGCTGGAATGACCTGAGGTGGTACGTTTGGAACAACGCAAGTGGATGAGTCTGTTGCCCCTCTGTCATTTGTGCTGTGGTTCTCTGGGTGGAAGTGTCACTTGGCCTCCTTTCCTGCTGTCTCTGTCACTCAGGTTCTTTTTCACAATGAATCTAGGAGATCTTCTCAGAAATGGTCTCCAGCTATGGCTGCTCAGCATTTCATTCTCAGTTTCTGCTGAGGTTAACTATGTCGAACCCACAACCACACGCTTCCTTCAGGGACAGCAGTGACCAACGTGTCAGCGACAGATGCAGACGACCCGGCCACGGAAAATGCAGCCCTCAGTTACTCCATCCTCATGCAGGAGAGCATCCCACCATACCGCGTCAACAAGACCATGTTTGGCATCAACAATGAGACGGGAGTGATCTACACCCGTGACGTGGGTCTCGATCGGGAGGTGGGTGAGAAGCCCAGTAGCAGATGTTGACAAGGTCCACAGAAATTTTTTCTAGTTCTTTCCATAATTTGAGCCCAACTTCCTGTATGTCACTAGAGTAGAACCGCAGTGTTCTGTCAGCTGTCACCCTATTACCCGCCAATCATGAGGTTGCTCTGTGTCCTACAGGTGGTGAAGGCCTTTAGGCTGACTGTGATGGTGGCCGACATGTCTGGTGAAGGGCTATCAGACACAGCCTATGCTATCATACATGTTACAGACATCAACAACCACCCTCCACGTTTCTCCCCTGATCAGGTATGAGGGACCACAGTATGGCTGTCATTGTTATTATTTCACTACCTTTGATGCCCGAGTTCTTAAATCCCCCAAATAAAAACGTTTTCCAGATTATTTGTTTAGTTTGAATTACACTTTCTTTTTGCAAGTTTTCTGTCTGTTGCAGAGTGAAAATGGCCCACATTTCTGTATCCAGCCGTTAGGTGGCAGTAAAACTCCATCAAACAGAATAGGAGTGTAGGCCCAACATCATTCAACTTTGTATCTGTGTGTTTGTGCTGAACTGGGCACTGAATAGTTCCTTTAATTTCAATCATTTAAAACTATTTTGCACTTTAATATAGTTTAAGATTAACAAAATTTTCAAGTAAAGACTGTTAAAGTATTTTTTATATGTCTTTATTGGCATAAATGGCTTAAATAGCTAAAATTTATACTGTTTATGTCAGTTGGTTTTGTTCTGTGGTTCCAGTAAGAGTGCTGATAAATCCATCAGACATTTTTTGGCCCAGTCCACACCGCTATCCAGTGTATTTTTTTTGGCTAAAATGTGGTGCTGCCCTCCCTGTCTATCACAGTACACCATGGGGAGTGCAGAGAACAGACCCATCCGCCAGATTGGCCGGGTCAACGTGACAGACCTCGATGAGCCAGGCACCCCCAACTGGAGGGCCGTGTACACAATCACCAAAGGAGACCCGTATGGCCACTTTGTTGTGAAAACCGACCCCAAGACCAACGAGGGCATCGTGTCCGTGGTGAAGGTAGACATCAGCTGTTGGGCAGCGTGATGCATGCGGAGCCGTGGTTGCGGTCAAAGAAACTGGCAGAATTGCGAACTTCAAGTTAGGAGGCATGAAACAGTAGTACCTAAATAAACTGTGTGTAAGAATGGAAGCGTTTCCCTCCTTCCCTCTACAGGCGGGCTGTAGAACTGCATGTTGTAAGACACCGTGTGACCTTGTGACCCTAATGTGTGACCTTGGATGACTCTGCTTCATCCTGCACAGCCGCTCGACTATGAATCCCAAAGTGAATACGTGCTCATTCTGGCTGTGAAGAACGAGGCGCCGCTCAGCCACAAGGCCCCCAGTGGGTCCATGAGCATTGCCACAGTAACCGTCACCGTGCTCAACGAGAACGAGGCTCCACGCTTCGTCGAGGACCCCATCAAGGTGGAGGTGCCTGAGTCCATTACTGTGGGGACAGTGCTGACCACCATCAGAGCTCACAACCCTGAGAATACTGGTCTCAGGTGGGCTCACGTCCCGAACCTTCCACACGGCGAGTGCCTCACACACTCATTTGCTACTCAATTGTTCACTGCACTCTGGCTTTCTTTTTAGTTCTACCTTGTGATTTTACAAGAGTTGAAACAGGTGATTCATGCAGTGAGAAATTTTCAAATATTATCCTGTTTATACAAAAAATGTCCATCCTTCTATCCAACCAGAACGTACACTGCCTGGCCGAAAAAAAAAAAAAGAAGTCACATACTCTAATATTTGGTTGGACCGCCTTTAGCTTTGACTACGGCGCGCATTTGCCGTGGCATTGTTTCCATAAGCTTATGCAATATCACAACATTTATGTCCGCCCAGAGTTGCATTCATTTTTTGCCAAAATCTTGTTTTGATGATGGGAGATGATTGCGTAAAGTCTTCTCCAGCACATCCCAAAGATTCTTTCTCAATGGGGTTAAGGTCTGGACTCTGTGATGGCCAAAATGATGTCTCATGCTCCCTGAAGCATAAGATATACAATCTGAGCCCCATGAATCCTAGCATTGTCATCTTGGAAGAAGAAATCCATTGATGGAAAAAACCTAGTCATTCAGTATATTCAGGTAGTCAGCTGACTTCATTTTTTGGGCACATAATGTTGCTGAACCTAAACCTGACCAACTGAAGCAACCCCACATCATAACACCAAGTTAAATCCAGGTGGTGACTTTTTTTTGGCCGGGCAGTGTAAGTAAACTAATGGTATGTGGTTACACAAAAAATGTGTAAATAAACAGATATTTGACAAAAACATGAATGAGAACAGAGGTAGAACCAGATTTTATTGCTAGAACCCATATATCTAGTGATTGAAAAGTTATTTTTAGTTTTAAATATATTTCAGTGCTGGTTCTTTTACATTTAGAATATGATATAATTAAGCTTTGATCCCTAAGGAAATTCTTATGCCAACAACATGCTCAGTGTCACAATACAAAAAGAGATAGTCAATAAAGAAATAAACTAAATAATATTAAATTATATAAGTATATATAGGAAAAAATACATAAGTAAGTACAGGGAAAAACACACAAGTCAGGGGAACTTGCAGTGGAAGTCGGATACCTAGGTGGCCTCCCTACAGAAAGGGAATGAGTTGCCTGATAATTTATTAAGTATTTGTAGGGCATTTTACAATTTTTCTAAAATGAGGCTTACTTTCCACTATAATTTACTTTTTAATCTGTTTGAGCTGTAAAGTTAGTGCAAAGGTGCTAAATAGAGAAACTTATTGTTATGAAATGTTGCAGAAGGACTCACAGGGTTCGGGGAAGCAGTTTGACGCTCTGCGGCCTACGATGACGTAGTAGTGGGCGGGGTTAACTGCCGATGGGAAAACGAATGCAAATATTGGTTTGTGCGGTGACAATGGACTCGGTTGCGGGAGAAGATCCCGACCGTAACCCGGCGCTCTCCTACACTGTGTTTTGGGAAGGTACGGTGTGGTACATGACCCGGAGAATTGGCTCTCGATCAACTCGGACACCGGCGTCGTCAGAGCCAGGAAGCTGCTGAACCCCCGGTCGGCCCACGTGAGGAACGGCATCTACAACGCGGTCGTCAAGGTTTCTGACGCAGGTGACGAACTTGACGGAATTCATATGTGGGAAGTAAAACACATCCATTCCTCCGCTTGGGTCGCACACTCCTTTTACTACTTTATTTACCATCCATACATACAATAAAAGTTTAAACAAAAAAAAAAAAACAACACAAAACCAAAACACAATCTGGCCAATAAGGACACACCACAGCGAAGTCATCCAATTACAACACGCCTTTGGTTAACCAATGTAAAAAAAAAAAAAAAAAACTCCAAAACGCAAGAACGTATCCCCACTTTGCAGACACAGACAAAATATGAAACTTTGTACATAACAAGACATACTCCTTTTTTACCTCATTTTTACTCTGCTTTTCCTATTTGAAATGAGCGATGTCGGTGTTTACAAGGTCAAAGGTGAAGCTGTTAATACAGGGTTTGTACGAGGCGGTGCTTCCTGCCATCAGTCACCCGCCTCGCCTTGTCATTGGTGGGCTCCGCGGTGGGCGTGACGTGATTGGTGCGTTTCTTGCAGCCGTGGGCGGGCTCTCGACCAACGCCACCTTGCAGATCGAACTGCAGCGAACGAACGACTTCCGGCCACAGCTTTTCCCGCTCAGAGGCGCCGTGTGCGTGCGGCCTGAAGGGGGCGCCCCTCTGTGTCTGAGCGCCGTGGACCAGGACCTCCCGCCCCACGCCGAACCCTTCCGCTTCGAACTCCTTGGAGACTCCCGAAGCAACTGGACCCTCGGCAAGATCAACGGTACGGTCCAAACACCGAGCATAAATCCACTCGGGTGAAACAGGGTTCGGTACCCCAACTGGGCTCGAGGTCATAATGACTTAAAACACAGGTGACAGGATCAGGTGACATGAACTGCTTAAGCCACATTCAAAACTTGCCTGGAATATAATATTAAAAAATCCGACATGAAGTTTAGACAATAATAACCGCACAACAATAGTTGATGGTGCGGGTGGCTATGCTCAGAGGTTATAGGTTCGAATCCCAGCCCCCCCATGTAGAACGCTTAATCCAGGTTAGTACCCTAAAGTGAAAAAAGCTGTTGTATAAATGAGTAAATACTTGCAGGTAGCTTAATATTGTAATTTGGGAGAAAGTCAAAAGAGTTTATTTGTCACGTACATGGTTACTGAATATAAATGAATAAATACAATAAAAAGTTAATAATGTTAAAATATTTAATAAAGACGCACAGGGTGGCACATCGGACCAGCGAGTGGCTTTGCAACCTGTGGGATCGAATCCAGTTCAATCTGTTTGTAGTTTGTATGTTCTTCCATTTTCATGTGGGCTTCCCATGCAGTCCAAAAACGTGTGTTTCGTGTGGGCTGTTCACTCCAAATTGCCCTGTGTGTGTGTGTTTGGCCAGTGTTAGATGGACTTCCTATCCAGTGTAAATCCTGCCCCACATCCTGTGCTTTTAGGATCAACTTTGGACCACTGAGACTCTCTACCTGACCAGTAACCCTGCATCCTAATAGGTGCAGATATACAGTACATTTAAATAAGTCATTTCCAAATTCTTTGTTTTGTAGTGGTGAACACAGTGAAAATAAAGCAGAAGAAATGAAAAATTGATCTTTATTGTTCTGCTTTTTGCTTCACACTTCCTCCTCTGTCCCATAGGGAACAGTGCTCGTGTAGCTGAGGCACTGAGAACCTTTGTGTGGGTGTGCAGGGCATTCGCCTTATTGCATTTGTGCTCTTTTTTTCCTGTTTGTGTCCCTTCAGAGACCCATGTCTCACTTTACCCTCGCGTAGACCTCGACTCCGGCGAGTACGCCGTCTCGGTGTCTGTGTCAGATGCGGGCGGCCTCTTCTCGTCAGCTGTGGTCAACGTGACCGTGTGCCAGTGTGACATCGCGGGCCTGTGTGAGGCCACCGCCGTGGCACTCTTCGCCAGCCGGGTGGGAATCAGCTTCACCGCCCTGCTGGTCATCATCGGTAGCATTCTGCTGCTCCTCTGTAAGTGGCAGCCTGCATTTTCTGCTCTGAAAAAATGCTGAATTCTTATAATAATACCAGCTGAGTTACCTGGTACAGCCTTGGTCAAAATGGTGCAGTGGTGGAAATGTAGACAGTAAGAACACATCATACAGTCACCCAACTGTATTTAATGCAGACCTAGTCAAGTGGAAAGGGAAAAAAACCATTTATGCAATATATCACTAAATATTACTATATGTACATTACTAATGTATACGTTTTTGTGTGTGTGTGCGTCTGTGAATAATAAACCAAAGCAAGGTTGAAAAGTATCTGTGTCAAATTTAAAATCTGGCTTGAAAAGTAAGGCCTTCATAATAAACAGACAAAGGTTGAGCTTTATATATAGATATTGTATTATAATAACACAACTAATAATAGCTATAATATAATAAGTGTCGAGCATCATAATAATATTTCATTATGATGGGTTGAAAATGACTCACTGCAGTTTTTCACGGGGGCACGAGGTGGAGCACAAGTCACCGTTTTATTTACTGAAGCGTAGTAGTTAGAGATGCTCTTTTTTCACTCAGAGGACCTGGGTTTGAATCCCTCCTCCTGGTGTAGTAACAAGTTACTTTCCCTGAATTCATACAGTAAAAATTACCCTCTGTATAGTTGAGTACATATAAACAGATATAAACAGTGCAACACTGTAATGTGTTTTGGATAAAAGTGATTCCGGGGCAGCTGTTCAGTCCGTTATGTCCTCTTTTATCTGTCTTTCCTGCTCATGTTTATTCTGACAAACACGTAAAGGAGGGAATCATAACAAAAGTGAAGCTGTGGAATAAAACTCGATTTTCCTACCCCTCCCACTGCAGTTTTGCTGCTGCTGCTGGTGGCCGTGAGGAACTGCCGTCCTCATGGCACAAAGAAGGGTGGCCTCCTCAGAGAGGTGTCGGACGACGATATTCGCGACAACGTCCTCAACTATGACGAACAGGGCGGGGGGGAGGAGGACGAGGTAACAGCCAAAACCTTCTGCCTTAACCTGAGTGCAGAACGTTTCTGGATGGAGGTTGCAGAGATCTGTAACTTTCATCACATATCAAGGTTTGTTCATGCTCTGGAGTTAACCCAGGTTAATGGTTTCCTCCCCTTCCCAGAATGCTTACAACATTGAACAGCTGAGGAACCCCAACGAAGTGCTCCCACCCCCAGCGTATTTCCCAAAGCAAGGTTGTGCCCCAGATTCCTCCTACCCAACTCCGGGCTCTGATTACCCTGTTCCAGACTCCGCCTACCCCACTCTGGGCCCCGCCTTCCGCATTCCAGGCTCCACCCACCCCATTTTAGGCTCTGGCTTTCCCAGAGGCAAGCAGCCTCTCAGGAAAGATGCTCCTCAGAATTTGCCGTCCCCGACGTACCCACGGAAACCGCCAGGTGACCCCAGTGACATCGAGGATTTTATCAATGACGTAAGAGCATATTATTCTGCCGCTCAGGGTTATGGAACAATATTTGCTTGCGGAGTGTGAATATGCTTGTCCTCCTGTGTTTCAGGGCCTAGATGCAGCAGACAGGGACCCCAACGTTCCCCCATTTGACACGGCGCTGATCTACGACTATGAGGGCGATGGGTCTCTGGCCGGCAGCCTGAGCTCCATCGCTTCAGCCAGTTCGGACGAGGACCAGGACTACGACTACCTCAGCGACTGGGGGCCACGCTTCCGGAAACTGGCCAACATGTACGACCCCCATTAGGCAGGACCTGGCTGACCCACCTTTAACTGATACACACACGCACGCGCACACACACACACACACACACACACCGCCTTGTTGGACCTGCTTCCATCCAGATTTGCTCCACATATTACTGAACTGCCTGGTGGGTCTAGAGCACCACATCCTGGTTGCTCTGGAACTGGCCACACACACTGTGCTGTTTACCGTTTTTCCCCTTTCTGTGGTAAAAACATGATGCAGTGTTGGGGCATGCAGACTGAGCAGAGCATGCTGGGAAACAGTTCTGAACATGCAGTCCTTCAGCTAGAAATTTATTCTTTGGTCTCCATGGTAACATGACTCCAAATGAGTAAAACTTTGCAGCCTTTTTTCTTTTTTTTTTACTGTTAACAAAGATGCTTATTTATACTGAGAGAAAATGTATGTATTGATTATTTGTGTAATGTCTGTGGTCAAATGCATTAGGAGCTCTGTTTTGTGCTGAGATGAGTTGATTTTGGGCAGCAGAGGGAGGCATTGCAGGGATACAGGCAGAGAGAATCTTGCACGTGTTTTGGGGGAGAGAGGGGGAGATGAGTAAAGATGGATGGAGAAGCAGCAGCACAGGGCAGCTGGTGGCCACTTGCCTTCATTTATGGCTGCAGTAGCAGTCGAATTCACCCTGCATGGGGGGGCGCTGCATATCTGCACCTTTTGGGCAGACAGCAATGCTGCATCTCTCGCTACTTTAAAATTTGGGCTCGATCTGTTTTTAAGTGAGCTCCCATTTTAACACGCAAGCAGCAACAATGAACAGACCCAAGTGTTGTTTCGCTGTGAAGGTACAGCATAATATCAACAATAAACAGAAGAGATGCTGTTTATAAGGCAAATAGAGTGACTATCAGGAACTTGTGTTTATAGTGCCAAAGACAAGAACCTTCCTTAATTTTTTTCATACTTTTCCTATTTTTATAAAGTGTCGACTTGTAGGTTCCTTCGGATGTTGCAGTACAATGGAAATGTAGTTATACAGCATTTTTGTATGTCGCATTGTCACGATCAGAGTTCTGCATGAGAAGTCAGACTGTACAACGCATTCATTATTAAAATCATTCAAAATTAATCACGTAGAAATGCCTCATTTTCCTCAACATTAAAAATGCCAGTACGCCAGTTCCTCAGGTTACAAATAGTTACACGTTTTTAACTTTTTCCTGTTTGATGTTTTATTCTTATGTATTCTTAAATTTCTGGTTGTTGTGTGTCAAAGGCCACCAGGATTAACACAGCCAGCAGGCAGGTGGCAGTACCAACGTGGCAGCAGCACAGTTCATCTCACTTCCACAGTGTTTACAGACCATGTCTGATGACAAACCTAGACAGGAAACAAACAAAGGGAGACAGTGCTAACAGTTTATTGATCATGAGTTGAAGTATGAGCACCAAAACGAATTATGAACCAATTTCTGGTCCCAACCGTGTTGGTGTGTCAAGGTACTCATGTTTATGTTAACTGTGTCCTCCCCACAGCAAAGCTCAGTAACTGACTGAAGCAGAAGTTTCTGTGCTGCCGACTAGGAAAAACATGCACAAAACCCCTCTACTTGACTGTGTTTGTGATTCCCAAACAACAGTTCAATTGCTAACCTCCCTGTGAGGGGGGTTAAACAATCATTATTTTTCAAATTTAACTCATTTTCCTCACCAAGCTCTTACGCACACACACCCCTGCTATGGCCCCCCTATGTACCCATAAGCCAACTGTATGGTTTCACTTTGCCCTAATGGGTCACATTCATCCTGCTGTGGTAGCAAATTAAAATCTTTGTCACTCTTAAAAGTTACTTAAATCAGCAACCAAGTGAAGAGGAATTTAAGATTCCCTTATCAGAAACAATTTAGCAAAAACAAAAATCCACCCCTGCATGAGTCACCAAGTCTACAGGTTGGGGATGGCGATACAGGACATGCCAGGTGCTTTGGACTCCCAACTTGTCCAGCCATCTACAGCACGGACTGCGTGTCCAGCATAGAAGGAGAGGAGGGGATGGGCTGGGGAGTGGTCAGGTAGGACCCAAGCTCAGCTCCTCATCCTCCTTTCGAGCTGGTCTCCTAGGTTTGCGTGGCTCGTCCTCCCCTGTATCCTGCTTGTCCCTCTCTGCCTCGATCCAGCTCTGGGGAGCGATCATCTTCTTGGGCCCATGTGGCGGAGGCCCTAGTAGTGCTTCAATGTCGTCATAGTTGACCACCTCACGCTCCAGCAGTGCGTTGGCCAGCTGGGGGTGGGAGGGAATAGCAATGAGCCCAAACCAGGTGAGACAATTAAAAGGCATTTCAAAGGGCACCAGAGAAATTCTCACCATGATCAGCTTGTCTCTGTTGTCCAGCAGCAGCTTCTCGGTCTGCCTGTACGCTCGGGAAATGAGCATCTTCGCCTCCTGAGATGCCAAAGCACAGGGTCACACCAGGTCACAGTCTGCAGCTGCTCACAAAGTGGCCATATTCTTTCTGACCATACGGGTTATTAATCGCCAAGCTGACCGGCATTACCACTGTGGTTTCATAAAGTCAACATGGCATTGAGTGGACAGCAGGAGGAAAAACAGTTGAGCATCACCCACGTGGTCCATCTGATGCTGTAGGCCCTGGCTGAAAGGCCTGCGCCCAATGGCACCCTCTTCCTCCGTTTCAGGGAAGGACACCTGGCCCACACTCTCCACCATGCCGTACTGCTTCACCATGGAGTAGGCAACACGAGTCACTTTGCGCAGGTCGTCCTGGGCACCTGTGGACAAATTAGAGTAAACGGAAGTGTCGGAGTCACGCGTGCTTATGTGTTGGGAGTAGAACCGATAAGCTAGATAGATATAAAGACAGACAGGCAGATAATACTTTAGAATTCTTGAGGGAAAATCTACTGTTACACCTTGCTGTTTGGGTCCCGTTTACCCCGTATTGTTTTCCGGAACATGTGATGTCCAGGGTGGGAAGATGATCTTTAGTGTTAAGTGATGGGGCCTAACCTGTAGTGACCTTGTTGAAGGTGATGGCCTCTGCCGCCCGCCCTCCGAGGGCCATGCACATCCTCTCAAAAAGCTGCTCCTTGGTGAAGAGGAACTGGTCCCGCGGCAGGATCTGGGCAAAGCCCAGAGCGGCGTTGGTGCGGGGAGCAATGGACACCTGGTGCACACAGAAGCTCAGCTGGTGACTCTCTGGCTCACGCTAATGCGAACGTGGGAGCTCTCAGTCTGTGTGCTAAAGCTACTCTTTATGCCTCTTTTCAGACCAAAAACCTGCATGGTGGACAATCAGTGCTGCTCACCGAAAGCAGACACCCCAAAGGTTTTTGGATGTTTAGTTACATTCACATTTCCTTATTCAATAGACCTTTTCTTCAGAGTAGCTTACACAACTGAGCTACAGCAGGGTTTACAGCAGGGTAATTTTACTGGAGTAAAGTACCTTGTTCAAGAACCACTACGCCTCCTAGTGCCCCATTACCACCTGGTTCGTACTTGAGCCACTATGCATGAAACATTCACGAATGACAGTAGGCAGGGGCATTACCTTCATAACCGCCTCTGTGTGCTCCAGCAGCCAGCCCACAAGCGCGTGACCAGACTCATGAAAGGCCACCACCCTCTGCTCCTCTTTGGATAAGATCTTGCTCTTTTTCACACTTCCTACAGAAACATACAACACAGAGGTCTGCAGAAAGAGGCGACCAAGCGAGGAGCCCATCACCATAGCACCGGGACAGATGTTAGTACCTGCAATGACCCTCTCCACTGCGTACTCGAAGCTGAACGTGTCGATGGACTTGTATCCTTCCCTGGCTGCATGCAGTGCTGCTTCATTGCAGATGTTGGCGATGTCAGCACCTGCAGGGCCATACAGCAGTGAGATCAGAGGAGGAGCACATCTAACCACTTCCACCACCTGCTGGTCAATAGAATGACACTTTCAACAGTCAATGGAAAAATCAAGCAGTGTTTGTCGGTGGGTGAGCATTCACCGCTGAACCCCGGAGTGAGCTCAGCCAGGCGTAGGGAGTAGAACTCAGCAGGCTGGGTCAGCTTCAGGATCTTCAGGTGCTGCTCAAAGATCTCCTTCCGCTCCTGCAGGGTCAGGGCAGACAGGAAAAGTATTGTTTCTAAACCCAACCCTTTCCATCTCTTCACAAATAAACCAGTGAAAGCTGCAAGCCCACTTGTTGGAACTTATGTTTTTCACAGTTGGAATTTGGCAAACAAGTTTGATCAGGAACTGAGGTGCCATGTCTTGCAAGACACTTGTGGGCTACACTGGTTCCACTCTACTGTCCAGTTTGCCCAGCTGGATGCTTCTCCAACTGCAGTGGTACGGTTTTTACCTGCAGAGTGGGCAGGTCGATGAATATGTGTCTGTCCAGTCTCCCAGGCCTCATGAGGGCTCTGTCCAAAATATCGGCCCGGTTGGTGGAGGCCAGGACAATCACATGGTCTGTAGTCCCCATTCCTGTGGTTAGTGGTGGTAATGATCAGACCCTATGCTGTCTAGATAATCTTTATAATTTTTTACTTGTCTAATGTGGCTTTTGTGAGAATGAAGAGACAGATGCTGTTTAAAACCTCCTTATCTACATGAAACCAAACCCTTCAGAAGACCAAGTTTGTTCAGCCACAGCTAAAAGCTGTACTTGGTGAGAAAGTGGTTGATGAAAGCTTTGTTCCTGACCAAAAACACCCCTGTGGACATGAGGTTTCTACTCACCGTCCATCTCCACCAGTAGCTGATTCAGGGTCTGTTCCTCCTCTGTGTTGGTGAAGCCCGATATGTTGGTGGAACGCTTCTTCCCTACGGCATCAATCTCGTCAATATAGACGATGCATGGGGCTCGAGCTCGTGCCTCCTTGAACAAACTCCGAACCCGGGCTGCTCCCAGCCCTGCATAAAACAGACAAGATGCAATCTTCAGGTTCCAGAACAAACAGCAGTGAAGCAATGGGGGCCATGGAAAGCAGAGATGCAACCCCAACCGTTTCCTGACTACACAACCAGCCATTATCCATACAGGGTTCTAGTGATCCAGGATGTATTCCCGAAACGCATGGTGTGACGCTGGACCGGATGCTAGCAATCACAGTCACTGTCAGACAGACACACACACACACACACACACACACACACACACACACACACACACACACAGGTTAGGGATGCTAAATTGCCCAATATGAAATGCATGTCTTTGGACTGTGGGCAGGAACACGAGAAAAAATGCACTAACATGACACAAATTAACACTGGAAGCTACAGCCCAGGAGCTGTAAAGCACCAGCACTACCTCCTATGTTACTGTGCTACCAATTTAAAACTCCTTGAGTATGTTTAATTTCCTCAAAGTGCAAACCATGGTGTTGAGACTTACCCCCAATGACTTCCACAAACTCAGACCCTGCCATGGCTAAGAAGGGCACCTGAGCCTCTGTTGCGACAGCCTTTGCCAGGAGGGTCTTGCCACAGCCTGGGGGGCCGAGTAGAAGAGAACCCTTGGGTACTTTAGCCCCCAGCTGAAGGTACCGGTTCGGGTTCTATAATAAGAAAAGCGGTGCTGTGTGGTTAACAGAACCAATCTACAGCTGACTTCTGCTGACTACACAGCATCAAACCTGTACCTTCAAGTAGTCCACAAACTCCTTGACCTCCATCTTGGCTTCATGCATGCCTGCCACATCTTTGAAGCTCACCCCTTTGCCAGACTTGCCATCCACAATGGTGAAGCGTGCCATTTTCAGCTGGTTCTGTAAGAATTGGAGATGCACACACATGATCTGGGAAGCTCTGCCCACTGTGAGTGTGTGTGCATTTGGGGGATGGGGGGGGGCAACAGGGAGAATGAGCCCTAGACATACTCACAAATGCACTGAAACCGCCCTCCCTGCTGCCCATGCCAGCCAGGCGGAAAATGTACCAAAGGATGGCCATCCCAATGGCCGCCATGCCCAGGGCATAGAGGGCACTGTGATGGGAAGGGAGAGGAGCCCTAGTCAATCAGCTTATCCTGAATAAACCACATTCCTCACTCCCATAATTCAGTGTAACAGGGCAATTAAAGTGATGGAAATGCAATGGGATAAAACTCAAATTGCACTGTTATAGAATGTAGTAACTCTTTAACAAAGAATCAATAACTGCCTATACTATGTAGGATGTCAGTGATTTGGAGCCTACCCTGGAAGTATAAGGTATAATGCAGAGTTTAATCTGGATCGGATACCAGTCCACAATAAGACAAACACACTCACACAAACACAGAATGGGGGATTTAGAGTGATCAATCTACCTGAAACACATGTCTTTGTACTGCAGATGGAAATGGGCAACACAGCAGGCAACTCACTTTCCAAAAAAGCCAGTACGCTTATAAAGCACAGGAATCCTGTCCTTGGTGTCGATATTCAGCTCATCCTCAGCTGCCCGAAGCTTCTCCTCAAACTTATCAATGTTGGCCACCTGCATGCGGTACATCAGTGCGAGCCGCTGTGGACAGAAGATGTCGGATCACAAAATTTACTCCACGACCGGTATGTCACATGAACACCTGCCACGGGTACTCAGCTGGGCGCAGCTGCAGATGGATGACTTACGGGCCTCCCAAAGATGACGGCTCCTGGGTGCAGGTAGATTTCGACCACGTCGCTCTCTGGGACCACCTGCACATGCATCACCTCACCCTTGGCCAGCATCTCATTGACAAAGTCGTTCCAGGAGATGTTGCCGCCGCTTGAATTGATGCTGTTGAGGACGCTCATGATGAGGGCGATGATGAAGAGCACACGGAGGCGCTCTCGGTACATCTGCTCCTCCCGCTCGCGCCGCTTCTTCTCCTCTGAAACAGGAGCCTCCACCTCAGAGTTCAACATCAAGGCCCAACATATACCATTTGTCTTCTGTAGAGCGTAATTTATTTTTAAAACATCTTAAAATAGTTTCTACCACTGACGTCACGCTCAGTTAAATCACAGAAATGCCCGAAAGCAAAGGCGAGGCAAATTTTGTACAACGAATTAAGACCATTATGTATTAAATGGGAATTTAATTGCATTTCTAAAATTTACCTCTGTAATGGACTGAGAATGGCCTGTGTTTAATTCCCAATCCAATATGTGGCACTCAAACAGAACAGGGGCGTGGGATCATCTTAACGCAACTGACACCCAGTGTTTACGGCTCATACCTGGTTTTCATGAGCTTTGGTGATTTGTAATAGTGGCAGTAACAGGAGGACTCTGTTACCATGGAAACCAGCGAATGAAGGGAAAATTTAACTATTTCAAGCTAAGAATTTGACTGTGAATTAAAAAAAAAAAACAAAAAAAGAAAAAAAACAATAAATTGAGATGGTGATGTGGTTCTTGCAACTTGGAGTGAATTTCAGCACTACCTTCGTCTTCCTCAGGGGCTTTTCCCTTACTGCCTTCATTCTTCTTTCCATCTCTTCTACACTGGGAGGTGCTGAAGTTGTCTTTGGAGCCTGAAAATTGAAGAGTTTGTTACTTGTGAAGTAAAAAATTCAGATGTCATGTGTATAGTCACTGCAATGGTGCACAGTCCTTCTGGGGGCAACAAGGGGTGCAGTGGTTAGAGCTGTCACAATGTGACCGAAAGGCCTGGGTCTGAATCCCCGCTACTACTGCAGCACCTGTAATGAAGGTCCTTACCCTGAACTGATACAGTAAAAATTACCCTGCTGTATAAATGGGTGAAACATTTTATGTAGCTTGCTACACCCCCCTTAAAATCAACGGGACTGCAGTGGAGAGGGTGAGCAGTTACAAATACCTGGGCGTTCATGTCACTGAGGACTTGACATGGACTGTACACATCCGAGCTCAAGCCAGTAGAGCAAAGCAGCGGCTCTACCACCTCCGGCAGCTGAGGAAGCTACAGGTCTCTCCAGCTATCCTTAAGACCTTTTACTCTGGTACTGTACAAACTGTTCTGACTCAGAACATCATCTCCTGGTTTGGGAACAGCTGTGCTCGGGACATCAAGGCACTGCAGAGAGTGATCCGGGCAGCGAAACGCTGCACCAGATCTGATCTACCGTCCCTACATGACATCTATACCAGGAGATGCAGGACCAGAGCGAGTAGGATCGTCGGTGACCTGTCTCATCCCAGCAACCATCTATTCATCTTGATGAAATCAGGCAAACGCTACAGAAGCATTATGGCCAGAACGGAGAGGCTAAGGAGGAGCTTCTACCCACAGGCCATAAACTTCTGAACCCGGACATGACATGACTACCCTCACGTAATCTCTGACCACTCCGCTCCCACCCCCCACTGTCACTGCCCTTCCAGGGCACCTTAACTGTTCCGTACCATTTTGCCTATTTATTTATTTATTTATTTATTTATTTACTTACTTATTTATCTATTTACTGCTTGTTTCTGTCTCTATTCTTCTTAGTGTTTGGATATGTGTTTGCTTCATTTTCCATTATAGATTGTTCGCACAGTCATCCTGGTTCAGATCGGTGCACATTTCAACACATGGTACACAACCATGTGCTTGACAAATAAACTCTTTTGACTCTTTGACTCTTGCTGTACAAACCTCCCATTGTAAATTGGTGGAAAGCGTTAAATAACAAATAAAGTACATACTGCAACGTGTGTGTAATTCCGTGGGTGTGTGGTCACTCAACGCTGAGTCACGAGTGTTCATATGCTCACCCAAGATCTTCCACAGTCCAGCAGGGTTCTGGATCAAGCTGTTTTGGGAAAAGGCCGCTCTGACACCCAGCAGTCTGCTGCTCAGCGGTCTGTGCATCATGTCCTGGAGAACATGGAGGACAAAAGATCCATGAGAGTATAACCTGCTAGTTATCACTGGAGAATTAATCTTACTTTGCACCGTTTGATTTGTATGGGAGATTGAATGACAGCGACCACAACTGTCAGTGACAACAACCAAAGTTGTCCCTGGTGAATTGGCGACTCGAAATTGCCCTAAGTGTGTCTGTGTGACACTGTCCTGTGATGGATCCCCGTCCCACTCACAGTGTCCCCTGTGCTTCCAGGATAGAGAATACAATCCTGGAAAAGCGGTTATTTATTATGAACAGGTGCAGAAATAGATTGCATTCGGTTTTATTAAGCTTTTGCGTATTGTCACTTAGTCATAAAGGTGACTTTGTACTTACAGACTTCAGTGTATCAGCTGGAGCCAATGTACATAACCAAACTGTGAGAGTAAAGTGCTGGGTGTCGGTCGTACCTGTCCCTGTCCTACTCCACTTCTCAAGCCCCGCAATTGTTCTCTAAGCCACGCACGGGGTCCTGGGCGCGCCCCCACACGAAGCAGGCGAGCGGCTCCCTTCGCGGAGAAGAGGAGAGTCCAAGCGGACCACTGAGGGCCGCGGTTCAGCTGCAAGAGCACCGCTGCCGCCATGTTCCGTTTGGACAGCAGACGATATCACACCATCACAGGGACGAACGACGGACGAGGACAAGCTAAGCTGTTACTCAACAAACTCCGCCCCAAATGCGAACTGACCTTTCACCCTCACTGCGCCGGAAACATAAATAAGCGAAAACCCGACAAAACCGAGTTTTAAAAGTACCAGAACTTATTATACTTGATTTTAAAACACGTTTCGTAAAAAAAAAAAATCTGAATTTCACGCGAAACAATCAGAAACGGACGCTCGCTTTGTGTGACGTCATCATTAATGGCGAAGACAAAAATGTGGAAAAAAATTGCCAAATGACTTACAGATGTTTTAAAAGCGTACAGTTGAAATTGTTTTAACGGCATGACAAAGTAAAGCTGAAAAATTCAGTCAATTTCCACACAATATTTTCAACTTTAGTAAATATCTCCGAAACACCATAGATAATACCGTTGCATTAAAATAAATCATTTATTTTTCGTTCTTTTCAAATGCAGTTCTATGTGCCGTATTCCAGTGTGAAATCACATTTTGACAAAATAAAGATGCTCACACGTGTACGTGCTTTCAGATCGTTAGTTGCACGTTTTGCCACCAGACGGTGACATCCTAAAGGATTATTTATTCGATATCACCATATACTGCAAGCTCTTTTATATTTTAGTACATTACAAATTATACTGCTAATTGGCACATTTAAAATATAAAACTGTTAAATTATTCCTCGCAAACGTGATCGTATGTTCAATTTCGACTCATTGCTCAAGCATGATCGTTCCAATCGTATGTTTAAAGCAGTTTATTAATTTCGTAATTTACAGTATCCGGTGTTTACAAAACGAAATGATAAAAAATATATATTTATACATCTATGTCTACAGCATTAGGCTTTACATCGAAGCAATTTTGTACGTCAACTTCATATCCACAAATAATATGAATGAGATACTTTCGGTTTTAGGAAAAAAAATACTATTCCAGAAGAAACACTGAGAAAAGAGAAAAGGAAATGTTTTAATGAAAGAAAGGTCGTGCATGAGAAATACAACAGTCGACACAGACGGGTCTACCCTCCGACGTGACCCAGCCGAAATTCTACAATGTTCTCCATTTCCTTTGCCTGCCTCTAACTGTCTAATGGAGAAACGGCGTGCTCTAGTCAATAGGGCTACATCGAAGTCCATGTTGGATCTAACAGCGCGCTTGCGGGCGCTACGCGAGGTGGCCTCTGTCGGATCCGGAATGGCCGTTGTTTCGCGTTCACGGACTGCCCGAACCGCCCACATTCGAGAACCAATCGGGAAGCGCATTTCAAAGTGGATCGTGTCCTTTCCGTCAGAGCGCCGGTGACGTCACGGGCCGCTCTAAGACGGTTAGCGAGCCGCGAGGTAGAGCCTCACGAAAAAGTAAGCGGAAAACAGCGTCGAAATAAAGCGAGTCTCTAACAGACGGAGGCCTTCGGGACACGCCAGCGAGACTCTCACAACAACAGGGAGCAGTTAAGTACTTCCGAGTGCGACGTTGGGAGTGTCTGACTGTTTTTTTCCGTGTGGGATACTTGGTCGGTGGACTGCGGGCGCGCAGGAGACAGGCGCCGCCGTTGGTCGCATGTTCCCGGGCGGGTGTCCACTCGAGGGCGAGGCCCCACATGGCAGCCGCCGCGTTTGGCTGGAGTAGTGGAGCGGACATACTGTAGACCTGCCTGGCACCGGTAAGACGATTTTTTTAAAGAAATAAATAATGTGTACGATGTGTGAGAATGTTTTCCCGTCGTGTTTGGATCAGTTTTCATAAGTGTTGGTCATCTGGGCTGTTAACACGGCTCTCCTCTCGTCCTCGGGCCGCTAAGGCCTCAGCGGTGTTGTACTGGCAAGGTGGTGACGGGTAGCAGAACCAACCACGGGTGGATATTACCTGATATTTTTGTTCGTTTTTAAGTTATTCTGCACCAGAGGGGCGATCATGTGATCCACGATATCAACAAACGTCAATAAAAATAAACATGGCACAATATTGTATTCCTGGTGCTGCTTGTTATGTTTCGTGACATTGCACCAAAACATGGTAGTCGTAGTAGAAATACGATTAGTGTGGTTTTGTCTGACACTCACTGATCATTATTATGATTTCAGTGGAAAGCTAGGGGCTTTCATGGTTTTTGAACTTTGTGAGGAATTCAGGCATTACTTATACATTATATTCTTATTTGTAAAGAAAGTCAGTGTTTTACTGAGTGTGCATATTACAGTCTTCCAGTATGATGTTGTTTCACAGACATCAAGCAGCCTACTGCTTATTTGTAGAAACTGTAGAGATAATTTGTGAAATAGGATTTTTTTGGGAATTCAGAAAGGTGTGATGTGGGCTGCTGAAGACAGGGAAGTAAACAGGGCTGCAAACCTGTTAGCAGAGATATTTTGGCAGATTTTCTGGAATAGTTGCTTTTCGGTGGACTGGTGCTCATGTTTTGGTGGAATAGTGGTCACAGTGTTTTGGTTTTAAAGTTGAGGGTCCTATTCAGTGGTGCGCAAGAGTGGCCTGGGAATTGAAAGAACATTGTGGTGCACAAAATGTTCATATTTATTTATTTATTTATTGTAATTGTTGCATTGTAGAGATTGTATCTTTCACATTACATGTACAGTAGTGATCAGGAAACGATAATATTGTCTAGTTTACCTGTGAAGACTCTTCAAGCTGCAGAAAGTGTTATGATTCACTTAAGTGAACATATTTGGTTCTGTTTTTGTTTTGGGGAAATAAATCTTTCCAAGTGTTGATAAATATGGAAGAGTGTAACACAGATAATCAGATAACTATTTTTAAGAAGCAAAGATTCACTTGAACTCTCATTGATGTGGCATCACTGACTGAAGAAGAAAAATCACAGTGTGGCCAGGGGCTGTGTTTTTTTACGTTTTGGATGGTCTTTGTAATTTTTGTGAAATTAGCTGTGAACAAAACAGTGTGTGCAGATTTCTCTAGGTTTTGCAGAACTTCACATCTTTTAGCAGTTATTTTGCAATGTCTTCCTTCCTGGTTTTCATGTTTGCATGACGATATGATTTAAAACAGCTTAACAAGGCTGACACTGTAAATCACAAAGTGCAGTGTCTGGTTGTGTTTTTAAATTTTTAGGAATCTATTTACTGTTTATTTTTTGGTGAACACCACAATTTCAATACCAATGTTTTCAGCTTCTGTTTTAGTTTCTCAGATTTGAGGATGCTAAGATCCTGTTGAATATAAGAGGAGAAAACAACAAAACAGTGTTTTTCCTGAGATACTATTCGGGAGTTAATGTTGGTTTGGGACTTCAGTCACATCTCTTTGTCAGATTTAGTTGAGTATTTAAAGTGATACAGGTCTTTATAATCTTTTGGTTTGTTTGGGAATGCCTTTGAGAGTCTTGGGATCAGTAATGTGATATCTGGAAAACAGTTGGTTTCAGTGTCAGGTCCTTGGTTATGGGAGCAGAATGATACTACAGTATATGGAATAGTGGATTAAATGTGTCGTTGGACGGTCTGGTAGGTTTATTACCAGCAGTTGTCTGAATGTTCTTTGTTATGCGGGAACCCTGAAGGAGGCATTGCTCTGACCTGTGCTGGAGACAGGAAATGATGCTCTGTGGGGGTTGGGGGGTCAGGCGCCCTCTTACTGCTGCTTGAATCCAGGAGGTTTTTCAGGCCAGTTAGGGGCGTTATTTTAGAGGGGGTTGGGGATACATACTAGGACTTTTGTCCCTGGCCAAAATCCCCCTATCTGAGGCCCCAGTTGAAGGTCTGAGCTGGGTCACATTTACATGCAGTCCTTCTGCCCCCCCCCCCTCCAGAAACCTCCTGGTGTGCTGTGAAACGGGATGCCTGAAATGCAATGGTCAGAAATGTGAGCTGCAGAGGGAGAACAATAAAGGGCCTTCATGGAACTGCAGTGGTCGGTGTGGAGTGTCGCTCCACCGACATTACCCGCACAATGACTGCAGGGAAGGACTTATTTGGCACAGTGCAGAAGGTATCTTCATGGATCTCACACATCATTGCTGGGATGCTTTTGGGTTTTCTGTGGGAGCTGTTTAGTTGGTTCTTTGGTCTTTTGCTTTCTAGTTTTGTTCTATGACTCAATATCATCATCTCTTGGTACTGAGGTGTGCAATGAGCTTTATTCATGGGGGGGGGGTATACACATTCTAGGAGCTGAAAGTGGAGCATTGGTGGCCACCGAGAACTGGTCATGCTCCGTGCAAAACCAGAGCCTGACACTGGAGGAACTAGTCACTCACACTGAGCAATTTAGGCAGCTTGCCTTGTTTGTTTGCTCTGGGCCTCTGAACACATGGTGAGGTGGATTGTTTTTATTGTCTGTTTGAAACAAATGAGTGGAACCTTTTACACTGCAAATGTATATGTATGTGTGAACTGACATTGGTTGAACAGTGATGTTTTTCCAGTGGAACTATGTGCCATTTATTTTGAAGTTTATCAATGAATTCAGTGTTAGCCAGTTACAGTTGCCCCAACATGACACTGCCCACACTAGCAAAGGAAAACATGAAAATGATGTTGCATGTGTCTGTGGGGGGGATACTCCAGACACCATCACATCCTGGCTGCATGCCTGGTTGTGTGCAGGTTTTATTTTCTTAACATTCGCCACTGTGTCAGTCTGTTGTGGGGGATTGCTTTCATTTTTTCCTTTTTCCAGCAGTGGACAGTTTTATAGTTGCTGCCGCGTGCAATCTCCTGGGGCTGCAGAGCACCATTTAAGCCCCATTAAAAATCCGCCCTTCCCCCCAACCATCTGAAAACAAAACAGCTGCCGCCCGTCAGCCACACTGGGGCTTTGGTATGTCATCTTGTGTGCGTCCGTGTCCTAGCCCCACCCACAACCTCCCATGCATCAAGCGGAAGGGTTCAGCCCTGCTGCCCTCCAGCTCGACTCCTAAGGTGGCTTTTTGGCACACAGTTTAAGCAGGAACATGTGACTTTGGTCAGCCACATGAGACAAAAATCCCCAGAAACTTTATCTCCTAACGCAAGAGTATGGAGGATCTGTCTGCAATGCCTGTTTGGGTCACATACACTGAAGTACTAAACACTGGTGTGTCTGTGAGTGAGTGCGAGGGGGAGGGGAAGTGGCAGCTTGGGTAACACAGGTCAGCCGTCTCACGGAGAGCCGATGTAATTGCAGAAAATGGGGGGCGGGGAAGAGCCGAAGCAGCGCAGTTGGGTCTCAGATTGGCTGTGAGGAGCTTGTCTGTTGTATTGTTTATGGTGTCTTTAGACTGCAAGAGTCCTAGCACACAGTAACATATCCCAAGTGTCCATTCACAAATACCTACAGTGTACCTTCAAACATCGCTTATATCTGCTTTTATTTTTTTTTTTCTACAGAGATGTGGACGACTTTGGAAACTTTTAAACACACAAATCTATTTTTCAGCACTCGATTGTTTGGGCCTGTAGTGTGCCTGGTACTGTAAAAGTGCTGCCTTTCTTACTTGGTGGGAGGGGAACACTTTCTGTTGTGAACATCTTAAAAGAGGTATTGACCCTACTAACACTCTCAATAATATTTTCTCTGTCCTGCATTCACCTCCTAGGCCTCCTGTTTACGACCTCACAATTTACCAGAAACACTAAGTGAAACGCGTGAATGTCCAGTGCTGTTTCGCAGATTCAGTTAAAATGTCATAAATATTAAGATCTGTCTGAACATGGCAGTGGCATCAAGATGTAGATAACTGTGATTACTCAGGCAATAAGCCCAGAAACCTGTGATATTCAGGTAGCAGTTTGTTGGATCTTTATTTTCTACTCTTTAGATTTAATTGAAATATTCTGTTTTCCAGAAATTGAACCCAAATTCAAAATATATCCGGTTGGAATTTGTGGAAATGGATGTTGGTATCTAAGAAATGCATGATCTAATATCTGAAGTATTAAAAGACTTTATAAAGAAAATATTGTGTTACAAGTGTTGTGAAAATGGCAAAAAATTAAACATTCATTATGAGGCCTAACTACACAAGGACTGATTGAATATGCTGTGTACGCTGAGTGGTGTTGATGGTCTGTGGTGGTGCTGTTTGCGGTTGTGGGACTTCAGTCTGAGGATCTTGGGCTGATGGTGTGGCCCTTGCTTAAGAATCAGAGAACTGCCATTGTTGTAGAATGTATTGTAGAAAGTTTGTCTTGATTTTTCTTCCTTTTTTCTTCTTGGCTGCATTTCCCCAATTACCCTGTATTTAAAAAAAAAGGGGCTCCTTGTTACGTTGGCCTGTGGGGGTATGTTTCTCCCTAAATCACCATCGCCCAGGCCTTTGACAGCAACACCCTATTGATGGGGCAGCTGGAGCCATTGACTGGGCTCATTTGCATTGAAATCCAGCTGCAGGAAAGGGTGCTTGGGCCCCTCAGGTCCCGCCCCAGCTGAGATTGTGGGATTCTGTGCTGCGATGCTTTGTTGTCCCCCGACAAGCCCATACAGCCTGTTTCACAAAGCAGAAACTACAATAAGCTTTATTTACTTTTCTGTGTACCTATACATTTAAAATAAGTTCTGCCATCACTTCTTGCCAGCTCTTCTAGTTAGTGTGGATTTGGGGATGTTTGAAGTCTCAGTACAATTTTTTTGCCTTTGTTTTTTTGTGAATTCTATCCCAGATGTGTAGGTGTGTACAACATTCCTCATCTTTTTACATCTAATAATTTATCATAGAAAAATGTTCTTAATATGCAAATCAGCCATCTTATGTGCCTGTACAGTTATTTGAACTGTGACATTAAACATTCAACGTGATGCGAAAGAGGACTAAATCCAGGGTTGATTTGCTATATAATGACTTAAGACAATAGGTGTGTTCCCTGAAAATGTTATGTATTTAAGTAGAGGATTTGACCAGGGTAACTTTAAGTTTGATATACTAAGCTACTTTTGCTTACTCATTTATAGAGTAGGGTAACTGATATCAATTCAAGGTAAATGCACTATTCAGGGATACTACGCTGTGATTGTAAGGTAGCAGCTCTTACCTGCCTGTTGTCCTATGAACATTTTTTTTTTTTTTTTTTTTATGGAATACATTAGTGCTCTAGTCTGTCCTCCAGATATAAAGGTTTATCTGTCTGAGTAGGTATTGTGTTCTTCATGTGTCATTTATATTTTCATTTTTCTTGACTTAGCTGTTACATAGATACATGTTTTCTATTGGTCTAGGTGAAGTTATCCACCAGAATAGAGGAACAGTACAGTACAAAGAATTTTGTCATGTCTTCTCCCACTGGGGCACTATAGTTATGGTTTCATGGTTCACGTAAGACACAGGGACACTTTGGAATTGGGGAATTGATGTCGAGCGCTATGTTCATTGTGCAAGGACCAAGTTGCTGTGATTGTTGTTCCACTGAATAATGACTGGCATTTAAAACCCTGGCCAGCCCTTGCCTTTTCTGCCAAACTGGGGTTCAAGGAAAGCATATCCTCAACAGCGGGGGTCTGCTGGCCTGGTATCTATTGTAGCCAACTTGGTCCCATATGGCTTCCATTATGAGATGTTCATGAGGAAACTCCACTATGACACCCCACACTTTCTCTGTGACACAAATAATGACCGCGTTGTCTACATACACAAGGAAGTATGAAGGCACATGGCTCATGGGCATGTGTGCTCGCCCTCTTGGTGTATGTGTTTATGTATCTTTTTTTAGTTCATAGTAGTTTCCCTGTTTCAGCTCTGGGGGAAATGTGGTGATTCACTGAATAAAAATCTTTAAAACAAACCCTTCCACTGTGTTTCAAATCAGATGATGATCAAGGGCTGCAGGGATGGCATACGTTCACATCCTTCTAGACGTTTCTAACCAGCTGCACCCTGCATTGTGTATGGTTTGGTTTATTCAGTTCTGCTGAATCTTTCAGCAAATTAATATTGAACCCAGAAATTCTGCCGGTTCCATGATGTACATGTAATTGGTGTCTGTGATTCCTATGGCTCTTCTAATGCTTTCTTAGACATGCATAGATGCAGTAAATCTTTTTTAAATGTGTATTTCTCCTTTATTCATTTTAGTGTACTTCCAGAGAAATTGTCAAAAGCAGCAAAATACAGTTTCTCTGATCAAAGCATGGTGAATAGTTTTTGTGATTCCACCCTACAATTTTTAATTTTCTTTATAAAATGCAGTATGTATAACAAGACCCTCAGAAATGTGTAAATTATCGTCAGTCTCTTTGTCACTTCTGTTAAATTGAATTTTCGTTTGTGTTGGAGGAATGAGATGTGGGCCACACCAATGGCCACATATGCATAGGTCTCTGCTATTTAAGTTGTCTTTTGCAGTGCATTGTGAAATGGTGTGTTGAGTGTTTACTCTGCGTTCTTAACCTTTATTTTTTGTATTATGTGAAACATTTTTTTTAAATATCTCTGATAAATTGTTATATGTAAACATAATGTTTGTAGTGTAGGATTTTTTTTTTTTGTTTTGTTTTGTTTAAAAGGAATTTTTCGTGGTTTGTCTCAGCCTTCTCTCTTCAAACGTAAGAGTAACTCCATTGACATGGGTGTGTCATATGTGTTCTGACAGCCAGGGGTGGTTTCCATACTTGGCTTACAGGGAGAAGGTATGTTTGCTTCCTTGCGATCGACTGATCCGACTGTAGGCTTTGGTCAGTAACCTCTTCTTGATAACAGTTCTGCACCTCAGCTTCAACATGATGATCACAAGGCAATCATAAGGCTGGAAGTGTGGGGAATATAATGGAGATTGTGAATTTCATTAAGAGTCCCTGCGTTTTGTAATGACAGTCAGGACACGCCGATGGCTATCTGCAGATGCCTGCCACTTTGAGATTGGTGGGGGTGGGGCAGGACAGTCAGCACGGACACTCCACTTAAGCAACGGAGAGATGTGGTAGTGTGTATGTCCAGGGAGATGGGCTTTTTAGAATGTGATCTAGCTCTGGCCAAGAGGTATGGTGTTGGAGGGAGCTGTGTGAATGAACATCAGTCCCATGTCGCAGACATGCTGCACCCTGCGGATAACCCGCTGCTTTCTGAACTCCACGGTCCTTTGTACTTCCTGGAACGTAATGTAGGCTGCAAGAGCTGATCCTTTTCTGACACCCTTCCTACATTCAGCGTCCATGTAGGTTTCAGTTTGTTGATACACAACTTTCTCTATCTTTGGTTTGTTCTTTAAATGAGAGGTTGTGTGTTGGGTGGGACGGGGTTGACTGGGGGAGGGGAGCTGCAGCCTTTAAATAAGTAATGCGTCCTCTGACAGTGAGGAGGGCACGAATGCACATTTGCTGCTCTGCATCCGTTTACTCTCTCTCACACACACCCACTGGTGATTTCCTCTTTTCTGCAGACAGGTTTTTGATAAGTAATAATGAGAACTGTGTGGTGATGTAAAGCAAGAGAAGCTGATTAGAACTGCTCTCCAAAAGCTGCGCTTAAGCCTGCTGCACACACCTGGCACTGTTTAATGGCAGCTCCTCAAAAAAGCATAATCTTAAACAGTTATCAGGCAGCATGCAAATAATGCTAGAATGGTTATTAGTGTGTCTGTACTGCGCTTTCTTGGTCAGATGAATACCTTTGGGGTCACTGGGCCTATGGGCAGTGACTTCTTTATCACATTTCCCCACATTGTTTTGATTTCCATTCCTCTGAGAAGACCCAGGTGTGTCTGCCTGCTTTTAATCAAAGGTGTTGGTGTAGCTCAACAAGGGGAGGGGGTCGAGTATGGAGATGAGGTGCTATGCAGTGCTTCTCTCAGTTTTCATTGCCTGATGGTATTTGCTGTCATGGTGACCAATGAAATGGGAAACAAAATGCCCTAGAAAGTAAATTGACAAGCAGGTTCCTTGTGATACAAGGCCATGCCTGTTCCTCTCTCTGCTTTCTTCTCCTGCTCATGTAGACATGCGTAGATGTAAGGTCTGATAAATTCTGTGTATTGCATACCAGTTTACACAACTGGTTTTGTTCTGGAATTATTGAAGTAAGAGACTCCAGTGGTGTAAGTAGCCTTTGGGCCAGACATCTTGTTCCTTGATCACTTCAGCAGTTCTTACCATCTGTAACTTACATTAGGATGTGAAAATTAGGAGTTGGTTTTGCAGTCAATGCAGTGATTCAAAGCTGCCATATGATATCTGTAGAGGGTTTGAGGCCTGTACATATGGGATTTGCTTAGTAAACATCTATGCCATGGTAGCAATAATGGGATCGCCCTGAAAACTGCTTGAGAGTGGGCAAACTAAGTTGATGGGTGCTCAGTGGTTAACTTACTCCAGATAATGCTAACATGATGGTACAGCTGTCAAGTACTTCTTTTGCTCTTGGCCTGCCTTTGACAGTGTTCTTGTGGAGATATGTCTTAGATTTCATTTGGCAAAACCCCTTTTGTCCTAGCACAGTGTCAGTCTGGTGAAGGACCACTGTCAGTAACCCTTAACTGCAGTGCTAAAGCATTCTTCTTTACCGGTAACCTTGTTTGAAATGAATTTGTGTATAGAAAACTATTGATAAAAGCTGAAAACAAGATTCTTTTTTTCCCTATTGCTTGCTTTCTATTCAGTGAATTGAATATAGAGAATGCCTGTTACATGTCATGGCTAAACTTACGTGGGCATTATGTCAACCTGGCATCCAAGTCAGTCAATGGCCTTGGCACATGCAGTATGTAAATTGATGGTACATATTTCCATTGTGATCAATTGACTGGTGGAAGAATGTGTGTACGTGCTGCAGATAAGGTGTTTGTGGGGTTAATTGTATGCCTCCTTTTCCCTGCATCGTTTTTAATTGGGTGTTTAGAATGATGGCAATATAATACCCCAGACCTGGGTTTGCCAGGCTGTTCACTGTGCTCCTTCCTTCTGATTGGATACGTGATGGCTCTACATTGCAGCTGCCAGACAAGGGTGGTGTATGAGGTGGGAAGCAGGAGGACCCATCACTCATGGTCCACGTCTGCTGATGTAGATGCTGGTGGTGTAAGAGTTCTTTCATAGAGAAGGATGAGGGGGTGAGTTAATTTGCTAAGTGCGGTACTTGGAGGTGAGGAGTACAGTTTCAGTCTGTCTGACATTTAGGGGGGGTTTTCCTGCATGCTGCTGTTGCTGCAGTGGTGCATGTGTTCATTCTGTTGTTTGACAAGCAGCATTATTTTCATCCCAAATGTTCTGCAATATGCAGCCATGTGTATTGTCAACTATAGTGAATTAAAATAGTATTGGCACCTTCCCAGTGCATAAATTATGTTCACCAATCAGTCTGTAAAAACAGATTTGCTCTCTCCTTGTTTAGTGTATTTTTTGCCAGTTGAGCAGTTGCATTAGTGTCCTGTTCATTTCAAGTATCTTGGGCAGTGTGTGTGTTATAAAGAGAGGTCAGCTCTTTTGCACATTGACTTTAGGGAAGGATCCAGTATGATCACTGGTCTGGCTGTTTTGATCAGCCTGTGCCCTTGACTGCACCCATGCATAGGTGTTCCTCCTTCTTACCCTTCTGTTTGTCAGGCGCTCTGTGGTTCGATAATTGAAAAGAAGAAATACCGAGGCTGCTTTGTACAGAAAATAATTGCGTGTCACTTTATAGAGTGTGCCTGAGAAATGTACGCGCTTCGTGATGAACACGTGTTTTGAATTAAGGATAGTGTGAGTTCTCAGAATGTGGGCTTAGTGGTATAGAGGAATGGTTGCCTTGACAACAGGAGAATGCTGGGTGTTGGGTGCATGTGCCAGGCACAGAAGAGCTCTGTAAACACAGTGGTGGAAATGTTAGGACCGATGCCTCTTCCAGGTTCACTTTTTTCACTGCCCCAAGGAGACTGTTGACATGGGAGGTGAAGTAACTGTAAAGCGCATTTGTTACTTTCTATTGCATAGATTGTGTGCTTAACCACAGTAAATAATTATGTACTCAGTTGGCAACTATACGCATACATTACAAATGGGAATATTTTTATGCAGCCGAATATGTACAAATTTAATTTTAATCATAGTACAATAGTATGCCAACTCGTGAAACCTGGTAACTTCTGCCAATTCATCAGTTTTTCTTTTGTCTCCTAATACTTATATGCAGCTCTGTATCTGGTTCCACTGACAACTCCCAGATGAGTTTCTAAGAGGCCTGTTGTGTAGTCCATCCCTTTATTGCTAAAGTGCTCCCTGTGAAAACTAGCTAATGCTCCTCTCTAAAGAAGTATCGTAGCTGTAAGGTCACACATGTGTTCAGGAAATGTGCCTCCAAGTGCATGTTTCTTTTGGTCACAGTTCTGGTCGCTTTTGTCATCGTCAAACCTCGTTGGAGTTGTGCCAGCAAACAGATACAGGTTTTGACTTCCCACTCGGTCTCCAGCCTGCAGGCACCCAGAGTGGATGGGTTTAACATCCAGTGTGTGAGCTGGCATGACTTGCACAATGTGGCCTAATGCACTAAACCCTCAGACAGGCCAACTGATGCATATTGATGTTTTAATGCATGTGCTGGCTCTGGTGGTTACACTGAATTTGATATCACTGACTATCACTGCTGAAATCAATGGGGGCCATATGTTTTGGGGCTCAGAGTTGTGACTCATGCCTCTGTCTGTCACAAGCTGTTGAGTATTTTGAGAGAAATACTCAGAAAATTAGCTTGCTTCTGTTAATGCCCTTTAATAAGATTAACATTTATCTTTATAAAAAGTATTTTCAACCCTTGTCCCATTCTGAAAAAGCACTACGCTCTGTGTTTCTGGGGCTTGTGATTGCATCTGTGCTACCCATCCTCTGGACTCCTCAGAAGTGTTTTTATTTGCCTGCTTGTGTAGGAGGTGAAAAAGTGTGGTGCCATCCCTGCAGAAGCCGGGCTGATCAATAATGTAAGCTGTTTCGGAGAGGCGCTCTCTACTGTGCTTGCAGTGTGCATCCCTTCAGTCTTTTGTGCATCTCCCCTTTACCACCCTTGAGCAGCAGGGTCAGGTTCCTGTTCTGTATGGTAGTCAGATAGGATGGCTGAATTTAATTTGCTTCTGTCGCATATTACAATAAGCCTGTTGCAGCAGATACTTGATGCTTGAAATATAAAACAGGCTGTTCTCTGACTTGTGTGTATAACGTGTGCAGGGGATGGGGCTCTTTGGAAAGGAAAAAAAAAGACAGTAGGAGTTGCAAAAGTTGAAATAGACATTCAGGCTATGCTTCTTTGAAACCTTGCCTTTGTCCACTGGCTGATTATTGGAAAGAGTAGTATGTGACCATTTCCAGGTTGTGTAAGCTGCAGTCTGTGCCCTGCAGTGTGCGTTGAGCTAGCCTGAAGCACCACGTTAATGGGCGACAGAAAGGAGGGCATCTTTCTACTCAGTTGCACCCTGAACAGGTAGAATGGGAAGTGAGGAGTTTGGGTGTGCTCATTTTTTCCGATTTTAGGATAAATGGAACTGACAGAGTTGTGAAAATCGTGCCTGTTCTAGTGATCCAGTTCCTTAGAGAGCAAAAAAAGCAAGACTAGATGAACGAGGATAAAAGATGGCAATAAGAGGGGAATGTTATAGCACTTATCGTTGTCATGCTAGCTTCTTGGTTTCTCCCTTTTCAGAGCTTCTGTTGTCTGTAGTGCATAGTTGAAACCAATGCAGCACAAAATGGCATTTGTTTTATACACTGCATCAGTGCCTTTTTTTTTTTTTTTTTTTTTTCCTCCCCTTTCCCCCTTCACTGTTAGAAATTCTGTAAGGTTTTTTTTGAAGAAGAAGAAGAATCTAACAGTGGACTTACAGACATTCCCTGGTATTCCAAGAAAAAAGCCTTGGGACTCCTAATGTAGATCCACAGACATCAAGTCAGTGATGGTAGAGAATTCAAGCTCACTGTTGGTCAAGTTGTCAGAATACAGCCTACCAATACCTTGATATTATCCTTGTGTGCTCTGTGCCATGTTGTCTTACCAAAATTGGCAGTAAGCCATGCATTTTCCCAAAACAAAGTACAGTGCTTCTTGGGTACATTTATAAAATACATGTTTTTATGGAGGCTTCAGTACTGGGGAAGACTCGACAAATATTTGTGTTAGTACTGCCTGGTGACAATCCCTTGTTATATACTTTTTGGTTGAATAAAATACTTTAAGCTATATTTAATCTTATTATTTAATTGCACTATCTGAGCAAAATTCTTTCACAAAATGGTTAGTTTAATTTTTTGTACAACTGGCTAAATAAACATTTACCTGTTTAGCCATTGCCTTGCAGGGGTGTTACAAAATACATCTAAGGAGTGGTTTATTAATGTGCGCGCACGTAGTTCCTGTCACCAATACACACATCACTGTAGCGTGTCCTTGGCTGGGTTGCCTGAATTTAACGCCTCTTCAGACTCTTAAGATGTTAAAATGAGGCCACAGAGGAAGAGGGTTTTGCTTTGCCCCTTCTAACTTCTTTAATTTGATTTTGTCAACCGCATAGACAGAAGACAGGAAAATGTTACTGAAGAAATAAAGCTTTATTTTCCTTTATATGGGTCTTCTGTCTATAGAGGAGAAATCTTCTCATTGAGCCCATAATGCAGTTGGGTTATGGGAATGCCATCATGCAGCTGGAGGGTTGTGGAGTTCTAGCAGATGATATGGGCTGGTCTTGATGGGATCTTGGGCACAAGGCTCTATCACCTTTCTTGCACCTCGATGTAGGTACATGGCTTTACTGTAACCTTTTATCACTCATTGCCAGCAAAGGACAGAAGAAATCAGCCTTTGCTGGTGCTTGAAGATTAAGAAACGCCAAACATTTTATGGTTCTGTAGTATGGGCTAATACTTCAGAATTGCCTTTAAGGAATGGTTTTTTCTAGATTGGATTTTTATTTGTAATAAAAATTACCCTTCTGACTCTTGGAGCTTTCTACTTTTCTCCCTCAAGCAGAGGTCTGTGCCCACTTAGCCATGGGTGGCCTTCCTTCTAGAGCATAAGGTCATAGTGTTCGGCAGATGCCAGCTGGGCAGCTTTCCCCCAGACTGCCTTACTTCTCTGCAGACTTCTGTTTTTTTAGCCCCTCATTTCCATTTTCAATACTCAAACGTTTATTGTTGTGCTTGAACAGCATGTTACATAAGGGGGAGAGAACTGAAATTCCTCAGATCAACAATGCACAGTACACTTCATGAGGGGAATGGAAATAATAAAAATAATTAAAAAAATACAGATAAATACAAAATATTAAAGGTATAAAAGTTGAAGTTCAGCAGAGTGACAGCCCATGGTATAAAGTTGGTTTTGAGCCTTGGCTTTGTGATCAAGGCACTGATTGTTAACTGGGGGTAGCTATGTGTGTTGTTTTTGTATTTCTTCCACCCCCATACTTTAGCACTTAAACTAATTTCACTGTGCTGCCGTTTTGTCCTTGCTGCCTGACTTTTTGAACTGATCTAAGGATACTCAAGTAGCTGCTTGTTACTGAAAATATGGTGACCTGCACTGGAAGGTAAATAAACAGCCATCAGTAGTGCCTTGTGCCTCTGTCTGACTAAGTTTGTTGCACAAGTTCTAATGATGCATTTCTGACTGCTATTGTTCTCATTTCTTTTATGACCATTGATAATGTTAAGTTCATATCTTTAACCTAGCATAAGCATCTTAATGGGTCAGATATGGTGTGAACAGTGAGTTGTCCTTGGTATGTGTAACATCCCACATCAAGAGCTTGTGGCTAATCCCAAACTTGGCCTGAGAGCAATGTGAAAATCCTAATCCTGTCTTTTTTCCTCCTTTTGTCTTTTAGAATGCTTTAAGGACATTATTGCCTCTGTTTGGATTTAAATCTCACCCCAGTGAAGACATCATGGAATCGGTAAGTATTTACACTTTTCTTGATTATGTAGACCCTAGGGACTCGTTTTTGCTTCTTTCTTACTCTGTTGCAGCTTGGAGAATGTTCTTAAAAATTTAGCTCTTGATTCAAGGTTTTTTGTTTAAACTTTTTTGCTGTGCAGTGTCTTCCTGTTGCGTTCAAGAACAGGATGGGGAGCATTCAGTGATGCACCCATTCACTTCCTTTATACTTTCTGTTGACCATAAAAGCAAACCTCTGCTATCAATGGTTGTGCCCAATGTACATGTTGACTTTGCTTGTCTTGATGAATTTGGTGGCTTGAGTTATGAATAGCTTCAAGTTAGAAATGCAGCCTTTAAGACAGAGCTAAGCAGCATGATCTGAGATCCATTTCAGGGAGTCTGAGGAAAAGTAGAGTGCTCAGCTGCTATCGAATGTCTGAACCCAGGTGGAATGCGGCAAGGTGCTGCCAGTCTTGCGCCATGCTTTAATGGAGAAGATGCTGTTACCATCCTCCTTGCGTGACACTTTGTCGGTGCTGTGCTGCACTGCTCAGTGGATGTTGGTTTGGTGTTGTGCTGGACAGAAGCAAGTGCAGTGACGGTGTCCAGTTGTGATTCATGAAAACTGCTCAAAAAAGCCGTAAGCTGTGCTGGGGATGACAGATGACGATTCTAATTGTAAACAGCTCAGTTCTAATTCTAGTTGTGAGTGTGTCTTTGTGAAATGGAGAACAGCAAAGTGTGTGGTGTGCATGTATGTTTAAGAGAGATGAACCAAGGGCTGTCTGTACGTGCGTGTGAGTGTCCTCTTGAGAAGGCCAGAAAAAGTGGGTCACTGCTCTGGCTCTCCCCTTGCAGAATGCGCGCGGTCCCTGCAGAGCCACCTCCTGCCTCTGTGTCACGTGACACCCGCCTCCCCCACTGCCACAAGTCTCATCCTTCTTAGGCAGCCCTTGCTCTCCTCCCTGCCCTCCACTTGCAGCCTTCCTGCAGCACGACTCAGCCATTTACCATCTCTGCTTACTGTCACTGAAAACCAGGGAGGCGGATTACAAAGTGGCTCTATGCCCCAGTGGGCTCCTTCTCACCCTCCCGCTCCCTTCTCCACATGTGATACCAGTCACATGGTTTCCAGACAAGCACTACCAGTGCTGTAAATCACCATCAGACCGCATGCTCAGCCGCTCTGAGTCTTGTAGTGCAGTGATGTGATTGGGTGCTGCTGAGCTGAGAAAGCCTTAGGCTCCCGTGTAAGCCCCTCCACATGCAGTTTCTTTTTTTCTTTCATTTTACCTCTGCTTTTTTTCCTCTCCTTCATTCCCCATGTTTTGTAAATTACTGTAGTAATGGATGTGCTTCAGCTGAATCTGTATGGGTGGCAGCATCTACTGAGAGTGCAGGCCTTGGTTGGCTCTGGTGATGCTGTGCTGCTCTTTCCATCTCTCTCTCTGTCACATTGTCTGTCTCAGCACTGCTCACTGTGAACATTTTTCTGAGCTGGGCTCTGTCCCTCGCTGGGATTAGTCTGCTGCGCTGCGAATGGGGAAGTTGTTGCTGCCAGTCATATTGCATAACTGGCATAGCCCAGGCTGAGACAACTGTAGGGTCTTTGTTTGTCTATGCTGCTGTGCTCTCCTCACAGGCCCCATGCTAACGTTCTGTTAAAGGGCTCTGTGTGCTTCAGACAAGTAATGCTCTGTGGAGGGAGATGGGATTCACTGCATTTCATGTCTCAGGAGCAGGATGCTGTTTTCTTGTCTGCAGAGAAGCAGGAACCTAGTTGTCCTGAGCCCTTATATAAGCTTGGGAAAGAGAGGGCAGGTGTCTGGGTTTGCTTGGCTGTTCCAGTCCTTCCTTTTTCCATTTTTTTTTTTTTTTGGGGTTGCTTCCATTAAATAACAGCACATGGGGGGGCTTTAGTTATTCCTGCAGAAAATCATTGAAATACTTGTTTCCGTATTCATTTGGTAACCAAAATACTTTGGTTCCTTAAATGGCAATGAAATTATGGTTCCTTAAAAATACATGCTTTTAGCAAATTTTTACATTATAATTATTTGCTGAGTTTTCTTATTTGTGCACTTGATCTTGTTAGGTCTATACCAGGAAAGCAAAACAAAAACATGGATTTAAGTGGGAATGCTGGGGTGCTTGTACCTAATAACCCTTATGCAGCCTACCAGAGCTGTGTATGATGTAAGTGCAGTGTATGTGCTTATGCAACACACATTTCTCTGCCTTAAAAAGTTAAGTACTTTTATCCTTGAAACTCAAATTACTGGAAAAATATTGCACCAAATTCAACAAATAGTAATCTTTAGTTAATTATCACTCATTCCAGTTCATTTTGTTTCTGAAAATGCATCGGACAGGTTAAGATGCTGCACTCTGTATAGTTAGGCTCAAAAATGTCGCATTAAACAAGCGCTGGAACCCCTGTAACTGTTAAACAGCAGTGTATTGCTTAGGGATCTATACTTATTGCTAGGATTTGGCTGTTGTACCCTTAATTGCTGGCTTCCTCTGCATTTGGGTGTATATATGGGTAACCACTGTTAGGTACTGTTAGAATAAACATGTCTGCTTGACAGATGAGGAATATTAAGAGCTTTTGATCCTACAGATGTTGACCTTTAGCATCCACGACACTGTTTCTTGATGCCAAAGTTTGTAGTTCTGACATCCATCCAAGCGGCAACCGGTAAGATCATAGAAATGAGCTGCCACCCTTTGGAAGGTGACTTTTTATTGTGTAGCAGCTCTGCCCTTAGTCATTTGAGTAGCACTTTGAGGAGAATCAGCGTTAAATACATGATGCATGAGGATGAAGTCATCACCATGTCTGCTGATTGGCCATGAACCAGCCATCACTCAGCAAAAGAGCCAACAAGAGCCCCTGGGGGGAGGGGGTATTTCTATTTGGCCTGTGAAAAAAGCACTGGCTCTGACCTGAGGTTTCCTTTGTTACCATCAAACCAGCCATATGCATGTGTACTTAAGCGGCCATATTGATGTCATTGGCCCTGTTTGAGGGTTGGCATTGATGCCAGATAGCAACAAGCTTCTTCTTTCACACAGTATGAAGCATCAGCCATTTTGACACACTCCATCTAAACCAGTAGTTGTCTGAGCTGAAAGTTTGCTGATGATGGTAGAACTTATGTGCATTGTTTGTGCATTTATCAGAAAGCAGTTAAGTCCTGTCTTTTCATGCTGACAGGTTTGTTAGTCTCTGTGAATGTCCCCTTTATTTCCCCTGGACATGGCTTCTTCTAAGTGGCTCAGAAAGGCAGATTGGTGTGTACATGTAGGACATTAAATCTCTGTTAAACTTAGAATGTTTACTGTACCTCATCACACAGTGGAGGGAGAAGTATATAAACATTTTCCATCAAATTCTAATTCAGTCTACCAATACGAAAATAACAGGGTAGGATAGGATAGAACTTTATTGATCTCTGCAGCAAAATTTGGTATACAGCTGCTGAACACATAGGGTTCAAAACAAGCACACAACAATGAATAACAAAAGCCAAAAAAAGCAGAATAAATAGCATAAACAGCAGAAGAAAAGTAGTGATGCCCAAGAAAATGTGTATTGAGGTTCATTTTCTCTAACTACCTAGTGATGTGTTTGTGTGTGTGTGTGTGTGTATAATTGTAGTAATTGTATTTCTTCAAAAGCCTTCCTACATTATTTGTGTAAAAGGGTTATTTCATATGTTTTTGTTTTCTGTACACTCATGAACAAACTCATTACAGGCAACAAAATTCTTGCTTCTATATTTGCAATGAGATGTGCTGTATTTTATTCTTTTACAACATTGATCTAAAGCAGAGCATATCCATAGTAATTGTTTAAAGTAGCTTTTGATTCTGTTAACACAAAATTTAATAAAGTAATGGCATCTCATGGACAGGAGTTAAACCTAGTATGCACATTGGATGCTACAGTTAAGTATACGAGTATTGGAATGATTGAGTCCAGCCACTCATGGCTGCTGTGTTACTGTAACATAAGTCTTTATTAAAATTCCTAATGAAATAGACTGATTTTTATGGCTTTTTTGTGCATTGAGTAGTTACTGCTGAGTCAAAAGTAGCATTTAAAATATTGAAATAAATCTTAACTGTTGTGGCTAACTCTATAGGAGCTTTAGACTGAAGCAAAAATTAAGGTTTCACATGGAAACAAGTACAACTTAATGCAATTTACACCTGGCAGAGTTCCCTAGGAGCGGTCATGCTAATACAGAGCTGGGGGGTGGCAGGGGGAGGGCAGTGGTTAAATCTCTCCAGTGCCTGAGTGCTTTGTCCGAGTAGAGCGAGTGTAGTTGGAGGTTGAGGCGCACTGTGGCCGACAGGTAGGATGTCAGGCCGGCAGGCAGGTCTCTTTGGAATTGCTCAGAATGGCAGATTGCAGCACAGCCGGGTGCCATCCAGACAGCTGCTCCTGCCTCCCCCCCACTCCACCACCCTTGTCACTGACACTCTGTCCTGCCCTGCTTTATGCAGGATCAGCTACTCGGGGGTCAGATCCCTTCATGCACGGCAGTTCTGGAAATGGCCCTGGACTGACTCTTTCATCTTTGCAGCCTCTTAGGTTGGTGGAGGATGTGAGATTGGAACACATACATTTCCCCTCTGTTTCAAAGGTATGCGCTGCATTTGTTTGTTCAAGGCTTGCTTGGTGGCTGTTTTCCACCACAACTTAGGTGAATTCAACTGATAGGTAGCTGAAATTTTGAGCCTTGGGATTATTTTCTATAACTGTTAAGATCAGAGAAAGGATAAAAACAGGAAGTGAGGTTAGAGGGTCCCTCATCTAACATCTGAGTCAGTCTTCAGTGTGTTGCTGTGTGTGGCCAAGAGCCTTAAACCTGAAGCAGACAATTGCCAGTGTGTGTCCTAAGGCCTTCAATGGTCTCATTTATGTTTACCAATGCCTGTGACGCAGCAGTGCCGGTAACTCCTTGCTGTGTCTCTTCTGCCTTACATTGGTTGTACTGTAAAGCAGTGCTCTGTGCGCTAACTTCTCCAGGGCTTTTAGTCTTCTAGTAGTGCCAGCCAGTCCAGAGGATCAGAGGTTGTGGTGGGGACGGAATGTGCTTCAGTATTCTTCGTGCCACCTCCACCCTCCAGCTTATGGCAACTGTGGCTACAAGCGGTGGAGCAAAGAACCTTTTTCCCCCCCTCCTTGTGATTTTGAGGGCTCTACCATTGTGCCTTGATGGTGACCATGCAGCATGTCTCTGTAATTTGAGGGCCATTAACACTCTCCCACAATGTGCATCTCTCTCTCTCTCTCTCTCTCTCTCTCTCTCTCTCTCTCTCTCTCTCACACACACACACATTCAGAACCGCTTTATACAGTGATGGCTAAGTTACTATTATGCATTACATGGTCCTCAGGAAAAACTTTCCAGTAGTGTTTGGTTATTTTTGAGACTATGAAATATCTGTGCTAATAGTAATAATTTCTGGTCATTTTTCTTTTTGCATACATGATAAACTCTGAGAGAAGAACTGGCCATAACCCAATTCCTACTTGTTTCGATTATCCTCAGTCTAGCTGTGGTACCAGTGTCACCATGGGCCTCCCACTAGTGGTGTTGACAGCTCATGGTGCCCAAGGCCCACAACTTACCCTCTCTTTATTGGCAGTAAACACTGTGCTGTTTGCCTGGGGGCTCAGATGAATGGACCTGGTTTTTGAGGGCAGGGGAGTAGTCAGACCTGGGTTACTGGGAGCTGTGTTTACGTAGGCATCGGATGTCTGTACAACATGTTTTTTTTTTTTTTTTAAACTTATAGAAACATGCTGAATGTCAGAACCAATTGTGATTATATTCGTAACATAATTTAACACTCAGTACTCCATTTACTTAAAAATAAAGCATATTGTTATGGTTGGTTCTAAGGCCATAAAACTGAAATCCCCTTAACTTTAGAGTTTTTTTGGAGTATTTCCCAATACTTGTAAGTTTCCATCTGTTCCTGCTCACTGTGCAGTCATTGGTATTCCCAAATGTAGTAGTGCAGTGCTCCTCATTTTATGTGACTACAGTACATTACAGTGCAAACTAGGCTGCTGTGCCTGTCCTGTTTGGGCCCCATCCACCCGCATGGCTGCATGGAGCACAATCCAGCGCTCAGATCAAGGGTGAACGTGTCAGCGGGCTCTACAGAGCATGGCACAAAGCAACTATACAGGGCTGTTGCTCCAGTTTCGGACATTTTTGCCCCCATTTATGTTATCTGAGCTTATATCTTTCACATAGTTCTGTGTGTACAAGGAAACCAAAAAAATTCCAGAGGTAATAAATAAGACTGGAATAACCTAGTTTCCTCTTTTATGTTTTTCTGTTAATTTAAAAGCCATTAAGCCCAGATTAACCAGTGCTGACTTTGTATCCAGAAGTTTGTATGAGAGGAATGTTGTTTGTCTAAGTACCTGGTTAAGAGCTGTAGCCTGGCACAGGGTGAGGTTACCGCTTGTGTGTGTTTTCTTTCGGTACTTGTGTGCTTTGACTTGGATTTTACAGTTGCTGGGTGTGTTTGCTTACTCATACAGTCTCCCTGCATATGGCTGTGTAAATATCCCCAGCTAAGAGAGAGGCACCCAAATGCTCTCCTACCTTTCTTCCCCTCTTTGGATCTGAACGACTTTCCAGTTGTTGTGATAAAACTTATGTAGGCTCACTTTGTGTTGGATATGACTTTATCTGCTGTTTTCCTGCAGAATGTTGTCTTTTTTCCATAGGTGTTTTGTATTCTATGTATCTAGTGAAGCTGTGTTTGGTTTTAATGATTAGCTTGCACTGGTGCAGCCGATATTGTGCACATGTTTTTAACCTCCAGACCCGTGTCTCTCTTCCTCCATCTGTGTGCTTCGTGTGTTTTGGCTGCATATGTTTGTGTTCCTTTGCCTGTTATTGTGTCTTGAGTATCTGGAAGCATTAAGCTTTGTTGGTGGTTATTGCTGCCACTCTTCCGGCTTTAGATGAACACACTGATGTGGGATCAGATCTGGCTGCCAGCCGGATCCGGATCCAGGTGCTCGTATGTGACTGGGTCCAGAGCGATGGCAGCCCCCTTTTGGTGCGCTCTGTTCTTCCGACTCTTGGCGTGATATTGCTGCAGCTGGCCGCCTAGAGTGATCTCAGGCCTGCCTCGGCTTGTACACCAGGGAGAAGTCATGCTTGGAATGGTAATTGCCATGGTACTGGAGGGCTGCTTCTGTTTTCCATTTCAAGTTTCTACAAAAATGTCAATATTCAGTACAAGAAGGAACAAACCATTGATGATTAGGGATATTCCATATTAATTAATCTTAAGTACTTTTTAAAGTCTTTTAGGACCACCCCCCAACACAAGGTCTGGTTTACAACAAGAAATGCCTCTGTTCTCCTTGATACTCCTCAGTATAACTTGATTCGGGCTGCACCTGTTTGAAGCAGTTTCTGTTTCTAACTCATTGCCCTCTGTGAACCTGGTTTGGGGATTTTCCCAGTAAAGTAGACCTTTAAATCTGTAATATTTATAGTTGATTGTATGCTGGAGAAAGGGATGCTGGAACTGTAGCATTTACTAGTTTCTAGAATTTTCCAGTGAGTGTAGTCTGTTTTTGCAGAATCAGTGTATCTTTAGTGTTATCTGTTCTGTTGCGTTAAGTTCAAACATCTGTCAAATTTTGTTGAAAAAGGAGACTCAGCTCTGGAAGTAGAATAGAGATCTGATGCATATTATGTAACATGAAGTTGGAGAAATTGACTAGAGCTCTCCTTTTATATATGCTGTCATATGTAATAACAGAATGCATGGTTTCCTTTTCCATTGTTTACTGCCATGCTATAAATACTCAGTTTGAGAAAGTACTAAGTTGTCAAAGTTTTGCATTTAGTTAAGAAGTACATATTTCTTTTTCAAATGAAAAATATCTGCCTCTTGCCGCATAGAATTGTATCTAAAATACTATTGACTTGATAGTTTTTAAGACTCAGTAAGTGAATTCACTGTCATACTTTGCCAGGAAAAAATTCTACAAAAAATATTGGACCATGAAAGCCGACAAGAAGTGTTTGCTGAACCAGGCTGTATGTTTGTCTACTGTAAGTTGCATTTGTGTACATGGCAACATGCAAACATAACTAGACTGTTTCTGGCAAGAAGAATTACACAAAATCCAGGCACTTCCTTTACTAGCATAGTGTCATGTTATACTTTATTAGATGAATGAAATGACCTAGGAGGTAGTTAGTGGGTCACATTTCTGCCTGTGGATAAGGTTAATGTTAGCTGGGGCAGAGAAGTAAACTTTTTGGTCTGTTGGTGCTGTGCAGACATAGTTGACAGGTCTGTGACAGAAGTTTAATACAGCATTGAAAATGGTTGTCTGGCACATGGCAGATGTGGGAAAAAAACATCCTTCTCCAGGTCATTGCTGGCCTTGTAGAGAAAAGTATTGGCACAAACATAAAGGATGAGAAACTCAAAGATGCTGGTCGAGCGATCTTTCTTTTCTGTGGTCAGATGTGGTTGCCTTGCTTTGCTAATGGGGGTCCAAGAGCTCCAAGCCCAATATAGTACGGGTCCCAATGGGCTCAGTCCTTGCTGTTTACCAAAGCTATAGAGTGTAGAAGTACAGTTATAAAAGAAAGCACAAATGTAGTAGTGATTTCTATTTTACTGTGTATGGCTGAACCAGGTTTCATCAGTGTGGCCCTGGATGCTTTTTGCATTGCATATTTGGTCACACCCTCTGCATACCTGGTCTCTGACTCCAGTTCATTCAGTCTTCATGTTTTTCTTTCATAATGATAGGGGTGATGATGGTCAATAAAGGTCTCTAATAATACCTTTTTGTACCAAAACAGAACAACACATAAGTGAGGGATTAAACCTGTGCAGTTTGGTTCATATTTGGCTTTAGTATGCATGACATTGGCGTGTGTTCAAGTAAATGTAGTGAAATACACAGAAAAACTGGTTTTCCTCCAAAAATAACTTGGTGAGGTGTGTGTGTGTGTGTGTGTGCGTGTGTGTGTGTGTGTGTGTGTGTGTGTGTGGTTACACCAGTATCTGAGGGACAACATCAATGTGCTCTGGGGTGACTTATGAGAAGGGAACTCTGCAGTTACTTGGTGTGGACATATGACCTGTTGGTTCTTAAGCCAGCTTCTGCTCTCAGTTTTGCATGGACAGTGGCACTAACTCACTATTATTGGCACACTTCTGAGTCCCTCTGTTTGTTTGTTTTTTATTTATTTATTTATTTATTTATTTATTTATTTGGGCCCTCTCTCCAAATTCACAGAGCAGGTCAGAGGTCATGCTCAATATTCATATTGTGTGTATGTGTACCACTGCACCCAGGTCAATATTCACATTAGAGCTGCGCGTGCCTTCTTTGCATAATGTATATTGTGCATCGCAGCATTGGTATGACAGTTTGGCCACAGGCCGGAGGTACCGGTGTGGCTCTGCTTGAGGGATTTTGAACAATGGCAGGAATGACCTCCTGAGCACTGAGCCTTCATTCATTATACATACCTCACATTGGCTTTTTGAACAGAAGCCTGTTACAGCTTTTCACTTTGGGATCTGGCCGTAGTCTTGACCTAGGGAGAGAGCCGCACGTTGGGAGAGGCATCCTCTTTGCATTTCTCACCTTGCTCTTTCTCTCAGTAAAGTCTGTGTGGCTTGCAAAAGGATCTGTTGGGGAAGAATTGAACACTGTATGGTCTGTGTCTACAATTGTACACTGCTGTGTTTTTTAATTAATGTTTTTGAATTGCAAAATAAGTAGTTTTCTTCTTTATGATGATTACCATCTAGATAGTTTTTCAGGCCTTTCTTTGTGCTGCTGGGATATTGGTGTTTTGATTTCTGTCAGTACAGGAGTGTGTGTGTGTGTAAGAAAGAGAGAATTGTTCTTAGTTTTGCTTTCTGACTTGTATTCATAAAGCTTCTAAAACTGTTGCAAACATAACTGTTTCATCTACTGCTGTTGCAGATTCTGCGGAATTGTGGGTAATATCTATGGCCGTGCATGCAGAAACAGGGTTTACAGGTACCCTTGGCTTGAACAAGAAATTATAGCAAAATGCTGCAGTGCAAGGAAAAACAACACAGAAGCTGCTCAGCTTATGCAAGCAGACTGTGGGCAAAAACTGCAAGGTTTGGGATGGTAGTAACAGTTGTGTACCGGATGTCTGCTGCTGTCCTCTTGCACCACACACTTTCCTCCAGCTTAACCTGTCATCCTTGAAGGTTCTATTCTCAGGAGTTAGTCATCATTGTACATTTAAACAACATACAGACTAAATGTCCTTCGTAAAACTTCAGAAGTTATGAACTGATTGTTAGCTCTTAAGGCCTGTATTACTGTGGATAAAAGTGACTGCAGAAAATAAAACTTAACCTAGGCAGTATAAAGCTTTTTTATTAAGGAATATGTCTTTAAAAATAATTTGTTTGCTCTTTTGATAAAAAGCATGCACACAACCAGTGTGAGGTTGTTGTGAAGTCTTTCTGGGCAAAGTAAACCACAGTGTGTTGTAAAACAAAGATGTCTGCAGCATTAGGAAGCTGAGTGAAAGGCTGTCACAGTTTTAAATATTGAACTCTGTAAAGCCTGTAAGACATTGCTACTGCTAGAGATTTTTTTTGGAGTAAAATTATTGTTATTATTTATGTATTTTTTTTTAACTGAGACAATGTTTGTGTGGTCAGGGTCTACCTGAGCTGATTTTTCTGCTTAAAGGCCTGTTTCTGTACATTGGGCAAGCTGTTCAGGTCAGCTGCAGCACCATATCATGCAAATCTGGAATCAGTTCAATGGTACCAGCAGGCAGATTAGGCCGTATGTGATTTGTGAGGGCCCCCCCCCCCCCCCCCCCACACACACACACTCACACTGTGGCTGGCTGTGTTTATGAGGAATGCAGTCTTTCTCAGTTCACCAAGTTCGCCAGGCTGGGAGCTCTCAGGGTCTTGGTTGTTTTCATGGAAGTACCTGGGAATGACTCATCTTACTGGAACTGCAAGGTTATTATCATATTTCTCACTCCCTCTCACTGTGGGCCAGCACTCGTTCCCCATGTTTTTCATGTAATTGCACTTCTCAGACACAATCAGGCTCTCTTTGGGCTGTCGTCAACTACTAGGTTTGTTTCTCCCTTTTTAAACCCATTCAGATGCCTAGCAAAGATGCGAGATCTTCTGCAACACTGTGCGGTCTCTTTCACAGGATTTTTACTGTCATGTTGAAGCTCCCTGCAGCAGAACCCTTCTTATTGCTTTTGGTTCTTTCTTCTGCCTTTTGCATGCTATGCAGTAACTGTGCTGCTAGGGTATTATTCTGTGGAGTTTGTGCTAAATTTGGAGCTGAAGGTCTTGTCCACAACACATTTTGACACGATTTTCAGCAGTACAAATTTTAGTAATTGTTTCACTCTGACTTTTCCTTGAAAGCACTTCATCTGTATTGCCATGACTATTTTTGTGCATTGAGGCCTAGATTTGGTCAGTCACATGCTGGTTTTCAAGCTGCAAAGTTAGTCATGTCTGAAGTGAATGGGGGGGGGAAACCACACCATTGAATACATTAGGGCTCAGTATGTTCCCCGACACATCTGACTGGAAAGTGTGTGCTGGGTAAATGGGAGGATCATTTTTAGATGGCTACATATCTCTTGGGTTGTGCCTCTAGAGATGATAGTAATGGCCTATGTGTAACAGCTTTTTAAAGGTGTGGTTGTGTGGTCTAAGAGTAGATGAGCACTATCTGGCCTAAAGTCAGGACAATGGTGCAAGTGAGAGTTTAGTTACAGCTCCATTAAATAGCTAGTAATAATGCACCGTGCAGAGTACTGACTACAGTGTCAGAAAGGAAGTGATGCAGCTCATACTCATATAACACCAGTCCTGAATATGCTCTTTGTGTTCACTCCTTTTTGACCTCAGAGATAACTGGTTTTAGTCACCTGCTGTATGAAGTCATGCAAGAGCTTTAGCCATTCTCAGAGTGAGCAGTGCTGAGTAGAAGTAGATTTTTAGCGCTAGCTTGATTTCACTGTATCCTGTTCTCCTCATAATAGAACAACAGAGAAACATTTTTTGCTGTTAGTATAACCCTTATGAGAGCTGTTGATAGATCAGTACCATTACCGTCATTGCAATTGTCTCCATTAAGGTGTGATGTTTACCACATTTCAGTAACAGCATTGGGGTTCAGCTGGCACTGTGTCCAGAAGCCTGTGGAGAGTCACCTTAGGAGAGCAGGGCTTTATAGAGGAGAAATGTGTAGCACAGGAGAATTGTGGATAATGTGGCTTGGAGAGCTGCAGAAAACAGTGGCTCTGAGTAAGGATAGAATTAGGCTTGTGTTGCAATGCTTGTACCTGCCCTATGTCCCATCCATGTTGGGAGGTGTACTCCAGGGAGGTAAAAGAAGCTCAGAGCTCTGCAGCCATGCTGACAGGTGCAGGGGCAGCTGAAGCAGAGTCCTCGGAGGAGGATGTTGTCCTAATCTGATTTTCTCTGAAATGGCTTGTTGAGTTGTTGTGTGGTCTAGCTCTCGGGCCACCAGTACTTTTACTTCTATTAGTGCTTGTGTGTGATTGTTATCACAGCCACAAAATGCAGGGAGGTTTGCAGGGCTGCTTTTCTTTCCCCTAAACAGATGGAGTTCCTCTCATTGTTGGTGAAATAGACATGATTGACACACTTGCAGGAGGAGTGTGGCTGCAAGCTCTGCCTGTTGCTGTCCTCTTCTCATTTTTCCTGGTTGTATGAATAAGAAGTTGCCCCCACAAGCCTGTCACATGACCTGTGCTTCATATTACACTTGGTCATAATCTCACTTTTGTCACGTAAGCACCAGTTCCCAACACACTCCTGGCCCTTTTCCTTTCTGAGGGTTCTAAGGTATGGACTGTGAAATACTGTTCTCTCTGCAATTGACTACAAAGGGCCCCAAGCTCCAGGCCTCCAGTGGCAGGCACGTCATCCACAGTGGGTTAATGCACGACTGTTGCTATAGCAATGGAAGGGAGGACGCCTCAGCTGTGAGGGAGCTGTACGTGAGGAGGAATGCGATGAGCTGGATCAGGGACTGAGGCAGAGCACAGTTCATCTCTTAAGCCTTGGCTCTCATGCAGGTCCACCTGTTTGTGTCTCACCCAAGGTGCTACAGTACAGTACAGAAAGTGTGTGTATGTGTGTGAGAAATGCCAGGTCAAGATGTTTTATAATTGAAGTGAATGCTTGATTTCTTTACTGGCAGTTGCTCTTTTACTGTGGTGTTGACTATGTAACACTTTCTTGTTACCATAGTAAAAGTTTTGCTAAAACAAAACTGGAATGTGAGCAACATGCATATAGATAAGGATGGCATTTGTATCTGTGGAGACCATCATGCTCTTGGCCAGTTGGTCACTGAATGCTGCAGAGGTGAGCTGAAATAGCCTATATAGGGACACCAAGACATAGGGGTGTTTTGTAGAAGCCACATCTCTGTAGCTGAAACTGTTTGGACAAATGTGTCCAGTGTTATGATGGCAGTGCGCCAATGTTGAATGCTGACTGAAACCAGAATACATCTGCTTTGGAGGTTAATTAGGTGTCCTGCATCTTGTTCAAGCTTTGGCCTGTGTGAGGAGAGCAGTGTACTGAACAGAGGGATGTCAAGATCTCTTCACTGCCATTGTTGTGGATGAGAGATGCAGTTTCCCCTTTTGATCTGCTTACTGCTCCATTACAGTGTGTCCTAAACCTATGGCTGAATAAAGAGCCACATAGTGCCAAGTTCTGCTGCTTTGTAGGAAAACTACACAAAAGTGTTACCTGGTTGCTGGGTGAGCCAGTCTAGTTATTGTATTACATAACTCTCCTGCATTTTCTGGCCTTTGGAGGTACAAGGGAGGAGATTCGGTCACTTTTAACACACGGAGGTATGGTGACGTGATGGATGAAGCAGAGTGACTTCTAGAAACAATTCTAAATGGGTGTGAGGATTGGCAGCACTTTGGAGATGTTGAGTGATTTAGGATGCCATTGCTTACACATCCATGTCTCTTTACTTCAGCCTCTCACAGAAGCTGCACCACGGGCGAGTCAAGTTGAGAATGCCGAGTGGGGGAACCAGAGGGCGTTCTGTGAAGGCCAAGTCAGACTTGGCTGCCTGTGACGCGTCATCTAAAGCAGGGACAGGGTAGCTAAATATAGCTCAGCTTTACGGAGTGATGTCATGGGCTGACATGGAGGGGGTGGGGGCTTACCTTTCGGTAGGCCTGGTCATGAAAAGGGGCAAGCAGATGATTCTGGACCAGGAACTGGTTCTGCTATTCTGTTGCACTTCATACTGTGGTTCACCTGCATGTGGCATTCTGAAATTATGTTCTTCACACAACTTGTCAGGCTCTGAAAAGATTTATGATAGAGGTTCTCAGAAAGCCATGGTATTGGACAATGATAGATAAAACTAACTCATATATTGGCTTCTGTTTACTTGTTTTAAATACTGTCAGTGGTTTTCAGTTGATCTATTTACTTTCTCTGTAGTAGCCCTGCCCGGCTAGCTCAGTTGGTAAAGCATGTGACTTGTAATCTCAGGGTTGTGGGTTCGAGCCCCACGTTGGGCGTTGATATGAATCCAGCCTCAAGGGGGTGCACCTCTGTGCTGGTCCCAAGCCTGGGCAAAATGGAGGGTTGCGTCAGGAAGGGCATCCGGCTTAAAAATCTGCCAAACCAAATATGCGGACGAGCCAATCTGCTGTGGCGACCCCTGATGGGAGTAGTCGAAAGTCGGTAGCCTTTACTTTCTCTGTACTCAAAGATAAATGCTTTGGGCCTTCAATATTAGTACCGTAGAAAATGACCATATGGTTAGACAGAGGCTAAAATGTGAGTTAGCTGGTGGGTGTTTCTATGGCTAGCTGCATATCTTCTCTATGTGAGAACGGAAGCATACAGGGTGGGACACTGGATTTTTTTGTACCTGGTGAAGCTTGCAGGTCCGAGCTGTACTTTGCGACCAACTGCTGCAGCCACATACCCTTAAAGGGCTGACTTTGGTTTGTGCCTGGAGACACGGAGGTGGGTAAAGCCTTGATAATGGGACTGTAAAGTGGGGGGGGGGGGGGGGGTATAGGTCTGCAGCAGGGACTCTGGCTGTGCTGGAGCTTGCCTCAAGGTCAGGGAAAGACGCGCCCATGTAGTCTGGTGCAACAACAGGGGTGTGGCTACTACAGAGGCAGGGCTTACATGAAATACTCAAAAGGAAAACATTCAGCTCCGTTATAACAGCAGTTGGAAGTACTTTAGCAACCATAGTTTCGGTCTCGGTCTATTCCACTTGGAATACTTGAGTTACCTAGCTGACTTTCAGCTTTGTAAATGGGTGAAAGACTACAAGTTTTTGTGGATGGTGTCTGGTGAGGAGTTTATGCCATCAGAACTGTTTTCATGTTGTTGCTGATGGATTGTTCCCTCCACAGTTTGCTGGTGTTTTCAGAGCTTTTCAGCACAGCAGAAGTGAAAAAGGAAGCACAGCGGTACTTGTCACGGGGCAGGTGGCCCATCTTGGCTGAGGGGAAGAGTTGCAACAGAGCACAGCAGTCATGGTGTTAGGCAATGCAGTTGGGGGGGAGGGCGGGGTAATGTGTATCATTTCCTGGTTTTTTTTTTTTTTTTGCGCAAAGCACATCCATACAGTGTTACAGTGTCCAGGCTCACTCTATGGCCCTCCAGAATTATCTGTATTTCATCATCCTACCATAAAATGTCATTAATTTACCTGCTAAACTATTATTAATGTCTTACCCAGTCTGTGGCTTTGGACTTAATTGGTGGGTTACTTCTCTTGTTGTTATGCATGTGTTTTGAGAACAGAGGAACTATAAAAGGAAACTGAAGTCCGTCTCTAGCTCGCTGCTTTACCTCTCTTCTTGAGGTCCAGTTTGTAGATTCACAGTCTAAGCATTTGACATCTTCCTGTGCTTCCCCCTCCTGAGGAAGTGGCCTGGTGGATTAGCAGGTGGGGGCAGTTCATGTTAAGTTCTCTGCTCTACTGCACACATGAAAGCATTTCCATTTGGTAATTATTCCAGGAAGCTGCAGAAATGAATTGACAGCTGATGGGTGGTGCTTGTTGTTCGGCCATAGAATTAGGTCTTCTTGGTTGCACCAGACAACATCTAAAGGTGGTGTTTGTGCAGTGAGGTGCTTGTGTTTTGTGTATAGTAGAACCTCTGTATCTCATCCTGGCTGCTGGGCAGAGGATTCCAGAGTTTCATGTTTGGGATTTTTCATGCAGATCACAAAACAATATGTGTTGAGGTATGGATCTGACCAGTGGCTAAAACTTTTGCTCCCAGTAACAATTCTTAAGTATTCATTTCCTCCTGTCAGCCAAAAGAAAGTAAGGCCTGAGGGGATTTTCATTCAGGAGTGTAGCTGTGTATGCAGCTGGGGGTAAGATGGAGGATGGTGGGGGCAGTATCCGCAGCACCTACTCTTTCTGTGATGGATGTATTCACATGACTGTTGCACTGACAAGTGGTTTTGAGCATGCAGATTAGTCCCTACCAGGAACGCAGTACAGGCAGGGTCACAGAATAACCATTTGCACTGCTGCAGTGCAGGCTAACAGTCGCTGTCTGCTGCCATAGTACTGCTCAGTGTAGTTTTTCTCATGTTGCTCATGGCTTACGGTGAGTGGCCCTGTTACAGCTCCTATCAGGACCTCAGGGTTTCTCCACCTTCCCACGCTCTAACTTTGGGAAAGTGGTGAACACTGTAGCACAGCCAGCTCTTCCTGTATTGTTAATGTCCTGTATCTCTGTTCCTTCAGGAAAGCAGCTTCTCACAAACACACAGTGAAAGGATGGGTCCCAGAGAGCAAGGCGTTTTGCAACTCTGTGTCCTTGCAGCCAAGTGCTGAAGTTGTTTTGGCTCAGTTCTGTGGATGAGATGGGTGGGGAGTTCCACGTGGTAAACATGCTTGAACAAATTTGTAGGCTGTGTCAGAGTTGCTCAACAATTTTTGTTTCTGAAGGACTTGTTCTAGGGTCGTGTTTTCATCTACCTATAGCTTCTCAGCAGGTGCCAATAGGAGATGTTTCTTTCAGCAGAACTTTTGCAGTAGACCTCAGGTAATGTTCACTTGAATGGGTGTGTTTAAGATGGTTTAAAAAAAAAAAATTCCCCCTATTACTGCAGTTGTAACACGCATACCACACAGGTGTGTCTGCTGTCCTTCAGTAACTGAAAAACTGGTCTCCCTTCTAGCATTTTTCTCTACTTTTGACATGGATTGTGGAAAAACCATTCCACATATGGTAATTATTTGACAGATGCAATTAGGTTAAGTTGTGTGTTCTGTGCTGGCAACATGCTCAGTTTTCCCAGTCATTCCAGTCTGGCTGCCGCCTCTCTTCAAGTTGGAAGTCTGCAGACAGACTGGCTTCCAGAACTCCGTGTCTGCTGGAATCAACAGCAGTGTTTATATGGGGAGGCAAGAGCATCATCTGATGATTGAGCTGCTTAAGCCTTACATTGTCACCAGAAATGGCATTCCACCTCCCCCTGCTCTCTCTTTCTTTTACCTCCCTCTATAGCTACTATTTCTTTGAATCCCCCATTCACTCACACCTTTGTCTGTCCAGGTGGTTTGCGTTGAGATACTTATGCAGGTAGCATTCTGTTTAAGCCCTCCAGTTGATGGCACATTGCAGATTGTTTTCTCCCTTAGCTAACATCCACATCTTTTGGTTCTGTGTCTGCAGCCTCAGACACAGAAAAGCCCCCATAGCCTTCCTGTAAAATGATTTCCAGCACTGTTATATCTCCCTGTGGTCTCTGCTTGTCTAGTGACTGTTGCAGGGTTTTTACTGGACTTGGCATGAAGTGCTGATGTCTTCAGCTGCAGCATTTGCTCTGTGCTCTGTGACTGTGTTTAATGTAGGCAAAAGGAATATGCGGCACTTTGTTTGGTCTCGGAAGTACAAGCAGTGCCATGTGGGTGCCGATTGTTACAGATGGGTCTTTTCTGTGTTTTCTGTATGTAGATGTGGCCTAATCAGTATTCCAAGAGCAGTATGTGCTTAAACTGCCTGAGCAATGCTAACTGACTCCTTGAAATGGGACTGACAAATGTTTCTGACCAGTTTTAATGTGTATTTCCCCTTTTGTTTCAGCTTTCTGGTCCCTTGTGTTTGTTTTGCTGTGGTTGGGGGAAGGACCTCAATGGGCTTAATATACATAATATACCAGGCTTTTACTATTCCTGGGTAATTAGGGAGTGCCTGAGAATCATGTTGCTTCTGAGAGCTTTCAGAATTCTGTGTATGGTGGAAACATGATCTTCATAAGCTTGCTTCTTATGCCAGTTCATATTCAGTGCCTTTTGTTTTTCCATGTATTTCATACCCCTACTGTGATACTCAGCTGCTTCCTCTTGTTTCATCTCCACACACATAGCTGCTCTATGCTCCTAGTCTACACACCTCCCAGCATGCCTGGGGCTATTCGCTGGACTAAGGTGGGGTTGGCTGCATTGCAGACACTTTTGCTCCACTCAGTTCTCTCCTAAACCACAGTTTGCTCTGAAGTTTAATAGTTACTGTGTCCATACAAAAACTGTGGTAGGCAGAAACTCCACGTTTCAAGCAAAACCGCATTATAATACAGAATGCTACACATTAATAGAGTATTTGAAATACCTCCTTCCACAGGAAATTCTCGAGCACAGGAATTGGAAAAAAAATTTTAACTTAAAAGTTTCTCAAAATTGCTTTTATTTTAATACTAAACCCCCTTGCTTTTTCTGCTGACCATTTCTGTCTTTTGTGTATTTTTGAGTGAAACTTGACACTTGCTTTTAAAGCTTTTTTGGAAGATGGGAAAGCGCAGGGATCTCTACTTCCAAGAAGTCTTTTGAGTGTCCACTGCCACAAACCCTGCTGTTGGGCAAGGCTGGAGTTTGAGGTGCAGCAGTCACGAGGCTCAGTAAATCTGTGTTAATAAATGCTTCTTTTCTGCAAGTTTCTTTGTGTATCTCCTCTCATCGCAAGGAGCGTTCCTCAGATTGCACTGGGTTTATTGGTTTTATGGTGATGGCAGCAGAATAAATACAAAAAAGCCCTGTAAAACCTAAACACAAAGCTCTTTGACTTCAAAGTCCCATTTACAGACATACATGCTGCTGGATGACTGATCAAGGGGCTGCCACCAATGGACTCTGTACGGTGTCAAGCTTCTTATGGGCTAGAGTGTAATTTGTGTCAAGTGTTTCTTTTAAAGGGGCTGTCGATATTTCACCGTGGAGTGATATGCTCTTGCTGAGTTTGTTTAGAATTTTCTTTTGCACCAATCAACGGAAGGGCCACCTTGTCATGCTTCCTTGCTGTCAGGAGTGCTGCATGGACCCCAAGTTAATGGGTTTAACACACCCTGCTCTTTGTCTCCTCAAGGCAGGTCCCTAAAGTGTAGGACCGACGTGTCTAAACCGCAGCAGAGATCACCTTGGCTTGTAGGTTAGCAAATGGGAGCTGATGTTGCGTCCTGTTAAAGGCTCTGGGTTCCTTTTGGAGTAGGAACACAAGCTGGTAATATCAGCGATGTTGGAAGGTGGAACACAGCTTCTGGGTGAGAAGGTTATCTGCCTGCACTTGTGAAATGGACACATTTCCTCTCCCCTTTTGGGACCTTTTGTGTTTTGAGATGTTTCTGGTGTCTGAGGGGGCTATTTCCACCTTGCCTTCCTCATGCAGTGCTTGCTTCACACTATTCTATTGGAAAGCAAAGAGAAAAATGGCAGGGCTCTTGGGTTACCAGATCTAGGGCTATCATTAATGGTAACAAAATACTGCAGTAAAGCTGGCTGATGAGAGGCGTGTTGCTTTTTCCTTCTTATGCATACAAATGAAAGTGCGTGATTAGAATGAGGGCTTCTCTTGTCTATAAACTAAAGCCCAGCATTGTGCATGGAGCTGGATATTGTCTTGCATTACACTTCTAATATTATGGATATTCAGAACTGTTACAGTGGGAGAATCTTTGATAGGGTGTGCCCATTACACGTTGCTAGGAGGATATCACAGCAATGTTGTCTCACTGCCACTGGTTTAGTTTATGCTTCTCTTCCTCTTGCCAGCCTGTATCTTTCCCCATTCTCTCTAATCCCTGTCCTCTAAATCTGCCCTCAGCTCTTCTGTCTTTTTCTTCTTTCTTGGTGATGGCTTTTTTCGTCCTTATGAGCCCTTTCCCTGTATATATGAAAACCATGGGAATATTCACATTTGATCAGAAGGGAGAGCACATTTCAGCACTATGTAGGCTGTGGTGACTCATGTTTTGAATGTTCTAGTGCCTACTTGTTTTTTTTTTTTCTTTTCCCCTCTTCATCCCTTTCCCCACTTTGAACAGTCTCAAAATCATGTGGAAGAATGTGAATTAGTGATATGTTGTGTTGTGCATTCTATTGAACTTTGCATACATGTCCTCGTGGTCTCTTATGAAACATGGCATCACTGGATTAGCTTTCAAGTGGAATCTAGAGAGGACTCTGGAGGAGCTTGGACGGTGACTTGGAATTCACTGCTCTGCTACCTCAGTCTATGCCTAGATAAAGTCTGAACTACACACTGTAGCTTGAAGGAAACAAAGGAGAGGGTTGGCCTTCTTGAGAAAGATTCTAAGCAAAGGTTTTTTGAGGGGATGAGCTTTTCCCCTTGATGTTTGCAATAACACTTGGTGAAACATAAGTGACAGCAGTTAGTCAGTCATAGGCTGAATTTAGGCATCTTTCAGGCCTTTCTTGCCAGTAGACATGAAAACTGTTTGAGGAAGATGCTGATCTATTTGATTATTTTTTGAACATACTAGGAAATTTATAAATTGCATGGCTTAACCCTAAAACATTACCCTTCCTTCCAAGACTAAATTTATCCACCCTTGTTCACTCATGGCTGTGTGAATCCATGAACCAGACCAGAATGATTTCCAGAATAAGCCTTTGTAATAAATCCTGTCTTTCAAAATGTGGATACCACGTGATAGAACTGGCTCATTTTTGAGTACAAGGCCACCTGTGGTGGGATGTGTCTTTATCTGTTTTAGGATAAGAGGCTTGAGACCCATAAGCAGGGAGTTTGACCAGCCAACTAAGGCGTTTGTGTATAGTTTCAGGTGAAAATTTCACTAATTTAATTTGTTTTCCATATTCATGTTTCACATTATCATCCCTACTTTTTTGAAAAGTGAAGGCAGGAACTTCATTCTGGATTTGTCCATTTCATATGGCTGCTGAGTGGTACTCTGTAGGAATTGTCACTTGGTTGTGCATCTGCATCTGAATCCAGCCTTTCTGTCCAAGCAGAGCACCACTTCTAACTCTCCATTGTGCCTCCAGTCAGCAGAGCCATGCTGTGCCCCAGCTCTGTTACGCAATGCCCTGTTGCTTCATAGATGGCCTGGGAATGGCTGCCTTTGAAGGAATGTGGTGTGGGGAGCAAAGCTGGGGGTGGGAGAAGGGGCAGGCGGCTGCTGTGGGAGTTGAGGAATGGAAAGCCGGCCTGGAAACTGCTTACTGCACTGACCTACTTTCCCATTCTGCGTTGTTGTTATTTCTTTCTGTTTAAGATGTTGTGTGTAGTTTTGAGCATACATGCTGGTTCAAGCCATTCCTGGTACGGGTGGCAGTATTGGGTATTTTCAGCAGTTGCTTGGCCTGCATAGGGTAGATGGAAACAGCAATCCAGCTGTAACCCTAAAATTCATTTACAGTATTGACTGAACCCTTATGTACAAAATATTAAACGCAAGCACAGCAAAATGAAATTTATGTGGACTTCAGATTAGGCTGATTCAGCTGGGTTTGGGATTGAAGTCAAAAGCAGACCTTTGTCTGCAGGGAAGGAAGCTGGTCTAGTTCTCTGCAAGTCCTGGTATGCATATTGTGTTTCCCGTTTCCTGGCTTCACCAGTAGAGTGGTCTGTTGGTCACAGGACCCCGTTTTCTCGCCTGTTACTGTGTTTCTTGCTCCATCAACCCTAAGAATTTACCAGCATTTTTTTCCTGTGTTGGGTATATTTCACTTGTGTTTTTACTAAAGCAAGGGCTGTAATCATAGTTTTGATGCCCTGGGTACAGTGGGGACAATGCATGCATTAAAGCTATGTTTGTCCCCACACTGCACCTGCTCATGTGGGAAGTCTGCATGCCTTGAGCAGGCAAACTTTGTGCTCTCTGGGGGAGAGGATAAAGGTGGCATTCATAATACAGCAAACATCTTTCCAACAAGTGCCACTTTTTTGTCTGATGTGGTAAAACTTTTGTGTTTAGCAAATGAGTTCAGCCAAAAAAGCACATGAATATTAAGACACAAGTTAAATTAATCCAAATAAAATTTATCATTTGCCTTTCAGATGTCGAAGCACTTCGCTTGCATTAGTTTGTCCTTCTGGATGATGGTGGTCAGTATTTTGTGCTCAGGTGTTTTCATCATAACAGCATGGTTAACACTTTGAAGAGACATCCATCTCTTTGGCTCATTGTTCCTAGAGAAAGACAGAGGCAGACAGATGTGAGCTATAGTTTAGAAATTCACAACATATTGGAGAAAAGTGTATACCAGTCCTGTTGTTAAGGGTTTTTAGCAAAGTGAGTGTGATAGTCAGAGGTTACAACAACATTTTTTTTTTTTTTTTTAATAGCACCTTTCATACAGTGGTCTGTAGCTCTAAGTGCTTTACACGGTTAAAGAGACAACAATGAGAAAGAAACAGTATACAAGAATAAAGAAACAATGGCAAATAGGAATAATGAAAGATGTCAGACTGCAAAAGGAGGTTGTACAGATGAGATGAGGTTGTACAGATAAGTAAATAAGTTACAGGTCTGAAAACTTGTTCCTGGACATTTCACTCTGGTGAAATGTATGGAAGCTGAAGGTTCAGGATTTCTGCTAACTGGGCCCTCTTATTGTCTGCTTATGAAGTAGGACATAGATTTACCACAGTTGGTAGAGTCCCCTTTCCTCCCTTTGGTGCAGGCCTTTGTCCCTTTCTCCTGCTCTTGCCACCATTGCTGGTTCCTTAATGTCAGGCCGATTCCTGCCACATGGATGCGATTCTTAATGGTAACCTGAAGGACAGCCTAGGCTTTGTGTCACTGAGGCCTCTAAGTCTGGTGAGACAAATGCCTGAAACCCAATAGGGGTCTAGTGTTGTGACATGCTGGCTTTGTAGCCCAGGTAAGCTAGTCTTAACCCAAAACCGCCACCTTTCAGCATAACTTGCCACGGTCAAGCATGATGGCGTAGAACCTGTGTCCAACTGTATGCAGGAGACATATAGCTGTCTTAAATGTCTTTAATATCTACGTTTATTTGAAGTAAAAAAAAAAAAAAGAAGAAAAAAGTGTGTATTCTGAACTTAATGTATGGTATGTCTCACCAAACTACAAACTATACTTTATTCAAAGACAAAAATTGACTCTATTTCCAGTTCTTTCCACAAATAATGAAATTCACTGAATTGTGAATTCACTGAATGAATTGTGTGAGGATAAATGCACTGATTTAGACACAGTCAACAATGTTAAAAATCCCTCCAAGTCTTCCTGAGGGTACTGTATACAGGATGCTCATGGGGATTATTTACTCTTAGGTTGAGTCATGCAGAAGACTGAAATAAGTGCTTTTGAGCTCATCTGAACCAGGACGGTGCTTTGCCTAATACGTGAAGTGTGTACTAAGCTATGTTTTAGGTTGTTGAAGTTGCACTCATTCTGTGCTTTTAGCTGAGAACCATATCCAGTCCAACATGCACAGCCATTGCGGCAAAAATGTAGTTCACTCCAACTCAGAATAGTAGTGGACTTTGGCAGATGATCATGAACAGGCTTGTAGGTGCTGTGGGTGCTCTGCAGCAATGTTTAGAATTAATTCCTTTGTTGCATTGCATTCTGGGATGCATAAACAACCACACAAACATACACAAAAAGAAATGCATGCAGAAACATCTTGTTTCAGCACTCAAAAGTCAATAGTTGGTGGTGGAGGTGACGGTGGTTTGCAGAAAGTCCCTTTGTACAGATTTTGTTTGCCTGTCTTTTTTCTTTTTAAATGTTTGTTCTGGAAAAATACAATGAACCCAATAAAAGCTTCAGCTTTCAGTCACTCTCAGCCCAGCAAGATCAGTACCTGTTGCACAGGGCATCTGTTGTTCAAACGGGGTTCAGTTTGTAGATCCCATTCTTGACCCAGGAATGCACACCGAACCCAGAGCAAGACTTCTCTGTACTATCTCTGAAATGACATGCTACTGCACTTCTCTTGAGACACAATGGATCCATCTTCTCTTTTGCTCAGTCCACTGGGCACTAATGTCAAGTCACACTTGCTGCTAAATGTTTGATACATGTCAAAGGGGAAATGTACATATGTGAAACAGAGGGTGATCATACTCAGATGTATTTCACCAGATTTTTATGCATTTTTTTTTATTGATCACATTTATTTCAGTTGCTAAAAGGCAGCTATCTAAACCAGTAAATGGCAATTGCTTGATCTCCCCAATCTGGGAATTGATCGGGACGAAAGGGCCATATAAACCTGTGTGCAGAGGAACACACCAGAGAGAACACAGCTTTGGTGGCTTCATGAAAGATGCATCTCCTTAGACTGCGGTAGCAGTGCATCTGTGTTTGTGTGCAGTCAGCTGGGGTGTCCGTGGTTGTGCTTTTGTTGAAAATACTATATCATCTCTGGGAGATGTGAGAGTCGAAGGGAAGTCTGGTATTAACTTGGGCCGAGTAGCAGGCAGCGTTCACCTGGATCGTACATGGCAACATCTGGCTTAATAGGTGTCTGTGTTGTGCAAATGTGCGTTCTTTCCATGCAGCTCCCAGGAGGTGGAGCTCTGACACGCTAGCCCCCGCCCACATCCTTGCCTCGCTCGCCAGCTGGGTTGGCTTTCATCCTAGCACTGTTGCATTATTCATATATGATTGGAGAGGGCACGGCAGCCGCTGCCGGGTCTGTGCGATTAGAATTCTGTTTTGTCCCCGGAATTCACCCACAGTACTCGCCGTCCCAGCCAATGACTGGAGAGCGCATGCTGCTGCATCCGAAACACGCCCCAGTGTGTAGCGGCGTACGTCCCATCTTAATGCGCAGTCCATCATGTCCTCTTCAGACACATGCACAGTCTGTGTGTTTTTATTAAACATGTTCATAGCTGTTACTGTTTGCCACTGCTGGTTTTCACGAGTTTACAGTAAGATCACATTTCTGCGGTTTTTGTCTACCTGCCAGTGTTTTTTATATTTTTTATTTTTATATATATAACTGCATTTACATTAATGTTTTTTGACCAAGTATGAGTAGTCATCTGTGCCGTTTCGCAGCAAAAGAGCCAGGGAATGTCCTGCAGCATGTATGACCATTATCTGCAGAGCATATTTGCGCAACACAATTTTATCCTGGCACTGTGGACCTGGCAGCAACTTTGAATTAAATGGAAATTTTTTTAAGATTTATTTCTTTAAAAGTTCTCGCTTCTATATTTGTGCTCCCTGTGTTGTTTTTCCCTTACGCAGCACCTAGCTGGGGAATCGCTCTTGGATGGTCATAATGACACCCAGTTGGCAGATAGAGAGTGCTTTGGGCTCAGTTCTCTGCCATCCTGTGCTGAGGAACTAAAGTGGCTGTAGATGAGTAAACACCGATGGAATGATTTTTGTATTCCATGCTACAACCATTGTGGATGTCCTCAGCATGTTGCAGGCCTCAACTTTGAGCCTACTGATGAGGGTTCTCCCCCCCATCTCCACAGCCACTTGCTCTCACACTTGCTGCACATACTGCAAGGAAGTGGAAAACAGCCACAACAATACAGGTTCAAGTACAGACGAAACAGGTTCAGTGGTATCTGTCAAAGCTGTCGAAGGCAAGTATTTATCCTGTTTTGGTTATACACATTAGCTTTCAGGCAGTAATGACGCGGCATGCAAAATTATGTAAAGTTAGAGGTTATTTACCTCTGAATTTGTATCTAACTGATGCTCAAGGTTCAAAGATCAGAACAATTTGGGTTGTTGCCCTCAATCTTATGCAGTAAAAATACCCAGCTATGCAAACAAGCCAGGTACTACAACTCCCTGTAATATCATTAATAATGATATTATATTATTTTTCAGTAGAATATTTGAAGTTGCATGAAAATGAAACACAGACTCACTCTTTGATGCTGGTTTCCAGCTGTTCCTCCCAAAACATATTTTCTGCACACTATTGGGATAGGCAGCAGAGCATGAGGCTGAGCATCCCCTGACAGTCTGAGCATCCTGTGAGTGTTGACAGCTGGAGCCTGCTGTGCTTCTCCAAAGTATTCTTGGTACTCTTTCTCCAGTATGGAGAGCATGGAAGGAAAGGTGGAATCTTGTTTTAATATGGAATCCAGTCATTAATGTTACATGTGTATTTGAAAAATAGAGCTAAGCTCAGCCTACTGTTAGGTGCCCATGGTGATCACCCTCAGAGAATGAGGGGCTCCATCTTTGGGCCACAGCAGGATGCATCAATTGTCATTACTGAAAATTCACCTTATCCAGCCGCTGGTCTGACCCCAGTTTTTATTTTCATTTAAGGTTATTGTTATAGGTTACATCCTGAGCTGACATGTTACAAATTTGCCTTTGTGGTGTACTTGCTTTCAGCAGACAGACCTATTAGCTGGACTTTTGTTGCTTAAAAAATTCATTTAAATTAGACTTCAGTTAAACATATATATTTAAGCTATTTATTTTACTAGCATTGTTTTACCTGATAGTTGCATTGTAAACCCAAAGGTGCTATTGTATAAATGTAACTAAACAGGTAAATTGTGAAAATGTTCATATGGAGTATATATTATGAAATAAGATATAACTAGTCAGTGAAATCAATGGAACACATTTGTGAGGCTTTAAATACATTAAATAAATTAATACAGAAAAGAGCAATAAAATCATAAATCAAAAATCACAATGAGAAAGTCAGTGCCAGAGAATATTTGATTCTTAGGCATATTTTAAGGTTGTGTGTTTTGTGTGTGCCTAGTTTTTTTTTTTTTTTTTTTTTTTTTTTTAAAGTTCATAATTCATTTAAAAAATGAATAATAAAATAGGTGTTGATGGCCCTGCACAGTAACTGCTCTGGCGTCGGGGCAGAAACCACAATGCTCCCAGTTCATGCTCAGAAGGACAGCCATTTGGATCAAAGCATACCTGCATTTTCTTCAACATCCCTCCCTTCCTCCTCATTTGTTCCTCTCCTCCTAATGTTCTTTTTGTATTCACTCCATTTATGTTTTGATGTTGCCTTCGAATAAAGCCCCCCCCCCCCCCCCCCAGATCGAAGAATATGCATCCTTTAAAAGCACTCTTGCAGACTCAAAGGAAAGATGGTATTGTTTGTGTATGCATGTTCTAGCCTTGAAGCTGTGTCCAGTAGAACAAGGACAGCTCGCTTCCAATACTTCTTAGTCCTGTGCAAGCACCACAAAAGTGGATGTGCTCTCAATGTGATAATATGTTCTCTGTTGGTTTACTTATTTTTTCAGGAATAAGAGTGCCTCATTGTGTGTACAGTAGTCAAATGTTCATGTTGTCCTTTCTGTTGCGTGCATGAAATGGCATTCAATGTGGAACAAGTTGCTATAATTGTGTAAACAATGCTACACCCACCCAGTTTTGAACAACCCACCTGTGTTTAATCATCATATTGTTAGCTAGTATTGTGTATGAACTTTTGTTACCGTAGCAACATGACATTATGGATAGGTTTGACTATTGTATATTGCTCTACGAAACCAGCACTGTGAAACTGATCAAAAATGTTATTTGTTATCAAGGAGTTTTTGCATTTGTGCAGGCCTAGTGTGACAAGCACATCCTCATTTTATTCAAACTACTGCTGGGACCACTACTCTCCCAAAAAGCTATGCTAAAAGGAAACCTTGAGCAGAGAATTTTTTTTTTTTTTTAAATAAGAAAGTTTGCCTGTGTAGCATGTGAGTGTTTGCGTGCGGCTTGTGTCAGAATCGGCATAAGTCGATTTGTTGCCTGCCCAGGCTTGGCAAGTTCTGATGCAGTTAGGGGACAAAGACTGCCTTGTTGGTGACCCCCTGGCAGCCCCTCACTGTTAAGAGAGGCATTAAACTGTCTGTCACGGTTGTCCTGCCACTGCAAAGCCTTTTTCTGGCGGTCATGTGATATGACTCATGGTGTGAACAGTGTAAGCTATGGTCATGTCTGTACACAGTAACATAACTTACAATGAGTTTAACTGTAATGGAAGCCATTCATTGCAGTCAAAGGAAAGAATATAATTTTCCCAATGAGGACATGCATTGTGACACTCCCTATTCAATAGATAAAAGTGATACAGATTTATCTGTTTAGGGAGGACACTGTCCATCTGTTAATTGCTTGTCCCAGTGAGGATTTCTGTGGTCCAGAGTCTGTCCTGGAATCACAGCATGTTGGGTAGGATATGATGCCAGCATATCAAAACTAATTTATGTTAATGCTGCCTTTTGGAATAATCCATATCTTATGGATATTTGATTTTGTGATTGGCAGCTGCCTATACGTCTTAGAGGGCAGCGATGAAGCAGGCAGAAACTGAAACACGTGGATCGTACAGTGGTCCAGAAATTTGAGAAGTTCTTGTGCCTTTTTTCCCTCAAGGAAATTTCCCACACAAATGCAAATTAACAAACAAATGTTTGTAAGCACACTTTACAAATCCAGTGTTAAATCTTGCTGGTTAATAATGTGTTTGTAGTGGCTACCTGGCTTAACCGTTTCCAGTTATGCACTTGTTATTTCTTCAAAGGCGTGACTGATAGATTTTAGCTACTATTACATGTCGTCCCAAAGAAGAATGGTCCATTACTAGCACTATTAAAGAAGTGAGTGCATCTAGACAACCTTTGGTGTATATTACTGAAAGGTTTCAGTTAAATGTGGGATGAACAGAATGTGCCATTTATTGTTTCTGGGATCCCAGGCATGGTCCTCAGGTCCTGTTATGTTTTGCAGTTAATTTTAATTAGCACTTGACTGACTGACACATGGAACTCAGGTGACATGACCGATCCTCGAAGGACTCTGCTTGTCAAAAAAAACCTGGTCTGGTTAATTTAAATGCAGTTTTTCAGCCTTATTGTAGTAAGGCCTAAAGCAAATGAGAAGCTAAGCGACTGTAGATTGAGTACACTGTAAGCATCTTAGGGATGCTCTGTTGGTGTGCTACTATGTGATACGTGCACGTGCGTGTGAGAACATATATTTTCACGTGCACATAACTGGGGGCCCTCAGTCCTGGTATCATTAGTCAGGGCAATGGTGTGAGTCCTGTAAATTACAAGACCATGAAGATGGAAATGGAATTCCCCTTCTCCCTTATCTATGATGGAGCCATTTGCAGTGCAGGCAGTTAATCCTAACAGTGTAGTTGGCCGGGTGAGGACCAGTGATGCCTTGCAGAATATCCTTGTGTAGTCACCCCACTGACTTAGAAGATCCTTGCTGAGCAACCACATTGGATGGCTCTGTTGACCATCTCCTCCTGTACCCCGTCTCTAGGCAACAGTCCCCGTGTGTTTTGCTGAGGCTGCGTGTCACTCTCCCCTTGGCCCATGCTGGGGATACTGGTATCTGAGGAGTGAGGAGAGTGAAAATGAGTGTGGAAGTCTGGGAAAGAATATGACAGTATAGCAATCTGAAGGTTTTTTTTAATATGACTGTCCCTGCAGCATCTTTACAGGAGAGAGATGGTCAGCCATTCCTGGTGTTTAGCACACTGGTTTCTCTCAAGAGTCCATTACTGTGTGTGGTGATAGTGGCTCTGCTCACGTACCATACTGACCTGTAGCATCCTGCCTCCTTCTGCACGCGCCACAGAGAGCCAATGAAACAGGAATAGCTGACTAAGACTGGTTGCCTGGATACCAGACTACAGCTGCCGCAACGTGGCTGAGCCCAAATCGGGCCCAGTGCTGAGGAGCAGGACTGCTGGCCTCTTTGTCACCTGTGATACAAAAACAGTGGTGCCCCCCAGCGCAGTACCATATCCCATCTCCAGGACAGAACAGTCCTAATTTCTCCTATGTCTGTGGAGAAATGGTTATTGTACATGATCAGATAATAACTTTGTAAACATATGCAGTGTGAGTCAGACTGGGGGGGGGGTAAGTGAGAGACTTAAAAATAGTAGTTGTTATAATGGTTCAGGAGAAAGCATTTGTGTATTTAGTGCAAATGATGAACCAGAGAGCATGCAGTTCCACACCGTAGATGTCATTCTTCTCCATCCTCACCGCATGTTGATTCCCCCCCCACCCCCCATGTGGTATTGGCTTGCTGTGTCTCCTGGGAAATGTGGTTTTAATGAGGATGTTCCCATTTGGTTTGTTTGGTCAATGGGCAGGCTTTATTGCCCTCCAGAAATTTCAGTCTTTCTATTGCTTTTGGATCAGAGTGCTTTGCATGTACTGCTTGCTGGTTAAATTCATTTCAGCCTTTCCACATCGTAGAGTATAGAGTTTGCCTGAGTCCTTGTTTAAGGCAGGAATGACATTGTTCCCCCAACACCTGGTGTGGTCGGTCACTTTACCATGACTGCCTTTGCTCCAGCCAGGTCAAGCCTATCCATGTGACAGTGACATTTGGCTGTGGGTCACATGCCAACATTCCACCTGTGTCCAGCCATAATTTATATATTCATATCTTCGGAGATTAAATACCAAGATCATCGCCCTATCTGCTGCAATGGCCAATATAAATACATTTTGACAGCAAGTATTAAACTGATTTTGTTGTCCTTTTTCTGGATTTGACCTTTGACATAAATTATTGCTAGATTTCTATGTTATGATGTTGAGCATAGTTACTTTAGAATCTTCTGCATCAAGATTCAGCTTGGAGGTGACACCAAACACAGCGTATTTTCCTACAGTCCTCCGTGAAGGATATGTTACATGAAGGGTGGCTGACTGTTACATGCTAATGTACAACACTGTGTTGGCACAACCATGTAAGAGATTCTGACAGCCCAGAGCAGTACTGTACAGCGTAATTGTATGTATGCAGATGTGCACAGACCAAGTTGTGCTATTTCTGGAGTGCTGTGCTGGATGCCGTGTAGGAGGGAACCGCAAACAGCAGCCAAACTAGGGAAGCGATGGGGCACGAAAGCCAGAGGAGAATCCCAGCTGCTGTTCTGTGGTCAGTCTTCCTGGCCATGCCGCCATGGAAATGCTGAGAGAAGGGCCACGTCTCCCACTGGACTTGTACTGAGGTGGAAAAAAGCAAATGTTTGCTTGTAAATTTGTGTTTAAAAGTGTTGTGGGCAGAGTCAGCATTTTGCCAGCAGGAATGTTTGTAACTAACTGACAGTTTGAGGTTACCACCTCCTCACTACATGGTGTTTGCGCAGCTTCGTTTTGCCTATCTTTGTTAACCTGTCAGAATGCCACAGGTTCACCCGGTCAGTCTCACCCCTTCCGGTCACAGTGCCAGTCTTATTGGGTGCTGCTTCGGTCCCTTACAGGGGCTAAACAGCCTCCAATGTAAGCAAGGCTTCTGAGAACAAGCATGCTTGTGTTTCACCTCCTAGTGAGCTGAGAGCTTGGATGTCACTCTGTTACACAGCCACCAGCCAAAGGAGATCTTAAATCACCACAGCAAGGCAATCTTGTCACCCTTCCAACCCCCATGCATCGGTTCTTAAAACTCATTAGGCTTTGTGTTCGACCTTACTGTCAGAAGCTGCAGGATCCCCCAAGAGGATCAAAAACTTTAACGCTCAGCCCACAAGTAATGCCCCTGTTCTTTTCATGTTTCCTTTTTTCCTTATTTCATTTGTCATTGAGAAAGACAAAGCCACACATGGCGCAGTATGTCAAGGAAAAATGTCAAAATGGGGACAACATGCTGAGTAATGTGGCTGAAAAGCAGGAATAACTTTGTGAGAAGTGCGTAGCTGTTTAGATTCTTTGGTGTATATAGTTTCTGTACTTGGGGCTGAATTCCCAGTTTGAAGAGCTTTTGCAGCAAATGACTGCACCCCACCAGGAACCGCTGCAAAAGTTGTTCAAACCTGCGTGGACATCTGTCCCTAAGGTGGTGCGGTAATCATTTGTGACCAACCTCAATTTGACTTAGTAGATAACAAACAAGAGCAGCAACAAGTTGTTTTGTTCAGTTCTTACCCTTACAGATAGTTATTTTTCACTGGCCACAGAGCACTAACCAAGTTATGTTTCAGAGTACAGCACATCATCTCCTCGAGCATCAAGAGGCGCTAGAGGCAACGGCAGTCATCCGGCCTAATTACTGCCTAGGTCACATGGTTAATGGCTTAAAAATCAGAATGTTGTGCTCCCGGCCTCCTCTTAGACTGTTGTGTGCATTTTCATTGTACCATGTATCCATTTCTGCTCTGTCCTAAAGCTTACCTGCAGTCATTTAGATTTTTCTATCAAGGAAGGAGTTTGTGTTTCCCTAAGTTTGTGACTTGACTTGGCCTGTTTCTGGTGGTACAGAGTACTGTTCTGATGCACAGAACCCACAGGGGCCTGGTTTTAGTATTTCAAGACTGCATATTTGTATGCCTCTGCTTTGACATTCGTCCTGTTACCTCTTGTGCGTTTAGGAACAACCCGTTGACAGTGCCATGTGTCAGTTTTCCATAATGTCGGGAAGAAGACAGAGTCGGCAGTACACAGTGAAAATGTATCTGAGATATAAATAGCTACCTTTTGAATAGAAGAGCAGGCCGGGGGGTGGGGGCATGGCGCCAGGGGAGTGTGGAGTGCCAGTGTTGACTGGGTGGGAGGGAGAGCAGTAGGGTTGGGGGGTGTAGTCAGAGCCTCTCCAGGCTGCCTTAGAAAAGTGTTTTATGGATGTGAAAATATGCAGGAGCCCTTTCTGTGTTGTTTACTTGTATTCCTCCAAAGGGGGTCATGCACTCGGTGCTGCCTTTGCTCTGTCTGGAAAATGGGCTGGAGCTGGACATGCTGTCTCTGCATGTGGCTCCGTTATTGCCAAGCCACTGCAGTGACACCCCCCCCCCCCTGTTTTTACTGTTCATGCAAACCTAAATCTGCCTTTTTTCAAAGGAGAATTATTTGACATAGAAGTTTGCTTCTGTGCTCTGGTGGGCACAAAACATAATAAGCTAAGTTTACTAACTTCTGTGTTTCTTCTCTGTGTCTCCCCCTGGCAGACAGTGGACGACGATGCAATGGAAGCGTGAGGGCGTGAATGAGGTTTGGCGTGGCGATAGCTAAACGATGCCCAAAGGTGGGGGTTTTAAAACACCCCAGCTGGAGGACTTCCCGCTCAACACCGACATGGTGGAGAAGCAAACTGGCAAAAAGGTAAGCCTTCCCCCTTCATGTGCCCCTATATCCCCCTGTCAAAGTCATCCCCGTGACCGTATGTGTGGTAAACTTCTTGGAAATTTTTATTCTCAAGGAAGCACACTGCTGAAGATGTTCAATATGCCTACCTGTGTTACGTTGGTGTAATGGTGAAAATACAGATGGCAAAAACCATTGTTAAAGCGTTTGTGAACAGATTGTGCATTTTAAAGATGAGTTTTGATTAAGAGACCCAGGCCCTTTAAGAGTCCAGTGTTCTGTGTTCAGTTGCGGTCATTCTCCCAGCTCTCATGCTTTTCCCCCACACTGGAAAGGCATTCCTAAGTGTATGACAAGAACAGAAGTCCTTCAAAATTAAGCCTGTGAAAGAAAAAATAATATTACTGTCATTTTATCAGATGTTTCTGGTTTCTGTCTGAGGGGTTTGTCTGTGGAGTGTGGGTATGCAGCAGTGATGTGTCAGTGCAGGGAGGTCCAAGGTCCATGTGAGGCCCCCACCACCAGCAGTGGGACTGAGAAACAGCTCGTGTGTGTATGTACAGCTTTGCGCACCGGATTGCATCAGATGCGAAGGAGAGCAGCGGTGTTGCTAGGCAACCCACAAACACGGCCAGTCACGAAGGCAGCTGAAGCAAAGCAGCTCTGGCCTTGCGCAGAGCTCAGTGGAGCCTGACGTAGTCCACCCTGGCCGCATGTATTAGTGCATTGTCAGAATGTTCAAAGGGGCCTTCGACAGTTTCTTTCCTGGCCACTTCTCTCCCCAAATCGCCTGACCTCCACATCAGCAGCACAGCACTTGACGGAAGCTCTGGATCATATCAGGTGACCTCATCAACTCCTGATCATCTGAGGGTGGGGGACAGCTTTGGCAGTCAGAAATCCAGGAGGGCTCTCCTCTTCAGGTGCAAAACCTTTGTGATGACACAAAATCTGCAGGAAAAGTGTTTCATCCCCAATAACTCTTTAGTGTTTAATATTGTCAGTGGGACTTTTAATGGAGTGGAATACGCACTGATTTTTTTGTATGGGGGGGTTCAGCCCACCCCCTCCATTTTTTAGTGCCTCTATATTTGTTGTTTGTTTTGCATTCGACATGTTACTGCAGTTCATTTATTTGTGAGGTTTAGGTTCATGTGCAGATAGTTTGGTGTTTCGGTACCTTTGCTGTCATGTAGGTGTTAGTGCTGCAACAGTGCTCTCGTCCCTCTTGTATGCCTGTGGAGAAATTACGAGGGACTTTTAAATGGACTTTGGTAGGGGCAGCTGTACGAAAAGTGCTGTGGAAGTGGCAGTGCAGGATCTTTGTGGTTTCCGGTTCAGATTGTAGTGGTTAACAGTTCCAGTGAAGCTTGAGGCCAGGGTTGCACGAGTCCCACCCATTTGGGGCTTGTTGCTCTATCCTGGGTCATCGGGAGGAAATTCCATGGAAACGTCATGCTCCGAGAGTCCTGTCATTGCCCTAAGTCAATAGTAGTAGTTGTGCAGATAGACCTCAAAGTGAGAGCATGGCACCCGACCAAACACCTTGCCTCTGCATTTAGGCGTTCACGTCTGCTGCAATTCACTGGTTGAGTCTTGCTTTACATGCTCTCTGCATGTATACTGTGTTATGCCTACAGTATACATTCCCAAACACTTAAATGATGTATAATGCAAGTCTCTTTGTTGCCCTGTTTCAGTCCTATTCTTCAGCAGTGTGTGACTGTACTGAACTTCTCATCATGGGAGCCGGAGAGCCGGTTCAGGCCACACCCAAGCGTGTTTGCTCTGTTGAATGCTCCCCTAATGCAGATTCAGACAAAACATTGATTAGTAAGAGTAATCACTCCTTCTGTTTCTCTTGCCAGGATAAAGTCTCTTCAAACAAGACTCCCAAATCAGACAGAAGTGATGGACTTAAAGAGATGAAAGAGAAGGCTCCGAAGAGGAAGCTGCCATTTACTGCCGGAGCCAATGGAGACCCAAAGGATTCAGATTCAGGTAATAGGGGAATGAGTTGTCACATGGCAGGAAGCAGCAGTGCGTGCTGGGATATGAAACAGTAACGGGAGGTGGCAGGGTTTGTGTAGTCAGCCTACATCTGTTTTGGTTGTAAGATGTTTTTTTTTTTTTTTTTCCTGCATCCTGAGAAAAGAGGCCATAAGATAAAAAGGATAGGGAAGAAATTTGACAGACAATGTGAAGATCCTACAACTGTCCTTAACACCAAAATATCTACTAATGGGGCTTTTCTGTTGTCAAAATGAACTTAATAAATAGTGACCTATTTGTCTTCTAACTTTGACTGTTTTGTTTTTAGCTAATTAATTCATTTTATATTTCAGCTCCATGAGTTATACTGCTGTTTGACATTAACAATATTTGTGTAGAACTGTGCGTTTATAGAACATAAGTACAAACAAATGACAGCAGAGATGGTATTCTCAAATGCCACGATAGAGTCGCATGAGGGAACTGGCTTGACAAGTTTTTGTTTTCCTCTTCACACAAAATACTGTTTTCCCTAACATTGCGGAATCTGTGCACCTGAATGTGGGCTGGGGTTGAGCAAAGGCCCAACGGGTTGTCTGGCCTAGAATGTGGGAACTCGTTTGCAAACTTTCGGCCGAATCTCTTTGCTGTTCTCCATGAACTCTTTGTTTTGTGCTTTTTTGTTTTTCACAATGGACTGATTGTTCATTGTGATTCAAATGAGAAGGGGGGGTCATGAGCCTTCTGTCACACTGCCATTGTGTTGTCCCCTGGTCTGAGCCACATTGAACTCTCAGTCTGTGGAGACGCTCATACGCATTGACTGACTATTTCTTTCTCTTTAACCTCTTAAAGTGGTTCTCTCTCTTTTGTCTCATATGTTTCTCCTTTCCTCTCTTTTGGTCCAGCTCAAACCATGACACTTTCCTTGATGCACATGTATGCACACGCATGCACACTCCCACTCAAACACACGTTGATCTGTATAACCTTGTTATGTTTGTGTCCTCATGTATCCCCTTGTTCTGAACAGTTGCCTGTAATATGTGGGATTTGTTGAAATTTTTCATTGGGCCCTTTTTCTTTGCTGATACATCGTGCCCATACCGCCACAGTAATGACTCTTTCCAAAACCACCGCCAATGAAGTGTTACCAATATTCTGCGTGTTCCTTTCTTTGCCCTGTTTATCGCTTTTTTTTTTCTAATACACTCTTGACTCTGTCTTTGTCCCCTATGTGCGTGTTGGCTAACTTTGTATGTGCCCCTGTGCCTGTACACAAGTTTTATGCTTTTGCTCTCTCCCCATTTGGGAACATTGGACCCTGGCCTGTTGGTGGAGGTCTGAGAACCCCCAGCACTCCCAGTTTCTCACAGGCCACCCTCAGTAAACACTCCTGTTCTTCCATCGCATACACAGCCCCAAACACCCCCCCCCCTCCTTACAGGGACTAGGCACTTACTGCAGATGTGTCAAGGGTCAAAGCTCCAGTTGGCTTTTATCTAATTGGTGATTGTGGAACAGCTGCGGAGGTGATGGCAGGAGTGTCTCTGTAGAAGGGGAAAGATAGCATGAGATATGAACATAGTAAAATGATGTTCAGGCTGCCAAGGGAGGTGAAGTGAAGGCTTTGTTTTACTATGAGCCACAGTGGTCAGTCTCTCTTCATTATTTTCTGTCAAGTGTGGAAAAGGGAGGAAGTTACTGTTGGCTGGGGTCATCATTCTTTCTGCACATCAAGGAGCAAAGAACCAACAGTGTGAAGACTAGTAGCTCTGGCCTTGTGGCACTTCAGAATTTCCTCCACATCACTGTGCAGCTTCCTCTATAGCTGTGAGGGGGTTTGGCTGGGAATGTCCAACAAAGGAAGCATGTCTGTGTCTTGTTGATGTGTGAGCCCAAGTAACATTGCTCCTGGCTTTGTGGCTGTCATTTACTTGGACTCATACTGACTCATGATGGTTGAGGAATTGAAAAAGATGGCCCAGTTTTCTGTCAAGGAGATTGGTCGGTGGTGGGGCTGTGGGATAGAGAGCTGCTGAAGCTTTATGTGCTGCACCCCACCCTGGTTTTCTGACTTTTCATGGAGTTGCCTGAAATCTGCTGTGGTTTTTGGAACTGCCACTAAAGGAGTAGTAGCTGATGCACACTGGAGCTTTTGAGTATATTGATGTTTTAATAGTAGTGTCGGGGTTAGTTGGCCTGTAGCATGAATGTGGAATGACAAGAGTGACCTGAAGCATTTTGTCCGAGGTCTGCTGAGAAGTGAAGTTCAGACAGACCAAGGGGTTATTGAGGACAAATAATGAGCTGCATGGAATTTGCCTCCTGTCACGCTTTTGCAGAGTGTTTGGGGGAACTCTGCCAACCAAACGCAACCCTGCTGCTGCCTCAAGCTTTGCAGCTTTTAGTCATAGTGTAGCCTGGTTCTACAAATGGTTGCTCATATCTGGAAACCATTGAGTTTGTGCTTTCAGAACTTGCTGCAAAGAAAGTGAAAAGGCCTTTTCACCCTTGTAGTTGATTGTTCGGTTTTGTCTGAAACATAGCTACCCAAACATGAGCAAAATAGCTAACAGCAAGTTGACCTACTGTGGTAGCACCTTGTGGTTATCAAAATGTATTTAAATGTGAAAAGCTTTGATTTCACAAAAGCTTATGGGGAAAGAAATACTCCAGAACTCAGATTATGTTTGTGACAGTCCTGCTCATTTTTGCTAAAAATTCAAGTAAAAAAATAGTTTTGAAGTTGAGGTACAGGAAACAACAAGACAACTTTGATCTTGAAACTTGACTAGATTATTTACTCTTTTATAGATAATATCAATAATTGTTTCTTAGCATTGGCACTAAGAGCACACGCTGACCATAATTTTGTTCCTGAGGTTTTGCAGCTATTAAATTTGCCTCCTTAGCCTCTCACTCTGAACATTGCCTGCTTGCTGAACTTACAAGTTTCTGCTTTATTTAGTACAGGCAAAGTCTTCCTCACAAGCTCGAAGCAAAACCCAGGTTTATTCTGATCTCTCCGTAGTTGTGCATGGGGTTCTTTGGTTGTTGTGGTTTTTGCTTTAATGCAAGTTTAACTACATATGGTATTGTGTACTGATTGTCCCAGGTGCCAGCACTGCACCTCTCTCTCTCTAAGATATACAAATGACCTGCACCACTACATCCTGTTCAAAATGCTGTTTTAATGAATCCTGTCTTTGCCAGCATGTTTATGGAGCTGTTTTTCAATGTTAATAAGAGAAACCATCATAAAATAATAGTTAAGAACCTCAAAATAGGAAGTACAGAGATCAGTAATGACCAGAAAAGAAATCATTCATCTTGTTCAAAGCTTGATTCACAACCGCTGACCAAAAAGCAAAATCCATTTGTCAAAAGCACAAGCCGTTTATGATGAAGGTAAAAGTAGCGTGTTTTGCAGGTTCAGTTCAAAAGACAAAGCGAATGCTGTCATCACAGGTGCAGTAATTGCAAGATTTGTACACTTGAAATCTGAAGAACCTAATTCATTTCCAGAAATGGAAATGAGACTGATGCTGCAAAAAAGGCAATGGTTGAGAGAGCAGGCTATGCAGAGGTGAGATGTTTGTGCCTGGCCATGACCATTTATGCAACAAAATGACAAATGTAATTATAAGCTCTAAATTGTATGTAATTAGATTATTAATAATATTATACTAATATACAAGCAAAATTTGTAATATATAATTGAGGGATTTAGAGAATAATTTGATACTAATACTCAGAACCTGCACAAATACTTCTACTGATAGACATGATAATGTATGCTTGGATTAAGAATTGGGAACGACTACTATCATTTTTGCTTGATAAATCAGTTAAAATCTAAATTTATCCTAAGTTTAAATTTGACATGATAATTTTCTTCTAACCAACACTGAAATACATGTGTGACAACACTTGTTTGCCTTCTAAACATGCCATAGTCCGATGTTATAATTTCGTTTATAAAAGAAATTGGAGTTGGCCGGTTGTACTTGACTTGAATAGTCATGTTAAATGTTTGAAAATAAGTGTTAGGTTATGGATCAGTGCAGTTCTGGCTGCAGTGAGTCTGATCACTTCAGTCCTTTAAGTTGTATTGCAGGGAGCTTCTCCTTATTATGTGGTCAGTTTGGTCGTTGAGAGATTTTGTTTTGTATGTTTTTAAAATCCATATTAACTGAATATTTCCTTCAGTGGGATTACTGTGTTTTTTTTTTTTTAAACAATATTTTGGTTCACATACGTACACTCATTCCCCTTTTCTCCAAGACAGGTTGCCACTGCAGCCTTTTTCAAATGAAAAGAAAGTACTTTATATACTTGAGTGTATTTGAGCAAATAAATATCTGCGAAGCAATGCAATAAAAATAAGTGAAATACACTTTGGGGAAAGGAACAAATATGAGAAGTTGTCATTTGCAAGTAGAATAGTTTTGGTGAGATTTATTCATTTGTGACAAAGACTATGATGGTTTGTTTCAGGAGCCGGCTCAGCCCTCTTGGCTCTTCTACCATGAGTGCCCTTATAGCCCAAAGCAGATTAAGGGTTTTGTGGTGCAAACAGCCCTTGTAGCTGTGCTTGGGTTCCTTTATTGCCTTCATTAGGAATAGATCAGTGTATTTTAAATTCCCAGTATTCAGTGGTGAGCCAGAAGTTTAAAAAAGGGGTGGGGGGGTGGTTCGGGGCAAGTGGTTAGCATGTGTTCTGTAGAGGAGCCCTAACTCATGGTGAACACAGCACTCATTAGGCTACTGCAACTATATGTGCACAAATCAAGTTGTTTTCTCTTGTTAAAAAAGCCACCCTGCAATTTCATTTCCTTTTTACAGCGACTCAGAAGACAGTGACAAAACATCCTGTACGTGCTTCATGTCTGTTCTTCCTTCATTTCCTGTTTCCTGTCCCTGGTTGCCTCATGAGCACAGCCTCAGAAGCTAAGGTGCGGTGGATCGTGGGGACCTCTGCAGCATCTCTTCGACGCAACGGGCCCATCGGTGGCGTTTTCCCCTGTTGTTCATAGGCAGGTCGAGCGAATGTATGTGTTGGTGTCCCAGCTTGGGTTGCAGGGCAAGTTCCTGTGTTGTAGCCAGTGTAGAGGCTGAGGGTGGGAGTTTTCTAAGAATAAACACAGGAATGAACTGGATCCACGCACAGGGGCTGGAATCGGGGCAGAGACTTGGGCGGAAAGTCCCTTTTTCAGGGCCCCAGCCCCTCCCTCCCTCCCTCAGCTGCTGACCCAAATGCCCACACATCTTGTCTGCTATAACCAGCACATTCACACAGCTCCAAACACAATGTTCACAAGGCAAACAAAACCTCATGCCCCATTACAAAACAGGTCTGTTGGGTGTGTAACTGGTTTTTTTTAATTATTATTATTTAAATAAATAAAGTCTTTGTCACTGTAATGGACACAGGAACTGGTTGGGCTAGTAGTTCAGGCCTGTTGAAGTACACGTACCCTCTTAGAACAGGTCTGTGCAGTTTGCCAGGAACTGTTTGTACCGTTTCAGTGGGAAGGTCACAGAGAAGGATGTTTGTCATTGTTTTCTGCTTGGCAGCATTCGATCGGTTCAGATTCTCAGTCCTCCAGCTCGAGCGGTTTATTGCAGTAAATAGTCTGTCCATCTCCGTCACAGGAGGGTCTCAGCATTTCGGTTCTTGAAAGCAGTGACTGATGGTGAAGGGGGTGGGTAGAGTGGTGTGTCGTAGACAGTTCACCTCTTGCACGTGATCCCCTGGTATCCATTGTCTCTGTTCCTGCCATTGTGACGATGACACGGTTCTCTTTCCTTGGTCTGGCCTGTGCTTGACACGTGGGGGTGAGAGAGGCCTGGTTGCTGTGGGATCACACGGCCTTGTCACCAGCTCTGCTCCTTGGATTGTCTCCTTTACGAACCAGAGCTGATGTCAAAGTTTACAGAATTGACTTCTTGCCTTTGAAAATGATTCCTTGGGAAATGTGTTTTCCGTCATTTACCTGGAAAGATCCTTGTTTCAGAGGCTTTCCAGTGTCTTTACTGAACACGTAGACATACCTTTGTTCCTCTTTCCCATCGCTCCTTTTTACACTCGTAAATATATCCTCCTTATAAGGTGGTAATTTCTCCCCCCCCCCCCCCCCCCGCGCCTGTACTATGCCATTTCTGGTGCTTCTTGATGTCTTATTTTCATCCTTTGAAATCTCTCTGGAATTCAGGATAGTCCTCCCTGCTGTTATGCAGTAATTGCATTTTACGGTTATCCTGATGCTTTTCCAACTGTGCATATGCTCAGGTCCTCTCACACAAACGCATAGCGCTGTTTGTATCCATCAAAGTCACAGAGTTCATGTCTGGCGGTCTAGAATGGTCTCCCCCCAGCAACGAGGATTCGCTGGATTTGCAGTGTCGCTTCCTGACAAGCTTTAGGAAAATCCGGGCAGTTACAGAAGTGCACAGCACATGAAAACAGGCTCTGAGCCGTCCATAATGTGTGGCACTTTGGGGCCAGGGGGCTGTGCATTGTGAGAGGCCTCGAAAGGCTAGCTCTGCACTTTTGTAGCCCCCTCCCCTTCCACAGCCTGAAAACATGTTTAGACTGCCTCTGTGGTTCATGTTATTTAAGTCTGAATAAAAGGAATGTGCCTAACTGCATTTAAAGGGTTTGGGGGTGAAAGTTAGCATAAGCATTTACAGATGTGAGGGGAAACTTCAGCAGCAGCGACTGCGCAGTGGATTCCCTAGAAAGCTTCAGCAACAGAATCTTGCAATGCCACGTTTCCTCTTCCTGTCTGTTATGTTTGGGTCAAATCAGATGTCAGTCCTGGCAAAACGGCAAACTTGTCCTCCAGGATGACAGTTTGTTGTTGTTCTTTCTGCCGTTGATGTTCCAACGAACCTTAACACAACTATCTTTGCATGGCCTGCACTGTACGATTGGTGTGGGGTGTTGATAGTGTCCCTGCATTGAGACGTTGATGTGTGTTTGCTTAATGGAAGGGTGTGTCTTTGAGTGCAGCTGTCACTGTCCTGCAAGTTGCCAAGGCAATGACCTTGAGCACCAAGCTTATAGTGCTGATATCCCAGGGCCAAGTCACACCTTTAAAGGAAACAAGCCAGCACATTTCTGGCAGCTCTGCACCTGTCTGCTGCTCTCTCCTCCCTGTGTCAAGTAGAAGATGTTCTAGCTGCCTTTTTCAGCTTAGGAAATAAATATTGAGTGTTGCACACTCTCTGGGCTTCAGGGGAAAACATCCCAATTTACAACATTTTGCTTTTGTTCAGCTCTGTATCTCTCTGTGCTGAGGACCTGCTTGTGCTCGTATCTTTCAGAGAAGCAAGGCCCAGAGCGAAAACGGAGCAAGAAGGAACCCACCAACACGAGGAAGTCAGGCTTGCCCTTTGGCATGGGCCTGCCAGGTCTCCGGGCTGGGTACCCCCTGTCGGAGAGACAGCAGGTGGCCCTCCTCATGCAGATGACAGCAGAAGAGTCCGTAAACAGTCCAGGTGGGCAAGGTCTGTCACAAGTACCATGCCATCACTTTCACTTACTTCTGTCTCAGTTACCACAGATAGGAGTGCTCAGTTTTTATGAAACCACATACTACCGCCTCTTCTTCTGGTTTCAGTAATACACCCCAGTAACAAGTCCCTTTCCTGTGCCTGTCAGCCACCAAGGACATGGCTACTACAAAAGCCTGCATACCTACCAAGATCACGAGATTAGTAGTAAAATGCAGCACAGACAAAATTGTTCTTGGTTTGTACCAAATCCTTAAGTATTTTTGTTTGTGTGTCTTTGGGGAGCTGTAGAGATTTATATATTCATCAAAAGGTTTGAGCCAATCCAGTGTTCACAGCTTAAAAACATACACAATAGTCCTCTGGTGAATACAGCATTGCATGATTTTGGCAGAGTACTGCATGTCAAATTGTGTAAATGGATGAATCCCAAGACTATTTGCAAGAGTAAAGTTATATTTTTGCAAATGGTCAAATTAGATGGGTAACATTGCAACATAATATCATTAGATTGTTAGCAGCAAACAGTGGTGATTTCTAGTAGTGCAATGGCGCCCTGCAGTGGCAGAAAATGGTTTTGTTGCACCAATGAAGCAAGTGTCCGTAAATTCCGATCTTTAACAGACACAACACCAAAGCACCAGTCCCAGTCAAGTCTTGGTCAGAAGGGAACGCCCAACTCTGCCTCGAAAACCAAAGATAAAGTGAACAAACGCAATGAGAGGGGCGAGACACGACTTCACCGGGCTGCTATCCGTGGCGAGGCGCGGCGCATTAAGGAGCTAATCAATGAAGGCGCAGACGTGAATGTAAAAGACTTTGCAGGTGAGTGTCGTAAGGCCTGTGTGCAGAGAGCTGTCGTCATTGTGCAAGCACAGAGCATCCTGGCCATCTTTACTGCTCCAAGTTCATAGTGGGACCCCTTATGGTTTTGTACCAGTCTGACTCTGTGCTGGTCACCAGGGTGGACCGCGCTGCACGAGGCGTGCAACCGGGGTTATTATGACGTGGCCAAGCAGCTGCTGGCAGCCGGGGCAGAGGTGAATACCAAGGGTCTGGATGATGACACCCCACTGCATGACGCATCCAATAATGGGCACTTCAAGGTAAGCTCACTGATGGATGTATATCCTCAGAAACATATCTGTATTTAGTCACCAGTACAGTTGTCTGCTGTTTTAACTTAATGTTTAATTGAAGGGCTGAAGTCAAAGGAAAAATAAAACTTTTTCTTTTCTTTTTTTTTTTTTTTAAATTTAAATTCAGTTAACATTTACACTTCTAAGCATTGTACATCTCAGGTCAAACAAAAGTGTATTTCATAACAGACAGATAGCTTTAAATATAGAAATGTGATTGAGACACACTTTGTATGATTTCACCATTTTTTTTACAATACGCATTACGCAGGTACCTTATAGAACTAAGACAGATATGATCTAAGACACAAAGCATGCACTACACTGGTGTCCTCTCCCAGCTTAGATATATATTCACTGTACTGGGTTTTCCCACCTCAGATCAATCCAAGGTGCCCTTTATGTTCTCAGGTATTCCACATTGAGTCAACAGGAAGGGCTTATCGTCGCAATTGGTAATGCTTGGTTTGTTTTCTAGGTGGTAAAGTTGCTATTGCGATATGGAGCAGATCCTCGCCAAAGCAACAGAAGGGGAGAAACACCGCTGAAAGTAGCTAACTCCCCTACAATGCTGAACTTGTTGCTTGGAAAAGGCACTTACACTTCTAGCGAGGAGAGCTCTTCAGGTGAGTTTAGGCTCAGTATCAATGTACTTAACAGTAAAGCTTGATATCATGCAAGATTGTATTGTGCAATCAGTAGACTGCTTGTCATAAACAATTGTAAATTTGTCCATTTTAAATAAAATCTTTTTTTTTTGTAAAACTTGTTTTGTGTAAAATGTTATTTTACAGTATTTTTAATTGTGCGACAGATATATATATATATATATATATATATATATATATATATATATATATATATATATATATATATATATATAAACATGTTAAACCCCACCTTTTCTATTTTAAATTTTCTCAATGCAAATAGTATACTAATTCAATTTTTTTCCCGGACAGATTCCTCGGAGGAAGAAGATGCACCATCGTTTGCGCCGTCAAGTTCGGTTGACGGCAATAACACAGACTCTGAGTTTGAGAAGGGCCTGAAGCTGAAAGGGAAGAATCTCGACCCGCCGAAAACTACAGTAACACCTGTGAAGGACGAATATGAATTTGATGAGGATGATGAGGAGGAGCGGGTCCCTCCCGTCGATGACAAGCACCTGCTGAAGAAAGAGTTTCGCAAGGATCCCATAGGCAAACCAAACAGCTTCATTTCTATCCCCAAAATGGAGGTCAAAACGTATTCCAAAAGCAACTCGCTGACACCAAAGAAGACTGCACGCCGCATAATTTCTGACACCAATAGCTCAGATGAGGACGACCGCACCTTTTTGCCTACTCCTACAGCTAGGCAGTCTACGGCAGCAACAAACTCGAAAAACCGAGAGTCTGGCACTCTGACCTCCAAGCAACTAAAAGAAAAGAATAAAGTCAAAAAGAAGAGGAAGAAGGAAAGTAAGAATGCTGCCAGCAAGGAGGTGCGGTTTAGCAAACTCAATGACAAATTCTGCACTTCTGAGTCAGAGAGTGGGGATATGGAGAGCGAGGATGATAAGGGCTCTATGAAGAGCTCAAACTGTGTGAAGGACTCTAATACTTTGAGCCTTAAGGAATCGTGCGTTTTCAGCGCGCTGTCTGCATCGTCATCCTCCCACAGTAGTCTGACGTCTCAGAAATTGACACAGTCTTTAGCAGAGCAGCATCCTAAGCAATGGAGAACGGACGGCTGGAAGACTGTGTCCTCCCCAGTGTGGTGCGATCTTATCTCTTCATCAGATTCTGTCCGAAGCAGGCTTTCGAGTGAGTCGGACTTCTCGTCAGCAGAGTCCAGCATAGAGTCTGTGAAACATGTGAAAAAGAAGTCACAGGAGAACAGGAAGAAGAACAATGTACATGCAAACTCAACAGAAAAAAAGAGTTCCTCTGATTTCACCAAGAGCTCCAACTTGGATGGAACGGTCTCCAAGGCAGACAAAGATGGCAAAGTTCTCAAAAAGCATAAAGTGAAACACAAACACAAAAACAAAGAGAAAGAGAAGGCTCCTAGCCTTGTGCTGAATCAGGACATGAATGAAAAATTTGTCAAGAGTTTTTCTTTTGATTTTGATGACACACGACAAAAGTCACTGATCATGGAAGCTGAAACTCCTGCAGACAACAGGAGACCCTCTAAACATGACAAAGACCATTTTAAAAGGGAAGACCGTTTGTACAAGGGCAAATCTGATGATAAGGAGTGGACACCTGGAAAAGAGATTGGCCGACCTAAAGATGAAAAATCTAAGAAGTCTAAGGAGTTCAAGGAGAAAACAAGCAAGGATGAGAAAGATAAAACCCTCAAAGCAGATAAGGAAAGAAGCAAAGACAGAGAGAAGTCAAAGGAGGAAAAGCAGAAAGCCCACAAAGATGAGAAGAGGAAGAAGTCCAAGGACAAACCATTTAAAATAGAAAAAAAGAGTGAACAAATAGAGGACAAATATTTTAAATCAGAGAAGGATAAGAGTGCAAAGGAGGATCGGGAAAAGTCCAAAAAGGACAAAATGCCAAAGGAAGAGCCCGATTACGAGGACTTTGAAATCAAGGGGCGAATTTTAGAAGACGGCAAGCTCAGTGCTTCTGACAACGAACACAATCACTGGGCCTCAGACCTTTCCTCTGAATCATCTCTTTATGGAGATGATAGCTGGGACGTTTCGGTAAAGGACTACAAAGAGTACAAGTCAAACAACTCAGTCAAGCTGATCGTCGAGACGGTGAAAGATGACAGCCGAGACAGAAGAAAGGAAAACAAAGTGAAGGACAAAAAGACAGAACATAGTGAAAAACGTCCAGAAAAAGACTCTGCATCCAAAAGGAAAGATTTTTCAGATAAAGGGGGTGAAAAGAAAAAAGACTCTGATAAACTGAAACTAAATTCAAGCTACTTATCCGAGAAAGAGAAAAAGAGGAAAGAGTTTGCAGAAAGTATCAAAGAAAGGAAAGATGCTATTGACAGCAGCAGGGAAAGAAAAGATCCTTATGAGTTCACAAAAGAGAGGAAGGATTCTAGATTTAAACAAGATGACGCCTTGAGAGATGAGTATGCCAGTGAAAACTTTTTCAGAGACAAATCTGAGATTGAAACTGTTGCCAGATTATCAGATTCTAGAGAGAGGAACTATTCTGGAAAAGAAAAGGAGAAGAAAGGGGATTGTTTGGAGAGAGAAAAGAAAGATAAATCTAAAGCTGAAAAACACAAGGAAAAGCCTAAAGAAAAGGACAGAAATGCTCAGGACACCGAGAGGGAGAAAGTAGATAAAAGCTTCACTGAAAAACTGCCCAAAGAGAAAGACGTGGACAGAAGTTCCAAAGACAGAAAGGACGTGGCTAAAGACAAACACAAAGACTCCCATGGTAAAGACCGGAAAATGTCTTCTGAGCAGATGAAAGATAAGAAAGAGAAGACCTCTGTGGAGAGACACGTTGACAGGGACAAGGACTTTTTGGAAATCAAGAAGGAAGAGCGAAAACCAGAGAAGGTGAGGGAAAAGTCCTGGTACAATATTGATGATATTTTCACAGATGAGAGTGAAGATGAGGATCGTTACAATGGCTGTCTTGTGTCAGATTCCCACAGAAAAGATCACACTCCTGACAGGGATGAGATGGAACTTTTCCAATCTGAGAAACACAGAAAGTACTCTGCAGATGGAAAACTGCACTTCTTAGATAAGCATAAAGAAAAGGATAGTAAAGAAAAGAAAAAGCTTTCATCTGATGGTGTAAAAGAGAAAAAGCCTTCTTTTGAGAAACATAAGGATAAGAAGGACTCTCTGGATGGGAACAGACATAAGGATCGCAAGGAGCGAGTGTCTGTTGACTCCAACCAGGAGAAGAAAAACAAGCAAAAGTTGCTTGACAAGAAGCATTCAAGTGAAGAGAAACTTAAAAGCAAGTATAAGGACAAACTTGAGAAAGACCATCTGAAGGACAGGAAGCTGTCTAAGGGGAGTGGTGAGAATGAGAAATCTCTTTTGGAGAAGCTGGAAGAGGAGGCCATGAATGATTACAAGGATGACTCCAATGATAAAATCAGCGAGATCTCATCCGACAGTTTTACAGACCATGGCCATGAGCCAATGCTCAGCAGCTTCTATGATTCCTCCAACATTAGCCTGCCAGATACTGCTGAAGAGAGGAGGGACTCGCTCTCTATTTCTTACCCACAGGACAAGTTCCGTGAGAAGGAAAGACACAGGCATTCATCATCATCGTCTTCCAAAAAGAGTCATGACAAGGAAAAGGACAAAATAAGAAAGGATAAGACTGATAAGAGAGAGAAGTCAGAGGAGACCAAGGATGCTTACAGGCGGAGAGAAAGCCTGCCCTTTGAAAAGGAGCCCATGCCTTTGGAGGCTGATCCATACACTTTTCCTTATGCAGCCAAGCCAGATGGTGAGGATGTTTTAGACAAAACATTAGAGTTTGAAAAAGAGATGACCAAGAAGGCTGAGAAAGACAAAAGTAGCAGTTCTGTTGTCAGTGAGAAAATCAAAGACAAAAAGAAGAAAGAGAAACATAAGGAGAAAGTAAAAGAGGAGAAACACAAATACTCGGACAGCTTTACTTCTTTAAAACACTCAAAGGAAGAGCAGAGATCTAGCTCTAAGGAGAGTCCTCAGATCACTAGTTTAAAAGAAAAGACAAAAGATGATAGCTCAAAATTTGAAATAAAAAACAAAGAAAGAAGTAAAGACATGCTAGACAAGGATGGGAGAACAGACTACACAAAGTCTAAATCGGAGAATGACAGGGTCAGTCAAACTAGAGATGCACCTCGGAAAGATAGTCGTCCACGGGAAAAGCTACTTGTTGACGGTGATCTCAGGTTGACCAGCTTTGGACAAATGCTTAGTCAGAAAGACCAGGAAATTGAAGAGCGTCATAAAAGACATAAGGAGAAAATGAAGCAGATTGAAAAACTGAGACACCGATCTGGGGATCCTAAACTGAAAGACAAAGCAAAATCCAGTGAGGATTTGCGAAAGAATCGCATAGAGTCATCGGCTAAGAAATCTAATTCCTTCGAAACATTAAAGAAGGAGAAGCCAAAAGATGCCGTCATTTCATCTCGGATCATGTCTCCTGAAAGGAAATCACAACCTATTGATTGTCAAAACTCAAAGGATTGGCTGTCAGGTCATCCAATGAGTGAGAACCTTCCTGCTTCTCCAAGACCAGATCAGAACAGGCCTACAGGTGTTCCCACTCCTGCATCTGTGATTTCATGTCCCAGTTACGAAGAAGTCATGCAAACTCCACGCACGCCTTCCTGCAGCGCAGAGGACTATCCTGATCTCATGTTTGACAACATAGACTGTCAGAACTCATCTGCAATGACTATGTCCATGAATGCATGCTCACCATCCTTCTTTGACAGATATTCAAATACTTCACATAACCTTCAGGAAAATGGCTGTCTAACTCCAGCAAAGAATCTTCAAATGCCTACTCTTAGTTGTTCAGCTTCCATAGATGTCAGAAGGCCTTTGGATGATGAATTCAAAGTGGATATCAATTTCATTCAACAGAGTATACCAGACTCAGATTTGGAACCCACAGCACCACGCCCTCCAGAGGATAAACTGGTGTCAGTTGACAGGCTCGACTGCCTGTCACCTCCTGGTTTTTCACCTGATACTGGAATACCATCCCCAACGTTAGAACCAGCTGAACCTGCCTCGGCTGCAATAACTTCAACAGCTGGCAGCGATAACCTCCCTGAAAGCATTTATGGCAACTTTTTGCTGAAGCCATCAACTCCAGTACACAGACCTGATCTTCAAGAATCATGTGTAGATATTGCTGCCCCTCCTACTCCTGCCCCAGCAGCTCTACCACCTTTGGACATTGATGGACTGGTAGAGCATCACCGTGCAATGTCTCCATCACCTCACAATGAACCCAGTCTAGTCCCTTCTGGACCTGTTGGAGGAGGTAGCTTCTTGAGACCAGCTGTGGAGGCACAGGATGAGGAAGCTGAGGAGGAAGTTGATGATGAGGATGAGGAAGATGATGTAGAAGAACCAGAAGGTGATGGTCACATGGACAAGGTGGCAGAGTGTGTGAATGAAGGCTGTTTTGTTCCATACATTGCAGAGAATATAAAAAGAGACTGGTCTGAATCTCCAGACAGAGTACAGTCTGAAGATGTGAAGCCAGTGATGCCCAATCATCCTTCTGGAGGTACAATGGAAAGCTCCAATGAACACCCCATCAACTGGACCATTAATCCAGAGATGCTCCTGAAATCACCCCAAAGGAATTTTGTGAAGTTAGCATTGCCTACCAAGATCATTCCTGATGCAACACCAGAAGACAGCCTGCAGCAGCATCTTTCGATGGCAGTACCTCATCCCCCATCAGCAACTCCAGCCTACTCTGTCTTCCCCAGAACTTACTGTCCTCCACACAACCATGAGTCTGGTTACGAGGCTGACAGGGACACAGTAGATGAAATGCTTAAACCATCAGTTACGCCGGTAGATTCTGAATCAAACTTCATAACTCCTTGTACAAGACTAGAGTCTTTTTTCACTGACTGTAAGCCTACCCCTGAAGAGAGTGGTGTAACCTCAGAGCCTCAGTGCTTGACAGAAGACACAAGTCAAGAATATGAAGTTGAGAACATGGCGCCACCTGTCAGACAAGAGCCTGTGGTGCCATGGGCTGACCCCTTTCCTACTCCAGTTGATGATTTAGATTATTTGGGACCTTTCTCCTTGCCAGATTTGTCCTTACAGGACAAGGAAATGCAAGAGCCTAGCATCACAGATCCAGAAGTAATGGATTACAAACATCACCCTACTCATGTTGCATCTCCAGCTCATGAAGTGAAAGATGATCAAGAATCGATGCAGGTTGACTTGCCAGCTGAACCTGAAATGCCCTGTTCTCCTGCTGTTGTGCCACTGAGTGAACCTGTACAGAAACAAATTAAAACGACCGAAGACTGTGCTCGATCTGAACTTGAACCAGAACCCCAGAAAGTTCCAGAGAATGATTCTGTAGAAGCTGCTCTTTCAAAAGATCAAGAGTTATTAGATGAAAGAAGTGAAAGCCATGGCAATTTACAGCAAGCTTCATGTGAGGAGAAAGGCAACCTTGACCAGTCTTTGACAGATTCGGCAGCGAGAGAGCCCATTCCTCCTGCTGCTGCACCAAGCTCTGACTCAGCAACCACTGTTGACCTAGACAGCGGTCAAGAAACTCCATCAGTCACAAATAGCTCTCAGAGTAGTCCTGTTCATTCTGTCCCTGTGTCATCAGTTGCCCCACAGTCAGTCCCAGTTCCAGTGACGAAGCCCCCAGAGACTGCTCCTAAAACGTCTGTTTCACTAACTACTGCTGAAGTTCCCAAGAAGGTGGAGGAGATTCCCTTGAGGATGACAAGGAACCGTGCTCAGATGCTGGCCAATCAGAGCAAGCAGAACAACTCTGGCACCTCAAGTGTGACATCATCTGCACAATCTTTGAGCAATACCAGCAGTTCCTCTGCCACAACCTCTTCCACCCCTATTGAGAAAGAAATGGAAACCTCAGTGACCACTGCTCCCAGCTCCAACGCTGCTGCCCCACCTATTGTCAGCAAGACCAAAGGCCGCCTTGTAGAGGAGGACGATGCCCAGACACAACATCCGCGCAAGAGGAAGTTCCCAAAGGCCGGCCCCCAGCAGGTGCAAGTCCAATTGGTCAATACAGCCATGCAGCAGACAAGAGAGATGATCCAGCAGACGCTGGCCGTCATTGTGAATGCCATCAAGCTGGATGAAATTGAGCCCTACCACAGCGATCGTTCCAACCCCTACTTTGAGTACCTGCAAATACGAAAGAAGATCGAGGAGAAAAGGAAGATTCTGTGCTACATCACACCTCAGGCCCCTCAGTGTTACGCAGAATATGTCACCTATACGGGTTCTTACCTGCTGGATGGCAAACCCCTCAGCAAGCTACACATACCTGTTGTAAGTTCAGTGGTTAAATATATTTGGTTAACTTGCATCTTTTTGGTAGTCATAATGATGGAAATGCTATGAAAATTATTAATTGTACCAATCCCCTATCTTCTCCTTTTCAGATTGCTCCACCACCATCTCTGTCAGAACCCTTGAAGGAGCTATTCAGACAGCAGGAGGCAGTCAGGGGGAAGTTGAGGCTTCAGCATAGCATTGAGCGGGTAATTCCATCTCTCTGTGTCCAGGTTGCTACAGTTGGAAAAGGGTTTTGATTGGACTTTACTCATTTAAAAGCTAATGCTTATGTGTAGGAATAATTGCTACGGTGTCACAAATTTGTGTTTTTAATTTTGGAACTTGCAAAATCCCAATTGTTTGAAAAATCTTTGAAGTTGAGTTCACTCAAAGGTCAAAGATTTGTAGATGTTGTAAAAGATTGCGATTATCTGTCCATATATGTTACCAACTTGGTGTCACGTCTGTTTCCTTTCTATTTTGTCTCTCTCTCTCTCTCTCTCTCTCTCTCTCATACAGGAGAAACTGATTGTATCCTGTGAGCAGGAAGTTCTACGGGTTCACTGCAGAGCAGCAAGGACAATAGCCAACCAGGCTGTCCCCTTCAGTGCCTGCACCATGCTTTTGGATTTAGAAGTGTACAATATGCCTTCTGAGACTCAGGTGTGTCTCCTGTACCAACATACCCAGAGTGGGCAACTCCAGCAGTGCTTGAAGGCTGTCAAGTATTCCTTTAAATATTGTTCATGGTCCTCATAGACATTGCAGCATTCCTTCTGTCAGTCAACCACCAGTACTTAATTGAAATAGTTTTTTTTTTTTTTTTAAATAATTAAATTCTCATGTTTTGCCTTCCTTACTACCTCAGGTTGATGAGAACAAGTCTGTGAGAGACCGCTTCAATGCCCGTCAGTTTATTTCCTGGATTCAAGATGTGGATGATAAGTACGACCGTATGAAGGTTAGTGTTTCATCAATTTGGTGTGTGTGTTTTTCTACTGATCCAGGGCTCGCAAAATTGGTAGCCCGACATCCCGGGGCTATTAACTTTTCCCATCGGGCTACCAGAATGTAACACCGCCCTGCCCGACAGCCTATCTGAAATTATACTCAGAGTGAAATCAAATTTCCCTCCTTTATTTGCTTTGTCTGCTCTCATGACTTGCTATTTGAATGGGGAAAAAAATGATCATGGAACAAACAGGTTTTTAATCCTGATGATTTGTCTGCAGAGACATGTACTCTTAGTGATGGTTTTACAGAGCCCTTAAAGGGACATGGGCAAACAAAAAAAGTCCTTTACAGTTTCGCGTGCGCACGTGAAACTTTCTGGTGTTCATGCAAAAAAAATTTTATTTGCCCAATTCCCTTTAGCGGCTCTATAGAGTTTGCAGGGGCCGTGAAGCTAATTATATAGCCTGTGAAATTGCTGACGTGTGTGTGTGTGTGTGTGTGTGTGTGTGTGTGTGTGTGTGTGTGTGTGTGTGTGTGTGTGTGTGTGTGTGTGCGCGCGCGCGCGCGTGTGTGTGTGCGTGTGTGTGAAAATTTGAGAAGGAGGTGGCGCATGGATTTATGCCAATACTTGGCCAAAACAGACAGGTTAGAATGAAGAACAGGGAACAGAAGAAGAGCAGACCGCCAAAAAGTGGAAGAATTCAGAAATATCTGACTAGGAGGCAAAAAGAAAGTGTAGCTTTTTGGTTTCATGGACAGAAGAATTTCCGTGGCTGGAACATAAGGTAAACAACACAATTTTCTGTTGGGTGTGTCGTCAATTCCCTGCAATTTCTGACTCAACTAGTGCTTTTTTTAAAAAAAATTTTTACTGGGAGCAGTCATTTTAGGAAAGACCCTATCAGAAAGCATGACAAATCTGTACATCACAAGAAGTGTATGGGTGCCCAGTCTGCAGCTTCTTTCCCTGAACAAATGCCAATAGCAAAGAACATAATAAAAATGAACAAAGCACAACATGAAGTCCTGACAAAACTTTTCAGAACAACATACTACGTTGTCAAAAGTGAACAACCATTAGCAAAATTTAACAGCCTTTGCAAACTTCGAGCAGCAAATGGCCTAGATCATGGTTCTGCTTATCACAATGATCCTGCATGCAGAGAATTTATTAGAGCAATAGCACAAACATCAAAAGATCAGATTGAAAAGGAAATACAAGAAAGCAAATTCTTATCAGTTCTTGCAGATGGCAGCACAGACACTGGTGTCATAGAATAGGTGTTGGTTCATGTCAGGTATGTGAAAGATAATGGTGACATATCCACTTACATAATTAAATATCAGCCAGTGAAGAGCAAAAATGCCGCAGGTGTTTTAGAAGCTATTGATGAGGCAGTGGACACCATGGGTACCAGTGAAGAGAAATGGAAGGAGAAAGTGTAGTGTGTGATGGAGCTGCAGTGATGATAGGCGAAAAAACAGGAGTAGCTGGGAGACTGAAACAGCAGATACCCCACATCATAACAATCCACTGGGTGGCACACAGATTAGAATTAGCAGTACTGGGTAGCATGAAAGGCTGTGAGTACCTGGTCAAGTTTGAGGATACACCGAAAACTATCTTTAAGATGTACTACTATTCCCCAAAGAAGCAAAGAGAACTGAGTGAAATAAGTGAACTGCTTAACGAGAAAGTGGCTCATTTCAGTTGCCTGAAAAGCATACGGTGGCTGCCAAGCAGGCTGAGATGTCTAAAGGCTGTGGGGGAAAAAATGACTCCCACCATTGTGCATATGGAGAATATGGCAGGAGGAGGCGATGTTAAGTCAGAGGATGCTATCAAAGCAAAGGGGGTGATGCAGGAGATGAAGACCAAGAAATCTGTTTGCTTCCTACATTTCATGTTGGACTACAGTACCATCTTATCCAAGTGCAGTACTGATTTTCAGTATGACAGCTTAAACATCATGCGAACAAATCAGTTAGTGGAGAGCACTACATCACGCTTACTCAGCCTGAGAACAAAACCAGGAGAATACCAGAAAGCCTTGGAAGCAAAGTGAAAGATGATGGTAGCATGTGCTTCTGTGGAACTCAGCTCACAAAAAGCCAACGACCTGCTAGAAGTGAGAGTACAAAGATACCCTTGGTGCAGAGTTTCAGAAGATTGACAACACAGTTAAGTACATGGACAACAGATTTAAAAATCTGTCTGAAAAGCCTCTCTTGTTTCAAAGTTTTTGACCCTTCCACTTTTCCCCACCCCAGAGAAGAACTGGCAAATTATGGAGATGAAGAGGTGGATTATCTTGTCACGCATTTTGCCGGTTTGCTCAATGAGAAAGAGGAGGACAAAATTCCACAAGAATGGACAGATCTAAAAATGTGCCTTTCAGAGCACTGGGGATCTTCTCATTGAGAATCCAGAACGCTCATATCTTGTTACTGGTAAAATTAATGTGGACACTTAGTCCATCTACAGCCATCTGTGAGAGAGGATTTTCTTGCATGAAGCAAGTGAAAACGTCATACCAAATCCTCTCTACAGCCTGAAACGCTGGATGACCTCATGCATCTCTCCATAAATGGGGAATCGTTTGAAACTTTTTGCCCTGACAAGGCAATTAGTTCCTGGATGTATTCTGGAAAAGGCTCAAGACACCTGGAGCATAACACCCCAGCACGATCAAAGAGCAGAGAAGTGGAGACTAATGCACAGAAGCCAAGGGAGGAAGCTGATGAAGCTGTGCCCTCAACGTCCTGTGGCGCACTCTCATCTGTGATTTCAGTTAAGCTCTCAGATTCACAATCCAATTCGTGTTTAAATTTGTCATATCGTTCGTAAAAGTTTCAATTCAGTTAGAACCGAATCCATATTTATGTTGATATTGATGATTGTTACTTGATTTTTGAATAATTTATGTATGATTGTTGCTATTTGTGTTTGGAAAATAAATGTTTCTGATTGATTTTTCAACTATCTAACTTTTACATTAATATATTGTCTTCTTTTTTTTTTTTTTTTTTAATATCCGGGCTAGTTAAATTGTTTTTGGGCTACCAAAATTTGAAGACTGCCTGCCCAAAGGGCTACCAGGGATTTTGAAATTTTGCGAGCCCTGTGACCAGATAATTTTATTTATTTTTTTTTTTTTGTCCAAATGCAGTCAGTTCCACTAAAACACTATCACAGACATCGTGCTAATTTGTCTAATAAAAATATTTTGCACTGGAGAAAAAATAAGGTTTGGACTAAGGTGTACAAAACAATCACCTACAACAGACTCATACTAATGTTCTAATATTATGTTAGAAGATGATGCTAAACCTACCAAAAACATTTTAAATCTACATGAAAAGGGTGAAGGAATATGCAAACTCATTCCTACCATATAGATGTCTTCTAATTTTTTTTATGTATCTCTTATAGTGAGCACTGCTGATTCACTAGTGCCTGTTGAACCCAAAGTGCAGTGTTTATATTTTTTCAAAGAACTTTGTCAGTCTGTGTTCTGGTGTAGCTTTTCTTTTATGATCTCCACATGGGAACACCAGAACCATTCTGTACATACTTAACTTGTGGTCAGTCAAGTTTAACTGTGATACAGTAGATAAGGATTATAGACAAAAGGCAAAAAGCATAGCAACAATTGTTGATATAAGCAAGCATGATGTCCCAGGTGCACATTTTCATTCGCAGTTTGTGGGATTTGAGTTATGCTCACATAAGTTTGCATCATTTAAGTTGTGATCCTTTTATATTCATTGTTATATTCAAATAATGTATTTAATTTTTTTCAGTTAAATATGTTTCTGTGTAACTAACACTTCTCTTCTTCCTGCCTCTAGACGTGTTTGCTAATGCGACAGCAGCACGAGGCTGCAGCCCTTAATGCTGTGCAGAGGATGGAGTGGCAACTGAAGGTGCAGGAGTTGGACCCAGCTGGACACAAGTCTCTCTGTGTGAATGAGGTCCCTTCCTTCTACGTGCCAATGGTTGATGTTAATGATGACTTTGTGCTGTTGCCTGCGTGACAGGAAAAGGCCGTCAGCTGTGTAAAGCCACCTTGCAATTGAACGTAAAACAGAGCATACAGTAAGGGCTAGCCGGTTTCAGAAGGAGAATTATTTGGTGAAAATGTACAAAGGAAAAAACTTGCTAATGATTCCCTTCTGCAAGAGGAAGAAGCATCTTTTTTACCAGGAAAACACGACTTGCACTTTCATCCTTCAAGTTTTTATGCTTTTGTTCGGGAAAAAAAAGCAAAACGGTTTTGGCTTGGAGCTCACCCCCCTCGCTGGAAAGCGTGGACCGAAAGTGTTTTTTTTTTTGGTTCATTTTTCATTTCCTCGAACAAAAAGATCACAGAGACAGAGTAGAAGCCTCTGGTCACTGGGGATCAGAGCCAACCAGAGGAGGAAAGGGGCAGCAAGATGGACCTAAGAGAAGCCTGGAAGTAATGGATGGGTGGGAGTTGGGGTAGAGGTTTGAAGCACGAACCATGCACTTCCTGCTGCCTTCCAGACAGGAGGCATTGCTTCAGGGGAGGGTGTCTGCCCCATACCAGACCTCAGCTGACCTACTGTGGGCTCATGCAGCGCAGTGTGGGAGAGACAGCAACAAAGCAAGAGGAGGAGCTGCTGTTGAGGCCAGTGTGTCTGTGGAGGAAACCACAGCCTGCCGTTGAGGGGCTGCATCCTCACGAGGCAGGAGGAGGCTCCTGCAGGAGTCCGTCACCGTCAGGTGCATGCAAGGCAGGCTGGCAGCCTCTGCTTTCACCACGTTTTACACACCTGTCCAATGCAAATGGGAAGAGGTGACGAGGGGTAAAGACAAAATGTTTTAGCGTTAAATAAATCTTTTCTATTTCTTTACTCGGGCATTTCATTGTTTCTCTTTCTGAGAAAGTGACTTGAAACACTACAGAGCCAATATTAGTTTAAAGGAAAAAAGAAAATTTTAAAAAATTGTATCCCGTAAATTCTGTACAGTTTTTATATACGTTAACCAATGTATTCTTGCTGCCTTCTAGATAATTTATTTTGCCACACATTACTGCACAGTTGTAAATAACTTATGTACTGTAACTTCACTCTCAGTTGTGTAAAAAATAATAAAATTATCTTTTTGTACAGTTCACCTTTGGGAAACACTTTCCCTTATAACAATGGGCCAAAATGTGTACCCATTTTCAGTATTTGAAAGACAGGCTCCTGTGCGCATTTGCGAAAGATCCTCCACAGTCTGTCCAGAGCTGGCCAGAAACTGGTTTGAGCTGGTCAGAACTGGCCATCAGGGTAGTCCATAGCCACATTTACACGTTGATGTGAGCCCCTCGTTCACCTTTTAAACAGTTCTCAGATGACAAAATCTACAGTCAGATGTAGCAGAATGGTTTCTCAATCTGTCCACCATCAGTAAACCTGTATCACGCTCTGGTTTTATCAAGCTGAATTAAAATCCTAACCAAGAAAATGCCTTTTTTTACTCACTGTTAATATAGTCAAGTATTTCAAAAGTAAAATTAAGATGCCACAGATGGCATCAAATAAGGCGCTTTTCTCGCCTGTTGTAGAAATGTCAGAGAATTCGCAGTAAACACGGTGTCGTGCATCTGTAACAATTTCCATCACCATAGCATCTCTGAGGCATCTGTCTTATCTATCTCTGTCATTCTAGGTGCAGTACACATTACTAATGGGAATTCTGTAGCCCACTTATTTTCTGGCCCCAAATTTCTTTGCTTCTTACGCTAAACTGTGCAGTAGGAATCATTAGGTGTATTTTAATTTGCAGTTGAACAGCGTTCATATAACTGAATGGAGTGGGGTTTAGTTAATCTTTTCCTCAAGGTGTTCTTATTTGCAGTATATGAGCAGTGAAAGTTAGCAGGGTAGAAAATCCATGTGTCCTTTTGTAAGGAATAGACAGATGTCATTAGCTGCCCAAATGGACAGTCCCTTACTTTCTCCTTTGTTTAAAACATTATTTCAGCCTGATTATTATTAAACAGTAAAGTCTCGCCAACATTTTTGCATTTTATTTGCCTAGTTTAAAAGCCAGTTGAGGTTTTCTGGTAGTCAGAAGGTGGCGCTAGAGGATATTGCTCATAAAACTAAACAGGTTTTACAATACTCAACAGATTAGTAGAAATAAGTCCTTTCTAGGTCTTATTTGTATTTTGGAGAAACCACATGCTTTCAAGAGGAAAGATTTGTTCATGTATTGCTAATGAAATGTTGATTATTTTAACAGACAGATGGTATCCACATTTGTTAATGATTATTAATGACATACATGTGTAAAATTTCACAACACTCCCCCCCCAGGACTACAGCAAAACTGCACTGATGCAGGATGATGGCACTTAGCAGAAGTAACTCAGAACAACCAGTTTAGGCGGGATCATTTAAATTAATCTGTGTGTGTTTATTTCATTACAGCAATCCCTCGATTTACGAACGCGTTCCTGAAAAACCGTTCATAAGCTGAAAATTTCTAAGTTGAAAGCATAAACCACATTACTTTTAATTGTTAATGGTAATTTTTATGGTTCCATCACCATAAAAGCAACCACTGAGCACCACAGCACACCCATCCCCTGAAAATCTAAAATGCATGGAACCCCATCAGGGCCAATATTTCTGCTCTGACTCCCCTCAATGGTTAAACATGTAAAACAGCAAGGCATCATGGGAGAGCCACAGCTCCACCTGGGGTTGTGGGCCCTTCCTATCATCCTTTGCTGCACGTGTTTTTGTTTAACAAGTGTTTTGGTACATTGTGCAAAGTCTCGTGTTAATTGTTTAGTAACTGATGTCAGTTATTATATTTGTGTATTTGTAATATTTGGTTGCCCACCCCCAATGGTTTTTGTTAAACTTGGTGTCTTACGTGTGTTTGTGTGCATTCAGAGGGGAGAACTAAGGCTTTATATCTGTGCTGTGCTTAGTGGTGCGTCAGTAAAAGATGTGTGGTTTGCATACAAAATTTGAGTTTGCAGGGAAGCGTTCAGAAACCAAAATGGTGACACATAACTTTGTTATGAGTGTTGGTAAATTGAGGGATGACTGTATTATTGTAATACTGAAGACGTGCGAGTCTGATCCCTCTTAATGCACTGTTTTTTTAATTTTTTTAATTTTATTTTAAAGTATATACTGTTTTCAGATTGTACTTTAATGGCTTTGTATTTGTGGGTCTTCACAAAACAATCTGGTCCCTCTACATGGGGGGATGAGTTTTAGTTCAATTGATTATTATAAAATGTAAAATACCATCAGCACAGACCTGTTGCTAAAATGGCTCCCTGATTATTCAAGGTAAATGATAGCTTTGTTTTTTATCAGTCCTAAGTTTGACAGCTCATTTTAACGCCCTAAACCCAAACATAACTGTGGTAAAATACCCCATGTTACATCATATCCACCTGTAGCATGCAGATGCATTGCAGCCAGCGCCACAACTTATGGACACTCACTGTCACACACTCACAAATGTAAATGGTAGATAGAACTAACGTACGTTTGTTTGCATCCCACGATAGACGCCAAAATAAAACTTGCATTTTCACAATCAGTTTAGACAGAATATCATGTAAATATTTGTATTTCTAAATCCTTGCATTCCCTTGTATTGGATGATAGTGTAGTTCTGAATTCTTTGTGACGCATAAACACCTGTAGCATGTTAAAGACATTGCTCATGAGCAGAATGTAAACCATCACTAAGCCCTGTATCCCTGCTGCTGCTGCTGCTGCTGTTTGTCACCTGTTATCGCAGAATCTTTGATCTTGCGTGTCCAGCCTTTTCTTTCTTCTCCATCAGACTGGAAGGCTTGAAACTGTGTGGGGAAATCGGGCCCTTTCCTTGGTTCCTGTCACAGTTGCACATCACCCTTTTGTACAGATAAGGCGTCTGCACGACCTCACCGCGCAGGCCGCTGCCGGTCCAGCTTTGTACACTGTTTTACCTATCTTATGACACCTTGCCCATGCATCTCTGGTGTTAACGTTACCTCATCTTTTATTTGTGGATTGGGGTTAGCGGACCTTTCTAGAACTTCTGAGAAATGCCCATTTTTCACTCAGGTCTTTAAAACACATTAATACTACGTCCTCATGTAGGAGTGCCCAGCAAGAGTCTGGAGCCCACACACCCCACCCACAGCAGAGAAGCACTTGGCATTGTGCAGACCTCGCCGGTGACCACCTCTTCAGGCCATGGCAGCAAACCTCTGATTCTCCACCCAAAATATTGAAACGTGATTGATTGGCCTTTATCGTATTTTTTTTTTTTTTTTTTTTTTTTTTTTTTTTTTTTTTTTAACTGGCAGAGGTCACAGTTTCAAGCCTTTCGTCCTCACTCATTTCCATGTTTCCTCCCCCCCCTCCCATCCTGCAGTATGTTAACCTGAACCGGACAGTAGCTGTGTTAAAGGATCGACACGTTAAAACAGCATGGAGAACTAATCTAAATGGTGAAGCGATAACCTATTTATTATCTTTCTTGACACCTGTGGTATGTTGGAGTCGGTCTCAGCTGTGTACATTTCCCTCTTGTGATGCCGAAGCGAGACATTGTACATAGGTGTAAATATCTCCCTGGACGTTTTGCACCCCTCTTTGTACTGGTCCAAACTTGCGTAGAATGTGGGGTTCTAACGGAAATGAGACGGCGCGCTTGCTGCCCGTCCTGTAACATTGTAATTTTCTTTTTCCTTTTTTTGTACAATGTAGTTCAATTGTGTACATATTGTTGGAGCAGCTATGGGGGGGTGGGGGGAGGGGCCGGGTTTGTTGATGCTGTCCTGGTGCTGGAGTTCAACCAGCACTGTCACCTTTAGCTGTATTGATTTACTGCAAAAACAAAATAAAGAAAAAAGAATTTAAAAAAACTAAACAGAATTAAAGAATAAAAAACAAATTGTTATTTTCTACAGTTGCATGTACAGAGAGCGGGAGAAATGCTGTTGTCCCTCAGAGATTATGTTCGTAAATAAATTTTAAAAAATATATTCTGTTTGTGGTCTCTTGTCTCATCCAGCAGTAGCTGCATCCAGGATGCGTCTCACCTATTGCAGGGACAGGAGGCAGCTACTTTGACCACGTGTCCCATAGTGTATTGTTGTTAATAACCATTATTCAATTCCGTTCAATTTTATTGTCATATAGTGCTTTTTTCACTGCAGTGACACAGAGCGCTGAACAGACATTATTTGATGTAATTAGAAAATCTTATAAGAGCACTGAATAAACTGCATTCTTTGACACCTTTAAGTAGAACTAAAACTTAAGTATATGCATGATTAATAGCTTTTGACAAAGTATTGGCTGGAAAAAATCACATAAAATAAGGATTCTATTCTTGATAATGGAGAGGTGTATGCACATGTTATTCATCCGAATTCCATTTATTGAGGGCCTAACGTAGGGTCATTTTCCCCATTTAATCATTTAAGCGACACACCCAAAATGGCTGACAAACACGTCTCAGGAATGCACTCACTTCCCACAATGCCCCGTTCTCTTAAAGCAATGCCTTCACTTTTCGCCTTTCGAGCTCTTTTCGAGGAACGGTTCACGCTCGAAGCGGGCCGGTTCCGCTTGCACTTTGTTGCGAGTTTCTTAAGCAACGTGGAAAAGCTGACACAACTTAAAAGTGGCGTCTGAATTTTAAGTTCCCCGCTTAGCAAAACTGAAAAAGCGGCAGGGAGACGGTGTTGTAATAAGCTGAAAGCGTGTGAGGAGGAGCTCAGCTGAAGGGGATGGCGAGAACCTGGAACCTGTGGCCTTCAGGTCCGGACACACTCGACAAAAAGTGTGTGATGCGCTTCACAAAGCTGCCACATCCAGAAGTGTGACCAGCTGGGAAAAAGGCAATGGACGCATTTAAATCACGTGGTGTGCTGCCATCTGTTTACCATGGTACATCACTAACGCCACCGCAGCTCTTATGGATCTCACTGAGTCCGAATATTTATTCCCCTCACTGCTGGAAACGGCCATAAATACGACTGTTTAAAGTGACAGGACCTCGTGGTGTCCCCATAGTCCACAATGAAAACATCTCCACGCACGCAGCTAAAAAGCTCAGTGGGTTTCACCAACCGCAGGATTAAACCACGCCTTCCCCGACCTTTCAGCTCGCAAACCTAAATATTCACGCTTTCTTGGAAGTTTTTTAAATTTCCTTCCTGCAAAGAACAGCCGTGAACCTGCAAGACTTCATTCCACCTCCTGACCGTAGAGGATGACGCCACCGTCGCTGGTTAAGATATTTTTGACAGCCACGTGATTCTCTTAGTTTGTGACCGGAGCGTCCAAAGGGCGCAAAATGCACCTAAAAGGGGGGGAGGGGATGGCAATTTGTCCAGATTTCCTCCAAATTTGGGTTCAAACACGATCGAGTTCGTGTTATCATTCCGAGCGAAAATGCCGGGTAAAAAACGCCACATGGCTGCGGGTTCTGACTATTTATTGTATATTCTTCCCATGTTGATGTGGGATCTCCTACCACAGTCCAAAGACATGCTTTCTAAATTACCCTGAGTGTGCGGGTGAGTGACTGTCCAGTATTCACCTCGCTTCACTCCAGAATGGGATCTGGACCCGCGGTTCGACGGCGCTGAAGGTGTGACCTCTGGCGATGCCCCTCCCCCCGGTGCTTCTTATTGCCCTCCCCTGGTGCCTCCCCCTCCTCCTAGGCACCCCTCCCCTTCCCTCCGCTCCGCTCCTGACCGCCGCCGCCGCCGCTGCTGCTGCCTCACCGATGGACTTCGACGGCCGTATTCTGCCGCGGATCGGCGGCTTTGGCCGCTACAGCCGCGCCGTGGTGTCGTACAGCTGGCCGTGCAGCTTTGCCGTGGCGCTCGCCTTCTTCTCGGACGTCTTCTTCACGTTGCTGCCGGACTCGTACCGCTGCCGGACCGACCCATCGCTGCTGCCCCCCGCGGTGCTGCTGCTCAACCTGTCGGAGGAGGCGCTGCTGAACCTCAGCGTGCCCTGGGTGCCGGGATCGGGCTGGAGCCGCTGCGAGCTCTACAGGTACCTGCAGAACTCCTCCAACATCTCGTCCTCCTCCTTTGGCTCTCCGGGCCCCACGGACGACCTGCGCCGGGAAGCGGTGCCCTGCACCAGGGGCTGGCACTTCACCACCTCGGCTGGACTCCACAGCAACTATGTGACCGAGGTCCGTGCCCAGGTTCCGCTCCTCGTCTTTCTCAGGCTCAGCCTCACCTGTAGGCAGGGGGGTCCAGGTGCGCATAGACAGCGGTGCTGGTGAGATGGTGGCAGATCCAGGGCTTCAAACCACTTTCATGTGATTCTCCATCATGCTGGAATGCTTTAATTTTAAATATGACTCCAATACAATCTTGGCTCAGATCCCAAACTGGGGGTGGACGTCTCAGCTTAGCGGTGTCATTGTTTACCCATCACTCTGAAGATCTTGCTCTTTGATCTTTGGAGTTTGGTCCCCTGGTGTGTGAAACAGCAAGGTTTAGTTTGCTTCTAAAGGCAGGATTAGAGTGATGGTGTGATGGACATGGGGACACTTGTGACACCTGGATGTGTGTTTGCTGCCCCGCACCTAAGTCTTCTGGAAGGTTCTGTGGCTGTTTTTCCTACACGCTTCCTGGCCGACGTCCTGCTTCTTAATCTGACTGGTAAACACTCTGAACAAACACATGTGGTACCGTGGATCTACAAGGTCACATTAGCTTGAGGCCAGTGGCTCTAAAAGTTATTATTGGTCCTGTATGAAGTTTCTGCGTGCGCGCGCGTTTCCTATGTGCAGTCGAACAATGACTTGTTTCCTGATGTCTCCAGCTTTTCCAAACATGCTGGGTTCTTCCAACTTGGGGGGGGGGTCTTTATTTTCTTCCCTGTGGGGGTGGGGTTCCTAGTGGAAATGAGGTGAGAAGGTTAACAATGACTTTTGGTGACACAAATGTCATGCTGCCCCTCTCCTTGTGTCTCCAGTGGAACCTGGTGTGTGAGAACTACTGGAAGGTTCCTCTGCAGCACGTCTGCTTCATGATGGGCTGCATACTGGGATATGTCATCCTGGGCACCTTGTGTGACCGGTGGGTAGAGTGTGAGTGTGTGTGGCTATGGAAGGGCAAGAAATCACACCTGTTATTTATTGTGGTTCATTTTGTGTTTCACTGCCTAGTTGAGATGACTCTGTGTGTGTGTGTGTGTGTGTGTGTGTGTGTGTGTGTGTCCACAGGTTCGGCCGCCGTCAGACCTTCCTCTCCTCCGTGATGCTGTCCAGCCTGCTTGGTGTGGCCGTGTGCCTGGCTAACAGACCCACTGTGTTCCTGCTGCTGCGTCTCTGCCAGGGGGGCACACTTTCTGGTGTTTTCCTGTCCTCCTACATCGCACGTAAGTGGACCCCCCCCCTCCCTCTTTTCCACCATCCTCTTCCAACTTCTACATCGTTCTGACCAGATGCAACAGGTCAGTTACCTGGGGCCCTGCAAGCCTCCTTGCATATCAACCCTGTGTGATGTGTAAATGGACAACAACTGAAGGGATGGGTTTGCTCTCGCTCCCTCTCTCTCTCTGAGATCAGATACGTGGAAATTACATACAAACCTCTTTTCCTGTGTTCTTTCCCTCCTTCCTGAGTTTAGTTGTGTACTGGGAAGTTTCCTGCTATTGTGTGGGTGGGTGCAGCATGGACTTGGCCAGTGTATGCATTCCTACACTCCAGGGTTGTTCAGGTCTAGACACAAAGAGCAGCTGATGTCCAGAAAGAGAAAGTGACCCCCCCCCCCCCCAACTCTGACTTCATCACTAAATGGAGGGGTGGGGCTTCATTTTCATGTCTGGTTTAGAAAATATGAAAAACGTGGGACTATACATGCAGGCAGTGTGTGCTGCACAGGTTCAGGTACTCCAGTATGTGTGTTGGGTCCAAACCCATTGTGCTGCGGTATTTCCCTGCGTCTTTCTCTTGCAGGCCTGGAGATGTGTGACCCTCCCCACCGGCTCATGATGACTATGATTAGCGGCTTCTTTGCTGTGTGTGCTGAGCTGCTTTTGCCAGGGCTTGCGCTCCTGTGTCACGATTGGCCAATTCTCCAGGCTGTGGCCACTGTGCCTTTCCTACTGCTGCTCTCCTATTGGTGGTGAGTTGACAGTGGGCAGTGTTGTGTTATTTGCATCTCCTTAGAATAAGAAGACAAATAATATAGCAAAACGGTACAAGTGAACGTGTGTGTGTGTGTGTGTGTGTGTGTGTGTGTGTGTGTGTGTAGCTCTACCTCTATCTTCCCAGAATCGCCCCGCTGGCTGCTGGCCACTCACCAGATCTTGCAGGCCAGGAAGTCTCTGCAGAGCATCTCGATACGGAACGGTGCATGTCTGGGTGAGGAGATGTACCCTGCCGAGAACCTGCTGTCAGGTACGCTGGTGTGTTTCCCTCCATCAACTGATGTGTGACACAAGGGTTCGTTTGCTTTCAGCCTGCAGGGGGCACAGTGCTTAAACCAGTCACCTTGTAACCAAAAGGCTGGGCTTGAACTCCACTTCGTTCTGTAGTTCCCTCGATGGAAGTACTTACTGAAACTTACTTAAGCTGGAAAAAGTACACAGCTGCATACATGGGTAAATCAGTGTACGTAGCTTAACGTCACTTTTGAAAAGTGTTAGATGAATAAATATTTCTGTACGGCTTTACCCCTTTGTTACCCCGTTATTTTGTACCTTTCCCTCTTGAATTTCCTGCCATGTTATTTCCCCCCAAAAACCACCAGCTTTGCCTCTCACCCTCACCATGCATGAAATGTGTCACCACCCATGCAGCTGTACCCCATTAAGGCGCCACTTTCAACTGCTGCCTCTGTTGTCACACTAATAAGCTGATGTCTGTCTGATGGCCAGCCTCCTCCACACGACACTGCTGCTCAGATCTCATTCATTTCCCTATGATCGGTTCAGTCTGTAGTGTCAAGCACAGTTTTAAGTCTCACTTTCTTACTGTGTTCTTACAGAACAGAAGATAGAGACTTGTGTATGTTTGTGCAGTAATAACCCATCCATCACCATGTGGATTGTTTAGCTTCAATTCCGGCACGCTTTCACCATGGCATCGTTTCGATGAGCTTATGCAATGTCACAACATTTATTTCCGTCCAGAGTTGCATTCATTTTTCGCCAAGATCTTGTATTGATGATGGGACAGTCAGACCACTGCTTAAAGTCTTCTCCAGCACAAGATCCCAAAGATTCTCAGTGGGGTTAAGTCTGGACTCTGTGGTGGCCAATCCATGTGTGAAAAAGATGTCTCTCTCATGCCCCCCCATGAATCCTGGCATTGCCATCTTGGAATATGAAGAAAAAATCCATTGATGGAAAAATCTGGTCATTCAGTATATTCAGGTAGTCAGCTCACCTCATTTTTTTGGGCACATAATGTTGCTGAACCTAGACCTGACCAACTGAAGCAACCCTACTTCATAACACTAAGTTAAATCCAGCTGGTGACTTTTTGGCTGGGCAGTGTATAATTCAGCTGCCAAAATGTGGACATCACTCTGTATCATTGTTAGGGTTGGTATCCCAGAAGCGCCTGCTCCATGCAGTACCACCGCCAGGAATTTAATAAGCGATGGTTTGTGTCACATAGCCACCATTGTGTCATGGAGTCTCAGCAGGGGCCTGTATCCCTGTTAGTGTCCCCAGTCACTGTGTGTGATCACTGCAGTAGTGGCCCCAGATTCCTGTAGTGTCTGGAATGCCAGAGATTCATCTCCTTGGGGGGGGGCCCACTGTGTCTTATTGATGGAAACGGACAAAACACAAAGTCCAGTTTTAAATTGGAGATTTTCCTCTGCTTGCAGTAGACATTCCTGCGCCATTTATGGTCGGTCTCTCTCGCTCTCTTCCCCCCCGGTCATTCTGTCCAACCTTTTCTGCCTCTGTGTCCCCTCTTCTCCCCTCCACCAGAGATGGACGTAGCGTATCGGGAGGACTTGGAGCCACGTTACCACCACGTCCTGGAGCTGCGCCACACACGGGTCATTGGGAGGAACGGCCTCATCCTGGCCTTTACTCTGTGAGTGCGGACCGGCAGCTGACATGCGCCACACCATTCCACATATGTCGTTCACAGTTTGGAGACATGACTGTCTCCTCCTCCCCGGCAGCTTCATCGGCACAGGGATGCAGTACTGCTTCACCAGAAACCTGCACAGCTTCTCACACCACTTCTACCTGAGCTACTTTGTGCGGGTGGCAACGGGCGTGGTGGCCTGCGGGCTGCTCTGCATCACCGTGGAGCGCTTTGGGCGCCGAGGCATCTTGCTGCTGTCAGCCATCATCACCGGGCTGTCCTCACTCCTGCTGCTTGCCCTCACTCAGTGTAAGACCCACAGCTGTTCAGCCAGAGCCCTGAGGGGACACCCTTGTCAGTTACGCCTTATTCACACGTCGTGCAGGTGTAAAAGCTCATTGTAGACTTGATGCCGACTTGTCGAATGATTTACGGTTTATTTACATGAATTTGTTACTGCAGCACAGCCACAGCATGTACACTTTTATATGATGTATTATACCTTGTTGCCATGGTCACTAAGCAGCGCTGCTCCCTCACGGTGTCTGGGCTGTTGGTGTGGGTTCGAATCTGCCTAGTGTGTGAAGTTGTAGCATGTTGTCCCTATGTCTGTTTGGGTTTCCTCCTGATGTTCTGGTTTTTGCCCATGGTCCAAAGATGTGTTTCAGGTAAAACAGCATCCTACCTGGGGATAGTTTTGTAACCTGGCACTCAGCGATTCCAGCCATCATGACCCTGACCATAACAAAGTGGTTAAGAATGACTGATGGTTATCACAGCCACAGTTGCCACACTGACCCGTCTGTGTTTCCTGCAGATTTGCACAGCAGCCTGGTGCTCGTGCTGTCTGTGCTGGGGCTTCTGTCATCGCAAGCCCTGGCCATGCTCAGTGTATTCTTTGCCAGCGAGGTTCTGCCCACTGTGGTGCGGTGAGTACGTGTGTGTGTGTGTGTGTGTGTGTGTGTGAGAAAGTGAATGTAACATATGCAGGAATCATGACAGAAATCCCTTTGTATAAGATATTTAGTTTTAAAAAACCTTTTGTGTGTCTGGATACTCAGTGGTGGTGCTCTGGGCCTCATCCTGGCCTCTGGCTGTGTGGGAATGGCTGCCTCATCGCTGATGGAGCTGCAGAATAACGGCGGCTACTTCTTGCACAACGTGGTGTTTGCATCATTTGCTGTGCTCTCCGTGCTCTGCGTCATGTTGCTGCCTGAGACCAAGCGCAAGCCCCTTCCCGACTCGCTGAAGGAGGGCGAAAACCAGCGGCGCCCAGCGCTCTTTGCATCACGACCCGGGCGTGATGCGCTGCCCCTCCTCCACACGCTGCCCCGTGACTCCGACTACAACCCCGACAGCTACTCGCGCCTCGTTTCCGCCACCAAGAAAATGCTGGCCAAGGACAGAGCCTTCAGGGACCCTATGCCCAACCAGCGCCCCCTGCTGGCTGTCAATGATGGGTCGCTGGAGTGCCAGGACAACGAGGCGCTGCAAGCAGACGACTCTTAATCTCCTTCTGCCGCCTGAGACCCAAATAATAACTGCACACTCTATCCAATCTCTCTCTCTCGCTCTCTCACACACACACACACACACACACACACACACACACACACACCTACCTACCTTCTGGAGTGTTGCATTATGGGGTCATAGTGTTAAAAAGAGCAGCAGTGTGGACAGAGTGTTGGGGATGGACTTCAGCTGGGGACTCGGCAACACCTTGCTGTGCAGTTGTATGTGCATTCAGTGTGTTAAATGTACAGAAGTGTCTCTTGCCATTCCATTCCATCTCACCTTCAGAAAATGCCACCTTGTGATACTTCCCTCCCATCACAGCCACCTTGTGACTCTGATTCTTCAGCTGCAGATGTGGCCGGGTGCCATGTCCCCAACCCGGTTAGGCTGCATCTTGCTAGACGTTTGTGCCACAAATTAAATTATTGTGATGGTGAATTTCGCAGTTAAATTTTCTGCCCTTCGCTCGAGGGTGTGAAGGTACCGTATTCACCAAGCATTAACACTGTGCTGCTACATCTGGGACTGTCAAGAAACCCGACTGCTGTGAACAAACATCAGGGAGACAAAACCGCAAAGCAGCTGCAGACGTCCTCTGTGGTTGTGCATGGAGGCGTCACCAGATGGCGCTGTTTGCTTAGACCTGTTGATGTGTATGTTGGCGCTGCGGATAGCCTGGGATTATACTGTATTCTTATTTCACTTGTCATTTTAAAAAATAATTTTGCAATAAATATGTGGGAAATAATTTGGATATTTAATTTGGTTTAAGTGACCTGCAGCTCTGTTTTGTTTCTTTTCTCCCTTGTTTCTCTCCCTTATTCTTTCACCTGAGCCACCTGGAGAAATGTGGAGAATGTACAGTATTTCCTACAGTAGCAGCATTTAAATTGTTGGGTTTGGTGCCTTATTTGCAAAAATGGGGGGGCTAGGACTGGACTGAGCAACCTTACAGGCTTTTCAGGGTTTAATGTATGTTTGGCCTTTTGACCTCAAGGCATGGTGTTGCTGTATAAATAAAGGCCATAAAGAGGCCAAACACATTTTAACATATTTTGTTTGTGCTGATTAATCTCATGTAATCTTCTGTTATTTGTATAGTTTTCGTGTCACAAACCTGTCACAAAGTTTCACCATGTTTTTTTTTTTTTTTTACACCCTTATTTTTAATTATTTGCTTTCAAATGTCACTGTAGGAGAAATTTCTATTAATTCTGTTTTTTTTGTTTTTTTTTTTATAAGATTCAGACAGAAAATCTATTTTTCATAAACAGTTTCATCAGGCCTGTATTGGTCGTCGTAAAATACTTCCTCAGAAATACTGTACTGAGTTGCTTCAATTCCGTGAGGAACTATGGACACAATATGCATATTCTTTAGAAAAGTGCAGATGTTAAAAGTCTGCGCATCCTTAATGTAAAGGGTGCAGCTCATTTGTTTCATTTCTACCAAAAAATAAAGTTTGCAATTTTTTGTTTTGGTTTAAAAATCACTCCTAGGCCCGAAATTACTCGTCCCGGTCCGAAATGCCACATTTTTAGGCCGTTTCTGGGAAAAGGAGCCCAGCTAGCGGTGAAACGGCTGCTCCTCCTTTTTGTTTGTATTTTCTTTATACTAAAAACTTCTATATAATTTTTTTAGCAATTTTATGGACATTTTCTATGCTGTGGCAAATTTGGGGGTTTAGAACTGGTAACCCTGTTGGCTCAGCCTAGAGAAGGGACAGCAGGGCGGTCAGCGAGAGCAGGAGGGGGCTGAGGGACAGGAAGTTCCCACCATCGGTCAGGACCTTGTAGCCAAAGCTTGTTCTGCATGGGTTCACAACCTCCTCGTAAGGGATGGGCAAATCATCCGGAGGTATCATGGTCTTCTTGTCCCGTACCTGGAGGAAGCAAAGGGCAGCCTGGTGTCACAGAAGGTCGTGTGATCCTGCTCACATGTGACACCAGCATCATACGTTCACTATATGGAGCTTTGTCACCCTAGTTTTGATGATGCTGATGCGAGGGTTGCTTGTGATTCCCTGGCAGACAGAGTGTAGATGCCAGGGTGGATCACGGTGGAGAGAGACGTGTGACCAGAGGGATCCTTACTTCCTCCACCTTCTTGAAGACCCTCAGCAGGTTCTCGCCCAGCGCCATGTTGATATCACTGTGGTTCCATTCACGCCTCAGCAGCTCTGCCACCAGGTCGGGGTACTTGGAGACGTCCTCCAGGCCCTTAGGAACCCTGGAACATGCAGCCAAGGCAAAGCTCAGGTGAAAATGTCCTGCGTATCACCTGGAATCGAGACGACGCGCTCATTTGCGCCGTGACTCCTCACCTTCCGACTCCGTCGTAATCGCCGCCGAAACCAACGATGCTGGCGCCAGCCACATTTCTGATGTAGTCAAAGTGATCTGAAATCACAGGCCAAAACTGAGCCGCATTCTCTCCCCCGTCTCCCCTCGCCATGTCACGATGTGTTGCCGTGGCTACCAACCTGCCACCTGCGAGAGGTTGGCTGCACTGCTGCAGGTCACGTAGTCGTTGTAGAAGTTCACCATCACAACACCCTCTTTCTCCTTCTGCAGTAATTCACAGCTCCTCTCAGCTCAAGTTGACATTAAACAACACCACTGTTTCAGCCGCAAGAAGCTTTCCCCAAAAAGTCATTTATATATAGTTATCATTTTGTAAAACAGTTATATTTCTTAGAACAGTCAGTAAATTTGTGCTGTTTTTCTCCTGTCAGTGGGAGGATTCTGGGAAGTTAGGGGCAGCACGCATGCACGCTCGTGTGTGTGCGCGCTCCATATTCCAGGAAGCAGCAATATTCCCTCTTCTTGCCACTCCTGTGTGTTGACATCTTGATAGCATTGTCAGTTTCAAGGTAAAACCATAAAACTGGGCTTTGACCCGCCTCTGCATGTCTGCTGCAGGCGGCTGACCTCATAACCTTTTACAACTTCTCTCCAGTTTGCTTCTCTGTGGTCTGCATTTGCAGAACAAATTCACTCCCCAGGGACCAAGCCATTTTGTCCACCGTGGAGGACATTTGTATTCCGGTGTTACAGTACAGCCCTGTGACCCTCTATGGAGGACATTCTATGCTCTTAAATGACACCACCTGTGGTAGAAGTTCATCTGAAGACCTTCTTTGCTGGGCCTGAGAAGGACATCCAGCTGGGCTGCTCTTGCTGCAACTGGGCATTTAAGTCCCTCCATCCAGGTCGCGTCTCTAAGACCCCCAGCTCTTTGACCCCCTGCTTACCACCATCTTAAGGACGTCATCTGGCACGTTCCGCTTGTGGGGACAGATGCCGTACGCAGACGAGTGGCTGAAGATGACCGGGGCCTCAGACACCGCCAGGACCTGTTTCATCACTTGCTCCGACACGTGGGCCAGGTCCACCATCATGCCCAGCCGGTTCATCTCCTTTATCACTTGCTGGAGGGAGAGTGGACGGGTATCATGGTCAGTAGCGGTACCACGGTCAACGCAGGTAACGTGGTCAGAATAGGTACTGTTATAAGTGCAGGTTTAATAGTTTTGGCCAACTTTCGTGCCAACACTTTATTAACTTTCTAACTTTTCTCCCCTCCTGTTCTGTGCACCGTGGACCTGAGGATCTTCATTTCATGTCCCTCGTGCAGGTGCTGCATACGGATCTTCTGCATCGAATGATTTTTCACTTTACATCCAAATATGTTGCAATATTACAGTTCCACAGTTCTGAGTAAATCCACTGTATTTGCTTCGTAACTTTTTAAGAACTTCTGAAGAATATCAGTGTAACAGTGCAGTCACTTGTTTGTAAGGGGTGACCATTCCCCAGAGTTACACACTGAGCAGCGCGGTCACCGGTGGGCAAACCACTCACGAGTCCAAACTGGGACAGGCCGTTGTTCTCAGAGGGCTCCGACCCCGTGTCCACCAGCCAGTTGTCTGCCCTGATGAACACAGGGACACCTGATAAGCATCTGCAGTTCCACGTGAGCAGCCGTGCTGGCGTGACACTCACTTCCTATGCACACAGAGCTGCATTTAGGTTAATTTCCTCTTTTTTATGGGCCGCTGTTAATAGTGAATTTATGGAAAGGACAGAAAATAAACAGCAAGCAAGGTAGCATCTCGGAAATCAGTGGGGGAGACTCTCACCATGGTGTGTTGCAGCTATGGGTGAGGGTCATGTAGCGCACGCCCAGCTGGTACAGGGTGCGCAGCGTCCCCAGGCTGCTGTCGATGGAGTGGCCGCCCTCAACGCCTATCAGGCTGGCCGTCTTGTTCTGGTTGAAGGCATCCAGTATGTCTGCAAAGCAGGACGTTCTGGTTCAGCTCAGCTCTGTCCCACGGCTCACCGCCAAGCTGCCGGCCAACAGCGCCTCACCCTGGCTGCTTTTGGCCAACATGAAGTCGTTGGGGTATTTCTGGCACATTCTGTGAATGATGTCAATCTGCTCCAGCGTCTGTCTCACGGCATCTTTGTTCTGCGCCTCACACGGTGCGTATGCTGCCCAGAACTGCAGGAGGGGACCGTCAGACAGACCCAAGTCAGAAAGAATGCTATGGTGTAGTGGGTCACAGCATGGTGAGGTATACCATGGTACAGTATGGTACTGTGTGTCCAGTAAGCATCTGCCCAGGAATGTGGCCCATGCAGGCACTGTTGTGAGGTGGATTTTGATCTGTGTTGTGAATGGTGTTGTATCTGATGGTGTGCATCATATTGTCAAGGCTTAGAGGTGTGTGTGTGTGTGTGTGTGTGTGTGTGTGTGTGTGTGTGTGTGTGTGTGTGTGTGTGTGTGTGTGTGTGTGTGTGTGTGTGTGTGTGAGTGAGTGAGTACCTGCGCTCCCAGGCGACCCTCCTTGATTTTGGGAATGTTGGTGTGCGTGCTGTTCAGGTTGTACAGGTCCACGGTGTTGAGCTGGTTGTTGAACTTTGCCCTCAGCTGCCAGGGAAGGTCATTGTGCCTGCAGGGCAAAGGTCAAAGGGGAGCCAGTGGACAGATGATCCATGCCCACCTTCCCAGCTCACTTCCTGCTATCTGAGCTGCACCCAGGATGGGACAAGAGGTCTATGGAATTTCTTACATAAACCTGTAGACTTCTTGTCACGGCCAATTTCCCATTTTCCTGTGCCCTGTGTCTCACCTGGTTCCTGGAACCACCCACTGTTCTGCTGTGCTGCGTTACGGAGGATCCTGCTTCCCAGTAGAGAAATGAGCTTTGGGTGCATCAATCTCGGGAGGCTGTCTTCCCCAGGTGATTACATTTAACCAACATTAAGACGTCAGATTGATGCAAAATTTTATGGTAAGAACATAGACGTTCACCAGAACAGGTTCAGCGGCTGCACTGCATTCACTACATATGTGATGCTTTTGGCAGCAGATTTGAACTGCTGCATCTTCAGCCGATGGGTACAGGTTCAGTTCCAGCTTGCTGATGGAGTGCCCTCAACCAAGGTTCTTACCCCAGTAGAAGTGGTGTAAATGGGTAAATCACTTCAACAGGCTCAGCGTTACAAGGTGCTTTGGAGAAGTGACAGGAATAGATAGAAACACTTGGAAATCCTGTGTTCTCGTGTGGATGTGCGGAGAGGATGTGTAGAGGTCTTACCCGTCAATCAGGGGTGTCTGAGCCATCAGCTGTAGGGCTGTCTCTTGATAGGGTTCCACCGTGGTGGCGAGTACGAATGTGGTGAACGTCAGTGTGCCGATCGTGGCCCACAATCCCGGGCGCCAACCCATGCCTGCACCGTCACGCACGCTGAGCCCCTCTTTCTATCAAAAAACAAAAATAAGGGAGCCAACGCTGCCCAACAAGAGATCAACCAACAAAAGGCAGCTGACCTCTAGTCTCAGCTGACCGTCCAAATGCTCGTGGGAGCCTGGGGTTGCTAAATGGCCAGGTACTTATCAAAAGGTGTGGTTCAATGGTTATATACATCCCAGGGTTAATGGGTGATAGGACCATGTGCTGCATCCAAAGTGCTGACGTTGGATTCCAGAGGATGGCCAACTGTACAATCAATGTTCAGGAAAGTCATAAACCTATAAAGCAAAAGCAATATGTAAAATCCATAAAGATGTAAAGGGGCTGTAAAGGTGCAAGGGATGAAGCGATGGATCGCAATGGGAGCAGAACACATTGAGGGAGTGGGATCTGAGGGGACTGATGTGATCCACATCCTAGATCCTGGAGTCAAAGTAGAGTTCTCTTCTTGCAGTTCTGCACCGAAATTGCAGCACTGAAACGACAGTCCAGGCCGCAATTTGGGTGGTTTGTTGGTCACGTCTAGTGGGTGAGGGTCACAGGAGTATAAATACATTTTATTTTGGTCACCTTGCCGTGGGCAAAACAAACAGGATGCCATCCTCTGTGTTGACGCAGCTCAAGTGTTTCACATTGAGGAACTTGTGACTGAAACTAAACCCAAGTTCAAATCTGTATGGACAAAAAAGGGCAAGTGCCAAATGACAACCTCTTTTTCCAGATGACATCCTCTTTTTCTTATTTTTACTCTTCTCACAGGAGGACATGAAATTAGGATCTCTAATTTTCATCACCCGTCATTCTCCAAACCCTTGAGCTGGGTGACAGTGTTGAGGATTCGTAGAATCTAAACAGCAGACTCAGACTTGCACCCGCTGGCAAACATAGAGGGGTGGAGGCCGTAGGCTAGAGTCATCATTTGTGCTCTGCCTAAACCACCTCTATATCAGCAGAGTAGAATCTCTCTTTGTCTGTTTGGTCTTCGTGAACTAGGACTGTAATAAATATACTACTTTAATGGTACCTTAGTTGGTGATTATATAATCTGTTATTACCTTTCATTTTTTCACTGATATGCCTTTTTGACCCGAGCAGTGCCAGGCAACTCAGCTGGTATTATGGTGAACTGCTCCAACCTAAAAAAACCTAAAATGCAAAGCTCAACCGCACATGTACACTGCATATATTTGTGATGTGATGAATAGTTGTTGTTAATAACTGTAGCACAACAGAAAATAAAAGCAAATGATCCCTCAGTAGAGATTATGTAGTATCAACACTGAAAAGCAAAGTACAGTACACACACACAAAATGGATTGTACACCGAAAAGCCACGATCGTGTGTGCATTTGTGCGTGGCAGAAAGATATTCATATAATAAAAGCCATAAAACAAGGATGAGCAGTGACTGCACTCACAGACACACACACACACACACACACACACACACACACACACACACGTATATAAACACATTATTAGTTTTTATTCATTCTTGTTCTTGTTCTTGTTCTTGTTCTTCTTCTTATTATTATTATTATTATTATTATTATTATTATTAGTAGTAGTAGTAGTAGTATTATTATTATAATAAGGCATTCCAGTGTGTGTGTGTATGTGTGCGTGCGTGGCAGAAAGATATTCGTATAATAAAAGCCATAAAACAAGGATAAGCAGTAACTGCACTCACACACACACACACACGTATATGAACACATTATTAGTTTTCATTCATTCTTGTTCTTGTTCTTGTTCTTGTTCTTGTTCTTGTTATTATTATTATTATTATTATTATTATTATTATTATTATTATTATTATTATTATAAGGCATTCCAGTGTGTGTGTGTGTGTGTGTGTGTGTGTGTGTGTGTGTGTGTAAATGAACATTAACATCAGCAGTCTCTCAAATTACCTTTTTTACAGAGGACAGCCCCCTGCTTGCCATTTAGGGCCTGAGACAATGAAATTCTGGAGGTGTCTGCAGGTTGGATATATTGCCAAGTATGGAGAAGGCGTCCATCTTTCCCCCAACTACCCATGGCACAGAACAGTTCAGGACTGGAAGACAATGGTGGTGAGGACAAGAACAGGGAAGGTGGGTCAGTTATGCTCCAGCAGGTACAACCCTCATGTCCCCAAGCGGAAGGAGATTTGCTCCCCATGGTCTCACAGCCAACAAGAAGGAGGATGTGTGACCAGGAGGAAGAGATGCAGGAGGAAGGGCAGTGTGTGTTTTTTAAGGACAGATGCTGCACAATGCTCCAAGAAGGTGCTTCTCCACTTGCTACAAAGGGAGCAAGCAAATGGGGAAAAAGTCTGCAATGTCTCCTCCACCCTCCTCCTAGGCTGAGCAGCAGGGAGTCCAACCAGGGCAAGAGGCAGCATGGGATTTATGTTTGTTAGATATGTTGCATGGACTTTGTGAAGGTTGGTTATTTGTGAGCCTCAGCTATCAGTCCTGTATGAGACAATGCGCTTTGCGCTAAGTGTACCATTTTCAATTAAATGGTCTATTATTGCATTATGAGTATTTTATTTGGTGTATATAATATATACCGAAGTGAATAAAGGAAAAAACACAGAGAAATATTATTGAGTTCTCTTGCCGACAAGCATTTTACAACCAGGACTGCTGGGCTCAAAACTTCAGCCCACCTCTGCCACCTGGGTGATCCAATTTGCAGCCATATAAAACTAACCGACTGACGTATGAGCAAGCATATTAAAACATTTTATGCGCCAACAAACATCAAGTATTTTTTCTAGTTATAATGCCATTTTTGGACCACGCAACCCTAAACTCCAATCTCTGGTCTGTCTCTTCCCGTTTATAGACGTGGATTTATTCCATCTGGTTGCCTTCCTGGTTGCCTTTCGGTGTAACCTCTTGTCTTTCCCTCAACACACATGAACCCATGCTGATATTTCCATCTGGGGAGAAACTGAACTTCAGGCTGAATGTTCCTCACATGGTCATGACTAGTCAGCAGCTGCATGTTTCCTCTTCTTGCTGATGTTTTCTGCTTCAGCTTGAGCCTTTCAGAGTCTCGTTTTTGTTGCCCACACTCAGCACCCCTACCATGGAAAATGATAAAATTCAGGTTAAGACCACTGATATCAAAAGGCATGTGACAGCATGTAGTGAATGACAACCACACAGCCACTGGAACCAGAAATGGCTCAGCATCTTCTATATCCTCTGAGGTTCTCAGAGCTTGGACACATCAGGACTAACATTTGATGCTTGGAAAAGCTGGAGCAAGAAGAAGATGAGGATGACCAGTAGCCAGATGGATGGACTCAGTCCCAGTAACACCGGGCACCCTTTTTAACATCAAGGAGCCGTGTACAGAACATTCTGGAGGAACTCCATACGTGACAGATTGGCTCAACAGGGCTCAGTAGCACCTACCGCACATTTCTACATGTGGCCCTTGCATACCGCCTGTAGCTGCTTTCTGCAACACTGAGAGACCACAGCTTCAAGCTGCTAAGAACTGAGCTTCTCTTTTTAATCAGCTTGAGGGTTGTTCCTTGAAACACCAGAATGGTTGCAGTACTTTGACGGGAATCTTTAACCTGATACTCTTCTATTAGATAAGGACGTACGCCTGCCACACAAATGCAAACACAACAAGCTTAGATATTTATTGTGATAGTGATGTCATGGAAAAAGACATTCTGGCTCAAAACTTTATGGTTCAATAAAGCAGGGATCACAGAGGTGGACGCCTACATCCTACAATCATAGCTTCAGCCGAGCATCAAAATTATTTCCATCTCAAGACCTTGTTGGGGCTGCCTAGCATCGGCTCAGACCGCTTCCTGTGCTATCTTGTGTATCAGATGTGCGATCGTTCATCAGGGTCACGCAAAATTTTGCCTTTGTTTTTCTTCTTACTTTTTGCTTACATATGGTTTTCGTGTCTGGTTTACTCATAAACGGAACATAGCGGGGCGGTTAATGTTTAAACAAACCAGGGTTGAGAAAAGCGTGTTACATTGTAGATTTCCTAAATGTACTTTTTTGCTCACATTTTACCCACTGTTTTGTAATTTAACCTTTTGTGGTTTACATAAGCGCACCATTTCTCCTATAAAACCCTTTAAAAGGCAAATCCATCCAAACAAAATGCATAAAGTGACAACTTAGAAAAACAACTTCAGCAAAAAAAGAGAAGCAATTCAAACGGTTCCGTTTTAGAGACATATTTAATACATGTATATGAAGATCATCTTCTTCTTCTTTACCTTTCGGCTGCTCCCTTTAGGGGTCACCACGGCAGATCAGCTACATATATATGAAGATATACAGGAATATTTCATAGTGCAGTACACTGCTACATTTAAACTGTATATATTTATATCGGTATGTGGGAGTTGAAGAGCTGAGCATTCCTGCTTCAAACACCAACATCTCACTGTTTTGGGGGTGAAGCTGCGCATTTGCCACTGTTGCCCTCTGGGAAACGAATGCGGCTCTGGCTGGATGAGATGCGTTGGCCCCCCCCATCCGCAGTTCAAATGACAATTCTGGCTGCACCGCATGGAGTGTCTTTGTTTAGGTGGTGGTCAGTCCGAAAAAACGGCCTCATGAGGGTGTAAAGTTGAAGACCACACATCATGTGAACCAACTTTTTTGGCTGGTTAATTTCTATGTTCTCCACAGGTTCACATGAGTTTTCTCTGGTTTCCTCCCACAGCCTCACCATGCGTTTCAGGTGAACTGGTGACTCGGAATTATGAGTGTGAAGGAATGTGAAGGAGTGTGTATGTTTGCCCTCTGATGGACTTTTTCCCATGATGGACCCAGGACCACCATAACCCTGCGCTGGATGAATGGGTGGAAATGTTTAGGAACACAAAGCTTCCATGAATGCTGTCATATTTCCATCATTTTATTATTGAACAGAGATGCTCTAGTCTCCAGTTAAGGATAATGGATGAATGGATAGATGGATATGATAACAGCTTTAGAGTTAGCATTAAAAATTTTTTTAAAATTCCAAAAAACTTTTTTTTTTTTTTGCTCTTGTTTTTCATTGAGTTTTCAGTGACTGTGACATTTGGAAAAGTTCTGTACATTCCAGTTTTCACCACACAACCATGACCCATTTTATCAAACCTAACTCAGAAGGTGAGGAGGAGGAGGCATTTGGGGGAATCAGCCCACACAGCACAAACCCAGAGAACACAAATAATTTGTTGGTCTAGATTTGTGAAAAATCAGAAAGTGGATCGCAGCTGAAATGTTATTCATCTCTGGAGATTCACCTCACACCTACACGGGGCATGGGACAGGGCTAGGTGAAAGTCAGTCGGCAACCTGACCGCCATTTTTACCACGGTTCCCAGCTCTACTGCGAAATGAGACAGAGGCAGATGGAAGTTCCTCACGCTTGCGAGAAAGAGTGACTCGCATGATGCATTGGATTCACACACGACAGCCATATCTGTTTCCTAGGAGGTTGCTACAAAATCACGAGGGGTTTTCCTGGCATAGAGGATTTTAATGCTAGGAAATGTTCTAATATTCCATCCATCCATCCATCTGTCCATCCATCATCAGTCCATCCACCGCTTCTTCTGGTGAGGGTTGTGGGGGTCTGGCGCTTCTCCCAGAGTTACTGGCCTACAGGTTATAAGACGAAACCACCAGTCCATCGCTGGCTATATCGTAAAATGCAATTTAAAATGTATTACTTAAACAGAAGTTATATTTTCTACATTTGACTTTCCAGTGAGTAACTAAAAGCCTAAATGTTGCTGAGTTTCAACCAGAGAAAGCATACAAAGCACTCGTGTCTCATCTCATGCGGCAAAGTAGAATTGTGTGGTTTCAACCATCTTGTGTCTTTGTGGTACAGAGGCTCGGTTCCAGCTTTTTTCAAAGCTCCTTCAAGAAGAAGCTTTGCTGGGAGTGGTGTCTGCATGAAAATTGTAATTTATTCATTGTTATAACCTAGACGGAAGTGTTGCAAGAGAACTTATGTTTCACCTGATTCTGTTTGTTCATTGTAATTTATTCTGCGATGAGTCACGTCTCGCTGGGATCAAATCCCCATTCTCTCCTTGTGTTTAGCCTATTATACATAAACAATAACTGCCAGTTGATGCAACGTAACGGAAACTGTGACTCAGGCGCCTTCCCCTTTTCACAGCTATTTTAACCTCAGACGTGTCTGCACTCCACATAGAGCGCTGAGCATGGCCAGAATGGATGTTATGGAGATCTTTCATGACATCACCTTCCCAGGGCACCTGCACAGCCAGGAGTCCCTGCAAGATGCCCTGCGGTTCCAGTTCCAGGACACGGACACTCTGATCGCCACCTACCCCAAGTCAGGTGAGGGCCGACCCCTGATGGATCTAAGGATGCGCTTGGGTTGCTTTATTTTTGCTGAAATATAATAACACAGGAATATTTTAATTCTAAGGAAGCTTTCCGCTTGTATCTGCATCTTTAGAGGCTTTTCTCCAAACTGATTTGCAAATTCAGACAGGAAGGTAATTTTTACCATACCAGCCGGAGGTAAGTTTCACAGCCAAGGGTTAGGTTCTGAGTCTGTCAAAAGCAAGGCAAGCGCTATAACTGCTACGCCACCTGCTGCGTGCTGCTGATCAGGAAAAGCACTTACATTTAAAAGAAAGGGCATCAAATCCTCTTTTCCTCTGTTTTACACCTGAACAAGGTACTTACCCTGACCTGTTACAGTAAAAAATTACTCTGTTATTTGAAAGGATGACTCTGTGAAGCAGCTTTCAGGAGAAAAGTGTCACATAAATGAGTTTCTGACTGAATATCACTGCGAAAACTCAAGCTATGCTGGGTCTTTGCATGAACATTAGAATTTGATGGTATAACGTTGACCAGACTGACTTGCCTCGCACTCCACCTCTACCTCATTCAGGCACCACTTGGATGCAGGAGATCCTGACTCTGCTGTACAACCACGGGGACAACACCATGTCCTGCACCGTCCCCAACTGGGCTCGCGCCCCCTGGCTGGAACAATACTACTTCCCTCAGGTGGTACAGACGCTGCGGGCGCCTCGCATCATCACCACACACCTGCCCTACCACCTACTGGCTCCAGCTCTGAAGGACACCAAGGTCAAGGTATGAACCGGGTGGACACCAGGGACTCACTGTGAACTGAACTTTGCCCCCCCCCCGTGTAACATCTCTCAACCTTCATCTCTGTCTCACTCCTCAGGTCATTTATGTGGCCAGGAACCCCAAGGATGTCGCTGTGTCCTTCTATCATTTCCACAAACTGGCCAACTTCCTGCCGGAACCCCACTCCTTCGACAACTTTCTGGACCAATTCCTGGCGGGAACTGGTAGGTGGACAGGTGTGATGACAAACTGTCACTTTTAACCCGACAAACTGCTGTCACGGCACTCATTGTGATAAACACTTACCTTCTGCAGTGAGTTACGGTTCCTGGTTTGACCATGTGAAAGGCTGGAGCAACCAAACGGCAAACAACATTTTCTACATCACTTATGAAGAGATGTGGCTGGTGAGCAAAGTGGTCTTGTGTTTGAGGAAAGGCTCCTTACGGTGATCCCTCAGGAGACCTTTCTGCTCCCATTGGGTCAAAGAGCTGGTGGCTCAGGTTCGAACTCTGTCCTCATCCACAGGACCTCAAGGGTTCGCTGGAGCGGCTCAGCACCTTCCTGCAATGCCCCCTGCTAGCAAACCAGCTTAGCAACATCCAGAAACACTGCAGCTTCAATAAGATGAAGGAGAACCCCATGGTGAACTATACCACGGTCTCCAACGACATCATGAACCACAGCAAGGGCCAGTTCATGAGGAAAGGTGAGTTGGCGCTCTACTGCAGGAGGTATATCCCCTCACAATAGTTTATTATTTTTAACAAATGCTTCCGTTTGGCCAATAGGTAAAATAGGCGACTGGAGGAACATGTTCAACAAAGAACAAAACCGCCACTTCGAGGAAGTCTTCAGGACCAAGACGATGCGCTCGGTGCTGCGTTTCATCTGGGAGGCTCCTCAAGATGCAGAGTACTTGACCCCCATGAAGGAGGCCAAGGAGGTTCCCTGTCTGAGTGTCGCTTAAGCTTTTTTTGTTTTCTCTGATATACAAACTATTTTTAGTTCAGCATGCCATCAGTTCTATTTACAGGCATGCATAGAGGCGTGTGAAAGCAGAGGAAATAAAAAATAAGTCTCCACGCTTGTAGTTCTTGCTGCTAAATATAAATCAGGTAAAAGCAACTGACATATTTACAAGTGCCACTGAAATTGCATCTTGTTCTAACTCAAGCTGGGTGAGGAAACATTTTTCTTTCCTTCACCACATTTTGTCGCCCCGTTTTTCTACTGCTGACTTTTTAAAAAGCCAAATTTAAGGCACAATTTCTGTTTGCGCTGCTGTGTTTTACGTGTTCCCTTTATTAAGGTTATTTGTGAAAATTGTTTTTTAATAACTAAGGCATTGCCTTCTTTGTACTTGAAAGAAGGCAATGCCTTAGTTATTAAAAACCACAGTGTAAAAAAAACTGTATATAACTAGTGAATAACGCATGTAAATATTGTTTTGTACTTGTTTGTAAGCCAATAAATCTTATATAGTATGATTATACTCTGCTGAAGTGCTGTCCTTTTTGCTGGCATTGGTGTCTCGCACGCTGTGGTGTCTCGCACGCTGCTGTGCTTGTGTGCACAGCCTGGGTTTCTTTATGCCCGTTGTCACTTCGCTATACACAGGAAAATGGCAGGTATGAAACAGACTACATTGCCAAAAGGGTGTGGACCCCTGTTCTAATGACCGAGCCGAGCTGTTTCAGCCGTACCCACACAGCATACAAACACATTCTAGACAATTGTGTGCTTCCAGCTTGGGGGAAGCTCCTTTCCTGCTCCAGCATGACCGTGCCACTCGCCCAGTGCACAAAGCAAGCACCATAAACACAGGGTTTGCCCACGTTGGTGTGGAAGAACTCGAGTGCCATCACAAAGCTTTGGCTTCAATCGCACTGAATACCTTTGGGATGAATAGGAACCCTGACTGCAAGCCAGGCCTTCTCGCCCCCAGTAAGTAATTCTGTTTATGAGGGAAGTGTGATCGTACTCTTTTTACTCCTCGGTATCCTGATATGTCGAGGGATGAAGCTGATTCATTGAGTTGGGTGTAGAACCCTGTGTTGCGGTGTCGTCTGCAAGAGGATAGGAAAACAGTAGATGTCAGGTCTCTTACGATGTTTCACAACCTGCCATTACTCCACCTCATATAAACACTCAGCACAGGGGGATAGAGTGTGTCTGTGTTTTCGTAATTTTCCATGTAATCTTTATTGACTGGATGGCCCAGGTGCGTCTCAACCTTCTCCAGGCCCACGTGTTGCCCCCTTGGAGTGACTCACTGCATTTACTGCCTCTCAGTCTGCTTATCCTAGCTGCTAAGATACAAAACCACACAAACATCTTCATTGAGGAGAAAGCAGCTCCCTGGTTAGTTGCATCTTCTGCTTTACTGTGAAAAAGTTAGTATTTTACCCTCAGATGAAATCTGTACAGCCGCCTGTCCTCCGCGCAATCTCAGCGTGCAACTTTCTCCTGTGGCCATTGTTAATAAACTGCTCGCTGGTGTGTGTGAATGTCAGAAATGTCAGAAAAAGCAGTGCACACACCTACAGCTCCACTGAAGTTTTCTTTGTCATTGTTCTGCATTGTGGGTGAGAAATCAAAAAGACCAAAGAGACAGAAGGGATCAAAGTTACCGTGATGTCAATACAGCGTTGGCAGGAATACAGTACTGGGTTCTCTTGTGTCATTTCCCATTACGGCCTGTAACAAAAACCCCTTTTCTTCCCAGCTCACACTTATACATGACATTTCCAACTAAGCACAAATGAACCATGATATTTGCCACAAAACACCACAACTCTTTCAAACAGCTCCACAAGAGACCTCTTTATGGCTAAGTTACCCATCCAGATTTATTTTACTCACACACACACACTCACACACAGACACTACATAGTCAAAACTATGTGGACCCCACCTTCTAATGACTGAGCTGAGCTGTTTCAGCCAGCCACATCAATACAACAAACAAACACATTCTAGACAACTGTGTGCTTCATGTTTTGTGACCACAATTTGGGGAAGAAGCTGTTTTCCTGCTCCAGCATGACAATGCAAGCTCCATACACACATGATTTGCCCATGTTGGTTTGGAAGAACTTGAATTGCTGCACAGAGTGCTGACCTCAACCCCACTGAACACCTTTGGAATGAACTGGAATGCCGACCGCAAGCGAGGCCTTCTCACCCAACCTCACTGATGCTCTTGGGACCGAATGAGGACAAATTCCCAATATCTGGTAAACAGTCTTCCCAGCAGATTGGGGGCTGTCACAGCAGTAAACGGGAGGCAACTTTATATTAATGGCCATGGGTTTGGAAAGAGAAGTTCAATGAACTCATTGCTCAGATTTTCACATACTTTTGGCCATACAGGGTGTATATGTGTTCAAAACCCCACTTGTGTGTGTCACTGTACGTCACAGAATTTTTCTTCATTTATATTTTTTGATTTAGTTTACAGATTTTATTACGCTGACTACACAGGCCAAACCACCACATATGGGGCATTATTTACGTAAATATTATATAATGTATACTTGTATATGTAATTTATCATATGAAAAAGTATATATTATATTATTTATATAAATAAAACATGTGGGAAATGGGTTCACATCCCTCTCCAGTGCTCCTAATTCTCTTCAATAAGAACTGTAATAAAAGGAAAGTTTAACGTCCTGCGGTATGATGCACAGATAAGCATGGTGTGGTGTCCCCATACAGTAGCTGTTGTGCCCAACTGGTGATTACCTGAACTGCTCATGTTCCTCAAGAGGGTTGAGGATGGACAGGCTGGACCCTCTACAACATCATCATCCCTGACCGCTGGCACCCAGGATACTTTGGGCATCCAGAACTTGGATGCTGGTGTGTTCAAAGTCACCCACCCCAAATGTGTAGAGCACAGATGTTACGCCAAACAACTGAAGATGTCTGATGTTTGGTTTTAGGGAAGTTCTTTCACCTTTTTGTCATCTCTCATGTGCAGTTGGTACTCCTTGAAAATTACACTGTCCCCCCAGTTAGGATACCATTTGTTCTGGAGAGGAATGTCTGTGCTGTGAATTTCAGTCAATATTGCTTTTGAGGAAAGTTACATGGTGCCCCCCCCTCCAAAAAAACAAACTAAATATTAAAAAACCATCATGGCCATTCAGACAAACTGTTTCGCAAATGGACTGAGGGACCACCACTTTTTTCAGGTCCGCAGTCATGATGATGACGGTGACTCCTTCACCCAAGGGAACTTTCAATGCGAGATAAGCAATCGTTTTGTTTGAACAGTTATTTACTATAAAGTAGGGTATTTTTACCGTATCAATTCAGGGTAAGTACCTCAATCAAGGGTACTACAGCAGGAAGTGGGATTCAGACCTGGGACCTTCCGACGGTGATGCTGTTTCCCAAATCGCTATGCTACCAGCTGCACCTCTAAATCTGCAGTTAATATTATTTGGAGTAAGTAATAATTTTTTAGATAACTTTTACATATAAACCATTTAAGATTAAGGGTTAAGCACCATCAGAGCACTGCTGACTGGACCCACTTGATGTCTCATTGCTGTTTGTGTCAGGGGAAATTTGAGGAAAATTTACTTAGCATGAGACTCAGTGCAGCACTCCCATGGTGGGGATGGTGTATGCAAAGCTCACACAGCAGTGAAAGGTTGACCTCTCCTCTATTTCTGCCCCATGTGCTTTAGTTCCATATTTCTAACAGTGTAGACCATATACAGTTCAGGAATACATTACGCACAACTACACATGTACACACGTGTTCCTCTGTTCTACTTCCACAGTGGGAACAATGCCTGTGGACAGAGGAAAATGTCAAACATCTAAAAATAATGCATTGAATAACATTCGGCGGGGGATGTAGTAACAGAAGTGATGACTACTAACATACTGCAGGTTAAATTATAAAAAATGTACTGTGTGATGTACTTGTGAACATGTGCGTGCACAGGTTTGGGTTTGTGACTTGGACATTTTATAGTGCTACATATTTCTTCAAAAATATTATAATACACTGGTTATTTAATACTGCTGAAATTTAAATGATCCTTTGGTACATGGTTAACATTTTTTGAAAAGAGTCTTCTTGTGTAGAGCAACAAACATAGTGTTATTGTCCCTCGTGAAAGGCAGAAGGATACGGCTTAACACTGGTGGTCTTGGCTGGACAAGATACCTGAATGGAGTATTTTTGTTATTCTAAATAAATCTGGGGAAATACGCTGCCCGCCCAAAAAAAGTCACACATTCTAATATTTGGTTGGACCGCCTTTAGCTTTGATTATGGCACGCATTCGCCGTGGCATCGTTTCGATAAGCTTTTGTGATGTCATAACATTTATTTCTGTCCAGAGTTGCATGAATTTTTCGCCAAGATCCTGTATTAATGATGGGAGAGTCGGACTGCTGCATAAAGTCTTCTCCAGCACATCCCAAAGATTCTCAATGGGGTTAAGGTCTGGACTCTGGTGGCCGATCCATATGTGGAAATGATGTCTCTTCCATGCTCCCTGAAGCACTCTTTCAAACCTGCTTATGCATTATATTCAGGTAGTCAGCTTACCTCATTTTTTAGGCACATAACGTTGCTGAACCTAGACCTGACCAACTGAAGCAACCCCAGGTCATAACACTAAGTTAAATCCAGGTGCTGACTTTTTTTTTGGTCGGGCAGTGTACATCTAACCCACATAAAAAGCCATGGTTCCAATCAGCAACCATCAGCAGTTTTGGTTTTTAGGGTCCAAAAAGTAAAACAGGCAAAAAGACAGCTGAGGTGGTTCTACATCATGAAACAATACAATATCAAGGCTTTAACAGGCTAGTTTTAATTTGATTATTATAATAAATAAGTTAGTAAAATAAGAGGTGACAGTCTTACAATCTCTGTACAATTTTAGAACTTGCTGTTCTGTACGTGTGATAGAATGTGTAGGTGTGCCTTGTGGCGAAACATCCGGTCAATGTGGCAACGTAGCGCTGTTTCCTTAAAACATGATGACGGCAGCTGAGAAGTGACATCACAAAAGTGATTGTTCCAGACAGAGAAGTGGACCCAAACCTCTATGACATGTGAGGGGTCTCTAGTCAGTTCATGTCCAAAAAAGCTGCTCGCCTTTGCTTGTGAACAGACACACGTCAGCAGCCTCATATTAGCGTGGTATTTCAGTTCTGTTACCCCATGTCAGCTGTTGTCGTGGGCAGCTAGCGAGTGCTTTCCATCCACATCACACTGAAGACCTTTTACTACGGTAAAGACACGCAGGCCCACATTGCTGACATGCACACTACACTGTTGGTCCTGAGCAGTGACTTCTTTGGAGTGATGAGTGTTAATAACCTGTGAGCTGGTGCAAACTGGCCAAGTATGACTGGTCAAAGGTAAATTGTTAGGTATAACTGACCAGGTATGATGGGTCAGAAATAACTAGTTAAGCACTATTAGTAATGCAGTACTGGTTTGGCATGATTAGTCAAATGTGATTGGTTGGAGAGAACAGCTTTGGTTGACCTATCCAGTATGATTTGTCAAGTATAACTAGTCAGGTGTGCATAACTAGGTATACCTGCCCAAGTGTTACTGGTCAAGCAGGCCCAAGATGGCAGCCACAGACTCTCACAATGTGCTGCATCATTTTACAATGTTTCACAGTGCTACTCTAACCAGGTTAATACCATCTGCCGTTGATATCCGTCATATTATGATTTCTATTTACATTCTTTAAGCTGATGCTTGTCTCTAAAGTGACTTACAGTGCCAAGCTGCTTACAAGAGTTTTTCTATTTATACAGCTAAGCCATTTTTCCTGGTGATTTGTGATAGAAGGGTACCAGCAAGAGTGAAAAGGAAGGTCTACAAGATGGTAGTGAGACCAGCTATGCTTTATGGGTTGGAGATGGTGGCACTGAGCAAAAGACAGGAGGCAGAGCTGGAGGTGGCAGAGTTAAAGGTTAAGGTTTGCAATGGGTGTGATGAGGATGGACAGGATTAGAAATGAGTATATTAGAGGGGCAGCACAGGTTGGACGGTTTGGAGACAAAGTCAGAGAGGCGAGATTGCGCCGGTTTGGACAGGTATGGAGGAGAGATTCTGGATGTATCGGGAGAAGGATGCTAGGGATGGAGCTGCCAGGCAAGAGGAAGAGAGGAAGGCCTAAGAGGAGATTTATGGATATGGTGAAGGAGGACATGCAGGTGGTGGGTGCGACAGAGAAAGATGCAGAGGACAGGAAGAAGTGGAAACAACTGATCTGCTGCAGCGACCCCTAACGGAAACAGCCGAAAGAAGAAGAAGAAGAAGTCATTTTTCCTGGGGAAACTTTTAGGGTTAATACCATGGTGAAAGGTATTACAGCAGTTCATGGGATTCGAATCCGCGAGCCCAGAGGTGGCAGCACTAAACACTACGATTTCACATCATGTTCACATTTTGCACGCAATGGCTGAAGGAGCAGCTGTGCGGGATGTCACTGTGGGCCTCGTGTGTCCTGTTGGGCAGGAAGCTGTTACAGTGAGGTTTCTGTGCTGAAGAAGGTGCTGGTGAATTTCATAAAAAACCCACAACTGTGTTAATAACCATTGTGCATTTGTAACACAGAGCTTCACAAGGAAAAGGGGAAGAAGGTGAGGAAGCCCATATCTCTGGTTCGCTGTATTGCAGAGCGGTGTTGTCCTCCTGGGGGTTTCACACAGCAACCGAGGAAGGAGGAACTGTTTATTTGACAACTGAGATGAAGCAAAATGGTCTGACAGATGATACAAGTTATATGTAAAGTGCAGGGGTGGACCTCCCTGGCAGGTACTGTTTAGTCAGTACAGGGACTTGGAGGTGCTCTACACACACACACACACACGGACTGCATGCTGCGGTTACAGTTTACTAGACTAAAGCCAATACGAAAAGAAAGTATAACACCTTTCAACTCCACGGCTTCCTGTTTTTTTACTGAAGTAATTCAGGGTAAATAGGATTCACACAGAGTCAAAACCCAGTTTTTCTCCTCAAATGCAAATAATTTCTAATCCTACAAACGTGGCGCGATGCATGACTCCCTCATGTCTTTCGAAAGTTACATCTTTGTAGGATTCCTTATGAAACAAACTGTGCAGCACACATATGCACACGCACACATGGGAGGTTTGCAAAATGCTAGTACAATAATAAAGTGTCTTTTTCAGTTCTAAGAATCCAGAAAAATTCTTATTATTTTCTGATCAACCTTATTATCTTACAATTTGTATCTATTTGTTCCCATAAATTAGTCATAAAAATAAATGTAGTTTTCATTCATTGAGCTATAAACTGATAAATTCATTCTCCATCATGCTGTCTGTATAAATACCTAAAATAAAATGTTTACATGCGCCTCTGTTTATTTAAACATATGTATGCACATTTTAATTTAGTTTAGATTTATCATTTGTTCTATATTATTTTCATTACATACTATAGCATTGTATACTTTTATTTTATATTCATTTAGTTGGTGGATTGACAAAAGTCCTGCTTGAGTCAGCGCCGATCATTCAGAAAACTCTTTATGAAACTTGAATGAATGGAGCCGCTTCTCTGGAAACTAATCATTTACTGAGGAAAAGCAACACTGACAGTTCATGCAATAAGATAAATAGCTGCCTGTTGAGTCACACAGAATATTTACTGAAAACGTGACTGACTTCAGCTGTCCAAAGCAGCTCTGAGACGTTTGAGGAAGTGAGTTTGATGTTTCGACTCAATTGTCCGTACGTGTTGCTCGTGGGTGAGACGATCGGGCCTGGACGGCAAGTTGCATGCAGCACCCGCACGCACACTCTCACCACTTTGTTCCTTCGTACCTTGCGTCTCGAACCCATGCTGGCCTGAACAGTCTGTGATCCCCAGGTGTGATATATATAGCTGACCCTTGAACAACGCAGGGGTTAGCGTCGCAGACCCCCCGCGTATTCGAAAACCCACGTATAACTTTTGACTCTGTTCGTTTGAGTCCCATGGAGTTATTCAAGGTTTGTGGTATTGCACTAAACCTGATGAAAAATACACAATAACCGAACATGACTTTTTACTATGTACACACTTTTCCTGGCGCGACAAACTGCTGACGTGGCGATGATTCATGACTTACATGTATTTTATGCATTCATGACATACCTAACTTCTTAATTTTTGTCAATATCAAATTTTTTCCAAATCTCAAAAAAAAATTTCCAATATATCTATTGAAAAAATTCAGTGTAAAAGTGGACCCACGCTGTCAAAACTCGTGTTGTTCAAGGGTCAACTGTATTTCCAGCAGTCAATTGCAGCGTTACCCCACTGAACTGGTGTAAAAAAACTGATTCACACGTGTGAAGGACCAGGATCTGAGGGCTGTGTTTGCGTGGGGCTTTTCCAGGAGCTCTGCTTTCCTCCCACAGTCTAAAGATGTGTGTTTCAGCTGTTTAAGTGGCTCTAAACTGGCCTAAGGGTGGAACAGACTCTGGACCTCCTCAACCTCATGCAAAACCTTTAGGGTAAAGTAGCTCATGGGGCTTGAAAAGAGCAAAAGAACAAAACTTTGCCAGGCAGAATCAGACCAGAAAAATATTTAAACATTCAGTTTGGGTTTCTTTCTTTGCTGTTGGAATTTCGCTAAAATAAAGAAATACCGCACCTATGTTCACCTTCTCGGTATGGAAAATTTTGCTTAGGATTTTCCCCTGAAGGTAGGTCAGGTAATTCACCTCAGACTTGAAAAGACATGAGGAAAATGCACATTTCTCAGAACAACACATCTTCTCTTTGCTCAGCAGAAGTGTGTTTTATGTACAAACAGGTTCTTTTAGCTTGAAACACCAAACTCTGTTGTGAAATGACTCTTTCAGTACATTCATTCATTTACCAGACACTTTTCTCCAAAAATGCCACAATTTTCAGTGAACAAAAGGCTATAAAGAACAGTGGAAGAGCTCAGGTACAGACACACAGCTATTGTTAGTCTGAAAGGTATTTGTTTTATTTCATTTTCAAAGCCACTATCTTAGAGTTGAAAATTTTTATACATAAATACTACACACACACACACACACACACACACATCAAAATCCCTTTCAAATACTCATACCTGAAAAGTAATGATATACACACTGTCCTCTAGCCGAGGGGTTTAATGACAGCTGCTGAGATTTCGGTGATCCCTTGTCTCTGTTGCAGTGATGTACACCTGGTTGATCACCCCAGAGATGATGTGGGCAGGTAATGGGACTTGGTACGTGCAGGCCAGCATACTCCAGCCCAGAAGTGGACTCAACATTTCAGTGGAGATCACAGTCTTCCCGACAAAATTCCTCTCAGGAGGCCCACATGCCCAAACACAGTGGAATATGGAGGACAAACAAGATCATACGCAGAAGGAAAGATGATTTGTGGCCATGAATATTGTCTCCCTTTTGTAATCCTATGAAATAGGTGTGTACAGATCAGTCAAGTCCAATTACACACTGTTTCCACAGATCCCAGTGTGCCCCTCCATCTGACTGCTGCTGACTGGTGGGACGTCTTAGGGACGGATGGAAATGGACATCGTTGACCATGAGGGTCAGAGATCCTGACTAAGACGTGACCCCCAGCTGTCCTTTAGGGGCCTGAACGCAGACGCCGACTTTGTAAGCAATGGAGACCCCTGGTGGCCAAGTGCAGCAACTGCACCACACTTTGCTTTAGAAAATGAACCATTTTAACAACCGATGGCACTGCATTTTTATTTTTGATTAAAACATATAATTTTTTCCCCTGAACTCTTTTTATTTCAGTTTTCTAGTTTTTTGGGAGATTAGGGTGTATGTGCTACGGAGAAGATCAGTCAGTTTTGACAGTGTACACACTCACGCTCCGGTTTACCTCCTCCTGACAGAACTTTTTTTACACCAAAAATCTAGACTAAGTTCTGAGCTCCCCGTGCAATGTTTTTTTTGTCTAACCATATACATAAAAGATCCCAATTCTGAATGCTTAATATGTCCTGACCTGTTTAAAGTACTGTTTGAAATGTGACAGTTGATCAAGAGTCTTCCGGAAACACTGGGGTTCCTGTAAAACACCTTAGAGGTTCCAAATCCAACTGTGAAATGAAGTGACCAAAAAGCGACCGTTCCGAGTTACACCCTGATCAGCATCTGGATGTCCGAGCCACAGACCACAGTGGATTCCAGTATAGGATTTTTAAAAGGCGTTGCAGACAAAATGTAGGTATGCACAGCGGCACATCGAGTAGCTCAGGTTCCCTTCAGTCCCTGCACTGTGTGTTTGCCCATGGGTTCAAGCTCAGATCAGTCTCTGGTAAGTTACCGTCTTCCCCCAGCGCTCCGGTGTCCTCCCACAGTCTAAAAATGCGTTATTGGTGGCTCAGAATTGCCAGGAATGTAGATAAGTGGATGAGTTGAAGTTTAAATGTGCCACAGTGTCTCATATTGCCTTCGGGATGCTGGGATTCAAGTCAAGCTCATCCCACTGCCCTGCACACCCTAGAGCCTGTCACAGCCTGCACAGCCTCCCATTCCATCGCTGCCCAAAAGTCCACATCATAGTCACCCCCAGCCCCGGGGGTCCTCTTAATGACCCCCCATAATAAGTAATTCATTGCGAATGCATTCACACCGCTTTGTAAAATTTGCTGAAACGACAAGTTCTTCCTGGGCGGGTGCAGACCCCAAAACCACCCGCCTGCTTTACGCTTTTTTGTCCCTCATCATTCGTGTTTTTTTCCTTCAATTATTTTGAATACCAAGCACAGCCAGACAAATTACCCAAACTCACAGATACTCTTAAGCAAGATCTTCTCGGTGTTCTTCGGTGTTGCTGGTATTTTCCTATTTTCTTAACAATCCCAATTAAGTAGTCGCTGCCCAACCGACCCCCAGCGACCCCCTTAGTCAGACACCAAATGCATTTCTCTCTTCCCTCAGTTCGTGACAAAAGAGCTCCTAAGATTTGTTACATAAGCATCTTGAAGAAGTTTTCTCTTAAAAACACAAAAACGAAGGATTTAGTGGAGGTGAATAACCTCTACGAGAGATAAATAATTTGGCATTTAAAAGGCCACAACATCTGCATCCTTACGCTTTATATTAAAAGCTGTGTTTGCCTTTCCTGAACATTTTAACCAACGAAAACACAAAATGATAGATATAAATGAAACTTTCCCACTCGGCCGCTAAACAACCCCGTCTACCTCAGTTGGTTACTTTTCATTTCATTTATTTTCATTTCGGTTCATGAAAAGTGTTAGAAAGGTGTCAGGCAGCAAGGTAGAGAACAGGGTTTAAAAAAAAAAAAGACCAAAGTGAAGCAAAACTATTGAAATAATCGCAGTAATTCAAGGATGAATCAGCGGAAGGAGGAGCTGCTTGTGTTGCTCTGACCTCCTCTTCATGTTCACCATTTCATTGTCTGTCTTCAAATAGCTGTTGTTTTACGTGATGTAGATGAGATGTGGACCTCCCCAGTTATTTGAAAAGGTGTTATTATCTGCCCCCCCAGCAAAGCATCCCTTGACTGTGACTCCTTGCTATTTAAACAGTCTGCATTCATGCAGTGCTATTCTTCAGCATTTTAGTAAAGCTCGACTAACTCAGCCCCACTGAAGGCCACAAACATTTAGAGCCTGAACACAGTATCATTCAACCTTTTCAAGTATTACATTCATAAATGAAAATCTGAAAGGTACACAGGCCCCATGGCTTGTTTTTCAGCTCAGGTGTGCCCGTTTGCTCCCGTTTCACCTGTTCTTGCCCTGTAGTCTCCAAGTCGCAGTGAGACGACACCCAGAAAGCATTTTTGTCTTTGTTTTGTTGTTTATTTGTTGATGGTACTTGAAAAGATTTCAGGCAGGATGGCAGCCTCGGGAAACACAAACATTTTACAGCTTTACTCCTGAGCCTGAATTGTTTCACTGAGAACATACAGCTAAATGAAAAGCTACATGAGGTTTTTGACTTGGTTAGATGTTTCTGCTAAGCAAATAAAGGATAATGGTGCCGCATGGGGACATTGGTTCATTGAGGGTAGCGTCAGGGGTTCGGCATTTGAAACAGGTTATATTTTCTGAGGGGATTAATGTACAAATTTTTTTCTCTATGAAGATTTTTGTTCTCACCATTAGCACCGATGTGTGATGGCTGGAGTGGACAATGAAAAGTGCTTTGGGGGTGGGTTCCAGTAGGGTGTGTTGGTGGGGCTCAAAGCCAGGAGTCAGAAAACACGTCTGTGACATCACTGTTTATTGGCTTTATCGTCTGACAGTGCAACGTGCAGCTGAACTGCTGCTCACAGGGTCTCCATTGCCATGAAGCACGAGGGAAGATCACTGCGCTAAGTTCACACACCTCTCATGCGGGAGAAACGGAAAGAAAGATTTTGCTTGTGTCATATTTTAGCCGAGGACAATGCGCTGCTGCAAAAGAATTTGGTCCGGAGAAGATGCTCCCCGGGTGTCTCCGATGTTGTGTCTTAGTTTGTTGCTTGCAGCGAAAACATCGCGTTGAAGTACGAGGAGCGCAGGTTAGAATAGACTTCCAGGTCCTCTCTCATGACACTGTTGATCCATGGCAGGTAGGCGGAGAGCTTCATGTAGACGGCGTGGGTCCTCAGAGCGCAGGTCTTGTCGAATGACAGGATCCCAGCTGCGTACACGCGGCCAGTGGTCTCATCCTGGACAGCAAAGGCGCTGCCTGAGTCCCCAAAGCACAGGTTCTCCTGTTCGTACTTGGGATGAGTGCAGAACACCCTATTGTCCACTACAGGAAGGCTCTTGCCACCTGATTGGTATTCATTCTTGCAGGCCTCCTGCTGGGAGATCTCAAGCAGCAGGACCTTGAGGGAGTCCGCGAAGGTGAGGTGGATACCGTAACCCCAGCCTGTCACCAGGCCATGTGTACCTTTCACCTCAGCCAGGTCATCACCCCTCTCGGGCAGTGGGATGGGCATCACGGTCTTACTGTAGGTCACTGGCTCCTTCAGCTTGATCAAGGCCAGGTCATTTTCCCAGTCGGAGGACTTCTGGAAGCCTGGGTGCAGGACCACCTACGTTGGGTGGAGTGGAGGTGGAAGGTGAATAAATAAAGAAATGACTCCAGTTATACCCTCTCAGCCTGATGGGGAAATATGGCTGCCTGATGAATCTTATCACCAACCTCAAGCTTTAGTCATACTCTTTCATTTTAAAAGCCCTGAATGATTTTTCAACCATTAAAGGCCAGCATGTCCATAATATTTAAAAAAATCCAACTGCAAATCAAACTAGTAGTTATAAGCGGTATGAGTCTCATTTGGCCTCTTTGACTGACATCTTGTAGCACAGTTGTCTATACTGGCAACAATGCTATTTTCTGACAAAATGGTCTCACCAAGAACTTTGACAAGTAACATTTGCGCTCTTTAAAAAGCACATTGTGCTTATAAACATAACGGCGGCGAATTGAGACCGTGATCCCAACAGCCACGACGCTTACAACAAAACCTGCCACTGTGTCATCCTCATGCTTAACAGCCATCAGTGGGCACAACATCATTATGGACCACCCGTCGATGGGCAACTGCTGGTCATCGAACAGGATGTGCAGGTTCACAACCCAGGATGAACCCCTTTGTTGCTCCCTCAGCCTGGCTTTTGCTTGGACGCACTTGGTCAAGATGAATGGTTGTAAAAATCTGTGCTGTCATGCAGGACTGTTATTCTCATAGCGATAGTTGCTAAGGAACGGAGCCAAGCGACACCATCAGTGAACCCAGGATGGTGCTGGGTGAGCTCACCTTCTCCACCTGCACCTCGTTGAAGTCCTTAATGCGTTTGCGGTCATGCACTCCCAGGAACACCTTGGGAATGGTGTAGTTTTGCTCCCTGATGGTCTCGTGGTTCTTCTTGACAAAAACGTTCCTGCCGGTGGTGAGGACCCAGCGCTCGGAAATGAGCGCCCCACCTCCAATGCCCCCATCCAGTATGGAGTCCCCAAGAAACACCAGTGCCTGCCAGGGCACAGTGTGAGCGAGGCGGCCCCCGATCATGCGTCGGGGGCGGTGGGCTGCAGGGTGCAACAGCATGGGGCAGTTAGCATCGTGCTACACAACATGGCAACCCTACTAACAGTGTCAGACAAATAAAACCACACAACACAACCCAGCAGCAGCACACAGGTCTGCAGGACAGCAAGAGGCTAAATATTACAGGCAGCCTCATTTAAAGCGATATTATTTTCAATTAAAATGATGCGGCCAGACAGCGGCGCCCAGAAGCGCGCACCGAAACACATACAGTAGACAGAACGGTGAACCAAAGCAGGGTGATGGGTTGTGTTGGGTGGGTCTATAGTTCCATCTCCACTCTGTAGTTCCTGCTCCAGGTGACAGGTTACTGTTTATCACCACCTTGCAAGAGCCCCATTGCAAAGATTTGGAGGAAAAAAGAATCAAAAAGAGGGGAAATGTAGCAGCACACCATTTCTCTGTGAGGTGGGGTGGTTCCACGCATTTTCACAGCAGGTTTCTGCACCTGAAAAGCAGCTGGGGCCCCAACCTGAAGTGCTTGGTTTCAGCGGGGCTCAGCTGAGGACATCTCATGGTGTGAAACTGCTGCACCTGAGGCTACAGGTGGACTCACCCCAGAATAGAACAAGTTCTCATCCCTTTCTCTATAATCTCAGGATCAGTAGCACAGTAGATGGCTTCTGGGGTTACAGCTTCCAGACAGCGGATGCAGAGTCACATCCATGCCTCTGTAGTATCCATCACTGAGGTACTTACCCTAAATTGGTAAAAATTACCCTGTTGCATAAATGTGTAAATGTAAATGTGTAATAAGTATCAGCTAAGTGTTGCTTTGAAGAATCAGATAATTGAATGAATACTGACAATTGGAACTTGACATTATAACTTTATAAAATCCAGAATGTTTTAAATATTTGTTTGCTTTAAATATCGTGTTTTTTGCTGCTGTGATGAGAATAAGTGAGACATTTAGATTTGTTCATTTGGCGACGCATTTCTTGAAAGCGATTGCTCCTCAGTACCCAAGTAAAGCTATTCGAGTGCCTTGCTCAAGGGTACTGGGGCAGGAGGTTTCGTCTGAACTTCCGTCAAGTGTGAAGCTCTAACTGTAGGCTGGATTGACAGAAATGTGCTCCGCATCCGTGCTGAGCAATGGGGGTAAATTTGTCCACTTGTGTGTTATGGATGTGGTCAGCTGTTCATTTGGGGTTCACAAGTGTGCAGCCCTTAGGACCAGCTGGAGCCGAGGGGGTCTCACCTTCAGCAAGCATCACACTCGCCAGACCCACACTGAACAGGAAGAGAAGCTTGGCCAAGGGGGACCTGCACAAAAATGGTCACCACAGACTTCACTGTGAAGCACAGTATGAACTTCTGCAGCTACATTATTCACCAGAGTTCTTGCAATGTGGAGAATAAGCCATTACTATTTTTGGAGCACCTTAACACACGGCAGGCAGCATATTGCACTAAACTTTTTATAGAAATGAATTGCCCTTACATGCATGTTAATAAATCAAAACTCTGGCTTTTGAAATGAAAATGGTCAAAGCATTTAGAAAGTTCATAAATGCCCATTATGCTGTCACACATACTGCTTTAGAAGCAAATGTCTGCAAGGTGGTAAAATACGAACAGCCAAAGTAACGGCAGCAAGAAAGACACAGTAAAATTTACCACATTGTGACGCAAGTCGCTGCCGGTGAAGAAGCCGTTTTCCTTCAGAGTCGATGAGCTTATGAGCTGACTGTTGAGTCGGTTCAGTTTTATAGCCTCTTCTTTATGATACATCAGTGCGATTCCCCAGGATTACTGGAACTTTCCCTTGTTTCCCAATCGCAGGGCAAACAGAAAAAACAACCGTCATGCTGGAACATCTCCAGTTGGCTGGTCATGTTGAAATATGATGTTTGGAATCGGCAGTTTACACAAGCATTTCTCTTTGGTCACGTAATTTGATCTTGGTTCCCTGCAATTGAGGGGCTCCTGTTACCTGTTCACTGGTAAGAGCCACTTTGCTATTTTACATACATCAGGTATCTAAAAAGTTACAAGTCTTTCAGAAAAGAGACTCTTTTAAAAGAGAAAAATCGGTATAAAAAATCTGCTGACTCAGCATTCCCTGCCCATGGCCTGTTCCATGGTTCTCACCTGTGGCCATATTATAAGTTTTGAATCTGTTATCTGCAATTTTTAACATTTACCCTGTTAATGCTGCCATGTTTCATCTGCCAAACCATTCATTTACAGGATAAACATCAGTCTTACTGAAACTGTTTACCAGGAGGCTGTGTTGAAATGGGAACACAGAACCTAAGCTTGACAAACAGCATCTTAAATGTCAGACCTGATGCAAGTTATTGACTATATTATTGCAAACAGAACAGTAACATTTCTAATTAAACAGATTTTTATATTATGTTTTTTCTTTTGCTCTTATACGGATATTATTTATTTATTACTTGCTAAGACAATAGAAATAGTGCACATTTCAGAAACGAACACTACGTAATATTTGTATGAGTTTTGCAATGTATTCTGGCACCATTAATATGTTCCTTCTTGTGCTTATTTGCAAATACAGAAAACTTTCTCACTCGGATTTCTCCAGATACCCACAGGGTTGCTCAGTCCTGTACTTTACTGCTGACACTTGTTTAATGTTCTACCGTAAACTTAGATAAGAGTCATGTTCTAATTCCAAATGAGATAAAGATTTCCCAAACTCTGCTTTGCTGCTGAGAAAAAGTCTGCCAAATACTTGGAAGAACACAGGATGGGATAGGATGGGGCTTCATTTATGTACACAGGGAAATTCAGCATATAGAAGCCAAATACATAGGACACAAACTAACCCACAGCAATGTCTGAATAACCAAAGCAGAAAACTAAAATAAATAAGTAACCCACAAATAACCTTAATAAATCTAATAGTTCCCTGTGCAGCAGTATGAAGGCAGATGGCTGTTGGTAAGAAGGACACCCAGAAGCTCTTACTGTTGCACCCAAGTTGTACCCTTGTGGGTAAAGGAGCTCATGGTGGTCACTTCATCATATCAGAGCTCCGACCCACAACAGAACCTGTGTTCCTTATGCATTTGCTGAGTCTGCACCTCTCAGCAGAAGGGATGCCCCCCCCAGCACACCTCAGCATGAAAGATCACACTGGTGCCTGGTATGGTAGAACATGTGTTGCACAAACAGTCCAGTCCACTGGTGAACCCCCAAGGACCTACAGGATTGGACCACCTCCACATCTGCACCAGCCATGGAGGCTCCTTAACATGAAGATCAACCACCAGCTCCTTTGTTTGGCTGACACTGAGCTGGAGGTGGTTTGACTGACAAAATGAAATGCCATGAGAGTCCTCAACCAGATGTCACCTTTCTCTTCCCATCCAACTACTGCAAAGATTTCAGAGAACTTCCCCAGGTGCCATCACTCAGACTTGTATTTGACTGCTTTGTGCAACATTTCACTTTTAGTTGGGAAACATAATATTGTTGCATTGAAAACATCATTAAATATTTCAGAACTAAATAGTTTTTTCAAAAAAATGCATTTTTTTCTAATGAATATAAATATTTGAAATATCTGGCTCAGGATGGCTGGAAAATACAGCCATGTTTCTAAATCAAGGGTGTTTGTGTGGCATGAATTATGTATAAATGAATGCCAGTTAAACAATTTTCTACTTACAGTAAACTTACTGCAGTACGGTGCATATAAACCAAGGACATAGCTGCAAATTAAATTTAATGACTCTTTGCAAGTTCCCTAGCTGTACACATGTGTGGTACAAAGAACTGATGGGAAACTTCTGTAGATCTTGAGCTTTTTATAGGCCTTCCTTCTGCAGAGAGAGCTGAGCACTTCTAGCAGCTTTTCTGTTCCCAGTCATGTTAACCCAAAAGACAGCCTGACTTCTTCCAAGCTTCAGTGTGGTGGTTAGAACTGTTGCCTTTAGACTTGGAGATCATAGGTTTGAGTCCCACCTTGAGGAAAGTGCTTTCCTGAAATGGGTCTGGTAAAAATTACCCTTCTGTATAAATGGGCATACTTCTGCTTAAGATCATGTAATGCCCTTTTGAGGATATGGTGAGCAGCTTTTGTTAATGTGCTACGGTATCCAGCTCACCCATCCTGGCTACACGTGTACCACCCATACCACTCTGATCTGACCCTTACCGGCCAAACTGGGTCTGCCCATCCATCCCAACATTCCCCTGTGACCACTCTGGCTCCTCCATCATACCCTGGCTGTATGGTAGAGCAGATCTAAAACTGGTAATCATCTTGAGGAAACACTCCCCTTCATTCCAAACAATTTATCTCAGTAGGTGTACACATTCAGTTGGAAAATTTCATCATCGTACAAAGATACCCAACATACACAAGTGCGCTGTCTCCCCCACTATCACGGACAGTATGTGTAAAACCTCAATGTGACATATTCATCAACAATGTTTCCTTTTTGATCTGGCAAGGGAGCCAAGTACCCATGAGGTGGCCTTATATACGGCCCACCTTGATGCACATGCTCAGTCAGAGCTAAGTGGGAACGCTCATTTTTGGGGATGTTTGAGATTACTTGGTTTTGATTAATCTTTGTATTTTACAATAAGAGTGGACTGTAAGATTTTAACATGGGAGTAAATTATGTACATACATAAATAAACTAAAATATGAAGGTGTACAACTCATATGTTTTATTGTGGTGCATGTTGACTTTCTGCAGTCTTTTTAACCCCCTTTCCCCTTTGGGCAAAGTGGTTCAGTCCTTCACAAAGGAAATGGAAGCTGTTTAAAGGGCCCATTTGCTCTTTTGTGATGGGGTGATATGGATCCTATGGAGAATTGGTAAACCTGTTTGTTAGCTTTGCTTTTTTCTTTGCGTAGTTTTGCCACTTTCATGAACAAATTTGGCACAAGTTGTCGCCCAAGAGATGTTGCTAGTTGTCAGTGGCTAAAGCCAAACCCTGGACAAAGTGTATTCAGCAGCAATTGTTCATAAAAGCTGGAAATAGTTTTTGCTGTATGTATTGTTTTTCTTAAGAGGAACTGTATGATTGTACAGTATATGTCCAAATATGATGTTTAATCCACAAATCTTTGAAAGTGGGGTTGTTAATTTCTTTGTATTTCTGTTTCCTCATGTTGGCAGTACCTTTGAAACTTTAACTGTGAAGGGAGAAAAATCTAGTGGCCTTCAGCTTATTTTATTGCACTTATGAATTGATTGATTTGCCCAAATGGACCTTTTCCTTTTTTTAAACTCTTCCCCCCAAGTCGCTGTTTTGTTGAACCTGGTATTTACAGTGGCTGCTTTAGAATGGAAACTTGTGCAAAAACCTTATAAAGGCATAGGAGGAAAATTTAAACAGTGACATTGCCTGGATGGTTTACATCAGTCATATTGTCCAGTGTATCCATGGCAACAGTTTGGTCCTCCGCCACACTTATCGCTTACACTTTGTTCCACAGCAGAGGAGAATGCTATTTGTGCAGTGCATTAACAGTGAATTCCTAGTTTCTGTGAATGAAGTTGTTGTGTGAAGATTTTAATATGGTTTATGAACAGAATATAACACTGAGTAAGAGTGCATAGTTGGGTCTGGGCTCCATTCACCCAGGTGTTGAAGCAACAAGTCGTGGTCACAGGACTGGTGGCTACATCTCTGTTTCGATGTCTCCTCTCCATTCCAGGTATGTTTAATATGGAAGTGGGCCACCTCTGAACTGGTTAAGCTCAAGCCCATGTCTGCGAGATGCTCTAGGGGCTCAGCGATCGTGCTGGTTTCCTGTCCTTGGTCTTGATGTAGCCCAGGCCAGGTGGCAGAGAGAGGAATGACTTGCTTCCTACCATGAGTCCATGAAGGCACATCACCAGGCCAACATTAGTATGGAGAAGCGTAGCATCCCTGTGGGGTTTGGACCATGTCGGGATGGAAGAGCAGAGTCACGGGACACGTGATTTTCAATGACCTTTGTAACAAGGGCGACCAGGCCCTCCACACATGTGAACAACTGACCTTGTCTGAAGAATAGGGAATGAGAAGGAAGCAATTTAAAATGGAATCTGTGGGGCTTGTCTGTACCTTCTTATTTCATCTGTGATTTTGTCCTTTTGCTGATGGATTTGTTACGAAATAACCATCAGCGCAATGCAATGAAGTGTAATTTCCCATCGGGCTCCTGGTCCCACCGATTAGCCATCCTGTATCTAACCCCTGCCTCTCAGATGAAGTGTGTATGAGGATATATGAGGTATAATATCTTTCACTGTCTTTATATCAGGTCCCTTTTGACCTTGTATAAATTAATTAAAGGTTGAGGATGCTCTCCACTCTTCCAGGTTATGTGATTTTATGTATGCAGCAACCATATGAAGCAGCTTTTAAAATTGCAGAAAAGCCTGCAGGCACACTGTGGTTTGTGAATGATTCCGATGGCCATCTGATCTCCTGGCGATGTCATCAACAGCGAAGAGGCGTGATTGTCTAGGAATTGGACTCTACAGAAGGACTAAGGTGAGCATCTCCTCCATCTTCGACTTTGTAGTGGCTTCTTTGGAAAGGTTTTTCTGAGGCCAACAATCGGCCCACATTCACCAGGGGAGCCCTCATCAATGGCCAGGGGAAGCTACCCATGCCCTTCCTGTAATTCTTGCTTCAGGTTTTGGTGCCACCATGACAGTTACCTGGTTCTTCTCACAGAAAGAAAAGGAAGGACGTCCTCATCAAAACCTTCACGTTAAGCAGGGGGAAGTGTTAGTGCATGGGAATCTAACACTAGCAGGTGGAGACACAAGTTTGTAAAATTTAAAGTCCCTTTTCACATCTTCTTACTCAGAAGGTCTTTCTCATTGTCAATCAGGGTTTTAGAGAAGTCCTGTTTGTCTGCATGTTGGTGTGTGTACATGGTACAGTGTGTGGGTGTGCATCCAACCAGAGACTCCTCTTTTCAGTCATCTCATGACAGCGAAATACCATGGCATGCATGGTGTGAAGTGGATGTAAGCTGGGGGCTCTCCCTGGTGATCCAATCTGAGATCAGAAACTGGCTGAGCACAGCTTTTTGACTTGAAGAACGTTTCCACCAGCTCAGTTTCACAGCTTCAATTCTTGGGGCAGTCTGAGGACATCACGCTGGCAAACATGATGACTTCATTTGGACGGCTGTCTTCTTTTTTTTTTTTTCTTCTTTTTTTTTTTTTTTTTTAGATCAGTGGGTATTTTTTACCTTTGTGTCCCATTGCTGTCAAAGTCTTATTTCAAACCAAAGAAACCCCAATTTATCTGACACTGATTTCCTCTGACTCGGCGAATGAAGCGCTTCTTCAGTTTTCTAGCTTCTGCTGCCATCACTGTAGGTAAAGAGAATTCCTGTCTCAAATCTGATTGAGCCCAATATGACAGAAGTGCAAAGAAACACTTGTGGCTTCATTCAGAAAATGAGTGCAGATGCAGAGTTCATAAAGGCTGACCTGAATTTGAGGCTTGGAGTTAAGGAAAGCACACACCGTTAACAAAAATGTGAATTTTTCATGGGCTCTGGGCTCAGCTGAGATGTATGTTACCCAGCATGGCCATTAAAATTCAATGAGGCAATGAGAAGACTCCAGGGGTGACAGCAGTCTGGCATGAGCAACTACCACTGAGGGCAAGGCCAGGGGACGGTGGTGGGCCACACGTGTTCCTCCATGGGATTGCTGAGTGTGCTAGGAGCATCTCCTGCCCCGAAGAGTTGCTCCTTCAGGTGGGTAATGTGTGGCCATCCATTACTATGGAAAACAATTGCGATACAAACCAGTAAAACCTTCCAACTGACTCTTTTCGGTGTCTGCCTGGACTTCGGGAAGGAAAAGCGCCAAAAGGATTGAAGCACGAGATGCAGCCTGGTGAGCATATTCTCTGCTTTTGCAAATGTAGGCTAGAAATAAGTGGCCTTGGACATTTAACATTCAGGACAGCCTGCATTTGCAGAGAAGTACTGTGGCGTCATTACTTAGACTGGCATTCAAATCTGAGCGGGCAACCATGGCTCCAGGGCTTTATGATGTTGCCAGGCCAACTGTCGCCAAAGGAAAATTCCCTGCCATACTGGGGAATAAACCTGGGAGGTGATGCCAGGAGCCATCAATACAGCTGGAAAGGTGTGACAAAGCAAAGTTTGAAATACGGTGGTAAGCATTTTGCTGAGTCTGACCCGTAACCTTGAGGTGATGAGTGTGTGATGAGTGCATTTTTGTAACTGGATGAGCGTGTGTGATGCCCATTGATGGACTGTGGTCCCAACCCAGATGTGGCAGTTAATGCGGATGGATGGATGGATATTTCAGTAAGAGCGGGGAGAGAGTGATCAGCTTGTAGTTCTCTGTGTTACCTAGAATTGTCTTCCAAACAGGTGAATAAGTACAGTTTGGATAAAAGCATCAAAAAAAGAGGAAGGATGTAATGGATGTTGTAATTGAAGAGGAACAAGAGAGTGTGAAAATCTTAAAAAAGAAATCTGGGAGGAGACGGAATACACATGACACGTGAGATGCTGCTCAGATGTGTGACAGTGAAAGACAGGATGGAAGCAGAGGGAAAGCGAGAGAAGGAGGGGCAGCAGATTCAGAAGATACGAACTGGCAGCTGTGCTCGTTGATGGGAGAGCAAGCAGGAGAGAGAGAGAGGGAGAGAGTGAGTTCATATCAGGCAGATGCAGTGACCGAAAGAAATGTGGAGATGCAAGGAGAGATGAGAAAAGTTGCACCCTGTGTTGGAATGGCACTGGCGACCTGGCTTCTCCTCTCGTCCTACGTAGTTTTGTGAGCTGCTCTGGTGTCCACTTCCACCACCACTGGAAATCCATCTTCACGTGTCTCAGGAGGCTGGGAGAGGATTTTTCACACTTCCTGTAACATGCAGGTGAGAAGTGCTCTCAGCGTCGCACCGCATGTATCGTGTGTGTGTGTGTGTGTGTGTGTGTGTGTGTGTGTGTGTGTGTGTGTGTGTGCGCGCGCGCACTCGCACAAGTAAAGGAACACCTTCTAAAGATGGACCAGAACGAGGGGTCCTGCAGAAGTGCTTCTACCTCTGGGTCACTGTGTCCATGAACCTTGAAGTGCTGACTGGTGGTGAGTCCTCTGTTCAGATATTCCGGCATACAGTGGCATCAAATGCAAAGTAAAATAATGTGTTTCTCACCCTTTTCAAATTTTACTTTCTGAAATCAAATTTGCTTTTTTTGAATAGATGATCTCGAATATTAGCTGCCATTAGGTGTTAAACTGTGTTTATTACTATGCACAGTTCAGGTCTACAGTTTTAATATCAGAGGTGCATTAAAGCATGGCTCTTCACACCGCAAAACAGTTAATGTGTTTTTATGTGTTGTGTCAGAAGAACATGAGATGCTGTGGGTTCTGGTGGTTTGCTGTTGTTACGATGGGGCATCATAATGGGTTAGGATGGAATATAAATGGATGGTCCCACTGTGATGGTCTGTTGAAGGGATGCTATGGACATCTTGTGGTTTTTTTATGGGTTATGCTGAGATATAAATGGATGTGCATTGTGATCGTTTGTTGGTTATGATAGGACAATGCGGATTATGTTGTGAAACCAGGGCCAGGAAGGGGCATGAACCGGCTTTATGGGTAGTGATGTTAGCGATTATGAGCCATTGTGATGGTTTATTTATGGCGCATGACTGATATGAATGGACATGAATAATAGTGTTGAGGTTCCATGCAAGAGATAAATACACATCAACAGGCTATAAGATGGAGACCTTCCTGCTTCATTTGTTAGTGTTCCCAAATGTTACTTCACAGTACAACCTTAAAGTAAAGATTTTTAGTCAAATTGTCAGTGTCCGCAACGTGTGCAAAACTTCAACTACAATCCAAATCTTTAAGAAAAATAGCCTTGCAGACTCTGATCAATATTGGCAGCACACAGCCCAGGAGAGAACAGGGAGCGGCGCGTTCATTTTGACAAAAAAATCTCTAAAGCAAAATCCATGTCTTCTCTGTGACTTATGGACGATGTGTTTCCAGTTTCTTTCATTTCATTCACATGAAAACTCCAAATAAATCTCAGTTGAATAATTGGTAATAGCTGTTTGAATGACTCGAGTGACTTGAATAGACTTGTCTTGTGGACTTGTGCAGCTCAGCCATTGTGTTAAGCAGACTAAATGTACTAAACATCATTTAGAGTACAAGAACAAGAGCTCTTAGCATGTTTTTCTTTAAAAAACAGATTAGAGATTAAAAAAAAAAAAACCCATCCTCACCTACAGGTAAACAGGCCCCTCCCCCATCGTCACTCTCACTGGCAGGCATCACATGGTGGCATTCTTGCTGTGGACATCAGACTGACCATAGACCCACTGATTCCTCACACCATGCCTCGCCACTTGCCCCCCGGACCCCAGTGGAGCCTCCTGCTTAGATGTTTGGATCCTCATCACTGTCTCCATGGCCCTTTGCACCTTTGCTGATTCCATCGCTGGCACCACATCCTCCTGGCCAACAACTGTGACCTCTAATGTGTGAGGAAGTCACTCCTGCTTTAGATCCCTCCCTGCCACAACTGGCCTTGAAGGAACAACAGCAGGACTGCAGGTGGCTTGATGCTCCAGGGGCTCACGTCCAGGGTGGCGCCTGCTGGGCTCCCCATGAGGCTCTCTCCTGCAAAGTAAATGGATCCATGGAGAATCTACAGCAAGTGCATCGCCTTCGGAAAGGTGGCCACTGTACAAACAATGGCTCACGAATTTCACTGCAAAAGCACAAACCGACCGCTTTGCCGCTGTGCTCGGATACCATCTGCCACCACAGAGGACGTGAGGACGGGGCAGATGGCATTGATCCGGAGTTGTGTTTTAATGGACGTTACTTAGTGTTGTGCAGACACATCAGTGCTGGACCGAGGATTTGCTGTTTCATAACAGGTAGACAAGGGCTTGAGTGGCTCTACGTCAAAACTCAAGTCATAAATATAACCGAATGTTGCGTTCAGATTTGGAAATGAATGAGTCAGTCACATCTTATTTTGCATTAAGGGCCATTATACGTTGCGTAATTTTGAGATTTGTTCTGCATTGTGTTTTAATTGTAGCAGTAGTCATTGCTGTGTAGTTACTATAGATAGATTTTCTTTGTGAAAACCCATCACATTGTGTCCTGCGAAAGTGGCCGATTAAACAGACATGAGGATTTCAAGCTCTTTCGCAGCAGGTTTTGCTGAGAATAAAATGCTGAATGGAAATGAAACCTCTCACAGCCGAGGGCAGCAGACAAAGCACAAGGTGGTTGCCTGGCGGAAGAAGGAAAGAGAGATGGAATCATTACATCCTATTTGTTCTTGCTTAACAGCGGTGCATCTTGTAGTCTTACAAGGTGTTTCGGAGTTGCAGCCAAAAGACGTGCGATGCCAGGGCGGCCTTTAAGAAATTTTATAATGGTTGGATCGGTGCACATGGGAAGGAACAGTGAGAAGAGTTAAACCCAGGACTATGTTGCCGTCAATAACATTATGGCACAGTGCTGTGGTGGTCCTGGGCACTCCTGTGAGCTGCAGAGTTGCCCCTGCTGTACTTCCTGTTGAAGAATCATCATTTCTGCAGTGGAAGAATTTTCCACACGTGAGTTGGCTCAGTTTAAACCATTTTATTATCATTAACTGTTACTTAGCTGATGAGTTGGTCCACCATTGTTAGCATAATGTGTCATGTAGTCATTTACTCCTTCTTCTCTATGGGTTGTGTTAATGTTGTTAGACCTGTACTACCATCCGTTCACACTCGGTAATTCAGTCGTAAATTCAGCTGCAACACATATCGCTGGACTGTGAGAGGAAAACCACACGAACACAGAGTGGTTGTTGAGAGGCATCACTGCTACCTGCTGCACCACTGAGAAAACCCTCCATTCCCCTTCCTGTGTCAGCTAGCCCACAAGTCACAGTGGCGCTAAACCTCACTTCTTCTCCAAAAGAACAGCGGAAATATGCAGCTCCGAGGCTACCATTTTTTCTGTGGGTGGATGTAATTTAAATGATGAAATGCAGTTTTGACGCTAAGCTGAAATTTCCTCCGTGGGCCACCTGATGCCAGCAAACTCACCCACCATGTGCACTGCAGGAGGGCGCCGTGCCACCTTAGGCCAAAACTCTGAAGTCGACTAATGGTCTCCATTCAGACACTCGCTACTCTGACCGAAATGGCTGTTAAATAGACTGTTAATCATGCCGTTGGCACTGCCATTTTCGGTCGGTGGCACTGCCTGCTGCCAAGCCTGGCGCAGCTCATCGGATCACACTGACTTCTCATGCCTTGTGATGGGGCAGGGAGTGCAACATGGAGCTGTAAGCTGGGGCAATATTTTAATGAGAAATCACATGCTACTTTTGATGGTCACGTGCACCATGCGAGTGCATGCTTCCCGCTGGCAAGGTCATAGAATTTCCTCTTTCTTCTTCCGTTCAACTCAGCCCAGCACTGGGCAACAGGATGCTGGTTGTTCCTACCAGCCATAGTGTAAGAAGGCATTATGTGATCTGAGCTGTGCGTTGTGCTGGAAGCGCACGGATGCATGTGTTTGAATCTTAAGACGCTGCACCGTTAGGGTTAGGGTGGGAGAACTTGTCCTGGAAACGTGAGGCGCTATGCTAGTTAGGCTACACAGTGGATGAAACGCGAGGCTGTTGCCACACTTAAGTCATCCATCTTTCTTCTCGTTTTCTAGAAGAAATCCTTTGTATTTGGCCTTAGTTGATGATATTTGTTTGGACAAGATTTCTCAGTTTCTGCCTCTGTCCACTCAGGAGCAACTTTCACTTTGGAGGAACCTTTCCTAGGGACTGGGTCCTCCACTTTGACCATCATGTCCACCACCCAGGTGAACACAACCACATCCTCGTGGCACGAGACAGCGCCGGTGGTGCCTTTGGAGGGGCCCAACCTCACTGCAACCATATCGTCTATGAGGACCACAGGCCAGGAGATAGTGCCACTTTGCAGTGCCTGCTGCTGCGGCCTGCTCAACCGCGCCCTGATCGTGGTGTTCATGGTCAGCCTGGCGTGCGCCATCGTCGCCGGAAACGTGGTCACACTCACTGTGTTCATGCAGACGCGGCAGTTCCGCACCCCACAGGGATACCTGAAAGGTGAATCGCTTGACCTGCCCCAAAATGATGATTCTCAGCATTTGCGCTAAAGGTTTTTGCCTGCTCAGTAGTATAAGGCAACATTCAGTCACTGATGAATGTTTCCAAGAAAAATGTATGAATTACAAACATAAACTGAAATAAAAATGTATGTGTATTTTGCCACTTCCAGTTGATTCCAGCCACTTGCAATACTGAACTTGTCCAGTAGCAGGCAGTAGTAATACCAGCACCAAAAAGTTGCCATTCTCAACATTTCACTTAGCAGCTGTGGAAAGACAACCTCCTCAAACCCTCAACCAATTTAAATAAACAGATAAGGTCTTCATTAACTTGTATGAATTTAAGGTTTTTATCAGATAAAACATTTCCGTAGCAAAGCTAAAACCCCAGAAAAAGGGAACAGGAGCCTTCACAGGTTCCATCGTAAGCTGAAATTCGATAGAGTTTTAATGCCTAAAGATGCAGTATAACTGGAAAGAGGTGTCACAAAGCCCTCTTTCTCACTAAACAACTGGTGATAATTTGGAATAAAGGGCTCTCTTTTTTTTACTAGCGGAACATAGAGACTCTTTTCCAAAAACGATGATGACAGTTGTTTCCTTACATAAATCCAGGTGGCAGGATGCAGAACCTGCACCTGATTCAGATCACACCAGTACTTGACAAAGCCGGTGCTCAGCACTGTTCTGTGTTACTCTGTGGAGTACTAGAACTTGCCTTGAGTACTGGAGTTTCCCATAGGCCCCTGAATCTCTCTCCTGGCCCCAGCTGACAAAATTTTCCCCGGTACATGGACATTATTCAAAATAGCCCTCATAGCTACATTTCATTACCCGGGGTGCACTAAGCTGTGCTGTAAGTTTGCTCACATTTTAAACCATTGTTTAAAAACTCTGTCCTTTTCATTAAAGAAATATAAAGTACAAACATCTGCAGTATCTCCTTGCATCTTTAGTCAAAAATGTACTTAATAGTTTGCCGATAGCAAACAATACGCAGCCAACACGCCGGCAGGAGGAGTAGCAGCACAGCCCTGTTTTGCACACTGTAGGTGGGTGCGTTAAGAAGGGTGTGTGTGTAAACATCATGTGTCCCCTGCAGTGTCCTTGGCCGTGGCGGACATGATGGTGGGGCTGCTTGTCGTTCCCTTCTCCATCTTCACTGAGGTTTCTCTCATGGTGACCAACGCACCTCCAGCGTGGTTTCAGGGGGTGTCCCCAGGACCAGCAGGGGGGCTGCGGGGTCCCTGGCAGCCCTGCAAGCTAATCGGTCTCGTGTTTGCTGGCTGCACCTTCGTGTCCATCAGCACCATCTTCCTGCTGACGGTGGAGCGCAGCGTGGCTATCCTGCGGCCGCTGCACAAGGACGCGCTGGTGACGCGACGGCGCACGCTGCTCCTCATTCTGCTCTCATGGGGGGGCAGCTTCCTGCTGGCGCTGGCACCTCTGTGCCTCGGCGACAGGTTCACGCTGGAGTACAACGCGTGCAGCCGTATGTGCAACTACACTCCTGTGCGTGATGCAGGAAGGCCCCGTGCCGACGGCAGGGTCCTGCTCCTCTTCCCCGCCTTCGACTTCACTCTGCTGGGCGGGACGCTGGCTGTCAACATCCTGTCCTTCACCAGCATCCGCCGCTGCACCCGCAAACGCAAGCTGCTGTCAGAGGGCAGCCAGGGGGCTGAGGGGCCTGGCGGCGGGGGTGTGGCCGGGGGGGGGAGCGCATGCCCAGCCCAGAGACCCTCCTTCTCAGACATTAAGGCAGCCAAGACCATCGGTGTCCTGACCTTTGCGTTCGCCGCCTCCTTCTCACCGATCGCCATCTTCGTGCTGGGCAACGTTGTGGGCCACGCATGGTGCAACTTCTCCTTCTTCGCCTTCTGGATGCTGACAGCCAACAGCTGCTGCAATGTGATCATCTACAGCGTGCGGGACCAACGCTTCCGCAAAGGGGTGAGCCTGCTCTTCCACCGGGACCGAACACCTCCACACGGGGATAAGAGCTGAGCCCCGCCTCCCTCTCACAGTCCACCCTTCGGGCTGTAGACTGGTCCAAGGATGCTATGCTCTTCTAAGAATCTCACTTCAGGGACAAATCGAAGTTAAATTGCAGGAACCTTTGTGTGTTTTCAGCGTGAATCGGAATCGCCCACCGCTCGTTGTTCTGACCAGGGCTACCTCATGGTAAGGGGGTGGTTAAGAAAAAAATCTTGGAAAACTGACTTGAACCTTTTTGGATTCTCACCAGCAAATCAAATATGAAAACACACCCCCAGCTCAGCCAACCTCACTTGTCCATCACGTCAAACTGAACATTTAGTCTGGTGGCGGGGGGCAACGCGACTCGCTGCAGTAATGGTCCACGTAGGGTCAAAAGCTACAGATTTTTTTTTTTTTTTTTTTACATAAGGAAAAAAACACGGAGCTACAAATTTTTCACAAATTACTTTATGGTTATTTAAATTAATTTGTATTTTCATTGGAAGAGATTTTTTGTAAGTGATGTGCAGTATTCAGCAGACCACATTAGTGTGAGTGATGGTATTGGCCTCTAAGTTGTTGCCTTATTTCTCTGCCTCACCGGAGAACAGCATTTCGTTTTTATTTATCACTAACATATCAGGTAAAGTCAAGGGCAACTTCATGGGGTTATGTGTCCCCATTGTTTTTGTACACTCATTATCTGATAATATATGTGCACATAATATTTATTATGGATTTAATATTGGTTTTACTTCATTAGCTTTATAATGTGATTATTATTACTGTATGCTTTGTTCTCTATGTTCCCTTGCCATTTTCACAGTGTGAAATAAGAAAGGGTCAAATAATACAATTTGTTGTGCTTTCTTAACAAGAGACTCACAGTTAAAATGTTTAAGGTAAATGTTGGGAACATTTTGATGCAATAAAATGGTCACACCAGCAGGACTGCAGGGGGCTGTTTTTCTGCTCTACTGCCAGTCAAGCAGAGGTTCAAGACGCTCATGAGCACCTTTGGTGTGTGAGACCATGGGAGCAGCTCCTTTTCTCTCTAACTTGCATTCTGTTTCAACCCTGAAGCTCGAGCTAAATGTTCTACTGGATGGAAAATAATCAGGAAAACCTTCTTCTGAGAAAATAAAAACATCAAAATAAAGCTTTAAATACTCCCCAGCAGGAGCCGAACTGACAACATCAGTGCACACATTTCTATTCTTGAATCCTTTCTCAAGGTGCATGTTTGGGATTCTCTTTGTTTTCAGTTATTGATTTATTGAGAATGTTATTGTTGTTCACATTCGATATTCCATTACTGAATAGACTGTGACCTCGCATTTCTAAGAAACACATTGTGGAGAGACCGTCTTCTTTGCTTCTTCATGTTCTGCTGGTCACTTGAGGATAACCTGGTTTGACAGAGCTGAACATCTCTTAGTTCTTCCCTCTAAAAATAGGACTTTTCAGCAGTAAGACCCATGGTGTTAGCTGGTGAGTAATGGCTCTCCGCTCCCTCGCTCCTGCAGCTGAGGATCTACCCTCTGGACACATCGCTGGTGGAAATAACACAAGCAGTTTTGGGCCCCACTCAGCCCTGGCAGCTCCATCACTTAGATGTGTTAAGGAGCTACAGAACAATGCAACATCTGCCAGCGTAGAGGCGGCATCTCAAGTTTCAGGCTACAGTGACTAATGGCACCAAGCTGATGGATACAAAGGTAGGCATGGAGGACAGTCTGGATGTCTACAGTTAAGACTTGCTGGTGACCAGTAGCACAGTGGAGGTCTAGTCAGACTGGTTTATTGTCACTCAGATTGACCAAACTTCACAGCATCCTCCAACACTGACATCTCCCACTACCAAACCCATTTTTTTCCAATTTTTTTGAGCATCGTCAATGGTGACTTCAACTGGCACACTTTTATGTTAGGGTTATAGTTAGCATTAAGGATGTGGTCAGGGGGTTAGAGTTAGGGTTAAGGTCAGTGAGGTTAACATCTTTGAGGCTCTGTGTACTCATCACGTCGAAGTGGCCTCACCTGCTGCAGTTTGATGGACCTTGATATCGAATATTTTTCTGATTCAGTCTCTTTGAATCAATCATGAAGACCTTGAGGGATTCACTGAAAGCACTGAAGAAAGCTGCTGATATCAGGGGAGATTTCTCAGGAGCAAACGTTCTTGCAAGATGGTGTGTCGTAAGCACGGTCAAGTGACGTGGGAACAAGCGCCGAATTGTCACGCCAATGTGAGTTCTTGCCCATGCCTGCAGTCTTTCCAAAAATGTCTTGGCAGATGCCTGTATCTGGGGCAGCTTCCTCAGCTTGCGTTTTGCACGTGACCTATCCGTGGAGCTTCATATGCACAAGGGAAACGCAAGTTAAGTGCACCGCCATAGGGCATAAGAACTGCGCCGGACCCCTCCTCCAAATGTGTAGCCTTCTGCTCGCCAGCTTAGCTGCCTGCCAAGCCAACATGTCATAGCCGTGTCATTGCATTCACATCACACCGAGACCCAAGCAGTAAGATGCCATCCAGTGGCTCGCGGGGCAGAGGGATGACAGCTGGAAGACAGCTTGTTGATAAATATACAGTACGGCACGGGGGGGGCCTATGTGTTTATTCTCTTTATTTAGTTTGAGGGTTGTAGACTGACAGCCTGCCTAATTTTCCGGAACAATCCCATTCCCATCGGAGCATCCGCTCGCTTATCCAATTAAGTTGTAACAAGACCTCCTTTGTGAGACAACACCCCAGCTGCTGCATACTCTCCCTCCACCAGCCCGACATTGCCCTAGCACCTTTGACACGCAACAAACAGAAAACAATTAGATTAATCTCATTTCTCTCAAGGGAAATGAGAAGTTGTCAGTCATATCGGTTCACGCGTCAAGGATTTGGAAAAAGTGGTCAAATTTTTAATTGCAAACATGCAACAGGATGTACAGCATGTGTGCAGCCATGCTCTCGTGCTGTACATCCTGTTGCATGTTTGCACGGAGGTGCTGCACAGTCCCCTGGTGTTGTCACTATGTGTAACTCAGTAAACACCCTGGTAAAGGGAATTAACCACATCTGAGTTCAACAGCCTGGTGAGTACTCCTCTAGTCCTGCTTTGTATGTCCTCAGTTCTCATTTACATCCTGCTCGTGCAAATGATCCACTTTAAACAACCTTCATGGCAAGAGGTGTCAAGGAGGACACTTTATACACGATACCGGAATATTTAATGCACGTTATGACGTGACTGTACAGGTTTTTCAATGACATTTTTTATTAAATATTTTTGTGAAAATAAGGCTGATGGATTTCTATTCTGACAATTAACCTGCATTGATGGACCTCTATCATGACAATTCAATATATTTACCAACTTTTAAAACTGGGTATCCATCAAGACCATTAGTACATAATTACATTTTGGACACATCCTGAGGAAAGAACGGTCACTGGAAAAGGACATCATGCTCGGCCAAGGGGAAGGTCAATGCAAAAGAGGAAGACCTGCAATGAAGTGGATGGGCATGGTCACCACAGCCATAGAAGCCCCTTTGCCAATTCTTGGCCGACTTGCTGAAGACCGGACACATTTCAGGACAAAGATCCATAGAGCCGCCAGTTGACTCAACGGCACTTAACAACAACAGTATATATACACGTGACCATAATTCTGCCATTTTTAGAATAAGCAACTTTGGAGATTTGTGCAATTTAAAATCAATTTGAAGTGTTTATTTTAAGTTTAAAGTTATTTAAAAAGATGTGAGTAAAATAACTGGTGAATTGTTAGTGCTTAGCTGCTTTTTTTGCTGAGTCTCAATCTCCAGATCCCCATTAAAAATAACGAACATTTTAAGTCACCTGGTTTCAGCCAAATTAGATAATAATAATAATAATAATAATAATAATAATAATAATAATAATAATAACAATTTTACCTGAAGAACGATGCACTGAACTCTGCATATATTGGAAAAACAGAGTTTGTTACTATCTAATAATATTAATATTAGCTAGTAATACAGGGTGATTCAAAAAGTTAAATTAATTATTAACTAATAATAAATAATCATTAACTGCCATAGGAACATGTCTCCTTAACCAACTGGTGAAATACCTATCAGTTTGTGCTTGATTCTTTTTGAATCGCCCTGTATTTCGATAAGGAGAAGCAGCACACACACCACTGGGATAAACGTGCTCTGGATGAAACCCTTTGAGCCAAGATGTGTTTGCACCGTAGCTCCTGCCTCTCCATTGTTAATTTACACAGAAAATCAATTTTAAATTAAAATATTGCCTGACTCAGCCACTGACTGGCTTAGGGTATCTGCTATAAAAAAATAACAGGGGAACCAAAAACCTGCTCTCTTGTTTTACACTTGCAACACTTGGGTTAATTTTGGCTTTTATGCAACACTTGTGCTAAGTAAAATTATTGTACAAACTGTATTTCATTTTTTATTGTTTTAATTTGCCTTTTTCCCACTTCAGTTAAATCGATCTTTTCGCACTGAGTCGCCGGCTTTTAAGTTCGACATTTCCGGAAACTATGAGAACGAGATGGTTTTGTTGCCCGTGACAACACGAGAGGATTGAGGGGACACAGCAAACTCACAACCCCTTGCAGAAAGAGAGGCACACGGTGGGGGAAGGGAGCTGGTCCTCCTGAACATGGGGGCTTTCTTCAAAGAATCGGTTGGACCGCTGCTGACAGTTCGGACAAACGCACGACTGTTGCTGGAGATGAACGAAGCCAAGATGGACGTCTCGTGTTCTGCCTCAGGGTGGAGTGGAGTGCAAACAAATGGGGAAGCCTGAAGGATATTTCCCTTCAGGTGTGCATTTGGATATGTCCGTGTTGCCTTAGCATTCAAACAGCCTCGCCACCTCTGTGCACTGAGTCAAGTGGACCGGTCTTAGCAGGAAACCGTGTGCTAGTAATCGTAGGTTGGGCAGGAGGTCTGGGTCTGGCAGATGCCAGGCATTGCTCAGCTATACAGCAGAGAGCGATAGTTGTTCAGCAAAGACATGGTAATCCAATGGTGCTCTCCGTCGGCAAAACTCAGTCTGGTGTTGTGCCACACTTGAGCACCGCCTTCTATGAAAACAGGTATGGAAATTAAATGCTGGAAAACAACAGTGCACATCCGGACTCCAGAACCCTGCTTCTCACTCCATGATGTGTCCGCCACATAACATAAGTGGATGTCAGGTTTTTCCTCTCTGTCTTTGAGGAGCAGACATATCAGAATCAGCAAACCTTGGCTATGTGCAGACCACGGATAAACTTCCTCATAAATGCTGCGAAACCAGACTTGCATGGCAACTGTCGTGCAAAATGATTTATTTTAATTAGATTATAACTGTCCTTACTCACTGTTAACCACCTGTCTAGCCATATCTTACTATTCCACTGCCATATCTAAGACCAACAAGCTGCCATAACAGCTAATTTAAAAAAAAAATTTTCTATCCTCACTATTAGGTTGCTATGGCACACTTTCCCTTACTGTGCTCTTTGTACAATAATACATTCATTTACACCTGTTACTCCAATAAGGGGTGTAAGTTTCAGCTGATGGACAAGACCCACCGTCAGGTCACGCTGGGAACTGGGACACGGTCACATGTGCCACATCGGCGTGTATACAGTATTCGCGCTAAGGGTGGCGAATCCCTCCCGATGCCGCAGCTGTGCTGATCCCTAATCCGACCTCCAAACCAGCTGGTTATTGGGAGCAGTCTGCGACGGCAAAACTCATCAGACTTAGCAAAAGTATTACAGATTTAGCCACAAAACAAAAAACAAGAGAAAAATCCCTCCGTAAATATCGGTTATCCTCTGCTGTAATGTACTTTCGCGAAAATTTCGGTAGGGCATAAACATGCACTTTTACCAACATGCAAATAACCTGCCAGTGTGTCGTTTTACCAATAAGGATCAAACCTTTTTTTCGGTACTTGGGAAAATTCCAGTTACCGCTACCACACAGTCGAAGATGACATTTTAACTTTTGAAGTCTTTTATTGTCATTCATATTTCTCTTGGGAAGTCAAAAGATAGCTTAGAGTTTCCTGTAAAAAAAACTCCAAACACATTTCATTATAGCTTCTCTTGCATTTATGTTATAACTATTAATTAAAACTAAAAATGTACTAAAAATATTCCATTATTGTGCTTTCATGCTTATTTTTGCTAAAGAATGCCTGCACATATACTGTATTAACTTAACATCCTCCACATTTGATTTGGTTTCATATTCATACTGCAAACTGTTAGTCACGCAGGCAGGAAGGTGGGATCCCATCCATTTAAGCGTCGAACATATTTCCTCCAAATTGTCAGACGCATGCTGGCTCCTCGAACAGAGAAAACACTGCAAGTTTTTTAAAATTTACAGTGGCACTTTAGGGATGAGTGGTTTCTGATTTCCTGCGGCGTCAGAAACAGCAGCTCGCCAATTTTCATTACCTTCCTGTTCCCAGACGGAAAGAAAAGAAAGGAACAAACAAATAAATAACGGCAACATCCGTACACTTTAGTGTGCCTGCACAAAAGGATGATTTTAATAACCTTGCAGAGCCGCTGAGCAAAATGGTGGGTTAGCATTGTATTTGTTGCCTCCTTGATCATTTGAGGCAGTTCATAGTAATTTGTTCCCCAAAATAATGTTCATCTGCTCTCTAGTAGCAGAATAATTCTGTTTTCTAATGTGTGCAGAATGCAGCCTCGGGCTTTTGCCCTTTTGAACACGAACAGAGGTCTCAGCATCCTTTGTGTCACTGTACATAATGTGGGGTAGACGCTGGACATTCCTTTAGGGGTGAAGGTCGACACTTCAATTATATTTGTTTGTCCTTGGGCTTTGTGATGGCTTCGCCAGGGATGGAAAGTTCAGGTGATGCCGCTCATTCAAAGCTGGAGGAAATCTTCTTTGTTGGCGTTGATCTGAAGTATTGCCGTGAGAGCTGAGCAGAATCGCCACCACTAAGACTCCTTTCTGGTGTTCTTCTCAATGAGTGTGGCTCACTGCCTAAAATTTTAAGGCTATACAATATTGTGCTACCGAGTGTAGAAGGTGCTTTTCCATATTTGTGCTCCGGGGTTGAATCTGACTCACTGCACATCCAGGGTGTAGTGTGGCTGTTGAGTTGAAACCCTATGGTTTTGTGCTAAGACTATTTGTTCACAGTTCAGTCTTGTCGGCTTCTTCTTCCTACTCTTCAAATGATCATTGTCATCTCTTGGTTTGAAGGACGCAATATCACTTCTAGTGATGGATAAACGCCAACCTATGAAGTTCAATTTACTAGTTGGGGAAGAATTAAATTTCTTAAAAATTGCTTGACATGTGGTGGCTGAGGTTGCAAGATATCACTGTAAGTAACAGTAGGTTGAAAGAAAGTCACCTGAAGAGTGAAGGACAAAAACTGGAGCACTGAATGGGAAAGCACACAGGTAGGTGGGAAGTACAAACCAGTCAGATGCACTGAGGAGAAGATGCTTCTCAAAGACAACAGACCATGCTTTACATGCCAAAATGGAGAATCTCCTCCAGGAGTTGAGGACATGTCCTCCAGTCTCAGTAGCACTATGACCAAGGGCTCTTTACTTAAAGAGTTGCTGCTCCTCAATCCCCGGAATCATCATTCCAGAGATGACTTTCATGAAACAGTGCCGTGAAAAAATGCTTAAAGATGTTCCTCCAAAACCCACTGCAATATTTACATTCTGCTACCTCCTTCTGTTTAAAACCTTTGGCTTAGTGGATTTGATGACAGCTTCAGCTCAATTCAAAAACATGTTTTTCCCAAAAAAAAAAAAAAACACTCTTGTAAAATAATTATTTGTATATATGTTTCACCCATTTCCTCATACACAGACACTGTGCATAATGTCAGTAGCCAACATAGGAGCCAATGCAGTGATTTCTCGTCCTCTCACACTTCCCCCACATTGGAATGCCTTTCTTTCTCTAGCTTTCTGACACCACCATTAATCCTAATGTTATTTTACTTGCTGCTGATAACTGGATTGCTGAAGCAGACAGGTGGCAGGACCCACTTTTCCCCATAATACGCAAAGCGGGTGTGTGACTGAGATATAATCGGGCTTTCCATATCAGGTTGTTTTTTTAAACCTGTAGACCCCAATTTTCAATCTGCATGCCTGGTGGCACCTAGCGGTGCCCCCGGTTGCTGCCCTGTTTGTACATAACCTGAATTCATCACCCGTCCTGCTCTTCCCTGGTGCATCATGAGGTAATGTTTTCAATTGTTCTCAAATCTCTTCACAAATGCTCAGCTTCCAAACTCTGCCAGCGCTTCAGTCCTCCAATATTATCGACTTAAAATCCCAGCTGCCAAACACTCTCACTTTTTTAATCATATTTCATAGCAGCCAAATAAGCCGCTATTTCGAATTGCCACCGTAAAATTTATTGGTCGGGTTCTCTTATTTCAGGAGAGCATTCACACACAGCCGGATACCCAGGGGGCATCACAGGGAATGGACGATCTTTCCTGTTATGCCGACGTACCTGGAGCAGTTTTATTCCCGATATTTTGCATTAATTTGATGACATCACAAAATCACTGGGCTGCATGACTTCTAAATTGAGGACAAGAACTGAAGGCGCTTGCCAGTTCAGCCCAGCTGTACAATCGCTTGGAGCCCTGCTTTTCTTGGGTCATTGGAGATGGACTGCAGTGAAGTAAAACACTGCTGTTATCACCATCGTCCCCTCAGTTATACAGGGTCAGTCCTTTAAATACCATGCGTTTTCACTTTTTAAATATATATTAACTTGTGTATTCATGTTTTTAAACTAGAGCAGCTATTGTGCACTGTAACCGGAACAAATGTTTTACTTGGTGCTGAAAACTGATTTACGGCATTCCTTTCCCAATGCAGTAAACAGGATTTTTGTGTGTGCATCTTTTTAGTATAATGGTGCAGTGTGATTTGTCAATGTGAGTATTTTGGAGTGTAGTGTAACGTGTGTGTGTTTTGTGTTTTAAAAAGAACAGTGAGAAGCAAACATCACCCAGTAGCTCCAGACCAAAGGAACAGTTGGAATTCGCAGCAGGACCACTGAGCATGGAGGGCTGCCTCCCATTTGGCTTAGGAATGCCTGAGTGTGTGTGTGTGTGTGTGTGTGTGTGTGTGTGTGTGTGTGTGTGTGTGTAGAATTAATGATAATGGATTGACTGACAGGTGGTATTTGCATTCATTAACTTAATCCATCCATTATCAATAGCAACTTGTGCAGGGTTGTGATGACCCAGTGTCAGGGTTGTGGTAGTCCAGAGCCAATCCTGGAAGTACAGGGTGTGAGACAGGGTGCACACTGGATAAGACGCCAGTCCATTTCAGGGCAATCACACAGTCATTCACACACATACAAACACTAAGAGGAATGTATAGTTGCTAACTGAATAGAAACACATGGGGAGAAACGGAAGCACCTGGGAAGAAACCCACTCAAACAGGGGGGAGAGCATGGCAGTTTTTCATCCAAATTCCCAGCCCTGGGAAGCACCATGCCTCATTGTATGTATTTACTTCCCTTGTGTGCGTATCTGTGTATCTGTGGTCCACTAAGAAGTCTGCGTTCACATGGCTACCGAGAGGAAGAGAGATTTTCAGAGACTGGTGTGTCCTGGCACAGGGCCTCCAAGCCTCCTAAAATTGTCACTTTGCACGTTTCCGCCTGAAGCAGAAGACCCGCGACTGCATGAGAGACCTGGCCACGTGTGCGGTGAAGTGGGTCATGGTGTCTCGCCTGCTCCCTTTTCCACTCGGTACGTCTCCCTCAGGGTAAGACGACCAAGCGAAGGCCGTCAGAGTGCGTGAACGCCAACATGGACAGCCCACCATCACGACTTTCTACACTCATTCCTTTCCCGATGCTCCTGATCCTCAGGGAAGGGCTCATCTGAGCAGCTTTGCATTTACTCTGAAAGGCCCTAATTGCATATTTAACCTGGCAGGTAAACCCTAAAACACAGTTATAATGATGGCCATGTAGACCTCCTCAGGTCCAGCTGATGTGCACCTGCTGAGGGTTCCCTTAGTAAAAAGTCCACTCAGTGTCCACTTGAGCAATTTCCAGCCATGGTGCTCCTTCATTCCCAGCCTGGGTGAAACAATGGGGCTGTTTAATGCCCAGAAAAACTCTCTTACTGAAAATGAGATGGTTGGAACGACCGTAAAATGAGAGGCAGCAAGTAGTATTGTAGCTGGACCTTCTCCCTTGTAATCTCAGCACCCAGAATTTGGGACCCCCCTCCTGCTGCAGCTGTACCTTACAGCTAGAGTCACATCTTCCTCCTTCGGATCTGACGTTCCGTTCTTGCTGCTAGTGGACAGCAGTGGACAGTTTTCACTCAGCTGCCGTTCACCGCAATACTGGACAAGAGAACCGTAGAATCAAGCAGTTCTGCTAAATGAATTGTGGCCAGGAACCGGTGATCTCGAGTTTATAGTGAAGCTTAGCATTTGGGTAGATTCTGGTTTGCTTGTTTGACCATTTATTGAATATAGCTGTGAAAAAGACCTCTCGAGTGCAGCAGCTGTTCCAAACTCATGCCAGTGGTTTGTGCTGTATAAAACTGCGTTTGTTTGAAGGGCAATTTTTAATTTATCTTTTTTTAACTTTGTTCAGTCACAGACACAACAGTTGCATCTTCCTCACTACGGGCATATTTGTTGCCCTGGATATTAGGATTTCCTAAATGAACAACTATGAATGACAGTGTGTGCACATATGCACTACGTGGCCAAAAGAATTTGGAGACCCCCCTTCTAATGACCGAGCTGAGCTGTTTCACTGCACTGATACGGCATACAAATACATTCTAAACAACTGGACGCTTCCAAACTTTGTGGCCATAGTTTTGGACAATTAAAACTGGAATAAACTTAAGTATAAAATGCTTTTTGCAAAATTGGAACAGTGTAAAAAAGTGAATAATGTGATGTGAAAAATATTGCACGAAGACTTCAGCTTACAAGTACACTTGGGCCCAAAAGTCTATAACTCGATTGTTTGCAAATCCAAAGTCACTTTGACCACTGTGTCAAGGTCAATAAAAGGTTAATATCTTATTTCCTAAATAAAGTAGGTTTTGAATAACGTACAAGTTATGAATACAGTTATAATAAATGAAAATACTCTAAGACTTTTATGCAAAAATTTTTATTAACTTCATTACTGAAATTAAAACACATGCCTCCACAAGCTCCTGTTCAGTGTCTCCTGACTGGAAGGGACCAGGGGATGCATGACAAAAAGATGGAGATGTTTGGAAAATCTGTAGAAAAAGGAAGAAGGAGACCAGCGGCCATTCTATGGATTGACTGAATCACAGTGACAACAGACACACTGCTTTCAAAAAGGAGTCGACAGCTGGGCTTTTCGCCAGTTTGCAGAGAGCTGGTAGCTTAAGTAAAAACCTTGATTTCTTCAGTGCAAACAAGCCATAAATAAGTTCTTCTCTCCTCTGAATGGGACCCAGAAAGGCTATAAGAAAAAGGGCCAACTGTAGGGAACACACAATAGCAAAAGCCTGCTTTATCCAATTTGTTTCATTACACACAGCTGCTGTTAAGAGCTGCACATGCTTTCTTACTTGTTTCTACAAGCAACAGCAGTAGGAAGGAAGGAAGGAAGGAAAGTTTCCAAAAGAGGAAAATTAAATGAAAATGAGCAGAGCTGACATGGACAAGAAAGGACAGGTCTTGACCTGTAACCTTCACAACAAATCTCTGTCCATCTTCAGTTTATCACTCATCAGGTGATGAGAATGCATTTTTGTCTCAGTCTCAGTTGAAGACAAAAACTTCCAGACTGGGACCCTGGTCGGTCCCGGGCTGATGATTCCATGATGATCCCAGTGAGCGGTGGTGAATACGAGATGTACGAAACAAAACTGCGTGAAAATTTGGAATGGAATGGAATCCACATTCGATTACGGAGTAAAAAGGTCTCGTTTTTAGGACATGGCAGACGTCACATCACAAGTTTGGATAAGATGCCACAGGTCATCTCCGTTTAGCTACATGTTGTCTTTCTGGGCTATAAAATTGTACAAACTGATCAGCACTTTATACATTAAAAATGTTTTTTTTGTCACTCCTGTTAAACGTTACTGAACCTTTTTTCCTTTCCTTTTTGTTAGGAATTAACAGGATAACACAGTTCTACACCAGTGCCTCCGCTTTGCTACGGGCTGTGTTTAGATGCAAACAGCGTCTTTGATTTTGCTCAATATTAATAAATCAACATTACTACTGCATAGAAGAGTATTCAGAAGTGCAGCAAACACATACAGTTTCTTAATGCAGAATAGTACAAGCACACATCCAGCACAAAACAAATGCCATCACTCCATACACATTTCACTTACCAGATCTTAGGAAGTCCTGTAATTGAGCTGCTTTGACAACAGGATTTAATGTCTCCAGAAGTTATGCAAAGATACAAAACTACGTATTTATCCAGTGTTCAGCCCAGCCCTTCTAGATTTATGTAAATCTCATTTGTCCACATAAAAATTTGAGCTGGATTATTTTAATATAACATTGAAAGATAAGATTTTGGTAGAACTTAATTCTCTGCTCTTCCGGTGGATTTGTGATACTTTTTTATTCATGTTATTGCTGGGTTTTACTTTACTTTTACTTCCTGTGACTCTAGTAGGCAGGAGGATTAAATCTCAGTTATTCATAGTTTGTCATGTCTCCCGGATGTGACTCTAAGAGTGCAAAGTTTTTTTGTCTTGCCTTAAATCTTAAAGAACAGAAAGGTCCAATGAAAGATCCAGGTTTTTCTCAGGTTTTTGACCTTGGCTTATGCAAAGGGGCTGCGCTGGCCTTTGCATGTCATGAAAGTCTGAAGAAAGATTTTCCTAATGAAATGAGGACAAATTCAGCATTTTCATTGGAAACTCATCCTGATTTTCCTGGGAGTGAACAAAGAAAACATCTCCGTGTTTCTGTCTTTCAGGGACACGCTTCAGACTGGTCTCTCCTGGACACCATCCACCATGATCATCTCCATCTCAGTTGCCGTCTTTTGGATATCATCTATTCTTTGCCCTGTTGTCTCTCAGCAGTCCTGCGACCCCATTCTGGTAAATAAGGTAAACTCAGTCATCCGCTTTGTCTCACAGGACCACTCCTGGTGCAGTGCAGAAATCAGCTGCAATAAAATGGGAGGAGAGCTTCTGCAGGTGACAAACTGTGCAGTCCAGCAAGCCATACGGCAACAATCACATGGAAATATGTACCACTGGTGGGTGGGCCAGCAACTGAGAAATTACTCCTCAACACCAAACTTGGCAGGTGAGTCCCATCTACTAACTGGTACTGAATGGCAAGAAGGGATATTTCATAGCCTTCTGTGTGATTTTAAACAACTGTTCTGTTAATGGGAGTTAAAGGGACAAAAAACATCTGTCAGTTGATGTAAATGGACTCTCATGCATTTTTAAAAATTCATAATAAGTGAAGTTTGAACCTTGTTGTAAGCTATTATATTCTATCTGCTGTGGAATGAATGGGGAGAATAATTCAAGTTTAACTATGGCTGTAATATTGACAAGCATTTGCTGCCTTTCCACTTCTCTTTGCTGTATTTTGGTTTTGCAGCTTTTTGACATTAATGCTAATCCGATCCATAGTAGAAGCATAGGAATGCAGCCTCAAAAAGAAAAATGTGACTGCGGTGTTGTTTTTTTTGTAATTTAATTTTCTTGGTGTGAAATATAATGAAATAGTAAGTGTGAAAATTTGCTTTCACGCTTCCCCAGCCAGTAACTGGTAGGGCCACCTTTGGCCTCAATGACTGGAACTGAATGCTTCCTGTGTCTCTGGACCGGCATCTCACAGCACTGTCGAGCAATTTTGGCCTGAACTGCTCGGCCTATTTAGCTTGGTGGCACTTGCAAATGTCTGGGTACAAACCACTCTTTTTGGGTTTCTCCACAGTGTATCAGTCAAATTCAGAGCAGTGAAATGGGAATTCCATGACTTTAATTTTCTTGTCAGTCTGATATTGAACCTACTGCTATGTTTTGCACCATTGTCCTGCTGCCTGGCATTCTAATTCTGAATTTTCAGGCACAAAAAACAGTTTGTGGTTCTTTAAGTCAGCCCAAGGGGCCAGGACCCTGTGGCAGCAGCCATCGCCAGACCATCGCACTACCACCACAATGCCTGACTCTTGGTAGAAGCTTCATGTATTCAACCACTTGGTTTTTGCCAATTGTAACTGTACCCCATGAATCGCTTCACTTTTGCCAGTTAGGCTTCAAGTAAGTGAACATAACATCTGGCTGCATTCAAATGGTTGACTGTCATTGCCCCTTCATTTGCTTAATGAAATGTGGGGATGATTACTTTTCCACAGTTATGACTGCACAGCATCCACATGAAGGACACAAATAAAATGAATTGAAACAAAATAAAATAAAATGAAAACTCATACTCCGCAAGAGCTGACAACAAGAGTTGATCAACTGAAAAAACAGCAAAAACACGGGGAAAATTAAAGGGGGGGGGAATACTTTGTAACAGAAGTGTGCGTTTCTCAATTCACTATCCTCATGATATATGTTTTTTTTTTCTCAGCACTAACATTTCTACAAAGCTGGAAGGGCTGAATTGTCTGGAATGTGTTTGTATGCTGTACAGGTGCAGCTGAAAGAGGTCAGATCAGCCATTAGAAGGGGGGTCCACACCCTTTTGGCCATGTAGTGTGTGTTGTAGCTCCTGCAGTGACTTTATTTTTTGTCATTTCATCATTATTAAACATGTGGTTAGAAAGAATGTAAAGTGCTGAACTCATGAACTCAGGGTCACGTTCCTGTATCTGTAGCTACTGCAATACTGTGTATCTGGGAAAATTTGTTTACTGGCTTATGTGGTCACGAATGTCTTCCACCTGGGCTGTGAGTGGAACACAACCAACATATCGACTCGGCTACATTTACTTAACATTTCCATACCCCCTGTGGCTATTCCATCTAGTCTGGCATTTAAACATTTGTTTGAATGGTGTTTTCTCAGATGTGCTTTCTTTTGCTTTGCTTCTTGTCATAATTGGTGGCATCATCAAAATTTGGTGGTGCTGAGAATGGAAAGGTAACCAAAAAGTGCTTCGAATGCTTTAAAACGCTTCAAAAACTAAAGTGTTTTTCATTGGGCTCCGTCTGATAAGTTTTCCCCTCTTGCTTTCCGTGCTAGCATCAGAAAAGCTTTTCAACCTGTTTCCTGAGGACAATTCCAACACTCAGTTAATGCCTGCGCTCTGCACCTACATCACTTCAGACTCCCAGCTGGTGACCACAGCCAACTGCAAAATAACAAAATGGTCCATCTGCATTGTTGGTACGGTGCCTATGACATCATCTGTCGCATTACTTTATTTCACAGTGAAATCTGTACTTAAACATATTAAGCTTCATTCAGGAAACACTCCTGTTTACAGAATAATATTTAAATAACAGGAAGGAGAAGGATGTTCTGTCCTGTAGAAGTTCCATTGGGCTAAACTATGCTGAGCTTTCATTTGTTTTGATGCTTTTGATAACGGCTGTTTTTTATTTTGGTATGAAGATCCTACCCACACAGTTCAGAGGAGAGAGGTGAGTCTATTCATCTCTCAGTAGCTTGGACTGTCCCATGTGTTCAGGTGGTTCTGGGGTTGCTTGCTGATGTAGTACTGCAGTGGCTCACGGGGGTATCTGGAACCGCTTCCTTTTTCCTTTTGAATTTCTGTACATGCTCCTGTTGTCCAGTTTCCTTTGCTGTGTAGCCGCTAGGGAAACCTGCAGGTTGCCTTCATGAAGCCCAGTGGGTCCATTGCCTCTTCGTTCTGCACCAACAGGCAAAGGATGATAAAAAAAGTTGCAACAGAAGACAAAGAAAGAGAAGTTTACCCTTATACCCCACTTATGCAGGTGAGTGTGTGCAGCGACACGGGCACGGTGCACCTGTTCTCTTGCTGCTACTTTAAGGCTAGGACGAAAATAAATTAATGGATATATTTTGTTCTCTATTCACAGACGTAAATGAGGCCTTGACAAACATGACCCAAAACGTGGGAAACCTGGACATTTTCACCCAGGTTAGTTCCACAGCTCACCTGTTTTACTTGCTAGAACTAGCAGAAGATATAGACCTAAACCAAGCAACAGCAGGTTGACCCCCATTTTATCTTGCTGTTTTGGAATGAATCAGTGAATAATTCTCTTTACAGGAAACTGTTGACTTTCTAGAAATGGTGGAGCAGGGACGGATAAACCCCACATATCTTCAGTTGGTAAATAAATTCCCACTTCCCTTTCCACATCAAAAAATGGGTGCTATGTCACATACAAGGTGGTTGGCTAGAATTGCAGTAAGAATTGCAGAAAGGAGTCATTTGAGGGAGACAGAAAGCCCCGTCTTGTTCAGAAAGACCCCTGGGTAATACAGCATATGAATACAGTATATGAGCGTCATTTAGCTATTGTGCCCAAATATGCAACATGAACCAGGCGCCACCCACTTTTTTGTGTCTTGCATCTCCGTGTTTTTTAAGGTGTTTGAGATTTGTAGTTCCTGCAGTCGTTTCAGCACATCAGCAGCTCCTTGAGAAAACATGAACTGTCGGACGCCGGCACACAGTGGTACAGTGGGGTCTTGCCTGGAAAAAAAGGGGACTTTTCTTCAGCTGGTCCTGCTGCTTCACTCCACAGAATATTCTGCTGCAGAATCTGCTGAAAGCCTCCTTCTTTCTGTCCTCCACGTCATCGGGGAACAAGGTGGCAGTTGCGTCCACCCTCTTCAACTGCACCGGTGCTGTCTACTTCTTTGCTAGATCTTACTGCAGTGGAACCAGTCTTGACAGAAATCAGGTTTCTTTGTGCCATTAATAATTTGTGGGGAGGGCTTATTTCCTCATTTGTCCTTGTTTGTTTATTGTTCCAGCATGGCTTTGTCTCTCCTAAATTGTTTTCTTTGTCTTCTTGGGTAGGCCTTGACCATTTTATATCTCGTGCTCAAAGTCTATCAAGTCTTGAGCGGGCCACTGAGCCCCACCAGTACTGGGATGGTGATTGAGAATTCTGTGGCCACCGTCACCACATTCAGGTTTGTAAGTGTGCTGTCAGTTTACCAGGATTTGGGCGACTTTTGGAACGCACATCTTGTCATCTGTGCCTGGTTTTCTCAATTTCTGCTGTCCCCCCCACCAGTCAGACCCCAAAGGAACTCTCTGGAAGCACGGTTGGGAAGCCGGGGAGTGGAGGGTACTTCAAGATGCCCTCCTTCTCCACGCTGGGACCTTTGCTGAACCAGTACAACAATATCACTACGGAGGTCAGGCCAAGAAATGCAGAGCACAGGAAAGGCCCTGCTACTGTACCCTCGAGCTCCTAAAAGGAACTGAATTGCAAAACACTCAGCTGTAAATGCCTTCAGACAAAGTTCCTCCCAGACACATTTAAACTTACAGATTGCATGCAACACCAGCAGAGGAAAGATGCAATAGCATAGCTTAATGACATTTTTGGGATAAACATTGAAGTCTGCTGGTTCCAGTCTTCAGGGAGGTTTTGCTGTTGAATCAGCAAGGAATGCATATTGTGAAGGAGTGTACATAAAGTCAATAAGCAGCAAGGTTTAATGGCCACTTTAAATAATAAATTACAGTAAATATGCTGCACAAGACATTTTTGTCTTTTCACAGATAGTCAATTTTAAGGTGAACCCCTATCCCGAAGACTCACGTGAAAACATCACAGGGACTGTTTGCAGTCTGACCCTTTCAAGCAACACCGAGGAGCTCCATATCAGGAACCTGGAGGAGCAAATAGAGGTACAAGCAGAATTCTGTTCGCCCCAAAGGTGTTGCTTCTCCATTTGCTGCCGTACCCTCTGGTTGACGCCATGATTCTCTGTGTCTCCCTGCAGATATTTCTGCCACGCCCCAATCCCCCAGCACTATCCTTAGCAATAGTGCAAGCGCAGGGGGATGCCTTAATCACCACCAGCTTCAACACCTCCGACACAAATCATACAATCGTCGTCAGAATGATGCCCAGCGAGGAAGTGACTTTCATGATGCAGTTGGCCTATGAGGGACCCCCCAATGCGACCAATATCATAAACACCACAGTTGTGGACTCAGAAGGTGGGTTGGAGCTTCTTGCACTGCTACAGTCTCCTGTGGTCCATCAAAATCCCTTTCAAATACTCATACCTGAAAAGTAATGATATACACACTGTCCTCTAGCCGAGGGGTTTAATAACAGCTGCTGAGATTTCGGTGATCCCTTGTCTCTGTTGCAGTGATGTACACCTGGTTGATCACCCCAGAGATGATGTGGGCAGGTAATGGGACTTGGTACGTGCAGGCCAGCATACTCCAGCCCAGAAGTGGACTCAACATTTCAGTGGAGATCACAGTCTTCCCGACAAAATGCCTTTTCTGGAATAATTCCCTGGAAACTTGGAGCACAATGGGCTGCGTAGTGAGTCAAGACGCCACCTTCCTGCACCAAACTGTTCCTTAAAACCTCCTGCAGAAATATTGGTAACAGCTGAGCATGGCTTTTGGAAGCCCGCATATGCATGTATGCGCGCGCACACACACACACACACACACACACACACACACACACACACACACACAGTGATCAATTTACAGTTCTCATTTAACTTGAACACCTATCTTTGGACTGGGCAATAAACCCACAGAAATATGGGAGAGCCTTTAAACTTCACATACTGAAGTGACAGGATCAGCTAGTGGGTAAGCATTTGTCAGCGTCATGAGTACCTTGCTCACCCTCACCGTTGACCACGTACATTCCAGGTGGGGATACAATCAGAAATCAACCAAACACAGTGTCTGTGCAACCACCTCACAACGTTTGGGAGCTCCATCTTTGTGATGCCCAACCAAGTGGACCTCTCCCGCACGGCCGAATACTTTGCAACGGTGAAGGACAACTACGTGGTGACGGCGCTGCTGTCAGCTTTCTTCGGGGCATACCTGCTGGTCTTGGCGTGGGCATGTTATGCTGACAGACAAGCCTCCAGACAGGTGAACTTTTCTGAGGGATCTGGGACAGGCTCAGATCAGCTCTGTAGCCTTCCTCTTAACAACCGGTATAACCCCAGCATTAACCTCATATAGAGCTGATGTATTTAAACAACAGCATTCAAGCAAGAAAAAAATCAGATTTATGTGTCTAATATGTCTGCGATTTCTCTTATTTTGTCAAACCCTGAGTTTGTGCATCTTAAACAGCCAGATACAGATTAGAAGTCTTGAATGTGAGTGGAAAACTCACTCCGGAGAACATGGGTAGGTTAAAAAAAAAACATTGTATGGGGAGCTCTGAACTTAACCTAAACTTTCAGTATAAAAAACAAGAGGTGTTCCATCAGGAGGAAGTAAATAGGTAGGACGTTTACCTTTACCAGGTGATTCGGGCTAAAGGCTTTCTTGTTTATGTCTAAATAATCATTTTTTCGCTAAAACATGCCAGCAGCCACACATTTTACCTCTGTTAGAAAGATTGGGGATGTAAAGGTTCAGCTGCATGATCTCTGTGATCTGTGCAAAATTTTGCCTGCACAGCCAGTAATACAAAGGAAATACCAAGAAATTGGAAGATTTGGGCAGGATTGAGGAGGCTTTTTCCGATAATAGATGGAAGGAGGGAAGCTAACCACACACTGGTGTCTGCTGTCCTCTCTCTCAGAGGAAGATCACCTGGCTGGGAGACAGTACCTTCTGTGCCCAGTACTGTTACCTGCTCAGTGTGCACACAGGCCACCGCTCCGGAGCAGGCACATCAGCCCAGGTGAGACCCCACCCTCAAAAGTACAGCGCATCTTAACCCCCCCGCTTGCATTTATTGTGATCTTTTCCCTTGTTTATGCAAGCATAAGCTATCATTATGCTGGGGTTCCAAATTTTTCTCTTCTGTTTGTTTCACAGATTTAAAAAATATTGGCTCAGTTTTGATTTACTGACTACTTTTGTGTTCCTGAACCTTGGCTTTCATGCATGACAGTATTTCTGAAATCACTGACCGCATGTCAGCATGTTTGTACCTTTTAGGTTGAGGTGACCCTGGTGGGCACAGACGGAGAGAGTGAAACCATTCACCTAAGGGACCCTCACAAACCAGTGTTTCAAAGAGGGGGTGTTGACATGTTTCTGCTGACCACACCTTTCCCCCTTGGAGAGCTGCAGAGCATTAGGGTGTCGCACGACAATTCCGGGGGACATCCCTCATGGTGAGGAGGGTAGGAGATGGGTCTTGTGAATAAGGGACCAGTCAGTTCACAACATCATAATTATCAATGTCAAGATCCTGTTGTTGGAATATTATTGTCCTTAGATGGGTAAATGCGGATGAACCGTGTCTCCCTGCAGGTACCTGTCTAAGATTATGATCCAAGACCTGCAGACACGGCAACACTGGTTCTTCCTGTGCGCTACCTGGCTAAGTTCTGGCAAGGGTGATGGGATGACCAAGAAAACTTTTCATGTCGCACCCACCAGCCAGATCACCAGCTTTGGGTGATGATCACCCTTCAGACTCAAACACATTCTGACTGCAGTTAACAGGTAGAACTCACTGGCATGTGGTTTGGCCTTCTCGTTCTTTATGGTCTGTGCTGTTCTCGTCCCCGTACAGAAACATTTTCCAAACCAGGACGTCAAATGGCTTCAGGGACGAGCACATTTGGATGTCTGTGGTGGACCCGCCACGCCGCAGCCCCTTCACACGAGCCCAAAGGGTCTCCTGCTGCATGTGCATCCTGCTCTGCACCATGGCCATCAACATCATGTTCTGGAACATCCCCGAAGATGGAAATTCACCTGTCATCTTCAGTGTTGGTGAGAGTACCACTCAGAATTATGGCCCCAGTTGGTCTGTGCAGAAATCATGCTGTGGGATGGCTCTCTGGGATTTGCCCTCTGTATGACGGAATGAGGGGCTCTTTGAGGGAACCCCAGGAGGGAATGTGATCCCACCATCCATACAGGCTGACTTGAATCATTAACTGTGTGGTTACTAAATAGGTGCCAACATAAAGTTATTTTTTCACACCCATTGGCTGAGATTGCTCTACCACTGTCACAGGGTCCATGAAGTTTACCCTGGCAGAGTTCATGGTTGGTGTTGAGAGCGGCCTGCTCATGTTTCCCATCAACATCCTCATCATCACCATATTCCGCAGCACCAAGCCACGCCAGAGCCCAGCAAAAGACATGCATGACACCATGCAGGACCACAAAGCTCCTCCTGCAACCATGTTAACCTTCCTCAAGGTCAGTCTGCTCACTCCTCAGCCGGTCACAGTTCAATTTTAAGCCAATGTGGCTATCATGGAGGTTTACTCTGGTTAAGGCCCCGCAGCCATGTTACTGTTAACTTTGATGAGGTTAACTAATCCCTCAGCCAAGTCTTTCAAATCCTAAGCAGCCCTTGACACCACCTGTGTACCTAAAGAAGCTGTGGTCAGCATGTGTTCTATGGCCTCTTGTCCAGGACACAGAGAAATTCATCACCTCTCTCAGTAAGTGCCCAAAGAACAACATCACAGCTCTGGAGACCCAGCTGGAGAAGTGGTCTGACCTCTTTCCAGCACTGGACCGTGTTCAAGGCCTCCTGCAGCTACTGCAAGGTACTGGCCTCTCACAAAGTTCTGAAACAGCAAAACTATGCTCAGGAGTCCATTGAGGCGGTGCCTTGTAGACACTTGTATCATTCAGCAGTGAGCCTTGGCTACAGGATGACCACAACAACACTGACTACAGTAAATGCTCATATGTAGAATGTTCCTGAAGCTGACCCATGCCATATAGCTGTTAGCTTTACCATGTTTTTCAAACACAGCTGAAGTGAGAGACTGTTTAAAGAACGCTGCTAAATCAGGTTAAGTCCACAGGTTATGGTAAAAAACTTACCTTAAAAAATTTTGGATTCCACTAAGCATGTAAGCTAATGGAAAGGATGGAGACCAGCACATTTACTCAGCACTTTTGTCCAAAGTAACTTACAACAGTTTAACTATTAATGCAGATGGATAAGTTTTATCAGAGCAAATGTGAGTAAGTACCTTGTTAAAGAGTACTGGAAAAAGAGATAGGATTTGAATCTGTAATCTCTGAATGTGGCCCATTAAGTCATCAGCTGCTGCTATGGAAGAGGCGCACACAGTTTAGTTGCTGTTTCACTGTAAGGTGCTTACCCAGGTGTAAAGGGTGGCAACCACTGTAAAGTACGCAGAGCGGTGTAAAGTGTTTAGGTCACAGTTGTATCAGCTGTCTGTGTGTCTCTTCTCCAGTGGAGAAGGAAAATGACTTCCACTGGGTCTACTGCAGCCAGTTTGTCTTCTTCTCACTTCGCCGCTTGGCTGAGGCCTTTAATAAACTGGATATGAAGGACTTCCACTGGCAGGAGAACTACTGGAAACTGCACAGCACTATCACTCATCTGCTGAAGCAGGCGGATATGGTGGCCACTAGATACATGGAAAAGGGGTATGGCTTCTTACCATCTTGGCATTGGAACCAAGCCTGAAAACTAAAAGACTGCATCATGAACATGAAGACCACTGAAGTACTCCTGATGATGTACCCTGGTTTCTCCTGCAGGTAGACATTTCACCCCTCCTCTCTGTTTTCTTTTTGACTCAGCCCCAATACCTCTGAACCCGAGACAGAGAAACGCAAAGGATGCTGGCTTCCCTGGTGGTTTGTCTTTGTCGGCTGGTTCCTCCTGCTGTCCATCAGCGCTGTCTCCACATATTTCACCCTGATCTATGGCTTCACCTACGGCAAGGAATCCTCCATCAAATGGGTCATCTCCCTGGCACTGTCCCTCTTCCAGAGCATCTTCGTCTTGCAACCTCTCAAGGTGCTGCCAGTTCCACACAGACACAGCCTGTCACCAAGCAGCATCATTTCCTCACTTATTTGCCCTGGTTTTGCCTTGTATTTAAGCAGCAAAACTTTTTGTAGGCTTTCTGCAAGATCTTCATTGGTTATCTGTTCCCTCAGTGGGTTGCAAAGTGAAGGAAAAGTGCTGCACTTGAAGTATGATACTTTTCCTTGTTTCAGTAATGAACTTTAACCATTTTTGAGCAGGTAGTGGGCGTGGCCATCTTTTTTGCGCTCATTGTGAAGACGATGGCAGTGGAGGACAGCGATGAGGCAAACCATCTGTTAGCAGGTGAAGGTTCACTTAATCACACTGCTATCACTTTACTGCGGAGCATTGTGCTGCTCTCACTTCACTATGGTGTGCAAAGTTAGTACCCAGCAGTGACCACAACACACAGTTCTGCTCTATTTTGATCCAGCAAGTGCATCAATAAGAGCCACATTCTCAAGTAGTACCCACAATGCTCGATGGGCTCTTGCTTAGTAACAGAGCTGCAGCCCAGTGTCTGCACACACTGAGAACAAAGAAACCCATTAAAGGAGGCAACCACTTCCTTATGCTTTTCTTTCTGTAGAACAACGGAAGAAAATCGCTGCTGCTACTGGGAAAGCTTTGCCTTGAAGAGAAGTCGTCACTGAAGAATGAAACAACATGAATGTGTAGCCCTTTCACACATTACCTTACATTTACTGCTTCTTAATTTTGGAAAGTAATGATAATATCTTGCTTATATGGAACACTCCTTTCCATTTTGTCAACAATTTCTTTACTAATTTGTTCTGCAGTTCTGTTATAATGTTCTACTTCTATATATTGCCATTCTGTCCTACTCTACAGCCACAAGCCTTTTATAAAGACTATTTTTATTGAGTAATTTACATTGCGGGACAGTGAAATGGGTGGATTTAATAATACAGGGAAATCTGAGACAGGGATGAAACAATTAAAACTGCAACTGGTGAATGGGACAGGCTTACTTAATATTTCTATTTTTTATTGTTATGTGTATATGTTTATGTACAGATCTGTTTTCCATCACAGTAACAGATGTTAATATTACTCAGTTACCGCTAGCTCATGCCTATGTGGTTTCTATTTCTTCCTAGATCACACTTGCACATACACTTTAAGGCAGATGACACATTTGTTAGAGAACCCAACAGCACCCTTTGAGTGCTCTGCAAATTTCCTTCTTTCTACCCACAAAAACCTTGGCTCGCTTGCTCGCAGTGATGATGGAACAATGACAATGTCTGTGCAGTGGGTTGAAATTCCTTAGCAGTCAGCAGATGACTTGTCTAACAAACTAAAATCACAGCCTGGTTCACAGGCCTTAGGAGACAGAAAAAAATATTAAATTGACTGGGAGACTAACCGAGCATCTGACAAACTGCAACACCATGTTGGCTTTTGTAAAGTGCAGGGATATTTACTGACTATTGTGTCACTCTGGTTGTGTACATGTAGATTTTAATAAATTAAACTCTGCCACTGTCCTTGCTTGTCTTGGCCTTTATCATAGGGCTTCCTTAATGTTTCTTTGCAAGGGTTTGTTTGACATTTATACCTGTGATAACTCCAACAGTGAACTCTATACCAAGGCACACCTTTCTGTCCACTGAACATATTAGAGCTTAGGATATTGTTCATCACCCAAGGGGGCCACCCTTTGGTCAGAGGACTGCGCAGGACATATAATGAGAATAACCATGCCAGCATGCAGACATAACTAGCTGTGATAGAACTAGACCTGTGGAGTATGAGCCGCAGGACAGCAGCAGCCTGGTGATCAAGACCACTAGTGTGTATGATCTCAATGAGGTCTTTTCATCTCTTCTTGTCCTGTGCATCTTTGCTGCATTTTTCAGTTGACACCTTTTGTCCAAGATGAACTGTGATGTTAGGTTTGCATGGCAAGCTGCAGTTACTCATCTATTAATACAGTTGGATAATATCTATTGTACGCTGCCTGGCCAAAAAAAAGTCACACACTCTAATATTTGGTTGGACTGCCTTTAGCTTTGTCTCCAGCATGCATTCACTGTGGCATTGTTTCAATAAGCTTATCCAATGTCACAACATTTATTTCTGTCCAGAGTTGCATTCATTTTTTGTCAAGATCTTGTATCGATGATGGGAAAGTCAGACCGCTGCGTAAAGTCTTCTCCAGCACATCCCAAAGATTCTCAACGGGGTTAAGGTCTAGACTCTGTGGTGGCCAGTCCTTGTGCGAAAGTGATATCTCATGCTCCCTGAAGCACTCTGGTTGAGCCTGATGAACCCTGGCATTGTCATCTTAGAATATACCCATGCCATCATGATGGAAAAACCTGGTCATTCAGTATATTCAGGTAGTCAGCTCACCTCATTTTTTGGAGACATAACGTTGCTGAACCTAGACCTGACCAACTGAAGCAACTCCAGATCATAACACTAACTTAAATCCAGGCCGTGACTTTTTTTTTGATCGGGCAGTGTATTTTAACAGCTTAAGTACTTTGCTCAAGGAAAGAAAAGCAGAAGTACAGGTTTGGCCTCTGGACCTTCTGAATTCAAGGTGATGGCTTTTATTCATACTGCCTGACATCATGGGTATCCCAGGTCTGTAGGTGACTAACACAGTGGAGCCCAAGAAGCTGACATTGTCAAGGTGCAGCTGGGTATGGAATCATATGAAAAACACACAAAAATGGGAAAGTAGCTCTGTTTATAGTTACCATTTTAAATAGACAAATGATGCATTTGCTTTGGGTCACCTTGTCAGATAGGACTTGAGGCACTAGGGTGTATGTTAGAGCTTCTGGGAAGAACCAACAAGGGCATCTTGGGCTTCCATTAGAGTTTCTGAAACTTGGACTGCCCGGTCATCTATATACTTAACTACCAAACACCAAACACAGCAGAGGACATTTTTGTTTTCAGCATCTTGCGGTTTATCTTTTAAACACTACCAAGAAAATCTGTACATATTTCCTTTGTCCTCAAATTGTCCTCAAATGTGAGTTGTGGGAAAACATTCAGAATTAGGGTAAAGGGTCCAAGTACAGTATACCAAAGTGCAAGGGAAATGTAGGTGTGTATAGATGACCAAACTTGTTTTAGATTGTGTTTTCCCCCTATGGTCATGACTCTCTGCCATATATCAATTTATCCCAAAAATAAAAACAAGAGATTTACAACTAAATGTAAGAACACAAGAACATATATTATAAAAGGAGCCAGGGTGTGAACTAGAAGGAAGCAGTGAGTACCAGTTTGACTATTCAAAATACAAACTGGTTTTGTACTACATGCTTCTATTAAGAAGCACTGCTTGTGTTTTAGCTGAAGATTGGCTTCGCTGTGGGTAAGCTGCTGGCTTACACGTCTTTACTCTAATAATCTATAAAGTTGTCTTGACTCTAACATCAAAGTGAAAGTGACTAAACTTAATACACCCATCAGCCACAACATTAAAACCAGCTGCTTAATATTGTGTAGGTCCCCCTCGTGCTGCCAAAACAGCTCTGACCCACCGAGGCATGGACTCCACAAGATTTCCGAAGGTGTCCGAACAATTTTCGTAGTGTGGCAGGGCCACTGCCATCAGGGAATATCGTTGCCATGAAGGGGTGTACGTGGTCTGTAACAACATTTAGGTAAGTGATACGCATCAAAGTAACATCCACATGAATGCCGGGACCCAAGGTTTCCCAGCAGAACATTGCCCAGAGCATCACACTACCTCCACTGGTTTGTCCTCTACCCATAGTGCATCCTGCTGCCATCTCTTCCCCAGGTAAACGTTGCACATGCACCACACGATCTAAAAGAAAACGTGACTTGTCAGACCAGGCCATCTTCCATTCCTCCGTGGTCCAGTTCTGACGCTCACGTGCCCATTGTGCATGATGTAAGCATGGGCACTCTGACTGGTCTGTGGCAACACAACCCCCTACATAGCAAAGCTGTGATGCACTGTGTGTTCTGACATCTTTCTATCATGGCCAGCATTAAGGTTTTCAGCAATTTGTGTTAGAGTAGCTATTGTCTGGGATGGGATCGGACCGGACGGGCTATCCTCCGCTCTCCACGCGCATCGATGAGCCTTGGGCGCCCATGACCCTGATGCTGGTTCTCCGGTTGTCCTTCCTTGGACCACTTTTGGTAGGTACTAACTACTGTACACAGGGAACCCCCCCATAAGACCTGCCATTCTGGAGGTGTTCTGGCCAAGTTGTCCAGCCATCACAATTTGGCCCTTGTTAAAGCCGCTCAGATCCTTACGCTTGCCCATTTTTCCTGCTTCTAACACATCAACTTCAAGAACTGACTGTTCACTTGCTGCCTGATATCTCCCTCCACCCCTTGACAGGCGCCATTGTAACATTCACTTCACCTATCACTTGTTTTAATGTTGTGGCTGATCGGTGTATATTGAAAACTTTAAATTCACCTAAACTGTTACATTCATACATTCTGTATGACAAGACTTTCCAGCATGCCAGAAGGGTGGCAATAAGCTGTTTCAGGTGACTAAAGGTAAGGATAAATTCAGACTGTTTACAGTTGCTTAAATCAGAAAAATGTGACTAACACATGGGTGTGACTCACAGACTTTTAGTCAGCATTACCAAATCTGAAGAGGAAATTTACATTACATTGTCTGCATCCCCCCCCCCTTCATGTGTAAGGCTTCCTGAGATTGCAGCTCCCATCTCACATGGATCTATGTGATGTCTGGCTCAGCTGGAGGAAACCTGAGCACCACGGCTCAGCAGATCAATAGGATCCTGTTGCTGAGAGCAAGCGATCAATCGGGTGAGAGTACAGGGAAGACCACCTGCTCCTGTGGTGCTCATGGGGAGCTGCTGATCAGGTGAGAAACTCAGTTCAGTTTTATTTTTATATAGTGCTCTCACTGCAGTGACACAGACCACTGAAAGAAGGCATTCAACTGGGAGAGAAGAGTCTACCCATCACCTTTCCACTCTGTTGCTGTGAGAATTATGATTCTGATTGTAGGATTATTTGGGTGGGGGGAAGGAGACAGGGACAAGGAGAAAGCCGGACAATTCCACATGGACCAATAAGTTCCACTGTCTCTCTACTTATCAGGTGAACCCAGCGCAACAGGTAACTCCAGGGTGTTACTTATTAATATTGCTGGATAGCATAATAACAAGGGAGACACCCAAATCAAATATCAATATGTCAGATACAGGGCAGGCAGCCATACAGCTCTGTACACAAGGTAGATTGTACAGCTCTCAGCAGGCTTAGTGTAACTCCCGTGACAGAAGAAACCCCACAGCCTAATCGCCATGACATCACCAGTGCAGAAACGCACGTGATCACAAGGAAGCGTAGTCAACACTTGTCTGTGCAGTTATACTTGTGTTTGAATCCTGCCCCCTAGTGACAGTGGTGAGAAAAAACATCTGTATTGTCTGTTAAAAGACAAAGTATTAGATAAGGAGGAACCACGTCGTAAGTGGCTCAGCAGGCAGTGTATACACTATGTCCCTATCAGAAGTGTGTTCGACTTCACCATTTGTACAGTAAGGTGTAATTACTAAACTGGACACAAGTCACATCACAGATTTATTCAGCTTACAATCAGATGTGAATGGAAATACATCTGACAGATCTTCAGGACATTGGTTCTTTAGACCCACAAATGGCCACCCAACATATTGTAACCTGTTCATCGGGTACCCGAAACAGAAGCTTTATAAAGCCACCTTCTCCTGTCCACTCTGCAACCACCAGCAGCGGGACAACGGGGGCCACTGCCCACAGGAGTCGTCACTCCCAATTATACCCGGTATACAAGACAGTAACAATAAGGGTCAAATCCCAACAGGGAGAAAAACTAAAGGAAGGAAAATAACTTGAATGAATATTTCTTTATTACACCATTATTTTGACATAGGAAATTATTAGGTAATGTCAACTGTTTGTTGGCTAGAACTACTTCTACAGAACAAAATTTAAAATTACCTTCAAACATTCTGACACACAAACAAGAAAAGGGGTCACATGAGAACTGGAACTGTGACAGTAATGTGGCTTTGGACAGGTGTTCAGGCCCAGCAACAAGCAGCAGGAGCACACGGAGCTAAAAAGAACACTGCAATCGAGCAGTCCTCCTTTAATCCATAGCATCATCTCTAAGTGGCTCCACAGTTTCTGAACCAAACAACCAACTGGGTATAGCTGATTGGTGTAATACAGGTTAACCAAAATGACTGTAATGTGACAACATGCACAAATGCTAGCAGGTGCGAGCAAATGACACCACTAAACGCTTAACAGGCAAGCAATGAGACTTGGAGAATAGATCCAGCACAATGTGACCCTCAATCTTAAAATCAGAAGATTAATAAACTTGAATCATTGATCAAAACAGTAAAACTGCAACAAAAGAAACAAAATAAAGTGCATACAGTTGGTAAAATTAATATTCAAGAGAGGAGTGTTATAAGAGGAAAAAAAATACAGAGACTGGTTGCTGCCAAGGACACTTCAAACACCTTCTAGTTCATTATCATATCAATATATACTGTGTGTATGTGTGTGTGTTCAGTGTGTGTACACACAGACACACAAACACATATATATAAAAAAAAATTTAAAAAATGATTAAATCATTGTTCAGCATACCTTCCCAAATGGACTACATCATTCATGCTCCCACCACCAATTTAAAGTAGCAGTATTATATTTATGGAGCTTAAAAGCCTTGAGAAACAGAGGGCATGACTACTTCTGTTGAAATAAGATTCAAGGTTGATTGAAGAATTTATTCCTTCAAAAATCAGATCTCAAGCTTTTATGCACTATATGCCCAACAGCTGGAGCTTCTTGCCAATTCATGTCTACAAAAACGGTGTCCTACAATAAATCTTCACAGAATGAATATGGCTGCTGCGGTTGCTGACAGCCAATTCACATGCTCTTTGTCAAATTAAGGTGATGCACATTTTTATTCCTACTTTACTTAATCTTAATGAATAGCCTCTTTTTAATTTCTGCCTGTGCTGAATAAATTAAGACTCCAACTTCATTGCATTGGTTCACCATTTTCCTCTGGAGCACTTAGTGTGGCAGAATGTTAGAATGCATTATAAATAAAAATATAACATCAAAAACTTACAAGAACTGTCACAGCAAAGGAACCACTAAATGCAGTTACTCATTATTAGAAAAGATATCATTTAAAGTTTTTTGTGTCAGTATCTCTATAAAGAAGTCTGCAGAGGTTTTGAAAGCATTTGTAACTTCACTCAAAAACTTTGAGATGGGCTGCTCATTACAAGAGACACCATCAAAAGGCAATTATGTTTCTATACTTACTTTTAAAAAGTTGGATGTGTGATGCAGGTTTGAGGCAGGTTTGTTTGTTTTTTTTTTTTTGTTTTGTTTTTCTCCTTTAGAAGCTTTGGGGATGAATAATGATAAGACGCTGTGAACTCCCTCCACTTCCGCACCTTGAATCAATCATTCTGAGAACAGGCTAAATGCAAAGGTGAGAACTAAAATACCACCCAAACAGTCAGTGCGATGCTTTTGTTGCATCTGAACAAGGTAGGGTAGCGCAGGCATCTAGTGAGGAAACAGTGAGGAAAGCTTTACCGCAAAACCCGAACCCATAGTAAATCTGAGTGGAACGATGCCCTCTGTGTGCCTGGAGGCCTAGGTCTTCTTCTTCAGCTCCTCGAAGCGCCGCGACAGGTCGTCGAAATCAATGTCATCTGAAGAAGCAGCATTTCCACCGAAGGAGGAGGCAGGCAGTGTGTCAGGAACTGAGGGAAGCTCAGGTAGACCGGCAGTGTCAGATACCTGGGAGGGTCCTAAAAGGATAAAGGCACACTGTTTCAGTTGGCAGCAGAGTATCTGATCGTCGATGCCATGTCAGTGTTGCAAACTGCATTACTCTTTAGTGAAGTGTTAAATACACACAAGTCTGACCAATGATGCTAAACGGGTGAAAAGCAAAAACACACAGAAAACATTACCAGGCATCGAGGAAGGACTGGATGGTTTGACAATCAGGTCATCGATCTGAAAGCACAAGAAAAAAAAAATTGCTCTTCTATTTAAAATAAAGACACTTATGATTTGCATGAATTAATAACAGCCATTTGGTCCCTAAGGTTTAGTCATACAGCCTCTGGATCCTGTTACTGTCTTGTGTTTCCAAAACAAAAAGCGTAATAATTTAATATCACTGACAGGCTGCTTTCTTAAATGACTAGTCTAGCAGGTGATAGTTCTGCTTGAGGAGAGGTGTTTTCACTCACAGAGTCATAGGTGGGGGGGCAGCTTGGCAACTGAGGAGGTGGTCCTCCTCTCACCGGGGGCTGAAAGTTGGAAAAGCCTTCATACATTGAAACAGGAGCATTGAAGGGCTCCTGAAATTAAACATGAATAAATAAATAAGTCATATCATGCAGTACAAACCTTGTCCATTACCCATTTCAGGTTTTCAATATTTAATCATGAATCAATAAAACATAACTCTGCATGTCAATTAGCCTAATGGGTTTTGTACAATGTCTGGGTCATATAAGTTTTGGAGAATCTTACTAATCCACTGGGAGCAGGGATGTGGAATCCAGCAGGCATGGGCTGTGGCATGGAAATTGTGGTTGCAGGGGCCGTGAACCCACCCCCACCACCACCCCCTGGCTTCCTGCTGTTACTGTCGACATCAATGAGATCCGCTTCCTCGCCAAAAGCCACCTCAGGCTGCAGGAAAAGCAGAGATTGTCACGCCATGTGGTGTTTTGTCTACACAACAAAAACACAACAGCCACTCAAGGCAGAATACAGAATTGATTGTGTGGAAAGGCAGGGCAGCACACAGAGAGGATGGTTACGACAGTCCTGGGGTTGCCTATTCCATACTTTAGTGAGGTCCTGCTACTATACCTCTACGAAAGGTGTAGAAAATAAAACAAAATTTTTTTCTGAAATAAAACAAACATTTTATAAAAAGGGAAACATGCTATGTTGGAGTCTGACTGGCTATTCAATGCACATTGGGAAGAGGGTAGATAAGAATGAAAGCAGTGGTTGGACTCTCACCCTGACCATGGCATCTGGCTCATAGGGCACATTGTAGTTTTTGGCAATCTCAATGAGGTAGCGCTCCACTAGGATCTTGGGTGGGGCCTCAACACTCAGCTTGTGCATCAGCTTCAAAAGTAAATGGAGACCATCAGACACCATTCACACATTTCACACACACAGGCAGACAGAACTCACACTCACCCACAGCAGGATGAGTGGTGGGCACACGCACACACCACTCATAGCACTCATTTACTTAACTCAGAATCTGATCTGTGATTTGGGAGGGGGCCTACCCTGTCATTGACTGTCCCAATCTGGTTTGTCCTACACAGCTTGCCATACTCCTTGCTGTACTTTGCACACAGCTGGTCAGACACCTGCATAAGCAAGAGAGACAAAGTCTGAGCATCCATCACAAAAACTTCCACACAACTTACTTCAAATGCTGGAGAATACTTTGAAATAGCAGTACCAAAAAATAAATTGTTTACACCAAACAAAAAAATCTATTACTAAACACTGAAACTGGAGTTTTGGCTGTTTAAGTTTTACTCACAATCTTCAATTCAGAAACCTCAGACTGCAGACGCGGGGCTGCCCAAATCAGAGTGGATACTGCTTCTTGTAGGCCAGGATCCAGCTCCCTTTAAAAGAGAAAGAGATTCATTTATAGCAGAAATAACCTGACAAACAAGTTAAATAACGGACATTCTATGCACCTTCTCTAACAGATGCTGCTAACTTAAAACAATTCTGCATGTCACTGTGTCTGTGTGCATTTGCTGACAGTAGTGCTCTATTGTAGCTGATGTTTTTTTTAAAAATCGAGGTAAGGGCAGAATGTATGAAAAGTTTAATTCCCTCAAGCATAAACATTTAAAGACCACACAGGAGAGCAGTTCCTCAGCACTAGTGAGACTATGACACTGCAGGCCACTCACTTCATGGACTGGATGAGGCCAAAACGTGCCAGGAGAAGATCACAGTACAGCTCCAGAATCTCCATGGCCTCCACCAGGTAGTCTTCACGGATTATGTGCTCTACGCGTATCCGTGCCCGCTCATCCTTCCCGGAGGACAAATAATCTGCTATTTCCTTCCGAGCTTTTTGTGCCAACTCAGCTGGAATGCAACAAACAGATCAAAATCAAATTGTAAGTTTCTGTGATAAACATTTGGAAGCCCTCCCATCTCTACCCCATTAGAAACTGGCATAATAAGCCTGAATCCCCCAGAGGATAAATGCTTACTTTTCTTCTTCTCAAGCAGTTTGAGGCGGTTGATAACCAGCCGTAGGTTAACCCGAAGTCTCTCTGCTTTGAACCCGCCCCCAAGCATGACGGACAGCTCTCTGTGAAAGTTGAACAGGAGATTCATTCAGGGATTCAAGCCAACAGCTATTCAGTTCCAGCCTGTAGTTCACAACTGATGACTTGCTCAGCTGTGGCTGGTTGAACAAACCATAGGCATTTGACCTAATGAAACTGTTTAGGAAACATCAAAAAAAAAAAAAAAAAAAAAAACCAATCTCTTCAACCCTGGTAGCACAGTAGATGAAAATTCACACCCACACAGTGAAAGCTGACAGTTACTTGGGAAGTGAAAATCTTTTTATCATAGGCATATTTAAAGATATATAATTAGAATTCTTAATACTAAAAATATTTGTGAAGCTTTTGCGTACTGCGTGAAGAAAAACATGTTCCTTACGTAAACAGGAAAAACCAGTTAGTTTCCCCACTGTTATAATGATTATTTCCTAATGATAATTTTATGTGGAATAAACATAATTATTAAATAAAAAATGGTAAAAGTATTGCTTGTCTGCAGTAGGTGTAATGTTTTAGAAAGGTTTTACTGTGACCAAAAAGTGTCTGTTATGCTAGATTTGTGACCAGCAAGGATGCAACATTGATGACATTAACTCAAACGCAGCAGAGACAGACAAGGAGTTCCTCAAATACTGAAACATCTGGAAACGATACAGTGTCTTATATATTACGCCTTTAAGTGTGCAGATGACTCTCCTTTGTGTTTGTCATTACAGTAACCATTTACCTTTGTACAGTAACAGGCAAAACACACGCTGGTCATGGTAATGACGTTACCTGGTAAGAGGAAGTGACCCGGTTCATTCACGGCGACGACAAAACGTCACTAAATCACACAAGGGACAGCATACACAACAGAGCCGTGAAAAAGTCTTTCTCTCAAATGTTTTACCACCGTACCCCCCCTCCCTCCTTTTTTTTTTTTTTTTTTTTTTTTTTTTTTTACATCGAGCCCAGTCAGTTTTGTTTAAAAACCGTGGAAACTAGACAGGAAGGCGGGCGACGGGCCCCCACAGCAACAAATACAAGGCAACAGTGCAGTCGGTCATCGCTACGGTGCCCACGGTCAAACAAGCACCCATTCAATTTCGTTCGGAAACGGTACAAAAGTGCCAAAATGAACACATTTGGTTGGGAAGGAAAGCAATTCGAGCGAAGTAGAGAATAAAAGGGCGGTAGTGTGAGTCGTCCACACCAGGAAGTGGGCTACACGTTCAACAACAGCATTAACATAAACACTAAACAGAACATAGCCTAGCTCCAAAACTGAACTTTCGAGCAGATTTCTGTTTGCCAATCGACGCTCAAAAACACACACAACTGTTCACTCGTGCGGTGCCACACACCAAAAGCCGAAATAACACATTACCTCACAGTTTCGATCCCAAAATAGGTGTACCGCTCTGAGGATTTTTATTTATTCTCCTTCACTTCCGCAAAGAATGCGCGGTCACGTGTGACGTGGGGTGACGTTGACGCAAGAAGGCGTATGGCGAAGTGTCGAAAGCTCCTTACCGAAACGCCTAGGATAACAGAGCAGTGTCGACGTCGGGGGCGTATCGGAACTGTCGTCTCAGAAAACAGTGACATTTTATTGTTTTATTACTGTGCAAAAATTACAGTCTCTAATACACCCTACTTAACACACGTTACCGTGATGGGAATGGGGATACGGCCAACACAAAGGCGTTTACATATCCGACTCTGACACCAGAACCCGATAATGTGGTCCCAGCGATTGTAAAATGCAGGGGAACATTTTGCTGAAACGCTATTGCTAAAAAACAGAAATACAACTTTTTTTTTTAATGTGAACAATTTGCTCCAGCACAGTAGAGGGCGACCAAGGCTGTCGATTGATCAAAACCCGCAAGAGGAGCGGCGTGAAGCAGCGTGGACAGCGAAGGGGACCGGGGCTCGAGACCATCCCGGAAGTGAGAGGCCTGCTTGACGTCATCAGCGTGCGCGGCTGGGGTTTCGCCTGGCTGCTGGGTTGCTGGATGCGCGAAAAATCCAGCAGCTCCGATTTAATGCAAATTGTTCTCCCCGCTCCGATTAATCCCCGAAGAGACGCTTCTCCCCGGAGAAGGAGAACGATGACATGGAGAGGTAGGTGCAGGATCCGGCTCGGGCTCTTATCTGGGCCCTGTGGTTCGGTGAGGGAGCGGCGCTGCCTCTCATCACGGGACCGAGGCCGGTGTGTCGGGCTCGGCCTTCGCAGGGACCCACCGCCACAGCCCTGCGGTTAGCCCTCAGGGCACCATCTTCCCCGGGGGTGTGAGTTGCGCTGTCCCCACTGGTGGAGCTCCCCGCTTTGCGGGTGACAAGTGGAGAACCTGCTCGTGTTAGCGCGTTAGCTTCGGAGCTGTACCTGCTGAAGCAGAATAGGATCCGATGCGAAGTTTTCGGTGGTGTTTTTATAACGTTGAAAAGTTACTAGTGGCATTGCTGGTACAGTTTACAGGTTTGCATTAATAGTGGATGTTGTGGAATTGCGAAGCTGTTCAGGTCTTATATTTGCAGCGTTTTAACTGTATTCCTCAAATCTTGAGTGACACCGTGCTTCACCGTGGGACAGCCATAAATGGGAGAGTTGCTAAACTGCAAGACTGTATAAATGATCAAACCGCTTTAAGTGTACCAACCTAACACTGTAAATCCTAGGTGGTGTCAGACAAATTCATGAATAAAACCTGTTAGTTCCCCTGTTCCCTCTGCTGGGACGCAGTGGCAGAGTTCCAAACACAATTCTAGATGGGCAATGCAGAAATTATTACTCCAAATGGTCTTAATGTCAGTTTCCTCCTTGCGCTTCTGAAAAGGTTGTGTTGCAGCCTGATGGCCCATTTGTATAAGAACCGTATGAGCCGAGTGCTTTCCATTTGATATATCTTTTGTGACTGGAAATGTAAAGCAGCCTTATAAAACGCTACTATTACTGTATTTTCAGCGATTGATAATTTTACACAGCGTAGTGTTTTTACGGTATCGTTTAAGGCTGAGTATCTCGATTAGGATACTACGGCAGGAGTGCAGATTCAACCCAAAAACCTACAGACTGCTACAGCATTATCTATTATGGCCTGGATGCATTGTGTTATTCTCCAGTGATGGAATTGAGGATTTATTAGTTAGCTGATTATTTTTGAGTAAATGCATAGGCTTTTTATAAGACGGCCGACACAGGGAGTTTGTTACAGCGCTGCGAGAGATTTATTTTCATGGGATTTCTGAATGCTTTTAATCTAATTTCAGCATTGAGGAACATCAGATAAATCTTTTAGACCAGATATCAGTGTCTGCATTTTTTTGTGGAAATGACCACATATGTCAGGAGGCATGTGATTAGCAGTATGACTGTTTTGCCCCTTTGCCAGCAGGAACCAGTGTTGATCAAAGGGGGTACAGCTCAGTCAGGGTGCACACTCACTTGCTGTTGTCCCGGTGACATCACGGTGGCCTTCTGGCTAATTCGATAAACTGACAAGAAATCACAGCAGCATCATGAGACAGGACAATGCAATTAGATATGTAAGAAAAATTCCTGGATTTGGAATCATCTGAGAGGCATTAAGAGCTTGAACATCTCCTGGCTGCTGCATCCAGAAGGAAGCACGGTCCTGTGATACATGGCATGCGAGTCATCCATGCGTGTCCTGTTGCCACGGTGAAGGGCTACATCACATGCATCCTGACCAGGAAAGCGTTCAATAAGTGTGTCAGCAAGGTGGTGTCATAACAGTCATGGGACCTATGGTTCCAGTCCAAAAGCTGTCCAGCCTAGCAGGTGTTTCTGGAGGCTTCAGCCAAATAGTGATTAGGAAGACATATAATTTATTTGTATTTCAAAAATTCCAGAATCCTCTCAACCTCCTGTACTATCTGGCCCAGAGAAAATGAGTCTCTTTGTAAAACGCTGTAATGGTGAAGGTCACTTTCCCCACCTGTGTCTCTCCAGGTGAGACCGACGTGGTCTGCAGGTGGGTCTTGCAGCTTGTCCCTGTGCGCTAGTTGCCCTGGTGACCACCCTTGCTCCCCACAATTGCAGTGAGATCACAGCACCTCCACCAGACTGCATGATGAAGCCCACACACGAGCGCAACCAGGAGTGGTTGCCTCCCAAGAAGAGGGACCTACCTCTCAACAGCAGCAGTGGCATCAGCACAGAGGAAGGAGTGGGCAGCGGAGGAGGTGCCGGGGGGGACATGGCCTCCACTCCCAGCTCAGGCTCTGTGGTTAGCGAGGTCCAGACAAGCAGCACTTCTGGGGAGTGGATGAGGGTTCAGCCAGGGCTGCAGTACGGTGTGGAAAACTCGGATGGTGTGAGCGTACCAGTTGACCAGTACGGCATGGTCTACAAAGTAGCTGTGCCCTCTGTCACCTACTCCCCCACAAGCCTCCACCCAGTGCTGAGCCATATCTCTCCTGCTTACACAGTTCCCAACCCCCTTCTTCAGCACCCTGGGATACCTTACCACCCTCTGGGGTATGCACAGATCCCCCACCCTTCGCTGCAGTTTGTAGGTTCTCCATATGCAGTACCTTATCCGGTGCCTCCCAGCTTTGTGCCCAGCCCCCTGATATCTCCTCAGTCTGCCATCCCTCAGCCCCACCACGTCTCCCACCTGGTGCCCTATCCATCAGTCATTCAGGAAGGCGTGGTTTCCCCTCCCCCTCAGCCACCCACCTCAGTCCACGCCTTGGCCAAAGCAGCACCACCCGGCAGCGTCCCCTTGGTGCTGTCCCCTGACCAGGCCACACAACAGCATGTGTTCTACCACCATCCGGGCTCCAGGACGGTGGCAGCGGCAACGGCTGCCTCTTCCCCGGCTATGACTTACGGGGACTCACAAGGCATTCTGCAGGAGCGCAAGAAGGAGGTCAACGGTGGGGAGGCGGGCCGTGGGGTGAAGGAGCAGACACAAGATTCCTCATCTAGAAGTGCTCGCGTGCTTCTACACTCCAGCGCCTCAGACCAGCCACACACCCGGAACCACGCGTCCTTCCAAACCGAGGGGAGGGGCTCCCCAGGACAGAGCAGCACCCCAGACACAGACCTGGAGGTGAGCAATATAAAATTCACATATACAGCTAAACAAGTGCACGCATTTATTGAAAACATGAACAAGTCAGCATGCGATATTTTTAACTACCTGTTCTTTCATAATAATAAATGTTCATGTGCTGTTTCGATTGTTGCAGTGGTGCAGAAACTAATACTAGTATTAGTATTTTTTTAATCATGATGTTAATAATCACAGGGAAATTGGTACATTTTGCATAAATTGCTCTAAAAGTACTCATAAATTCCTTTCAGTATTGCTTCCTAAAAATGACAGATGTGGGTCTCAAATGCTCTTGCAAGGAGGATGAAGGACTTCCTTTCGATCTGTCCAGTGACACAGATGAAGTTGCTTAATTTCTTTGCTCCTTCCTGTTTCCTTCCTGCTCTAGGCAGCTGTGCGTATTGGTGCTTGGGCAATCGAGGCTCTTGCAGACACTTCCATGAACTCGCAGAGATTGCTGTCTGTCTTGTGGTCCTACCCAGAGTTGAGAGGAAGAATCTGTGGTTGAGTGGTTGGGTGGGTGGCAGTGGGAATGGGGGCGTGGCTGTCTCAGTGCACAAGACGGGCGGATTTAAGAAGCGGTGTCTTTTGACTTTGATTGTAAAATGCGATTCTTTTTGCCTCTGTCTTGAAGGTTCAGCAGGTGGTCGGATGTCTTGCGTCCCCTAATCAAGGTCCGACTGGGAGTCGCAAAGAGGTGTCCTTTGGCCCCCTTAACCTATCTCAGGGGTCTCAGCGGAGCAGGGAGGCCCCGGTGGTGATCCGCGCTCCAGAAACATCTGGTTCGAGCCGGACTGCGTATGCGGCTCATCTGCCTGTGTCTGGTGACCCTCGGGTTCCAGCCCACCAGGCGGTGATGCTGGCCAACGGGCAGCAGGTCCTCGTCCCCTTGGACTTTGCCCAGCCTCAGCAGTATGCGAACCCCTCAGACGAGGTTGCAGGGGCACCCAAGCCCTCTGATCCTGCAGCCAGAATGTGCCTCCCCGAGCAGTCCCAGCTTGCCCCAGTGTCCACCTCTGGCCCCTCGCACTTCATGAAGGGCGCCATCATCCAGCTGGCCACAGGGGAGCTGAAGCGTGTTGAGGACCTGCAGACGCAGGATTTTGTGAGGAGCGCAGAAGCGAGTGGGGGTCTAAAGATCGATTCCAGCATGGTGGTGGACATCAGGCAGAGCCAGCAGCGGCCAGGCTTGGTGTCCCTGCACTTCAGTGTGGGTGAGCAACAGAGCAGGGTGACCATCGACGTACCTCCTGAGCACCCTTTCTTTGTCTTCGGGCAGGGCTGGTCCTCCTGCAGCCCCGAGCGCACGGCACAACTCTACGGCCTCACATGTCACCACTTGCAGGCGGGCGATGTGTGCGTCTCCATCACGCTACAGCAGCCGCAGCATCAGCACCCCCAACAGCAGGCAGCAGCCAGGACCCCTAGCAAGTCCAAACCACCCAGCGCAGCAGTTGTTCCCCAGGCCATGGGACCACCTGCTCCACAGCACCCAAGACCACCTGCCCAGTTCTGGCTGGACCGGACTCACCGAGACCGGGATGAGGAACCTAAGGAGGAGGCAGTGGACGGGGTTGGAGCACCCCCCAGGCCAGACAGGCCTTCGGCGGAACACTCCCGGAGCCAGAGAGGTTACTATTTGCACACAGAGGGCCAGGGGAGCACGGGGGCAGCGGCACAGAGGCGCTGGTCTGTGCCTGGCTACCAGAGATATGGGAGTAAAGTTGAGGAAGAGGCCCATCCAACACCCTCAGCCTCTGGCCCCTCGAGACCAACTTTTATCCCTCAGGAGGTCAAGTTGTCCATTGAGGGGCGATCTAATGCCGGAAAGTAGCAGCAGCAGCAGCACGAGATTGTCAGAGCAAGTGTGTGAGTGATTTGTATCTATGTGTGTAAGTGAGTGAAAGAAGCGTCAGAATGTTTGAGATTTTTGCACACTCCAAAGTTATGGCCACTTTTGTGCACTGACGGCGCAACCTCTGGATGGTGGCCGTCCGTTCCGGCCACACCGGGGAGGTGAGAGGAACGCAGAGCAGAAGAAACTCTCCGAGTGGCGACCAAACTGGCAACGGCATGCACTGCACCAAAATGGCCCTGATACACACGCTTCTGTAGGGTGGGCTGCTCGAGCACAGCTGCCCCCCCTGTGGTTGTTCACGCGTGCTGGGCGCTCAGGCACATTCACTGCCTCTGGACTGTCTACCAAAGTCTTTCAGACGTGCATTCCCTCCAGAGGGCTAGGCCAGTCGCACCACGCACGACTACTGTCCCCCACACCTGACCAAATTCAGATACAAACCCGCGGCTGGCGAGAAGCTCATCCTGCAGGCATGGCCCAGCGAGCACAGTACCGCATCCACAGAAGCAGCAAGAGCAAAGCACACCTTCCTCAACCAACTTCTGTGCGGAAGAATTCCTGCTTGTGACTCAAGTGAAATTTTTCACCTTCTTAATACACAAAGAGCTTTTTGGTTAGAGCTGCAACAGTGTGTTTATAGGTTTTCTCCTGTTCCCCGTACCCTCGTTTCCTCCTCGAATGATTTTACAATCGATATGAAAAGCACTCTGTATGCAAACGGTTTCTGCACATATCTCTCAGGGGGAAAAGACTCCTAGTGCTACATGCTATTTCTTCGCTCTTCTTTTCCCCGAGTGGTTCCGCTAAGGATGAATGTTAGATTCTAGCTTGTGGTGGCCCCACGTGGGCCGTGCTGTCAATCAGTCAATCGATCAATCATCCAGTAAGTGCCCAAGCCTAGCCTGGCCTGTCCTCGCAGAACCACTCGCGCGTGCACGCACACACTCGAAACACTTGGCTGTGGTCCAAGCGGCCCGTGTCTTCGTTCTGATGTGCAGTGCACCCTGATCTCCTGCGTATCCCTGCAGTAACGGGAGCCCGCTCAAACCACGCTGCAGTCCTCCAAGCACAGCTGCGGGCAGAACCTCGATACCTCATCGGCCCCGATGGAAGCATTGCTCAGCCTCATCGCTGACCTTACCGCGGTCACATCTTCGCTCAGCCACGATCCCGCTACAAACCAAGAGGAGGAGTGTGTACGGTGTGTATGGGTGAGAATCAGTTCCTCCAAAGATCTGCATATTCTTCAAAGACCCGCTAACTGCAACGAAGTATGTCAGTATCACTGGGGAGCCCTTGAGGAAGAATGACACCGCTGTATCTCCCGTCGTGTCCTGGATGCTCAGTAACTTATCAAAGCAATAGTGGATTTCCCGTAATCAGCTTTCATGCTTTTTGGGCTGTTGTTTTTATACAAAAGTGGGCGTAGCCGTTGCCTCGAAACTTTTTTTTTTTTCTTTTTTTTTTCTTTTTTAAATTGTGACCCAAAAACTTCCTTTGTCCTCCCCGGCAATGCACAATTTTCCAGTCGTTATTTGAATTGTAAACCTTTTGTTTCTGGTGGCTGCGGTCAGGTGGTCGTGGTAAGAGAAGTGTCGAGCGTGAGAGGTGGAACTTGACGTCACCCATGGCAGCGTTGAGAGCACCGGGGTTTTTGGTCCTCTATCTTGCAGTCCCCTCTCCCCTCGCCCCGTCTTAAAGAAATCTCTTCCAAAGTAATGACTATAGATTTTCTGTTCTTGTGTTCTTTTTTGTTTAATGTTTTATAGTACAAGTTGATGTCTTTAATCCTTTGCAATACCTACAAGTGGTCCTTAAATATCTTTACAAATGGGCCACATTTGCTTCTTAATATTGTTGGAGTCATAATGCATTTCTGCTTTTTACTTCTGTTTCAGCCCCAAACCCCACCCCCCTTTGAGGATGAAAATGTTTTTACTGTTTGAGCCTTTTTTCTAGAACGAGTTTCTCGGCAGACCTGCTTGGTTGACGCTGTTTACAAACTAACAACCACAAATGCTGCATCTCCCCTGGTTTTTCTAACAAATTTTGAATGACTGCATTGAAAACAAGTGCAATTAGAATAGGCGCAAATGCAAGAGTTTAATCAGAAAAGGCATTCCAAAAGAGAGACGACATTCCCGTCACTTTCGGCCATTTCAATTTTGCCCATTTTCATTTCATTTTTTTCTTTCTCATGGGTCTCCATACAGGAATGAACGGATTGCAGTCTTACTGCTGTGGTGACACCCCGTATTCAGTCAGAGTATTAAAACAATATTTAAAAAAAGGAAAAAACCACCCATGCTAGTATGCACAGGAAAGAAATGTATTCTTCATGTAAAGAAATTGTAGCCATTGAAAATAGTGTGGTTCTGGTTTTTTGTGTCATAAGTAATGTATTTATAAATCCATTAGGTCACAATTTTTATGCTATAAGCAATATATTTAGAAAAAAATACCTAAAGAATATGTTGATCGCTTTCATGTAGGATGTTGGTATGTGCTATGCAGTAAGAGTTATGAAGTATTTTCCTCTCAACGTCCAGGACTGCCAGCTCACGGGTTTGGTGTTTTGTCCAAAAAGGTGGAACTGCTGTAAGATCCACTTGTTGTACAGAGGTGTCCCTCTCGAACAGCGTTACTCTTAACACCCTTTGTAAGGACAGCTGACACACGAGGGTATTGGGACCAGCGATGCTTGTATTGCTTTTGTTGGCTTTGTTGGGAAGTCACATTTCCGGTGTGTGGCGGACAGTCCAGTTAGGTGTTTTCTACAGTATCTTTAATACCTCGTTACATGAACGCCTTGTCTTCACCGGGTCACGAAAATACACGTTTTGCACGTTACCTCTTTCTTCTGCGTGTTGGGACGCGCTTTCGGCACGCGCGCTCTCAGATCGCTGACCTCTCTTTGTGGCACACGGCCTTCGTAGCTTCAGGTCCCTCTCTTCGCGGTCCCCGATGAGGCTTCAGGAGCGTTCCGCTGCAGGGCCCATGCCTGACCCTCCTTCAACAATTTCTCCGCCGCCGCCAGCCGTTCCGTTCTCCTCCTCCCTCAGCTTATTGTCTCCTCAGGTCTGCCACAAGGAAGCAAAAGAAAATCCAAGTGAAGCAGGTTTTAGGGTGGCCAGGGCTGGAGAATCCATACCAAGGCACGTCGGTGGGAGTTGGTGAGACTACAGGGGAGTGGGATCCTGCTTATGTAGCTGTTTGTGGGGGAAAACTGAACCAAACAATTAGATTAGAATAGAATAATAACTGATCTGTCAGCCCAAGCCAGCAGTTCCCCCTGAATGGTAGCAAGTGTCTGACAGCAGTTCTGGTTATACTTGGGTTAATGATGTTGTGCAGCAGTGCTTTCCAAGGTCAGGAACGTCGGTAGCTTTGTTGACGGTGTGACGCAGTACCGTGCCGGAGTACTCTGCTCTGTTGCTTGTATTTTATTAGTCCTCCCGTCTTATCTTTGCAGGTCACTGAAAGTGTTGACATGGTCTTTTGCGAGATCACTCGGATAATTGGGTGAAGTCCAGCGATGCGAACAGAGAAGTCGTGGTTCCTAGCTAGTTTGTGTGGGATCGCCTTTTGCCAGGCTCCTGAGGAGGTGGTTTCTACCTTAGTCTACCGCTTCACCTCTTTGTACACAGGGCCCAAATGTGTCTGAACCAAAACCCCGACGCCTTTCTCAAAGGCAGCCAGGCCAACCGCTGCAAAACCCATCTACTGGTGATGGTAGTGTCCTTATTGGTTTCATTCACCCTGGTTTTGGTGTCAGATGTTGTTGGGTTTAAGCTAAGCTTGGTTTCCAATGAGGAGACGGGCGAGGCGAGTTGCTGAGGTTGACGTTGTCTGCGAGGAGCCATACAGTCCACATCCCTGCTGGACGCAGGAGCGTAGCATTCAGGTCACGCGTGAGGACCGTAAACCACAGAAGTGCTGACTTGTTCACAGCTGCAAAATGCACCATCTGTTCAGCAATCCCTCGGACACAGTGCGCGCGCACACACGCACACTCACAAAGAAGAACTGTACAAGTAGAGAGTAGTCACTGGGGTGATGTCTGAATGGTTGGGTTCGATAGGCGGGTAAAGGATGAACGTAGGAACTGCACTTTGATGATTAAAAGAACCTCACTTGCATGTTATTCTGTGATTACTTCTCTATTTATGTGTATTTTAAGATACAAAGAATTTGTTGCACTTACTATCCCTCAAATTGTGGTGTTCTGGGAGTCGGTGGGTTGATTTACACATGTAAATTGTATATATAATATATATAATTTACTGTATGTATTATATATACAACTGTGGTTAGAATTGCGTTTTGCCAAGGTTGTCAGTACTGCCTTAAGAACTGTTGGTCATGGGTAGCGAAGGGCACACTCGAGTGGACTGTCTGTCCGTGCGCAGTAGAAGAGGTCAGCTAGCGTCATTCGGCAGCGGTCCGACCAGGACCAGGGCGGCGTCGCGGCGGGCAGGACGAGGTGCCGGAACGTTGAATGCGAAGCGCAGTTGATGCAGCTCAAGTCCAAACCACCTTTGTTTCCACAAGAAGATGTTGGAACTGGTTGAATATACTGGTCATGCTGGTTAGACTGATGCCCGAAGCTGGACAGGGTGTTGGGTTGGTGGTGCAGGGGGCTCGAGGGATGACGTTGTGCTTCCGGTATCGGAAGCAGCGGTGCCCTCCAGGTTCCTGCGGGTTGCCGGTTGCCTTCCTGACAAACGGATCGGCTGCAGGGTTCATCTGCTGGTGGTGGAGGAGAACGCAGCAGCTCCTGCTCTTGTTGGACAAGAAAGGTGTTCATTACTTCTTATTGACAGGGAAGTGGGGCTTGAGCAAAGTCAGGAAAGTGCATTGTGAGAGAAGGGCACCGCGTGAATCTACGGTCATCTTGTGGAAACAAAAGTGGCACAGACTGAGCGTGGGCTGTGCCAGTCACCCCAGACCCCAACCCTGCAGGGGTCACGCCGATCCATCAGTCGATTCACACCTGGGGCAACAGGCGAGGTGGCCTGCTATCCAAGTAATGGTTCGAATCAAACGGTTAGGAGCCCTCGGGCGGAACGTGCCCGATCGGGCCGGACTCTTGACTGACAGCTCAGCCGGACGGGATTTACGGGGAGCGGGGAGCAGACGGCATGTGGCTGAATCAAAGCAGGTGTCGCTAACGGCGATGAGATGGGACTGGTTCACGTACAGCGTCGGATTAGGCATCGTACTTTTGGCACTATGTGATGTGACAAATTAAAAAAAAGGCATCTTTAATACATACAAACGGCAAAAATATATGCAACGATGTATATGTAATATTGAATTCTCAAAGTATAATCCAGGTTGTATAAACTTTGTATAGTGAGTTTTAATATCTTATGGTCATACCAATATGTATTAATTCTTATCAGAAGCCTTAGTCGTCTACCTAAAGTGCTCCCGTTTCTTATAATACCCTACACCTACCTGAACTTTCAAAAGCATTAATAACTATATTTTGTTGCGTTTTATTTGTACCTGTTTTGAATAAAATAGATTTGTACTGTATATTTGTACCTTTTTGTGATTTAGGGCTGATTTAGTTTTCTTTTGCTGTTCTAATTCGATGTACTTAAGGACACAAAGATATTGTATTTTTATTGTTACAGCTAACTTCTTATGGAACATTGCATTTATCATGTTTGTTAAGTAAACACATAATATATATAGATATAATATTAACTTGACTGGAGTGTTTTTTTTTGTCTTTGATAATGGATTTGTAATTTAATTCTGAAAGCAGCAGCTGCTTTCTTGTTTTAAAAAAAAAGAAAAAAAGTGGCATTAACCGTCTTTTGCATTGCAGACTTCCGTTGGGTGAGAAAAGGGCGAGCGATGCGGCCAGAGTTTCGGTTTTTGGCAGCTTCACACCACACATTCGTTCACTACGGCAAACGTCAGCTGTTGTGCGCGAGTGACACCCGGACAGTATTCGCTGCCACCGAGTACTTTAATTGTCACGCTTTGCCTGTTTGTGGGATCGTGCAGCACCGCCCCCCACCCCGCGTGACCATTTTGAAGCAGATGGGGTACTTGGTAGCCTGCACCTTTGGCTGAACATCTAACACCACCAAGACTTCTATGCAGACACGGTCTTGTCTACCGTGGGAGTGTGAGTCATGCAAGAAACCCAAAGATGGACTCACGAGGGGAAAATTTCACTGTTTTATTTCCACATTCTTTTGCGTTTTACTTGTGAATCTGTTAAACCAGTAACAGAATTCGGTCCCGCACCAAGCAGTCTGAATGACATCAAGTAGCTCTGTCATCAACCCTTTCCGTCGTCCTTGTCTGGCCTTTTCGGTTAATTTTGTAAACATGAAAACTGCATCCTGAAATGCTAACAGAAGGCCAGAGAGCTTAAAGAACGCATGGTAGGATCCCAGACTGAAAGTTTTAAACGGGCAGGCATATAATCAAACACGTTGTTGGTTAAATGCAGTTCACGACATGCAGTGTTGGCTGACGCCATAGCCGTGTGTTTGGGGTAGGGGGACAAACGCGCGCGCACACACTGAAGATCCTGCACAGTTTTCCAATGTCGCGTGTCGCGGATAAAGAAATCGTACAGTAAGAGACTGCCACGCGGCATTTGTTTGTTTTCAAATGTTTGGGCAAATGCACGGTCGACACGGAAAAATTAAAGGTACAGCACTTCCTACAGTGCCCTGCAGAATTGATACCCTCGGTAAAAACGAGCCAAAAACGCCAAATAAAACCTGATGCTTATGAAAAAATTATAATCAACTATTGTTGGTGGTACAGTTTTTTAGGGGGAAAAAAATGAACGCAAAAGTTTTATTCTGAAAAAGTAGTGCATCAGCTAATGGTGGCTTTCCTTTACCAAGCACCTGCTTCATGAGGTGGGAGAAGCAGGGATGGGAAACCATTTATTTCTCCATATTTTTCAGTCCTTGGGCTTTAGATGGGCTTCAGCTCACCCAGGAGCTGTTGCGTGGAGTTCGGGTCAGCAGACTGGGATGACCGATACAAAAGCTTCATTCGTGTCAGCGAAGGACGCCAACAATTATGGGCAGCAGCCTATAACATAGTGGACACTGAAGTAAATCCATTCTAGTCGACGAAAACGGGTAAAAACAGCGCTGAGATGAATTAAATGTTTTTGCTCAGGTGCAAAGTGAATTTGCAAGAATTGTATCTACGAGCCCTTTCACGCGTCGGTAGGACGACAGACCCGTCACTCTTTCGGCTCCGTACCGGAGGTGAGGAAGTAGAGGACGCCAGGCACCCGACTGCTCCGAGCGCCACAGTTGCATTGTCCGAGTTGTGCGTCTTGTCTGGTTTGTGCCCGTTTCTCACGCATGCTCCTGCATAGTTAAGTGTCAATTCCGCAGTGGTTGCATAGCAGTTTGAACCACCCCCAGGTGCCAAAGTCGGAGAAAATTCCTTGGGTGCAAAAGGGTGTTTTTAAAAAATGGCTTCCTCCTCGGAATGGCTCAAACAGTAGCTCTCCTTTCGTCTCGATCTGGATTTGTCACTAAAGTTGAGATTCGCTCAAATCGGTAATTTAGCGCCGATAACGTGAAACTAAACGTTGGAGTGGAGGAGCCCGAAATGAGTAGGTTATCAAAACGGATGTCGAAAGCCACAGGAAAAGCTTTTAACGCTTTCAGCTGTGCGTCTTTCCTTCATCAATGGCTACTTCCTTAGCAACTCGGGTAAGTCGATGACCCAGCTGATGCATCATTAGTCATCAGTCAAGATCAGCTGAGAAATTTTATCATTTACAACCTATAATTAAAGTGGCGTTGGACAAAAATATTTAAGACAAAGCTAGAAAAAAAAAAATCATGACAAACACGTCATCATGCATTTAAAAATCAGGATTGCCTGGAAGTAAACTTCTCTCCGAAAGGCTCCAGGCCAGCAAATGCCTCAGGAATTGTTACTGTAGGTGTCACTGACTGGTTTAAGAGAGGTAATGGACAGACACAGCAGCAGAAGACATCTAATTGTTACTGAGCCTCAGTGGTCGACCTTGGGTCATCCTTCCAAATGACTTAGAGGTTGAATGCAGCGGACAAGTAATTGTGCAAATCTGGTTCAGGTCAATGTGACCAGTAAGAATGCTGAGAAAAGATGAGTGTTTGGCAGTGTTTCCTCGGTCCCAACCTTTTCCGAAGGGTGCGTGAAAGTGGGAACGGAAGGATCCCAGTGGTCCATTTGCACCCTGCAGGTCAAAACCGAAAAAAAGTGCAGCCAGACTTCTGCAGAGTCTGGTAGACAATTGAGGTTTGACTGGATGAGTCAACATCTGGAAAACCTCATCTCTATAATAATCACCACCCTAATTTTGGTGCTGATTCTTCACCCCATGCATTTTCATCTCTTCGAGAATGAACCCTTCTGCAACACTAAACAGAGTAGCACTCAGAAACATCTCAGCATAGGGGACTCGGGATGGTGGGAGGAAGTGGGAGTGAGGATGAATCTGCTCCGAAAGAGCACACTGTATGTGTGTCGTTCCTGTGGTGGCCCAGCAGGTGCCACAGGTTAGTGAGGACACTGCCAGACCCAAATGCGAGGTAGTAGATATCGAGCGGGTGTGAACTTGCCAGTGACCTGCAATGGCAGCATGGGAGGTAGCTGCCAGTAAACCACAGAGAGGGAAGGAAGCAAAACGATTCCCCCAGTCACTGTAGATCCATGTGCAAATAACTCCTCCCCTGCTTACACTGTTCAACATAGGAGTGGTGGGTCTGTCCTCTCAAAAGAGCAGCAAAACATCTTAAAAACATGCGTCAATGTCACATTTCGATCAAAACTAAAATAAGTTGACCCTGTGTTTATCCGCTTACGTGTTCCTCTCCTTTGCATGCTCCTGCTTGTTGGATTAGGTCTTTGCAGCAAACAAGCTGGGAAGCCCCAAGCCCAGCACGGTGAGAGTTGCTGTCACCTCCAACAGGCAGGCTGTATCTTAGTGGTGACCATCGACCCACTCTCTGCTCGGGGACAGCGAGGGCCGTGAGGCGTGGTGCATTATACCCCCTTCGTAAGCGGGCAAAGAAGGGCAGGGGAACTGAAAGAGGCTCATGTCGGCCGTGAGAGCGGCCATAGCTGCAGGGTCGTGCTCAATCTGCGTCCGCAGTAATGGGTCAATCTTCTCCAGCCGCCGCTTAAGCCGTTTGGCCTCCCTTTCACGGACGAGGCGCGCTTGCCTCTTCTCGGGTGTCTCGTTGGCTCGCTTGAGGCGCATGGCCTCGCGGTCGCGCCGGAGCCTCCGTGCCCGCTGCTCCTCGGTCTCCTGCATGCGCTGCAGTCTCTTGGCCTCCCGGTCACGAAGGCGCCGCAGCTCCCGCTCTTCCGCCGTCTCGTTGGCACGCTTGGTCTTCTTGGCCATGCGCTCGCGCTCTAGCCGTTGTAGGCGCGCCTCTGCCGGTTCGTTGCGGCGCCGGGTAGCCCACTTCCGCGTGGAGAGTGATTGCGCCTCCACGAGCTGCTGGTAGGCCACGCAGCTGTTGCACACCAGGAGGACCCCCGCGGGGTACACTGGCATGGGGCTCAGGATGTCTCCCAGAGGGTTGGACGGACTGAGGCTGTCTGCTAGGGGAGGCAGAGCAGAGGGAGAGGACAGCAGGCTGTCGGACAGCGAGGGCAGCGAAGCTCCTGGGCTGCTGTTGGGAACGGCACCACCGGAGATGACTTGATTGAGGCCACACGCCTCATCGCTGCTGCAGCTGCTCTCCGTGCCACTGGTTTTGAGGAACTCCCTCAACTTCTCCCTGCATGAAACACCACAGCGATGAATGCTCGCAATCTGTGAGCCAGTTTTCACCACAGTGAGCTTCAAAGCAATAGTTTGGCGCCTGTGTACATGAATCCTCTGGGACACACCTGTTGAAGTTTTGGGTGTCGGTGAAGCGGGCGCCACACACGGCGCAGTTGGACAACCGGTCCTCTGAATGAATGAGCAGGTGGCGACCCAGGGAGCCGGGCGAGCTGAGGGCACGGCCACACACGGGACACACGTAGCTCTTGCTGCTGCCAACCGAAGCTGTGTGCTACCCGCAGGCCGGGAAGGGGAGAAATGGAAAGAGATGAAGGCAGATGTAGCAAAACCTTGCCCTGGGCTCCACAGTAGGTCTCAGGGTCCAGTCATATCGATTCCATCTAATGTGCTGCCAAGAACTTAATCTCTTTCAAATCATTTGAACATTAAGATCTCACACTTGACATGACATGTCTGACAACTGACTTCAACCAAAACTTCTGCTCTGACTCCCATTATACCGATGAGACAAGTTCTGGTTTCTCCTGCTTAACCAGCCATCTCATCTCCAGTGAGGCCTTTACAGGCAGCAGAGGCAGCGATTTGTGGGTTTCCTGAGGCCCACACTTCCCTCGTGCCCCCCCCACTGTTCTACCCCAGGTAACCTCACCTGGTAGACGTGTGCGATGAGCTGCTCAGGGCCACTGAACTCCAGAGCGCATAGGGGACACATGTAGTTGCTTCCTGGTATGCTGCCTTCCTCCCTCTCCTGCAGGAATATGGGGGGTGTCATACAGACCATTTCCAGAAACCCCCCCCCCCCATCCCACTCCACAAAGAAACAGAACTCCACTTCCAACACACAAACCAGCTTAACAAAATGTGGTGTATTTGGATGGGGTGGACAAAATAATTTGACATAAGCCAAGCAGTGAAAAACAGGGCCACCATTTTCCCACACGAGCTTCAGTTCCTGTTGGAATGCAGTCATACAAGTCGTGAACCGTGTGAAGTGGGTTTCTAGACCATTGTACATGAAGAAAAGTTGCCTGCTCTTTTAAGGAAGAGCAAAGTCAAACTCTAATCTGCAATCTATGCTACAGAACATCCCAACAAGGTGCAGTGATGTCTGGATCTGGAGACTGGGAAGCCATGAAAAGCCTTTGATTTCATCCTGGACTTGGAGCCAATCAGAGGTGAGTATGGACAGGGTCATATTTTTCAAATATGGAAACATGAGGAGAAAATAGTGCTTATGTGGTTTTCTTAACTAAGAACACCAGCGCCAGAAAAGCGATTTTGCTGGTTAACCAAGTCAACATTAATTGTGTCCTGCTGGGAACGACATCCAGATGCCAGCAGATTCATAAACGCAGACCACTGAAAAATCCATTACAGCCCTCTAGCATCCGCTCTTGAAATCAAACACCAAAACACGAGTGTTTGTTACACATAAACCGAAATTTACAAACTGACAAAATTTATTTGAACTTGTCGGTCATTCTAAGTGCCATTCGAGGATCTGTACTGTACCACTCGCCGAAAATAGCTTCATATTCCTTAGCCATGCAGGGCAATCATCGTGACTCCTTTAACCAAGCAGGTCTTCCTACCATCTCTCAAACATCTCTACACCTGTGCACTTAATGTATTGCAAGTTACACAGATGTAGGCTGCAAAGCCACTGTGCTCCCTCTGCAGGTCTCCCTTTGGTACTCCGGTTCAGGAGCAGTAGCCTCACCTCCTTCACCTCCCCTTCCTGTAAGGAACACTGCCTGCCCTTGGAAGCCATCATCATGCTGTCTTCGGCTGAAGTGTTGGATGAAGAGTCTTCGCCAGGGTTGTCCATATCGCTGTCGCTGTCCTCTGTGAAGACACAACACCATGTTTCCATAGCAACCAACACTACATATGGAACCTGACACACCTGTACCTCTGCCAACTCCCCCACCAATTGCTCACACATTTCCTCACCGGTGACACTGTCTTGCTCCTCGAGCTCCTGCGAGTTGCTGCTGTGACACTCGCTGTCTTCAGCAATGTCCTCTCTGTTCTTGGGATCCATGTTGTGTTCAGGGCCTGCAAGCCCTGGGGTGGGGAACAGCCCTAGGACAGATAGGAGGGATGCAGTCACTGGCATGGATGGACAGGAAGCATGAAGTCTGTGACCACAGAGGGTGAAACAGTGGTCCTGGGATACGTGATCTTGGGCAGTGATGGGTGACAAACCCTTGCAGAACCGCCCACTTATCCACAGCCAACATGGATCGCTGTCACACACTCACTGACATACACTGGCCTTCAAAAGTCGCTGACCACATGCCTTTAAACCAGCAACGGCAGCGAGGTCCAGAGTCCTGTTTCTCAACCTATGTCCTGCAGACACACAGGATGCATGATGCTGTATACACAAGTTGATCTTTGGCTACTCCGAACATTTCCGGTCTGCTCGGGCCAGAATAGACAAGGCCCGACTTGAGTCACCTGGTGCTACACTAATAGCAGCCTATGCAAATACTGTGGAGGACACGTGAAGGGATACGATGAGGGAAAGGCGTGGCCACAGTGGGGCAGGTCTCCTTTTTGGTTTCCCACGATTTACATGTCTCGCTGTGGTACTTCTCTGCCAAAAAGTTATGGAGATCTTGAAAAACATTCCAAGCCCAACCCTTTGTCCACAGCAGAAGAGCGGGTCTGAGCTCTGAACTGCTGTGACAGGCCGGGCCGACGGCCCGCAGTCAGTGATTGATGTGCAAGTACTGCCCATCCCCCAGTGCAAGTGCTGTCTGTACATCTGCCTCTCTCTCTGGTCCCTCCCTCCCTCCCTCCTTCCTTCCTTCTCCCTCTCTGCCATTCTGATGTTATCTCTCGGTCTGTCTGTCTGTAGGCAGGAGGTGACGCAGTGTCTGACTGGAACCAGACAAAGAAACAAACTCATCTGCCAACAGACACAGAAGGTTGGTAGTGGCGATGGTGGTGCGAGGGGGGGGGGCAAAACAAAACAGACAAAGAGGGATCACCAAAATCTTACACGACACTAAGCAGGGGGTCCAGTTGAATTCCAGCAGTTCTGTCTCCCAGCACTGTCCACACATACCACCCTACACCCAAAGATCCAAAACCAGGTCTGGTTCTACAGAAAACACTAAGAGAACAGCCATGGGGGCTGTATTCCATGTCCAAAAATGCACTCCTCTTTCCTGGTCAGGGCACCCTAGCGAACGGATTCCTCTCTTCTCACCTTGCTGTCAGAGTGGTACCGCATACTTACAATTGCTGTGTCCCACCTCCCTCAAGGGTTACTTCTACATACTTCCCCCCAGGGTCAAATACCACATCTGTCACGATTACACCTCCATGGAAGGTATCCAGAAAATGAGATCGGTCATCCGTCCCCACTTCTCCGGACAAACGGTTAAAATGGACCATCCTCCCTGGACCTGCATTTTCCTGTTTACCACAGAAAAACATGTTCATGACTGTCTGATCGACCCAAAACGCTATAACAAATCAGCTGGAGAGACGTGATTATTTCTGCCCGCTGAGCAGCTCCGCATTTCAGCAACCCAGCCACCCACCAACCGAGACCTGAACACCAACACTACATGTTAACACAAAGGAGGCAGCACTAAGTCAATGTCCACACCAATTCAGCATTCAAAATCATTCTTATACAATTCGCTAGCAGGCTAAAGTATGGTTCTGCTAATTTCCAGGTTTGTTCCTTTCTTCCACGATGCTAACACAAATCAGCTCTGAGTGCAGCTGAGTCAGATAAAAGCCCCCAGTTGAAGAGCATCTATAACAGCTAACCACCGGTGAAACACAACAGAAGACCTAAAAAAAAATTTCAAAAATTTAAAAAAAAGCAAATAATCACTCATTATGCTACACTATGGTTTTCTTCCAGTTCTTATGTAAGTGGGCTGAACCTCATTCCTCAGCTCCTTACCTCAGCTGTCTGTCTGGTAGGTAATAAGCAGATTCCGCTCTTTGAGTTGAAGTGTTAAACCAGCTCACGCGCATAAAAATAAGCCTACGGCTGTGGACCTTCTTCACACAACCTGTGGCACCTCCAGAGGAGATTTCCATCATGGGCACCCTTGCAGGTAAACACAAACACAACCCCAGAATTAGACAAGGTATTTATCCACCAAGAGGACTTTCACAGGGAGTTCTTAACCCATCAGGGAGAAGATGAAAGAACGGTTAGTCAGGACCCGGGATTAGTAAGCAGCGAGTGACTCCAGGTACCGGATGACTCCTTAGTCATCAGCGTGGTGTCACGGTGACACACACACAAGACTGAGAGTGGCCGGTGCTTGGGAAAACAGCTCGCTCCCACCTCACTTCCAAGCTAGGGTGGGAATGACTCCTCTTCAGTCCCTTCTTTGATCTCTTACTTGAAACAAGTCTTTCAGATGAAAGTATGCCTCCACGGAAAAATATCCATCCATCCACAGCTCAGCTGTAAAGAGGCCATTCAGTAAAAGGATGCAAGGGTTTGTACTGGAATCATTTCCATTATCCTCATTCAACCGTATCACACTGTCATCTACAACACATTGTCCTGTTGCTTTCCTTCCATCTTCTTCTGCGCCCTTTCCACACCACAACCAGTGCACAATGCCTAGTTAGCGGCTCTAAATCACCCTCTGTCACTTCTGACACTCCCACACATGGTTTCCAACCTGGCAAATAAGTGCTAGCAAAGTTAATGATATCTCCTCTCCATCAAGGCCCGGCAGCCGATGTCTCTGTGGTTTGCAGCAAAGTCACCGCACCCCCGCCGTCACTGTGCTGCGGTTTCATAACGTGCCTTACAGTGATGGAATACAAGAAACAACCTCACTGGGCCTCTTCAGATCTCCAATCCATTATTCAGGTTTACCCCCAGTTTCCTCAGCTGCTCAGCTGTCTGAACAGGTCTGGGATTCAGTAGCATAGAGAGAGTTGTGCATGTTTAACCCACAATTGCTTACTGAGCACTTTTATAAAATGAGGAGTGTTGAACTGAGAAGGCCCTTCAAGAGCCAAGCTTGCAAACTGCCTCTTTCCACCAAAAAAAAAAAAAAAGAGGCTAGGAGATCCTAACATGCCCACCCCCGAGCCACGTTCAGTCAAGCTCGTCCGCATCACGCAGTCAACATCTAGACTGCACCCAAGACATCGTATCGAGCCCGAAACCCCCAACTCCTCCACCATAGACGCTCACAGCAAAATGAAAGGTGCCAATTGCATAACATAAATCCTAGAAATAAGTACAACTTTGAGAAAGAAAATATCTGGATTTTGTTTTACATACGAGGGTTAAGGTTTTATGCAAATATATACTTTCCAAAACTAAAAATAGATTTTCCTATCACGTACACCCAAGGAGATCCTTTAATGTTGAGCTAGGCCACATTTCGCAGATGGGACAGTGATTTGATGGAGATGGCAGCTTAACTCGATGCTGACGGGAGCGTTACCCACCCTCCTGGAGGGAGCGCGGGCGAACCCTTTAACCGCTGGATATACAATGGGTCACAACCACGAGCATTTCTCTAGTCTTAACTCATTCGTTTGTTCATTCATGCTAACAGTATGGCAAGCCTGAGAGTAACAGCTTTTAATCTGGACTGCAAATAAAATCCCGACGTGTGAACGTCTGTCACAACTGCCATGTTGATAAGTAGCATCAAACTAACATACGCATTTGACCGAAGTGAACATTTTGCAATTTGAAGTGAAAATGAAGGCCCTAAAAAAGGCAAATGGACATCAGGGACAGAAGAATCTTGGGTGCTTCAGTCGCCCGCCTGTCAAGAAGAAGCAGAGATTATGTGCAGCGAAATATGAAGAAAATGATGATACAGTCAAAGCCACCGAGGGTGACGACCCAAAGCAATGTCCGTCCACATGTTAAACGCCGCTATGGTGTCTGTCCACACGTTAAATTTCACAAAAGGGTGTCCGTCCTCAGTCCACACATAAAATGCTGCAGCAGTGTGTCTGTCCACACTTTGAACGGTGGAACAGGGTGTCCATCCTCAGTCCACACATTATACGTCGGAACAGTTTGTTTGTCCACACACCAGATGCGGCAACGGGGTGTCAATCCAAACATTAAATACGACAGAAGTGTATCCATCCAAACAACAAACACCGAGAAGTAGCGTGTGCATCCGTTCATTCATCCATCCAGACGTGAGCACACACTGCAACGGTGTCTCCATCCAAACATCAAGCACTGAAACGGTGTCTCCATCCCTCACTGAGAGCCAGACCGTAACAGCGAAGGAGTGTAACACCGTGCCCGCTGCCAACACCCGATATACGTACAATTCACTTTGAAGGGGTTCGTCTGTTTCCGTCTGGACATATTATTCCTGCTCCTGGGTGGAAACAGTCCAACGTCCCCCGGAGCGCCGACGTCGCCGTCTCCTCCTGCAGGGTTGCACTAACAAAGCCCCCTTCCGGACAGATCAGTTACAATATATAGAGGGGGGTTTCAAAAAGAAATAACCCACAAAGGCAAAGCAGAGAACCGGCGCTGGATGAGAAGTGCCCACCGCTGCAGCCTCCGGACCCGGACTGAGTCCCGGGGGGGTGGGGGGGTTGGTGGAGAGGAGAGGCGGCTCTCCAGCGGCGGTCTTCACACGGCTCCCAAGCGCATAAAGGAGTCCGCGCGGCGCAAAGCGACACAAACAGCCATGGAAGCGCTGTTACTCGCGACGCTGCTGCCCGAACGGCCCCGGAGAAAGCCGAGTCCCCGTCGCTGTCGCCCCGCCAGGACACTGCGGAGAAGCCGCCTAGCAGGACGCGCGGCTGAGGCGCACTCTTCCCGAGCCGCGCGCGTGCGTCGCGGCGCATTGTGGGATAGGCGAGGTGCCGCTGGAGGACCGCGACCGGCGGCGGTGAACCTTCCCGGTCGACCGAGACGCCGCTGCCACCGCGTTGTTCCGGCTGCCGAACCCGAAAATCGTGCCCCTTTGGGGATGTCTCGCATATTTTCTTTTCCGAGCGAATTTGCGAGTTTTACCTCCCTCCCACTGTCGTCCGCCTCACTCTGTGCACTTATACGCCATGCTGTCCTTACAATTTATATTTTTGCGAGTAATTTCAATTAAAGTTAACGGAAAGACAGAACGCTATTTAACAGCATTTCGGTAATAGTATAATTACAGTATAATAAATTATAAAACTAAATTTCTTTCAACCGTCCATTATAATATATATTGAACTTTCTACTTCATTGTAACTCAGCTGCCGCCATGTCATTTCAGGGTTATTATATTAACCAGCTTATTAGACACTTCTATAATGTACAAAGATATTTATTCTATTCCTTTGTACATTATTTAGATCTTGTTTATAATTGTGTTTTTTGTAATATATTTGTAAAATTGTATTGCGCACGGTCTCATGGCCGATTCAGGGTACATTTCACTACATGTGGTACTTGCATAACTGTGTATGTGACAAATAAAGAATAAAGGAAGAATAATACTATAATTACATATTATGACATATACAATTCTACATTGAAGGACTATGCCATTGTCTCACACTCTGTATATTTGCACTTTGTATCGTTCCTGTCGTACTTGTGTTGTTGTCTTGCGCCTTGGGCCTGGAGGAACATTGTTTCGTTTCATCATGTACCGCGTAGATGGCGTAAATGACCATAAACCTGAATTGACCTGACAACTTACATATTCATTTCATTGACTCTTTATTCCAAAGCACCCTACAGTGTTCAGCTGCATATGGTTATTTACCCATTTATACAGCATGGTAATTGTTACTGTATTAGTTCAGAGTATGTTCTTTTCTCAAGTGTACAACAGCAGAACGTAGGATTCAAGCCTTGGTCATTCTTGGTGCAAAGGCAACAGTTAAGGGCATGAACGGTGCAGGTATTTTTAAAGTAGAGTACAGTTACACCCCGGTTTATGTCCTCCAAGTACAACTTCTCTATTCTATACCCAAACTTTGGTTTAAATTTCGAGCTATCTATATAAAGTTTTAAAATCTTTAAATGAATTTAAAAAATATATAATATATAAATACATAAAATATAAATATAAAATTAGCTATATAAAGAAAACTATTTACATTCTGAATGCTTCATGTTTTCCAGCTGAATTGTGCAATTAAAAACTTTTTATCCATAACGTATTGTCATTTTGAAATGTGACAGTTGATTATATGTCTAACCCTAACCCTGTCTGCGTTTATATATCACACAATGTCTTGCACAGTCTATATTCTGAAAACCCATCATAACTCCTGAACTGTGAGTGGATAAATGTTGAATTACCCACTGAGTGAAAATGAGAGGGGATTTGCTTCTAATCAGTTAATTTAATCTTTAAAAAAGTTATTGTCACCCAAAATGTGGTCTAGAAGATATGTAGCTCTTAAGCAGCGTGTCAGTAATCCGTCTGAGAAACTGCTCATCAACACAACCAGAAACGAACTTTGGGCAGAACTCAAAAAAGGGTAAAAATGTTACAAAATATAACATGAAATTTCAATACACAGTAGAAATCACCCAAAAGCAAAGTGAAGCAAAAATTCAGAAAAATTAGAACATTATGAAGGAAATGAAAGGAGAATTCCTGAAAACCGGAAGAATCAAACAAAAAGTTCACAATAAAATATGTAGAAGAACAAGCTGTAACAAACGGAACGGTTCCAACGTTAACCTCAAATGGTCAAATATGCCAATGGACAGACTTTTTGGCAGTGTAGACCACCAAAGGTGGAAAAAATTTACTGAAGCTCAAGGCAGTAAATACATCACTGCCCAACATACACGATCAGTTGTAAGGCAAATCTAACTGCACAGGGTCAACGACAGCAGGTTTTCCCACAAAGTAAGACTTTATTTTATGAAGTCAAAAAAATAAAATGGAAACAATGCTCCTTTAAGGCAAAACATAAAAGACAAGCAGCAAAAGAAGTACATCTGGAAGTCAAAGTAAAGCAAAGATGAAAACCAATCTACAGCCCAGCAGTCCTTCAATGTAGAAATGTAGAGCTAGAAGTTGTTCTTATCTTAGCACCAGATCATAATGCATTACAACACATTAGTTATAGACAATAGGCTTAGTAACAAAGAACCACCCATCTATACATGATCATTAACTGCTAGTAAAGAATCCACTAAAATCATCTTTAAAGTATTTTCCAACGCAAAAACTATGGGAACAGTCACATGTTTTGTCAGCAGCAAAGAAAGAAAATGTCTATGATTTTTGAGAGCAAATCTGGAAAAATCACACTGGCCACTTTTCAGTTCCAAAGGAAAAGAGAAGCCACACTGTGAGTCTCAGTTTTCCTAATTTGGTACAGCTGTAAGGTTATGCTCAAGGCCATTCAATATAGACTGCAACTACACATATAGACTGCATGTAGTAGATCTGCGCAGACTCTCAAATGTACCCATGTATCCGCAGCAAAGTAGATTGTAATAATTCCAGTAGTGATAATTTTAGTAACACCATATAGATGCGAGACAATGAAATGTTAATGAAAGTGACTTTTGGAAGTGAAAATTGAAGAAGGCGGCATGACAGGAAAACATGAGACTTCTTTAAAATGTAGAGCTAGAAACTAGACACCACAGACAGCCAGCAACTCAAAAAAGATGGAGCCATTCAAACCATTTTAAGTTCAAATGGTGATACTGAGGTTATCATACGTAGCACACATAACGAGAAGATTACAATGTCTCTAACAGACGGCGATGCTTGGAAAGATGGTAGATGGAAAAGAGGAAGCAGTGCAATTGATGAAGCCAAATATTACATATTTTTAACAGCCGCACTCCTTCACGCATCACATGCGGGAGTGGAAACGTGAGAATGACGACACCAGGTGATGAGTGGACGGGAACCAATCAAGCGCCTCCATCCGGAACCACGGGAACGACGTGATGGCGTCACCACCGGGTGCCACGCGGTGGCGCCTGGACCGCAGCACTGCTCGAAACGTCCGCGCGATGCGCGCTAGTTCAGTAGAACGGTGATGATGTCAAATAATTCACTTTTATTCACCGCAGGTTCACGGACAGCCGACAGATCTCAGGCACTGCGTGTGTGGTGGTGTGTGAACATGTTTTTAAACGAAGGTTTGCGAGTTCGAATCCAGTCACATTTCCCGCTTGCACTGTTAAGCAAAAGTAATCACTCCTATTGGAGGCAATAGAAAAAAAACGTCTTTGGCTCAGATCTAACGTCGTAAGTTTCCTTAGACAGAAGCAACAGTAACCAAAACAGTAATGCTGTCGCTAGCACAGTTACAGCAGCAACGAGGCTACACGCTTATTATATCGGAGGTTTGACGGCCGCCCGACGCCGCATTCCTGAGCCGCGGCTACGCGAGTGTGACGTGGAGCGCGCGCCGCACCGCGCTTCCCCTTGAGAGCGGTCACGTGAGGCCCGACCGGTGCTACTTTCCCTCTCTTTTCCCGGCCAGCGTAGACCTTATTTACCGTAATCCTCCGCCTGCGGTAGGAGTGCTGAGGCTGGCAGGGCCGCCATTTTGAATGTCAGCCTTGTTCCTCTCTCTGCAGCGAAGAGAGACGACTCCCGTGTTTTTCTGGTGTCACCGAGGCTGGTGAGTGTTTCCGACTTGTGTGAGCTGCGGTAAATTGTTGTTGTTATTCCCGCGGCTGCATTGGTGGTGTGTGCCCTTTTCAAGCCGAGTGTGTGAGGTGGTCAAACAGTGTCCGGGTTGTCTGTACCAGGAAGGCATTCGCCGATCAGTGAGCGGCCAGACTGGCTTACTTCGCATAGGAAGCCGTGCGGTAACCGCGTCTTGAGTGGGGAGGTGTGTTGTTCCCATCGTTCGGTGCCTTGAAGACGGTTTTCTCCAGGAAAAGTAGTGTTTGAAGCCTCCTGTGCTTTGCACGCGAAAGCTGGTCCGCCGCCGTGGACGGTCACATTTCACCACTCGGGAACTCAGGGGTGCGCCGGTGGCTGGAATGGGGACGTTAGTGAGGTAAAAATGGGGAGGTATATCTGAGTTTGAACGAGGAGAGAGACCCTAGGGTTTTTTGAACGGGGCGGTGGTCACCTGGACAGGTCGGGTGACAGGTGACAAGTTGAAACCATGGCAGAGCCAGGTCAATCCCGACTGGCAGTTACCCTAAAACGCAGAGATTAGTTGGAATTGACAGAAACCCCCAACCCACCCAACACAGTCCAACCATAGTCTCTACCATTAAGTGTAACTCTAAATGTAATTCTACTTTTAACATCGATGCTAGAGCTAACCCTAATCCCGTGTCAGCCTAGGTTAGCACCCAGCTTCCTCTTCACCCAAGCGCCAGTCTTTCTTTCCTGTGGGACACCTAGTAACCCCGACTCCTAAGATAAACCCTGACCTGACACCTTACTCTTTTATGGACACTGACACTAAAACACTAGACATTTATATGCAGTTGCTCCTCCAATGAGCAAAATGGCTGTTTGGAGATCTTGTCTGTCTGTGTGGGAAATGTACCATTTACTCTGAGTTGCAGGTTGCTTTGGAGAAAAGATTCCTGTAAGTGAGTAAACGTAAGACTAAAAGACAGGGCTGAGCAAAAATTTGTGCAGACAAATACAAAGCAGCACTAACAGCTCAGCTGGATCAGTCTACTGTGAAAAGAACTCACGTGGAGGTAGGACAGTGGACCAAGTGAGCCTGCTGGACCAGGCTGGGTTCCTTCTCTAACATTTTGTATTTGGTATCATATTTCTGTCTGTACACCATGGTTTTGGTTTGTGTGAAGGAGGAAAAAATGACCACTTGTCCAACTTGAATGTCCTGGGGTTTGAAGGCACTGTTCAGGACTGTGATGGACATGTAGTTGTGTGATATTTGCACAGGATTGATGGCATGTTAAATGTATACCTTCAGTGATTGTCCTTATCTTTACCAGCAGGTGGTGTTGTGGTTAGGACTCATACCTTTATCTAAGGACCTGGGTTCAACCCCCCCCCCCCCCCTTTGTTTTGTGTTACTAAGTGGCTCTAGTATAAATAAATCAGCTGTATAAGTGACTAGATAACTTTGTCAGTAAGTTACTTACATCTAACATTGCTGCTTTGGAGAAGGGTGGAAAAAGTAAAAGAATAAATAATAATATGATGAGGCATTCAGTTTTGCAGGATTTGTACTAAAAAATTAAAGCGGTTCATTGTTGGGGAAGTTTAGGGCTCTCACCATACCGGTCTTCATTGATTTCCTTAAGGAAAGTAGCGGCAGCTGTCAGAACCATACGGGTTGCATCTTCAAAAGCACTGAAACTGTGTTTTTCGCGCTGAGTTGGTTGAAAGGCTGGTTTGGAGGACTTATTGTAGTTGCCATTCCTTACTTGGCAGCTCGGGGTGGTCAGCAGACTAAATGAGAAATAGTATGTCCAAATGAGGAACGGGCTTGTTTTGAAATGGTGTGTGTGGAAACATATCCAGAATAGCATTGGCAATGAATTCTTTACCCAGATGTTTGTGTCTTTCAGTTGAAATAAGCAGGTATTCTGCTTTCTCCAGTTTTTACAAGCTGCAGATGAATGGTGTTAATTCTACCAAAATGGATTGTTTCCCAGACTTCAGGGTGGAAAGTACTGAGGAAAAGCTCCTGGCTCACCTGGCTTTTGTGGTGGGTCTCTGTTTATTAAATCAAGTTAAAATATAGACTAAATCACTGAGCTACATTGTTCTATAGGTTATTTCAAATGTGTCATTTTGTATAGCAGTAAATATTTTAAACGGATTAATTGTGCAACATTTTCAGGTCTGCTTTTTAAATCGCATGGCAGTTGGCTGAATATTAATTGGTACTATTAATATTACAAGTTCTGGTCTCATGAATGAATTGTACATCTGCCATTTCCTTCAAGAGTTTGATTCAGTGCCGCAGCGCGGTTGAGTCAGTGTGTAGGCATGCCTTTGTTCGAGTGCGTCTTTGCCCAAGGTCTTGTCTGAAGCACCGTTCAGCTGGAGTAACATTGCCTCCTGACTGTTCCACCTGTACTGCACCCACCCCTGCGTCACCACACATGCATTCTTTTCCGTTTGATCAACTTTAACACACTTTTTCATAAATGGGAGTGTGCAGGTACCAGCCGACCACATCCACAAATAGAAAACAACTCAACAAATTTTGTTTGTCCAACTCTTGACTGTTGGTTTTTGCACAGGGCTGAAGGAGAGGGTTCTGCATGCGAAAAGACTTTATTTGTTTTAAAAGGGTGTCATTGTGCAGTGTGTGTAAAAGGAGTGCTAAGGTTTTTTTAAATTGTTCTCTATGTAGTTAAACTGCTAAAGGTGAAGCACACTTTTTGGCCAGAATTGCAGAAAATGGCATTAATAAAGAAGTTAAACAGTAGCTTTTTGTGCCTTGAGTGTTGAACTCTTTGCAACCTGACATTGAACATAACTTGGGTCACTGCCCCTGCACTGTGCTGAAGGGAAAAGTGCCCCCACCCTCACCTGTTCCTAATCCACCCATTATGCTCAACCCTACTTCTCCCACAATCTTCACTGTGTTGTATGTCATTCATTTCAGTAAGAAGTAATAAACCCAAACCTTACGTTCTGTAATGAAACTTTGAACTGGGAGAAAACGGGCCTTATGTGCATCAGACAGATCAGGACCCATCTCAGACTGGAAACTTTGGAATTCTGACTTGATATGCTGGTCGGTGGTTGTCAGATTACATGAAGTTGAATCTTGGAGTTATCAGTAAACATCCCTGGATGGTGTATTCACACAATCATAAAACTTAGTTGCCCCCCCCCCCCCAGCCCCAAAGAATGCCTTATTTTGGGGAAGTACAAATAGTCTTGGATTAAAAAGCTAAAGCCACATTTTTTTTAAACCAAAAGATTAGCTGTAACACAGTTATAATTTACTTTCTTAGTTGAATTGCACTGTTTTTCAGTAAACTTGTGTGTGTGTGTGTGTGTGTGTGTGTGTGTGTGTGTTGGGTAGCTACAATGTTGCAAGTGAAGCATCTCCTAGAGTGTTTCAGTCTTTCCATATTTTAACTCAATAAGTTGTCATTTTTCTATTAAAGTTATGTGCTGCATTTTGTAAGCAGGTCATGTAAGTCATACAGCTACTTTGGGAGGAGTCTTTTTGTCACCCAGTGTGTTGTGTTGTATGGCTCTGTCCACCAATACAAAACCTGCCTGTTAGAGCAACTGTGTTTTTTTTTTTTTTTACACTGATGCATTTTGCTAAAGAATAAAAACAAAATGCCCTTTAAGGGACTCAACCTCATATCCTCTTGGTTACAAATCTTTGTTCTCATCTGCTCTTTAGTTTACTGCCCACATGTTAGAAAACAGCTTTCTGTATTTCTTTTTGTTCTGTATGTTATTGCATTCTGTTTTTATTAGTAGCATTCTAGTGACTACTTTCCAATGTCTTTAACGTTTAACTTTGAGCATTGGGTAGAATGTTGGCTTTCAGCTACTTGAACAGCTATGGTTTATTCATATTCTCTTCCTATGGGGAAGCTAATTCCCTGTGTGCCAGCTGATAAAATTGTAGCAAAGATATATAAATGGTTTTTTTGCCCATTTCAATAGCATTCATAGTGTTTTGTACATGCAGTGTTCAATTTTGTGTTTAGGAAATTTAGGATAACCTTTTGAAGAAATTTGCCCTTGTAAAAAGGTAATGGTCACTGAAAAGATACTAACAGTATTAACAGTATTTCTTCATGTCTTTTTATACTTTTTTTTTAAAACTGCAATTCTGTATTGATGTTAATTTGAGCAAAATAAAGGTGTTTATTGACTCAGTGCAAACCAATGCTGAACATATTCTCCACATGCAGGTCTGTATGACATTCTGGTGGATGAAACACTTTGATGTTTACCAAAATTATGACCAGTAATTGGTTTATTTCATTGCAGTAAAACATTTCCATAAAAACAAGTCTATACTGAAGTCTGTACAGAATTTTGCTCAAGGTTAAACTTTTTTTTTCTTTTTTTTTTTTTTTTTTTAAAATCAAAACTGGGCCGAGTGTTTTGCATTTGGCTGTTGTAATTCAAATTAGTCTCATTCCAAACATTGGTCTCCAGAAGTACATCTGAGGCCGGTGAGCATCAGCAATAGACACTGTTGTAAAATGCTCCTTTTGTGACACACCCACAGCTTTTCTGGAGTAAGATGCTATATCTTCTAATCCACATGTCCTGTATATCTCTTTGTTAGAGATTCATTTTTCTCAAATAGAAAATCCTTTGTGCCAACAACTCCTTGTTTGGTATACAAACCCTAGAGCTTCCCTGAGTTACATTTGGTCACTGGATGGGAGAATTATCCATAAAGGTAACTCCTGTTGAAGGTTATTTATTGTCAGAATTTGACTGTGTTTGCATTTGTTAGTATTGTAACCTGGCATTTTGACTTTTTTGACCATGTTATACAGTGCTGCTTCCTTATGGTGAATTTACATTTTTCAGTAGTTGAAGAGAGGGATAACTGCAGAAGCAGTGAACATTTAACATGGTCGCCTAGCTTAGTAATAAATATGAAGTCTTTCCTTGGGGAAATCGTGTTTTAGGTCACTATCTGATTTTTGTCTTTTGCACCTGCACACACCTTTACCCAAGAAGTTTTTGGGGTTCTTTGTTCATGGTGCTGGGCTGCAGTGTCTCCTCAGGTGCTGCAGATATGAAAACACTGGCAGCAGTAGTACCAGACAGGTCTGACCAGGTGTAAATGGAATATGTCATTAATTGACTTGGACAAAATATGAAGACCGGAGAACTTAATCTTGCCAGTAAGCATGAGCTAAGCTTTAATGTTTAATCAGGCAGCAGCCCTTTAAACCCCATTGCTGTTTTAAGAGAATGGAATTTCACCTATTCTTTCTCTTCAATGTTCTCCACTTCAGGGACACTACAGTTTAATTTTTTTTATATTGAAAGGGGAAGAATAACCTTGCAAAAATGACTTGTGAAAATATAATCTCTTCAGCATTCCATAAGGATGCTATCGTATTATGTTCTGGGGCTTTTAAAGAATATAAAGGAGATAAACATTCTGCTGGATGTCGGTGAGTAGGTGTTTTGAGTAGTCAGCGTGAAACTCTGAATAGATGCATAATTGTGAGGTTTTCTGTGTAGTCTTTCAGCTGGGCGTTCTCTCATTTTGGCAACTGTACCTGTTTTTAACTCAAGGGGGGTGTGTGTTCCAGCCCCGATTGCTCCTAGAGCCTCAGTGTCATCATTAAGCACTTTTTTGTCTTGTTTCAGAGGATGCCGGCTCCAATCAGACTCCGGGAGCTCATCCGGACCATCCGGACTGCCCGGACCCAGGCAGAGGAACGGGAGATGATCCAGAAGGAATGTGCTGCTATTAGATCGTCTTTCAGAGAAGAGGACAATACATATCGCTGTCGAAATGTCGCCAAGCTGCTCTATATGCACATGCTGGGCTATCCAGCTCATTTTGGACAGGTATTCCCCCCCCATACCACCCAAGATAGGGAAATGTTGCGCCTCTCTTTCAAGTAGCTTGTATTGTTGTTCCTTTAATAATTGATTAATCTTCGCAGTTGGAGTGCCTGAAATTGATTGCATCTCAGAAGTTCACAGACAAGCGAATAGGGTACCTGGGTGCCATGCTGTTGCTGGATGAGAGACAAGATGTTCATCTATTGATGACAAATTGCATCAAGAAGTGAGCGCTCACTCTTGTTTTGTACAAGCTGACTGGCTTTTTTTTTTTTTTTTTTTTTTTTAATTTTAAAGGCTGTAGGAGAGAGATGAGAAGCACTCAGTCTGTGTATGATGTACAAAGTGCTCATTATTTATTTCCTGTAAAATCTGCTTTATACATTCAACAATTTTTTTTTGACAGTGTTTGTTATGGAATAGCCTTAAATTGTGCTTAAGCTGCCATTTCTCCTTTGCTCCCTTCTCTTACCAGTGACCTGAACCACAGCACACAGTACGTTCAGGGTCTTGCCCTGTGCACTTTGGGCTGCATGGGCTCCTCTGAAATGTGTCGTGATCTTGCAGGGGAGGTGGAGAAGCTCCTCAAAACATCGAACTCATACCTGAGGAAAAAGGTATCTCCCTTCTGGGCTGCAGAGTGCTGATCCTAGCTCTGCTATTGATGAGTTGATGTTTGATAATTGTCAGTCAGACCTCTACCACAGGATGCATTTCTGGCTCCTGTCAGGTGTATGAGTTTGACTGTGTTACCAGTAGTCTGTGTCTGGATGCTACTAGCGTTTACCTTTGTCTTAAATAAAGTTTCATTCATTACAACCTGCATTGCAGTGACTGCATATCATAAGGACAGTGTATTGTAATAGAGCACAGGTATTATGATGAGTGCGTTTGCTTGTGCATTTGTTTTATTTTTAAGTTATTTATTCTGAATCATGCCTACAGGCAGCATTGTGTGCTGTTCACGTGATCCGAAAGGTGCCTGAACTTATGGAGATGTTCCTACCGGCAACAAAGAACCTGCTGAGTGAAAAGAATCATGGTGAGGCATCTTTTATCTGAGAAACGGAACAGCCACAGTCTCCAAGATTGGTGTCTTTGGTTACAATCGGTCTTTCAATTTGGCAGCAGACTACTGCCATAAGCATCCATAGTGGCTGCTGCTACTGCTGTTCATGTATCACTATGACAGTAGTTTTTCTGTTTCAATCTCAGTGCATGCTGCTGTGATATCTTTGGGAATGTGCCAGAACTTAGGACTGTTGTCCAGCTTTTTGCTTTCTTTTTACATTGTTAGCTGTGAGGATGATTATGGCTTTTGTGTGTGTGTGTGTGAGTGTGAGTGTGTGAGAAATGTGCTTTTCCAATTGACTTTTTAAGATTTCTAACACCTTACCTAAACTTAAATCTCCATGCAGTCTCAATTATTCACTATCGGGCTTGCATATTAACTGGGGAATGTGGGCATTACTTGTCAAACATACCATAATGGAGCTCTTTTGGTGGCATTTGTGGATAGATACTGTGACCTGTTATACATTAGTGTTTTACTGAATACCAATGCTATATTACAAGATATATTTTAGTTCACAGGGAAGACTTGAACTGTAGTTTTGAAAAGTATTCTTACTGTTTTCCTGTGTTTTAATTAACAGCATGCTAATTGTGCTGTTTCATGCTAATAGTCTAAAAGGAAAATGCAGCAGAAAAAAAATTCATTGTGTTCCTTAGTTTTCCCCAGTGACTCTCAAGGGCTAGGCTCAGTGTTTCTGCCTTTTCTTGCAGGGGTTCTCCACACCTCAGTTGTCCTGCTCACAGAGATGTGTGAGCGAAGCTCAGACATGCTGTCTCATTTTCGCAAGGTACACTATTCCTCTCTTCGGGCCTCTCAGCATGATCTCCAGCATGTTACCCTAGAACATTTTAATGGAACCTAATTGGCCTTAAAGGTGCACTGTTGCATGATATATATTGTACATCTAGGTCTGTTGAGAGTTTGTGTGCATATTCTTTATCTGGTCTTGCTATGATCATTAGCCTTATCTGTGCTTTTAATGGAACAAGTGTTGACTTTCAGTTTTGGGAAGAATAGGTTTGTCTTGTTTTAACCTCAAGTGCATTTGACAGCTTCAATTTTATCTCCTTCTCCACCCCCACCAGCCAACACAACTGTTCCCCAAATCTGCTGCCCTTCATATTCATACTCAAAACATTTTAGTCTTCACAATGAATCTTTTCTGATTCCTTTTAACATCTGCCTCATATTTTTCTGTCATTTTGTCTTTTGTTACTATTCCTGCATTAGAATGAAAAGGTAAGTGGTGCATGCCCTTGGGGAACTTTTATTTGCTCAGTCATCGTGGATGTAGCTGAATCTCTGTGCACCAAATAGAGCTTCTCACTTTTTTTTCTAAATGTGCACTTGTGGTTTCATTTCCTCAGTTTCTGTCATTGTAGGATTTGATTTGACTTCAGTTTTTGTTCAGTAAATGCATTACATGCACTTTTGTTGTCACCATTAAGATAACCATAGATTGGTGGCGTAATGCATTTTACCATCAAGTCTTATTTTGTTTTTGATGTAATCACTTTAGATGTATGTGTAGATTATTTTGTGACTAACATTTCAAAACTTTTCGATGTTTAGTGGCCTTGTTATGATTAAACTTAAGACATTACACTAACATTTATAGAAATTATTTTTTATTTAATTTATGACATCACTATGCTTCATTGGCTTTTTAGAAGCATGTACTGAATATTTAATTGGATTCAGAAGCTGTTCTAAGTTTTCTCAAGTTAACTGATGACTTAGGAGCAAGATGTATATTGAACATATGTAAAACCAATTGCAGTTTATGCTGTAATTCCAGGAGTTTGCATCTTAGTCACTGGAAGGCTGTTGTTTCAGTAGCTTGCTGAACTTCTTCCTACTTGTCCTTGTTTTAGCTTGTTCCACAGCTTGTCCGAATTTTAAAGAACCTCATTATGTCGGGGTACTCGCCAGAGCACGATGTGTCGGGCATCAGCGACCCCTTCTTGCAGGTGAGTCCTCTGCTGTGGTGTTTCATTGTCCACCATGCCATGTGCATTATTGACGTTAGGCCTCTTTGTCAGGTGCGCATACTGAGGCTACTCAGAATTCTGGGTAAAGGCGATGACGACTCAAGTGAGGCAATGAATGACATCCTTGCACAGGTGAGTGCTGACATTGTTCTACCTTTGCTGCTTTCTATGGCCAGTTCTTTTTCCCCCTTTCTCAAATATATTGTCTTTTTTAATAAATACAGGTTGCAACAAACACAGAGACAAGTAAAAATGTAGGCAATGCAATCCTTTACGAAACTGTTCTTACCATCATGGACATTAAATCAGAAAGTGGCCTGAGGGTGAGTCCCCACACACACACCTCAATTCAGAGAGTACATTGAGCACCATTTTTTAAATTAATTTTTTTTTTTTCAGTTTTATGGTTTTAATTAATTTTTAATTAATTTTTTCTTTACTTTTTTTTACTTGTAATAGTAATGTGGCTTTTTGTTTCAGGTCTAGCACTAACATACTGGGACGGTTCTTACTCAACAATGATAAGAATATATGCAGACTGAGGCCTTTTTTTGGGATCCTGGAACAAATGTACATATGTTCTGTTAATAGAATGGGCTTTAATAGAATGATAATGAACTATTTAAAACACCATGAGCATTTTTTGTTTCCTTTGATACAGTTGGCAGCATCCTGCCATTGTTTCTATTTTTGCCTTGTTTTATTTTATTTCCAGATATGTGGCATTAACATCTCTGTTGAAGACGGTGCAGACAGACCATAATGCAGTGCATCGGCATCGCAGTACTATTGTAGACTGTTTGAAGGACCTAGATGTGTCCATCAAAAGGTCAGCCATACAGTGTTTCTGGGAGCAGTAATGAATGTGAGTTTGTATTGTGTGTTTATAGTCATCAGTAGCAGAATTTATAAATGTAGCCCCTCCCATTCCTCCTGTACCCCGACAGACGTGCAATGGAGCTCAGCTTCGCTCTGGTGAACGGGAACAACATCCGTGGCATGATGAAAGAGCTGTTTCATTTTCTGACCCCTTGTGACCCAGAATTCAAAGCAGACTGTGCTTCAGGCATCTTCCTGGCTGCAGAGAAGTATGGCTGACCTGGCCAGTCTTTTCCCTCATTGAGTTCACTGCTTATGTCTTTGCAGGTCCTAGTTTTGCAGTTGTCTGTTTGGTGATGGGCTTTGTACCTGCTAATCGTTGTGTTCATTGTGTGGATGCTGGGCCATATGGAGGAGGCAAATATTAGGGGAAACATCACATGTTTGTGATGACACCTTAATGGGTAATAGTCAGGTTGTTACCCCTGTGACCTGTATATGTATATGGTGAATTTATTAAAATGCTGTGTGATGATAAAACGAGTGATCCATCGTCAGAGGAAAACTCTGTTGACACTGGTTTTACCTGACAGCAGACTGGCCACCGATTTGTTGTGTAGTGCGTACCGTTTTAATCTGAAAATTAAAGCTGCTTTTTTGGTTATAGGTATGCACCTTCAAAAGATGGGCACATAGACACTATCATGAGGGTCCTTACTACGGTACAAAAACTTGTTGCATGTTTTTATGTGTTGTGACATTATGTAATAAGTATTATTTCACTATACTTCAATTGTGCCACGTTTTTGTTTATCGTTATTTGATGCTTTTATCTTTTGTGCATTGTTCTAAATGATTCAAAATGTATTATGCTATTTACAGTAATGTGTGACTTGGGGCAAAAGAATTTTTTTTTTTTTAAAACAGTGAGCAGGTAGTACAATGCCAAAAGAATCTGACTTGTCAGTTGAAGTGGTACATTGAGCCCTGTTATTAAAATTGTTTAAACTATACCGGCTCCTTAACATACATTTCTTTCTTTTTTTTTTTTTTTTTTTCTTTTTCTTTTTTTTTTAAATGTACTTCCTCCTGACCTATGCATAAAACCTACATAAGTAGTTCTTTGCTTGTACTTCTGCAGGCGGGCAGCTATGTTCGGGACGACTATGTACCGAACCTCATCCAGCTGATCACCAACAGTGTAGAAATGCACACCTACACAGTCCAGAGGCTCTACAAAGCACTGCTGGATGACATCTCACAGGTGAGTCTGACCTCTGCTCACCTGTCTTTTTGATCAAATTAACAGGCTTTCTCTTACCACAAATCCATATTAATTGACTTCAGATTAAATGCACACACTGATATACTGTACATGTACCGCTATGCCTAAACCATTTGATGAAGAGCGTATGGATCACATAAATAAACCAAAGCACTAAAGCCCTTTTTCTCCCAGAGTTTTTGTCAGTTGTGATTGATGCACACACATAGTGTGTGTGTGTGTGTGTGTGTGTGTGTGTGTGTGTGTGTGTGTGTGTGTGTGTGTGTGTGTATTTTTCCTTTTCCTCCTCTTTGTGACATCTGCACAGTACATTCTATAGCTATTGCAGACTTGCTGTAGTTACTATGTTCCAATCTACTGTGGCATTAAGTGTATATACAGATCTTTCTTTCCAGCAACCTCTGGTGCAGGTGTCCTCATGGTGTAGGGGAGCACGATCTACTTGTGTCAGGCCAGGAAGAGGAGGACCCCATCCAGGTAAGGCACCATGGTACTTAATATGGTTAATTTAACTGGGTACTCAGTTTACAGTGTTATTGAACCACCCTCACTTATTGAAAGGTACTATTAGAAGATGAAGTTCTGATGTTCTGAAGGCCTCCTTGCTTTTCCAACCTGTCAGTCCCCAGACCCGGTTATGCTCCTGACTGCAGTCATGAAGCTGTCCACACGCTTCAGCAGTGTCAAGTAAGTATTTCTTCCAGGACCTGTCAGAGTCTTTACATATCAGAACTGAGTAAAAAGCCTCTAATGTTCATTTGTCTATAACATACATTTTGCAGAACCCATTGTTCATCCGCCTGAGCTTCTGTTCAGGATGTTTCCTAATTCTATCTCTTCTGACCTTACTGTTTTATAGTCGAATCAAGAAGGTGGTGTCAATATATGGCAGCAGCATAGATGTAGAGCTGCAGCAGCGGGCTGTAGAATACAACGCACTTTTCAAGAAATATGATCACATGAGGTGAGCTGCTGCAAATGGATTTATATAACGCAATTTGCTACAACATTGATTTCAATTGTAAGCTTCTAAAATATTAAAGAAATGAAAGAACATGTATGAATGTTATATCATGCATTTTATACTTGAGGGGTGAAACATGGCTTTACATTGCTTTCCTCCAAAGGTGTGCTCTCCAGAGAGATGCCCATCATGGAGAAAGTTATGTTAATGGCCCCACAGAAAACTGTGCAGACCAATGGGGGAGGCAGAGCCTGTGGGGGCCAGAGCAAAACCCCACCCACCATCACACAGCCAGCCAACTGTGTGAGGGCATCGTACAAAAAGCCTGTGGGGGGCTGCTTTTTTATTATTATTTAATGTGCAGGGCGGGGTGTGAAGAGAAAAGTACAAGTTAGCTGAGTAATGAAGTTGACTGCGGATTTTAAATCAATTCACCACATCAAACAAGGACACCTGCTGGCAGGAAAATTAAACCCCCCAACTTTTCAGGTAAGACATTATAACTTGGGTAACTTATGTGCTGTTCTTTTGCAAATATTTAATTGACTAAAGAGATTAACATCTACATGAAATTAAAAAGCTGGGTTCGAATGACTTCTAAAGTTCCTGTGATTTCTTTTAGACCGGGTCCATTTTTTTTTTTTTTCCCCTTCCCTCTAAGAACTTTCTCAGGCATGGTCTGAGATCTTAACACTTGGCAGGAGGGGGATGGTGTATGGCATAATCTTCAAAACTGCAGATGCTGGCCTTGCATGCATTTTGAAGGTTTAACTATACAGCAGAATGTGAAGTGTTTGAATGTGGATAAAGAATTTATTAGGGATCACCAAACATTTAGTTAAAAAACAAAATAACATGAATTGCTTTGCTTGGGATCAATGGCACCCTCCTGATCTTTTGCTGCCTCTTCAGTTGCTCTCTGGTTGCTGTATGAATGGAGCCTTTTTGTGCTGGACATAGTGCTGAAGTTTCTTATGTGCTAAAAGACCAAGTGCTCATAGTGGGCACAATGCAAACTTCCCTTTTCTAATGGAAGCTATTTCCAGAAGTACAAAGCAGAATGGGATGTAAATGTTCAAAATATTTAATGTAGTATTGCTCTGTAAGCACAATAAATTTCTGTAAGTGACATTTAAGTAAATGTGCTACGGTGCTGGTTTCCTGGTTATAAGCTTTTAGAATTGTACGCAGGAGGCACATGCCCATGTGTTAATTCCTGCTAGGGAAATTTAGCTTTGTGAATATTTCCAAACAAGACAGGGTTGGTTATTGGTTTGTGCACCTTTCTCAATAGTAAAGTTGCTGATTATTTGGTACTTCCAGTATGTTTGCAGCAGGGTTGCCTTGCATGTGTTTGCATTTTTTTTAATCTTTAGCTATGCTGTTTATAGATGTCATTTTGCTGAAGTCTGCAAATGTTTTCATTTTAAACTGAAAGGCTTCAGCAAGGGTGTATTTGTAGATGCAGTATGTATTATCTGTGTGTGTCACCTGCAGGTAGACTTGCCAGTGAACATTTGACAAGGCTGAGATACTCACTTTCGAGCACAAGGCTTCAAGATTGTTGGCAGCTGTTCAGTCCTTACCTCATAGGCTTTTGCTCATAGATTATCTCTGACCTGGGTGTGACAGGTTTACTCCTGCATGTGGGACTGGATGAGGCTTGTCTTCCACACACCCCTAATCCAGCTGTGTTCAACAAAATAACCCCGTATGTCAGTCTGTAGGTTCAAATACATTCATAATGGAATTACTTAAACTATCAGGAGTTTTTAAACATCTCATTCTGATGCGTTTTTTTACTTAAGCAAATTGGTCACTTATCTTTACTGCAATACTAGGAATAACATGCTGACATTGCAAGAATTATGTCGAGCTCTTGTCAGAAGAGGTGCTGAAGTCACTCCTGTTGGCATATCTGTGCTCACGTGATGTGCATGTGTTTGTGCACGTGTGCCTGTTCCTATCCTGACTCCCATCTCACCTATTCCAGGCTAATGATCTTTTGGACCTCCAGGAAGTGACGGGCCTGTAATCCCACAGTGCCTCCCACAAAGCTCAAGGGGCCCGTTGGAGGGGAGCTTGACCTGCTGGGGTTCTTTCCCTGTCAGGTCAGCCAGGACTTGCCCTGCCTCACCATTCTTTCCTCTGCTCAGCCCTTATATCTTATAATTCCCTGCAGCTAATGCCAGCTAACACTCAGCTCTATATATTTGTACACTAAGGCAGTTGTACTATATTATTATTATTATTATTATTACTATTATTACAATTCTGCTTTGTATTTTTCATTGATATTTTAAATTTTCTTCATCTCAGCTCCCACCCTGCCCCCCCCACATACCTGCAAGTCACAGCCCCCTTTCTGCTTGATGCATTCTCGTCACAGCCACTTTTAATGACACGCTACAGGTGAGTCATCAGACCAGGAAGCCTTGGTCAAATTACTCCTTCCTGTATCAGGTTTTGTATGCGCATGTACAGAAACACCACACTGAAGCTGCATTGAAGTGTTAATGAATTTGTAATGTACTACTTATGAGTTTCATTGATGTTTTCCCATACGTTATGTGAAATACACCCCACCATGAGAGAATTATTTTTTCCTTCCTATAGGTATTCCTCCAATGACAGCATACAACAAGAATGGCCTGAACAGACTCTACATTTGATAGAGAGATGACAGACTTTGTTTTCCAGGCTGCAGTACCAAAGGTAAGCATGTAGTTAATATGGCCACTGGCCCGTCTCCCTCCATAGTTTAATACATCTGGGCTCCCTGCGTGTTGATGACAGCATGTGCTGTAAGCCTTTATTGAAGTCTACACACAGTGTTCCTCCTGTCTTTTTGTCTCAGACATTCCAGCTGCAGCCCTCTCCCCCAGCAGTAGCGCTATCCCAGCGCTAATCCAGGGTGCTATTACACAGGCCACATAAAAGCTCAACCCACAGAAGGTGAGGCTGTTTCTCTTATGCTCTGCTTATCATCTCACAAATAACCTGCAAAATGGTTTTGAGCTGGGATTAAAGTCTCCATGGGCTTGTTTTGAGGAACAACATAACAGGAATTTGGACCGCTCCGCTAAATAGTCAATCGGTTGTGTGCGGAAATGTAGTAGAAGGTGATGAGGAAAGCCATTTTACCTTATGGCTCTCCTGTTTGTCATTTGCAGCAACAACTGGGCGGATGGTACTGCTTAACGACAACCACAAAGGGTCCCTAGTCCAGGATCTGGCTGAAGTCAACAGTTTCCCCTCAATCTTTGGCAGTGATGCCCTCCTCAGCTCACTCTTCAAGTCCCACTTTGGGAACTATGGGGTGGATGGTGGAGAGGTTCTTCAACTGCTACCTAGTGACAAGCAGGCTGTTGCCCCCAGCTGGCAAAGGAGAGCCGAGGTAATTCGGACATCGGCCGGATGTGGTGATGGTGACAATGACTTAGAGAAAGACATCAACTGATAGAAACGTGTTGTCCATTTCTGACTTGACAACCTTGGTTCCATCCTGGTGTTTGGAAGACATGGACCTGCAGGGTACCCCATCTCCCTCCTATCTAGGCGCGCCTCAAATCGTAGCCCTAGAGACACCCCCCATGCCACCTAATTAGTCGCCTCATATCACCCTTTCTGGTCCATAAAATAAGGAGTCTCTGCCTTCATGCTTCATTCAGTCTCTTTTGTGGGCTCATCTTTTTAACAGTCTAAATATGTCTGTGTTTGGGAAGATTTGAGGACAGTTTTGTAAACACCCCACCCCCACAGCTCAATTAAATGTGACCGAAGACGATTTGCACTTTATCGCATTGTCTGGTCATTATGTCATGTTAGGGAAGTCACTTGGTTGGTTTCTAGGAACAATATTTATTTTCTCCATTGTTTTGTGGCTTTTTCGTGTTAATCTCAAGGTTGTACTTGTTACTGTGATAAAAAGCCCTAATCCAATGGACGGACTTATGGAGAAAATGAAATGTTTTTATAGTCAACAGTGACTGAGTTATCTTAAGGAATGGGTTTGTACAGGATTCCTTGGCAGCATTTGTTCCCCAGAGAGGTGTGATAAACCCCCCCCCCCACTTGTTTCTCGCCAGTGTTTTGGGTCTGTAGGTCTTGTGCTGTAAGTGAGGCATCCGTCTTTGTTCTGGCGTGCAGTCTGGATAAAGAAACTCGTGTAAGCGGTTTGACCCCCTACGTCAGTGCTGCTGTTTTTACTGTCCAAAACCATAGAAATTACTTTTAATAACCTCCCTTTTGAATTCAGATACCTGAAGATTTGTGTTGTGAGGTTCCACCCCCCAGGAGGTTAAATTTTCAATAGAGTAACACCCCCCCCCCAAGTTTTCTATCCTTTGCCTTAATTTTTCAGAAAATACATTTTGGTCAGTGTGGTTTTGCTAAGCTTTTGCTGTTTTATTTAGTTTATCTTATGCAGGATCACTACCAGCTTTCTGTCTAAAGTCATCAAAAATTCATTGATATGAATCCAGTCAAGCATCAGAGTATCATTACCTTTATTTTCTACTTGTCTTCTACCCACCATTGTTCCTCTTAGGTGCAGCTGTTGGATAAAAGAATACTGGGCCATAGCTCATCCTTGAATGTCAAACTAAACACCATTTCTTTCCCTTTCTCCAGCTTTCTTCAAGCCATCGTAAGGGTGTTGCGCTCTCAAACCGCAGAGACACCCACTAATGATAACGTAGCAGAGATAACGGATGTCTTGTAAATTGCCTGATACGACAACAATGTGCCTTTGCCGTTCCCTGTTTGTTTGCGGTTATGTTGTAGTTCACATGACGTTTGACCCCAAGTTTTGAGTTTAGTCTACATGATAATTTGGTGTTGGCAGTAGGGAAAAGCAAGGGAAGTACAGGAGCCTCACCTTCCACAGGCGTTTCTTTGTGATTATCCAGAAGCCTGCAAATATGTGGATAGGTGTTTCTGTGATTTATCCAAGCGCAGTACTTGGGATTGCAGTGCAGGAGCAAGCTGTTGAAACCGAGTTGGCAGCGAACAGAATACCTCACCGTGTCTCTTCTGTGATGGAGGGGGAGCTGCACCGTGAGCTTCGGAACACAATTGCGTGATCATGTGAGTCGCCTCCCTACAGGCTGCTGTGCGCACCGCCTTCTCTCGCTATACTAACATACTACTGAGTGGTGTTGTGACACTGTACATGCAGGACCACGGATATTTAATGTGTCTGAAGGACAAGGTATTTTTCTTTTACATGCATCATTCTCAACTAACGTCTATATTTTTGTGACCAAATCAGATGTTTTAGGAACTTAAATCTTCTCAACCAATGTTATCTGTATATGGAGGTAAATATGATGTTGATTTGTTTGACTGAATGACTTAATTGCAGTCTTTGTTTTTCTGTATATATTGTGGCTTTTTAGATCAATTATTAATCATATACCTTTTTAAACACCAACCAATTTCTGATTTTTGTTGAGTAACACAAGTATATTGTCTGAAATGGATTTTGGTCAATAACCAAATGGCCGTTAATGGCTTACCTGTTTCCATGTATATTAAAAAGAAAATACTATCTGCTGCCTGTGTATTGTATATACTTGTAAAACAAAATTGAAATAAAATGTGAAATATCAAGCTGAAAACACTGCTACAGAGTAGTGAGGGAAATCTGGCTACATACTGACATTTCTCTGAAGGTTCAAAATAAGTTTTCGTGCAAAATTTTGTGCCTTTTTTGAAAATGCTCCATTAAATGGTTGTATATTTTATGTCCCAAGTTCTAATCAAGTATTTTTTTTTTCCCTAGCTTTTAAAATAATTGAACTTGAATGTTCTGCTGGTAAATAACACTTACAATATCATATGGTCCAGTAATTGGCTTAATGTGTTTTATGTGGGTTTTATAGCAGCAAGTGGCAGCTCCAGCCTCCTAACCGAGGCTCTTCGTGCTCCTCGGTCACACAGCAGTAATTAGACGAAACTAATAGTGTCAGGCCTGCGAGGAAGCAAATTCACAACCTGCCCACACACTTCCGCTTGAACACGGCCGCACTAATATGCTCGTGGCTTCACTGGTATTTTATGGTTTCTGAACAGAAACCTCATAAAGAGGTTTGTTTCGCTCTCCCCCAGGCCTTCCTGTGTGGGGTGTTCTCTCTGCCCAAATGAATGTGCTCTGCTAGCAGATTCATGCAAGCTAGTCCTAACAGCTGAACATTACCCCCTGCTTGGATACACTGATTTAAATTTCAGGTCTTAAGCACACACTGTCTAAACACATGGAATATCTCCCTGAATCACTGTGTGTAATTTTCCTTGTCTAAATTACTGTGTGTGTGTGGGGGGGGGGGGGGATGCAACAATTACGCCAGCATTGCTTTGGAATTGTTCAGAAGCTCTGGGCTAAAGAACTCTGTCCCTGAATAATTGGAGTAGATACTGAAGGCAATGCCTTCCACTTGGAGTGGGATTCAAACTGGGGTCCTTGACTGATATTTTTTGCCCCGAATTAATGAAAATTACACACCTGTATACATGAGTAAATAGTTAAGGAGCCAAGAATACAAATCTGACAGTCTAACGTGCTTTGGACATAAATGTCTTTTTTGGGTGAGAAAGTGGGAGCTGAATGTCTAAATGTCTGGCTGTTTAAAATTTTTGAGTAGGTGATTCAAATTGTTTAAAAGAGCAAAGGCATTTCCTTGCTTTGCCTGTCTAGGTCAATGAACAGGCTTAATGGGCCTTAGACTCATGCTAATATAAGGATGCTGCTTTGTGGCCCCTTTTCACGCCCCACTCGCTGCAATGGAAAATACATGCAAACTATAGACAACATGATTGTGCTGCATTATGCCCGGTGAGAGTTCTGTATCAGGTAGTAATTTTTGGACACCGTTACGGCTTAGTCAGCACCGGAGATTCAGGTCATGCTAAGATGTTGATGGTTGTTTTCTGTTGAATGCCGGGAGTGGTCCTCTGGCCCCCTTTAACGTGTCTGCTCTTTTGTTTATTAATATTGCGGCTTGGGGTTATTTCATTGCTGCTGGCCCGGCCCCCGGTGTCGCTTGTTTGTGTGATCAGCGTTTCTGCTGCCTCGCCATGTTCTGCCGCCTGCTTCTGAGTACATGTTCTGGATGGTAGCCAGGGGTGTCGCCCCAAGGTGACAAACTTGCTTTTTTTGCACCAGTGGGACTGTCACGATGGAGCGTCTCTTTGCAGCGGTTTCTCGTCATGCATGGGTACTTAGCTGGGCATGGAAAGGATGATTTCTTTCTGGTGTATAGCATCTCCATCAGGCACTAACATCATTTGTTCTTACAATGAAAAACACTTTAACTTCATCCTTGAATTTCCCTGCAAAACAAGTAGCTGTTGAGCAATGCAGATTGCAGGGAAACGGATCAGCCTGGCTTGAAATATGAGTGTATTTGGTTTAAAGTTACCAAGCTCCCACGCTGTCGAATCGTCAAGTGGGAATGAAGATGATTCCTTGTGCGGAGCGGGAGGGTGGGAAGTCTGAAAAGCAAGTGGAGGCATTTTGAAATGTCAGCGTGTGGGTCTGCATGTGTGTGGGTGTCTCTGCTCTCCTTATTCCAGTTCTGCTGCACTAACAGCGAGACCTCGAGTTCATGCTGCTGTCTGCTTACAGCTGCATCTGCACAATGGTCTAAATAGTCCTGTTTCCTACTCATTCTGTACACTTTAGCTCGGCTGAAAACAGAATTCATCTAGCGAAGCCTCCGTATCAAACTGCACCTATCGTAAAACTAAGTGTTTAATTCTCCCGTACAAAAGTCGAGCAATGTGAAACTTGTGTGCATTAATTTTGTTTTCTTCTGTCAGTTTTACCTTCAGCTTCCATCATGTATTTTATTTTCATTGTGCTTATGTCTCATTTTGTTCCAAAGCCTTGAGATAATAGACCACTGAATTGTTTAAAAAGAATCCATATTTGAAACTCTATTATGTACCACTGGAATCCATTACCACTGAATCTGATGGCTCAGGATCTGTGAAGTTAAATACATTCTCTGGAATGAATTTGAAATGTTGACTGAATTTCAAACTAAGATTGTGTGCAGGATTTGTGTGTAAAGCAGAAGTGAAACGTGCGATATGTGATATTTTACAATTAGTTTTTTTTTTTTTGGGGGCCACATAAGAAGTGGTTTTACTGGTCAACAACCAATAAGTTTGTATGGCTTCCTGTTGGTTCACATGGGAATTTGGTAATCTGGCACAGGTTTGCAGCCCTGAATTTGACCTAGAAAGGCAGGGGCCTGTAACTAAATGAAAAAGTCTCAACACAAGTGGCACTGACAGTTTAAAAAGCCATTGACCCAAAAAAAAAGTGAATTCTTGGCAAAAAGAAAATGATAATCTTAGTTAAGCTTCATGTGAGCCTTTGCACTAACCTCAGTCACTAATACTATTATGGTGGGTTTATGGAAAATGGGGGGAGGGGGGTGAGTTTGGAATGCATCTTATAAGTTATGACTTGAACAGACGCAGTCCAGCGGCGCTGCCCTTCACCGTCCACCTCTCACGAGTTCAACTTCAGCCATTTGACACGTTTTAAAATGCATTTCCCACCATTTCCTGCACATGCCTCAGAGTTTTGAGTCCTACGGGCCATATATTCCTGTCTTTTGCTCCCAACGTGACACTGTGTGGCTATGAAGATGGTTGGATGAAGGTTTCTCTGGCATCCGGACTCAAAATTAAAGCAGTGGCTGCGCAGATGCTTGGCCGTGATGTCCATGCGTGAATAGCTTAGAAGGATTTTTGTATTTTGAATAGGCCTGTATCAACTTATGCAGCAACATAAATATGAAATATGCTGCTGATGATAAAGTATTGACAAATGGACTGCATGACTCTGCATTTTGTTGAAAGAATTTGCTAACAGCATGTTCGAATTATCACTGCCTAGATCACCTTTTACAGGAAACCCCCACCTTTACATCAGGTTATCACCACTGGAATTTAAAATGTTAACCAGTCAGTAGCGACTTTTAAGATATAGGAGAGTAAAGAGTAACCTTGATAATGGTGATGTTTTAAAATCCATCAGTGCTATCTGGTAATACATTAGATTACACGTTTTAATGGTTTAAAAACCGTTATAAGTCGATTAGACTGTATAATTGGGTGTGGTGAATTATTCAGTAGGCGTTCTCCTTTGGTTGGTGCTTCTCCTTATGAATATTCAGCAGCCACCGCCCCCTCATGTTTATTGACGCAGTCGCTTCGTTCTGACAGCCGCGCCGCTCAGTCTCGTTATGGCGGCGTCTCCGAGCTGAATGGCTTTTTCTGCGCTCTGCTCTACCGGAATTCATCTTTTCGCAGCGGTTCCCGCTCCTTTCGAGCTCAATGTAAATGGAGGAGGACAGTCTGGTGGCAGCTCCGGACCGGAGAAAGCCAGGTAGTGATGGACACAGTGGGGCTGCTGCTGCTCCTGCGGGCGGGGAGCCCGGGGCGGCGGGGTCCGAGCGAGTGGCCGCCACCGGCGTCGAGCACAGCGCTCCGGGCGGCCGTGGAGGAACTGGAATCCGGGTTTTAAAGGTACGTTTGCTCAGTACCGCATCGGGTCAAGTGGTCAGGGGGCTGGGAGCCCGGGGAAGCCCCGGAGACGCCGCTCTCCCGCTCGCCGACGGGGTGCTTTGAGCGGCTGAGGGGCGCGCGCGCTTGCCGCCCTGCGGGGGTCTCGAGGCTGCCGCGTGCCGCCGCTCCGTCTCCGGCGCCAGCTAAGCAGCTAACCAGCTAGCCTGTGTGCACAGCTCCATGCGCCCCTACACCCGTTCCCGTTCGCTGCGACGACGAAACGCACGGAACAAGTGGAGGAAAATAATGGCACGGCGGCGGCGACTCGCGCCGACGAGCGTCCTACTGACCCGCTGCTTTTTCCAGAAGCTGAGCGCGTCGTTTGCCGAGCTTCCCGGCGCTCCGCCGCGGGTTATCCCTCAAGAAATTATTTATTATCATTTTTAAAAAAAATGTTGCATCTTGGCTGTCTTCGTCGGGGGTTGTGGGCTCGAAGCCCTCGCGATGGCGGCGCGCCCCCCGCTCGCGACATTATGTCATGAATTAACCCCTTTCGCATTTGTCATGTTCTCGGCTCAAGTGCGGTGAAATGCGTCGTGGGTAAGTCCGCTCTATACAGTGGTTAAGAGCAGCTTGACGTGTAAATGTTTAAAAAAAAAAAAAAAAAGCTGTTAAAACAACGATACTGTACATAGTTCAGTCTGTCGGGGGCGGGGGGAGGCTGTGTGTGAGTGTGACAGAGAGACATGTTGGTCACAGTGAGGTGACAAGGGAATGGGCGCCTTTCTCCTGACTAAGGTGAGTCAGCTGTATGTGGGCCCCTCATGCTGTTGAGCATGCCCACACCTCCAGACCCCTCCCTAGGGTCTCAGAGGTCCCCCCCCACTCTATGGTTCAGCATCTCTGAAACGTGACCCCACGATTACGGGTCAGCTTGCGTGCGACAGGCACGGCGGGTTGCCGGACGCTGCCACTTACTGTTAACCTGTGCTGAACGTGAGTTAGTTTTTCGTTTTTCTGGAGGAGATGTTAATTGGCGCGACGGCTGTGACTGTTACATCGCGAAGACGTTTATTGGGGACGTCGCTTCCTCCGCTCCGACCTTTTAGCGGGCCGCCGCTTGTTTGGCACTGACTGGGTGAGTGAGCGCAATTAGGGTGCTGTCTGCCCGAGTGAGCCCAGGTGTGTGTGTGTGTGTGAGAGGGGGAAAGCGGGGGAGCGGGCGCAGTGGGACTGCCGGGAGCCAGCGGAGCCCAGATGCCCGCCGAAGCCTGGAGGAGGAGAGTGGAGCGTGGCGTCGTGGGAGGATGACTTCACTGGCCTGACTAATGGCCGAGTGCCGCCCATCTGGAGAGCGGCGTCCATTCCTCACCCACTGCACCACAGTGCTTGTTTGCTCTGTCAATATTTTTGTCCTGTAACTGTGAATTTTACCAGCAACAAAAGCTGTGAGCACAGTCCTCCCATGTCGGCATGTTGCGCCCAGGATAACCCCGCTTTTCTCCCCCAAAGGAGACGGGATTTTACCTCGTGTTTGCACTATGTTAGTGGGGGAGCAAGTATCATTTGTATGTTTTAGAAAGGTTAAATGTGGGGTTGTTTTTGTCAATTTGTGTGTTGGATGGTGCAGCGGGTAGCACTGGTGCCTCCCTGCTGCTTTGAGTTCAGCTCAGTCTGTGGCGAGTTTACATGTTCTTTCCTCCCACAGTCCAAAGTTGTGTTTTGGGGGATTGGACAAGTTGGTAAAGGATGTAAGGATTTGTGCACTTTGCACATTTTCTCCAGGCACTGACCTCCTTTATGCCATTCTGTCCTACCAGCGCAACATGAAGCGCAACAGCAGCCAGGGCTGTGTCACCCGGAAGAGCCGCTTTGGGTCCCGGGAGAGAGACTGGCTGAAGGGTGACACCCAGCGGGGCTGCGTGTGCCTGTATGGGCCAGGAGACCCCCAAGGCACCTCATCCTTGCAGCCAGACCTGCGGCTCGCCCTTTGCTCCACCAGCACCACCGCAGAAGAACTCTGTGCCCAGGGCAGCGGCCGCAGCCTTTACGTACAGCTGCACGGCGACCTGCTCAGGTGCGCCTCACCTTTGTCGTCCTCATGCCCATCGCCTTGACAGCCCCTGTTCTTGGGCCAAAAGTATAGAGTTGTGCTGCAGTTAATGTATGTATTCATCCATATTAATGAAGTGTCAGTGTCATTCCTCAAAGTGGCACAAAATCAAACTTAAAAGGCAATATTTACCAGAATTTTTATTCCGTGAGAAGAAATTCCCAGCGCCTTACCTTGAAATGCTGAGAAATTTTGCAAGTTCATAATTCTGTTTCTGATGTAGCTGAAAGGGAGCTTGAAAAATATTTTTGTTCCTGGGTGCAGCTGTAATACACATTTTCAGCATATTCTTGAATACTTTCATTCCATGGCCTTATATATTTTGCAAGAAGGCCATAATTCCACAAAATGATGTTCCCGGATAGACCAGGGTAAATGAAAAAGTTGACTTAGTTGTAAGAATTGCTGTCGATGAGATGAATTCAGTGTTGATGGCTACTGATATACATTTCTCCTACTTTTGCATTATAAAGTCAACTTTATCATGTTATAGCATTTAAAATGGTTGCATAACCTGATAACAGTGAAACTTTCAGTTTTGATTTGTCAGAGATGCTCTGATCTGATTTTCTGGAATGTTCACTTTGGCTCAACAGAGATGTCATGGGGGGGGATTCATATTGTTTGCATTATTGAGCTCTTTTTGGGGCTCAACAGATGGCTTATGTGACAAGATCAAACTGACCAGTGTACTGCTTATTTCGGTTAGCATTAGCTGGCAGTGACATGCCAAACAAAAATTCAACACAGATGGAGCTGGAATATTTGAGGAATTCTCGTCATCCTGCCACCTGAGTCATTGTGATTCTACAGGGATTTTGGATAAATTATACATTATTGTTTATTTTAAGCAACATGTTGCATGACCAAGCGACATATGTGTAATTGATCGTTTATTGAAACTGGTGTTATTAATGCAGGTATTGTGGCAAAAAGACTTCATTTGTGTGTTATTGAAGGAAATATGCCAAACTGTTATGGACACACAACTTTCTAATGGATGGAATGTTCTGGAAAGGATGGCTATTGAGGACTTAGGAGGGTAGTATTTTGCCTCTTGAGATTTTAGAAGCCTTTTGTGTTTCTGTAACATGCTGCATTACAATATAAGTGGTCATCTCTTCAACAGAGGGGCAGGAAATAGTTTTCCAGTTCAGTTTTGAGGGCTTTTTGTAGTCTTTTGATTTGCTGTGAATGTAGTTATGTGTGACTCTCCAATACCAAAATTCAGTTTGATTTATAAGTGGGAAGTTCAATATAATTTTCAAGGAAATACTATTAATATTTTAACATGTCTGGTACATCCTAACATTATGTGGGTTCTTAAATTTTTATTATGTGAGAGGAATCTGTTTCTGTGGCTTTTTGTTTATTGGTGCTAAATTTCAGTAATGTTTAACCAAGTGATATGCCTATATTACTTGGGGCTGTAAAGGAGCTTCTTCTACGACAGGAAAATGTGTAACATGGTGGATAAGGACATGGACTTGTACTCTAAAGTTTACTTGTTCAGGGCCCACTCCCAGCTCCTGGTGTAGTGCCATGACATGTATTTTGTTAGTCTTCCTGCAAGGTAATTAGCAGTATAACCAGGTCAAACACTGTAAGGTTCCATGAATAAATTCATCATCTGAACATCAAGGTAAAAATAATAAGTAGATAAATGATCAGTATTTCCACCGAGAACAATGTTTTCTGTTATAGGGAGAGAGATAAAATCAGTCATACTACTTCACTATGAGTACATTTAGGTACAATAAACTTTTGTAAATTTAGACATTTTTGGTCATAGCGGTGAACAAAATGCATGATAAAGACACCACAGATAAACCACATTTGACTGTAAGACAGAACTGAATAAAACTCTGCCGTTTCTTTCCTCCCAGTGCTTCTTCGCACTTCAGACATTTAAGTCAGCTGTGCTGCAGAATTTTGCTGTCTCATATGTGCTTTGTATGTGTATGGGATGCCATGTGATATCACACATGGTCCCTTGCGTGTCTGGAGACCTCTATGACAAGGAGTCCGTTTGAAGCATGTGGGACATGCAGGAGCCATGCCCTGAGACTGTAAACCAGCAGGAAGTGGGCTGAATGTGTGACCTTACCACAGCCCGTTCCTAGAATAACTTTGGATAAAGATGTTTATGAGGCAGACTATAATCTGGTGTCACCCACCTCTTCCTTGGTATTTAGCATCTTCATGGAAGGTTATTTCTGGAAAAACTTTGTTGTGTGGTGTGTTTAGAAAAGGCGATGGATGGAATTACAGTACACCGAAACACGCTTGAGGACCTCCGTCAATCCGGTTATGCGTCACTTCAAGCAGAACATCAGCTTTTGTTTCTGAGTGTGCCTTAATAGAAATTTTTGCCATTAGCCAAGAGATTTGAGCAAGGTACTGGCTATGAGCAGGGTATACCCCTAGTTGGGTTTTTTTTTCTGAAGGGATTAGGAAGCTGTGTAAGTTCTAAAGCCTCCTGCTCTCACAGCCTCACTTGGATTTGCAAAAGACTTAAGCCCATCTTTGACTGGGCGAAAAGTTCTCTTTAAAGGGTCTGCAGACCAGGCTGAAGATTCCCCTGTTGGATTGTAATCCACGTAATTGCAGTAGGAGGTGGTGGGGGGCCTCTTTGATGCATGCTGATATCCAGCCAGGTGGTCTGAACTCGCAAGGTGAGGTTGGGGGGGGGGGCAAGACCACAGTGAGAGGATCTGGGAAGCAAATTGCTGCCAGGATGTTTGGGCAAAAATCCTCTCAATGGTATGCCAAGGAGGCACAAACGATTCAGAAAAATCATACTTGTGTACATACATGCACACACATACAATGACCGTGAAGTCTCTCTCTCACAAATCTTGACAGCGCTGAGGCTGTTTGGAGAAGCCATGTGCCAGCATGACACATACAGGCAGGCACCACTGTCCTGCAACGGAGTTGAGACCACAGTGAAAGTGTGTATTTAGCGTGAAAATGGTTCCATGTGGAAAGACAGGCGTGGCACCTAAATGCTCCGGGCCAGCGTGACTCAGTTTGTCCCCGTGTGGCCTGAACGGAGTGTGAGCAAGCTGCTCACACTGCCCTTCTGTCCACACTAGCAAGCAGGGGAACATCCAGAAGGTTGAATGTCAGCCTTCATGTCTCCTGCAACCTCGAGTGGCTCTCCAAAATTAATTTTGAAGGAGCAGCTGGCATTGTGTGTATTTGTGTGTGCACGGGCATGAACTTGAAATGTGCCGGTCAAGCACACTGGTTCGGGTGTCCTACGGTGGGCCAGCACCTCACTATGTCCACATTGCTTGTACTTCAGTTGTGCCTACAGTTAAAATTGCTCTTATTTCAGAGACAAAATTCTTAAGGGCGTTTTGAGGTCAGATATAAATGGAGGTGCACTGACGCATGACAAGTCAGAAAATGTTTGTAGGAAGGGGGGGGTGGGGCAAAAGACTCTCTTTGAGATTGTATTACCTTCCAGAGGAACATCCCTATCAGCCCAAAATTCCTGCACTTTTTTTTTTTTTTTTTTTTTTTTTTTTTTATTTGCCTGTACTTGTTACTGCTCAGGAGATGGGCACTGTACGTTGTTACCAATGAGTGTGTGTTTGTGACTCGGTGTGGTTCACAGATAGTCAGCTTCTCAAAGGTATTGCGTGGAGCTGGTTTTCAGTCTGTTAGCCAAGTTGCCAAGCAGGATGAATCGACACTTTCATCAGGTGAGCGTGGCAGCCACCTGGCAGACAACATTAAGAAAGAACAAAAATGGTTTTCTCACCCATGCTTATTGACGCCTAAAATACCGTACACATTTCCATAGATTATTTATTTTTTTATTTTTTTTTTTTTGTGTGTTTCCAGAAACTTTATTCACTGGTCATGCTTTAAAGCTATTTTTGGTTTGCATACCTTTTACTTATCATTAGGAAATATTACCATTTATACTTGGTTGTGTCGCTTTAGTCACAAAACTTTTACATTTAAAAAGCCTAATATTTTTGCTGTGACTAAGTGGTAGGGCACCTCCTGCAGCTTGAAACACTTGGTTTATTTTCTTGACCAACTAATCTGCTCTTGTTGTTTCTGGGTGATGGAAATGCTGGGTAACTATGGTGACGGAAGTACTCCATGTCCATCGTCCTCTTTGACTCTTGTCTGTGCCTCGGTTGTCTTAGCCTGCTTCTCGTTGCTGGGCAATGGTTTGATGGGTGAAGATGGCTCTGCAAGTGCTAGTCAGGATGCAGCACTCAGGCTAACACGCTTTGACTCCACCCACCCCACAGGAGGCTGGAGCCTACGGAACGACCCCTACAGATGGTGTACGACTACCTGGCCACAATTGGTTACACAGACCCTCTACGGGTACAGAGGGAGGCAGCCAACTCGGACCTCAGCTGCATGATCCGCTTCTACACTGGTGAGTAGCTCTCATTCCGTGCAACGTTGGGTAACCACCTCTAAACCTGTTTAAATGGGTCACGCTAAAATGCTGCTGTGTTTTTTTCAGACAGTTGAAAGTCCCTCTGGTCCTGCTGGGCACCAGTACAGTCTCTGAGCAATGTGCACTTGAAGTTCTGAAAAAAACGTATATGTATTTCTCCTGTTTCTCACCACCATGGTCTCACCTACTGCCTTCATTTAGATCAGATCTTGTTAACCTTTATTAGGTCACAAACCAATTTACAAATTAGATGGGAGCCCCCACTTCTGGTATTTATGCCTATAAATATTAAACAGAATTTATTTTCTGCTGAAATTTCATTGCATTATGTCATAAACAATGAGTGTAGTAGTAGTTGTTTTTGTGATTTTCAAAGCAGCACAGCTCTTTATACATCCTTCAGTGGTTAAATGGACCCCAGTCTAGATTAAATGGATTGTGTTTTGTGGTTTCTTTTGGTCACAACTGTAAAAGTGTGTGGAAGGATACTGAACCTTCAGTAGTCATACTGTTACAATTTTTTTTGATTGCCTGCTATTGTTACATCATATGTAACACTACATTCTTACATGTATTCATGCTACGGTGTGGGAACCCTGGGTTGTTTAATTGAATCCCTCTCCACGGGATTGATTTCCATCATGACCCTGGTTTGGCTGCTTGACCATTTGAGTGGAGATATAGAATGGTGGCAGAGGTGGGACTGATCAGTGCAGGTGGCTGTCAGTGGATGAAGCAGCTGTGACTGCAGCGCTTGGAGCTACTTTTGTTTTCTATGCACCAGAGAGGGGAGCGAGAAGATGGAATCCTTTGCTGACAATGACTCAGTCTTCCCATGGCACCGCACCCCAGTCATCCATTCCTCATCCCACGTTGCACAGTGGCTCCTTTGCTGCTTTATTACGGCAGCCACAGCATGTGCAGGTGATGCAGGACAGATGCTTTCTGTTGGGTTGCTGTCTCTTGACCGCATGCTAAATTCCCTACTGGAAAAAAGACAGCTCCACTTTCCCCGGTGGCTTCTGGGGCAGACCTAATCATCCTCTTAAAGGTGCTCACAGACTTTACTTGTGAGAAAATGGGTCCTGATCGGTGCTGTCCTAATAATAAGAGTTGTCACTGAGCACTACCACAGTTCTTTGGCTGTGTGTGAGTCTATGAGGCTCAGTGAGTGCCTGTGTGTTTGTCTGTTGGCCCCGATGTTTGAGTTTGATCCTTTGAGCTGTTGTTGAGGCCTTTATTGAGTTTCTGCCAAGCTTTTTCCTCCATGAATGGTGGACGTCAGCCTGTGTTCCCAGCATGTGATGTGAAAAGGCTTACTCTCCACTGGCTCCAGCACGTTGGCCCATTCTGGCGGCCAGCAGGAAGTGTCCAGGGAAGGTTCCTCCTTTATGAGTGCATGGGAAAGCAGAACCCAGCCAAGCACTGGCATCTTAGGAAGCCCAGCGAAGCACTGTGATTAGTGAGAGACGTGCCCAGACTCTGCTGGAGGATTTGAAAAAGCATTCGCTTTGTCATTTTCTTCAGTGATGGGGATGAGTATGTGTTTAGGTTTTTGTGTGAAGTGCACGTTGAGTAAAACTGGGTATTTATGTGAATGTACTTATGTGCATATTTTTATTTTTGTCTATGTACTGTATGTGTGTATGATGTTTGTGTAAGTTGAAGAGAAAGCTTGACATGCAGCTGCCTCAGTCCATACCTTGTTGTCCCCAGGTGCAGATAAGCTATTACCCCTACTTTCCTCACAGGCATATTTATGCCGATCTCTGCTTGTGTAGTAAACACTCGAGGCCACGGGTCCTGTCTCCCAGCGAGGTCAACAGCAGAATACAGAGTGACCTTTGTCTTCTCCTGCACTTCCTTGTGGTGCAGGCACTCTACCCATTTAGCAGCGAACGCAGTCTGGCTCCTGTAGTCACAGAGAATTCGCTGCTTCCCTCTGACAGGCTAACCCTTTTCACTGAGACCTGGGGCTGCTCTCCCATTGCTTTGATCGGCTCTCCGGCTGCTGCTCGACTTGCTCCGGACTCCGATGCTTACTGTTATAAAATTCAAGTTCCAGAGAGCAGGAGCGCTTGTGTCTGTTATTAATTGTCGGCAGTGAGGCATCTGTTGTTTTGCTTTAATCTTTTGTAGGTTATTAAAATGGAATTATTGTTTTATCATAGTTGCACTAAGTTATTGAGAATAATTGAGACTTTGGAGTGTGTCTGTGGCGTACGAACATAGAACAACAAGAACATCAATTTGTTAGAAGTAACTGTCTGTCCCCCCAAACTGCTGGGAGCAGATAAATGAAAGAAAAACAAACACAAAAGGACTTTTGAGGGGGGAGGAGATGCTAAGAGAGATGCACATGTAACTAAATATGCACTTTAAGAAAACAATTGCAATGCAGTGCATTAGCAGATGTGATCAGATGGAATGACTGTGGAAAGGAACAATAAGCATGCGAGTTCTGGACCGGGTTTGCTGGGATCGAGACGGTCACCTCCAGCCGGACCCGCCTTTGCTGCCGACCACACACAGCAAAATAAATCATTGCTAGATTCAGTTTAGTCACCTAATGAGTTATTGATCCGTCAAGAGCTGAGTTGTCAGGGAAGAAAATGAGGACTAAATAAACTGTGCAGAGGGCAAGTCAGGTCTGACAGAGGCCCGGAAAACCTTTCTCCTAGAACCCAAGCCTCAACCCTAGGGCAGGCCTCATAAGAGGAACAGAGCTCCAGAGCAGCCACACCCTTATGGCCATCTAGGGAAGTATATGGTGGTAGTAGACAGGCACTCACCACCTGTCTTTCTCCTTTTTATAAGACTTTTGTGTTGTAATGGTAGACTTTTTCTTTTTTACTGACTTTAACTATAGATTTTTAAACCTATGTTTTGATGCTGCAGTAAAACACTTTATTGTACTAGTTAACAGTGGCATCGCCATATCAGACCCATTTTCTTCACACTAATCTTAGACCAAATGCTTCTTAATGTTTGCCCTATTTTCTATTACTTAGGTTTAAAGATTTGTTTTTTCACCCTCAAAACTAGTGTATTTGGCTGATTTGTCTGCTAGCTTCAATGTATTAACACTGAATGACTGAAATTTTTCATATCTTTTTTTTGCTTAGATTATTTTACTGTCTGTGCTAATGGTCGAGTTTATTGTATTCTGTGATCACTTGTACTTTCAAATCTTTACCCTCCTCCATACTTAGTGTGATAGGTTGCATAATGACAAGTTGTTTAGATGTCTTGAATGATATGAGTTGCCTTCATCTTTTCCTTTTTTCCATCTCTTGACTTTGCGATTGGTAATTTAGACAATTTGACGTAAATTCTTAATGTTTAAAATTATGCCTGTTCAGGCGTTATGATTATTTGATATTCACAGTGCAGCAGGGCCGTGCAGAGGAGAACAGATGCAGTAGTAAAGATGGTGCGTGAAGGGTTGTCTCTGTGATGCTGCACTCCCGCGTTGACGTGTGTGGGCTGCAGCAAAGAAGGTGCCCGGAAACACAGAATAGGTTGCATTGCACCGGTGTAGAAGCAGAAAGATGAGTTTACATGGAGAAAATTTCTCAAGAAGGTCAACTTTGATAAATCGGGTTTTAGCTACAAAAACAGATAAAATTAAATATTTAAGGTGAGAAGAGCCATGTTGTGGGATGCAGGATGTTTCTGGGTCTTGTTTCATTGCCAGAGATGGGATCCAGCATATTTACTTCTGTGTCCCCACTCTTTCTTTTCCTTCCAGGACTCTGACTGTAGGGGCCATGAGTCCATATGCAGTAGTCATGAATATTCATGTGAGGGAGGTGGGGCAGACCTTATTGAACACAGCTCAACGTGTGACCGATTCAGTCATTAAGCATATATTGGCTGAGATCAGAATTGGAGGCCACAGAGCATTGGTCTTAACTCTAATGAATATTGATACCCATCTGCCTCTGCTGCAGTCGTAGCAGCTTGACTCTGCATATATGTGCTGCATCTTGCACACTACAGCCCCAGTAAGCAATTTAGTACAACAGCAGGGCCCTCTGTGTAGCTATAATCCAGAGCCATGAATGTCTGTACTGGGTGTTGTGTTTTTAGGTGAAATTAAAAGTAGATGGTCGGAGTGCTACAGAGAGGAAGGTGAATTTGACAATTGGTCTGTCACTGTACTTATGTAGATGAAGCCAAGCAAACAGAATTGATGCAAATTGGTTCATGTTTCTCTCTTACTGATAGTTCAATATTATGTATTTAACATGCTGTTCCCATACCATCTTTTTGCTCTTTTGATGATTTGTCCTTGCACAAGAAAGCAACATCTAATCTCCATTGCAGTTTTAACCAGATTCATTTTCCTGGAATTTCACTTGAGTTTGGTCTAGGAGGCAAGCAGTTTTCAGTGTGCCAGTGAGTGATTTTTCAGCAAATGGTTTTTTGAGCTATCTCTGCCATATTTTTGGTAAGAGGTTTCATGCAAGGTAGTTCAGACCCTGCCTCTACTGCTGCACAGGAACATAATTCATATTGTGCTTCCACATGTGCACCAAATGGGATGACTCATTGCTACCCAGCTGGAAGGCGGTACTGTGTATGGCAACACAGAGATTTTGGCTGCAGTTTACAGGAAGTTACTTGTGTTTCTACAGAAATCTGTGTTCCTATTCTATGGGTTCTATAGAATTATTATTGGTTAACATCTCTGCCTGTTGGTACAGACAAACAAATCGTTGGGCTCAAGACAATAGGATTATGATGAGGGGAGCCATTTGTAGGTAGAACTCTTAAACAGCACAGGCAACTCAATTTCTCTGTGACATCCTCAGACCCAATGAAAAAAATGATTTGCTTGTGGTTTTTTTGCAGAATGTTGAAGTGAGAAGTTGTACAATCAAAATTGTGACCATGCCATAGTTACTGTAAAGGATGACGCATGACCTTTTGTGTCAGAACTACAACAAACATATAGTCATATTTTAGGTCAAATTTTAGGCTTTGTGTAAACGTGGTTAATTTTTATCTAATTTGCCCATAATCACCTATGCTGATTTTAAACATGCAGATTCCCAGCATTACCTGTCATCTCTTGAGAAGCCCAATGGGTGGTAGGATACAAGGGCAAACATCTCTTTAGTCTGCAGTTTTAAAGTCTGTAAGGTTTATTAGAAGACAAACGATGACGCTCTGTTTTTGAAAGTAAGCAGGGACGTGCAGGACGTCTTTTGCATGGCAATCCTGAAGGTGCAGCTCTTGTGGCAGCCAAGCCATCTTTACTATTTCAAAGGCAAAAGTTGTGCAAACTTTAAAACGTACTAAAATCCTGCTGTACCGGACCTCTGTGGTGCGTGGGGCTATAAATAGAAAAGAGGAACAAGTGCAGACTGTGAGCTCTCCTACCAGAAGATGACCTGCTTATGTTGAGGACACAGGACACGTGTGTCTTTTTGCACCATGGTAGAGATGTCATCAACATGTGCCACCATTCAGCCTTTAATGCACACAACTGCGGGTTTGTCTGGTACTGTTTGTCCAGCAGTCCTGTCTTGTTGCTGTAAATGTGTAGCTCCTCACTATCTGGATGAACTCTCTGTAAACAGCAATTGGGTGTATTTTAAACAGGATCGAAGATAAAGGGTTTATTACCAGATTACCTTTAGGCTTCTCTGACGTGTGTATTTAAGTGCTGCTTGACTGACATCATGTTTGTTATTGATGGGATTATCATCAGGCATCATAAAGAGGAAGTTGTTGGATCAGACTGCTGAAGGACTGTTTTTCAGAGCTGGGTAGTTTACCAGTATTCATCTAAAGAGAACTATTTGAGTTTGGAGCAAGGTCCAGCCATGCTGTATCTGTTGTGTTTTTGGATAAACTTCTTCAATGTATATTAATCTTAGTTTTTTTTTCTTTTCTTTTCTTAAAAAGGAACCTCTTTTTGCATTAGTAAGATGTAAAGAGCCATGTGGCATAAGATGAGAACTTTGGCTAAGAGAGTCAGTGAAAGTGAGCAATGTAGAGTTTGTGAGTGGACCTTGTTCGAGTTGTGGTCAGGCCTTAGATGTGCCTCAACTCCACTGTGTTCATTGCTACAGTTTGATTTATTATTGCAAGCTGGAGCAAAGTCCACACTCGTCACAGGTGACATTGCATTGCTCCTCAAGAGAATATATGTGCTCATCTGAGGATGGTGGAAAAATGATAGTTGGTGCACTTCTCCAACCCATCTTCCTCCTTGCAGGCTCCCTATCCAGCTTCTAACAGTCCAGTCCAAGATTAAGATGCAGATAAGGCAATCATTCATTAACGTTTAATATAGTTAAGTTTTATACTTATTTGTGTAGTGAAAGTCCAAATCAACTTGTGTGGTCATGACCACATGCAGCTTTTTGGGTAAAGGAGAGTTTGAAAGTGGTCTGCTGTTTTATTTTTTTCCTCATTTTTTTCCTCTCTTCTCTGAGGAAACCTGTGCAACTCACTAACACAACACACTGTTCCAACCATGCTACTCCAGATTCAAACAGTTCTCATTTGTTAAATTTTTATTTTGTGCTTGTATTAAGTAGATTGTTGGTCCATATCCTAGAATAGGACCAGTCTTTTGGTCACAAGTCCAGGCCCATGAAATCTGGGCACTTCCTAGCTTCTGTGTCACTACTCATATTTTTGGTTTGACGTGTAAGTTCCTCACCTATGTTCAGGAGCTTCTAAGCTAAGTGGCCTGATGGGTAAATTTTATATCCACTTAAGTCTTTCGCAAATGGAAAAAAAAAGCAGTAACTAATAGGAACAAGAAGATTATATAATCAAAAAGAACAATCTAATTTCAAAAGAAATTAGAAGCATTTCATACTGAGTGCTTGCTTGGCTGGCAGTTAACCTAAGAGCACTTGAGACATAGGCAGAGGTGCTGTAGCCAGTGAGCAATGCTTTCCCTCGCCACGGTCACTCTGAGCCCACGACACAAGTCCTCCGTGTAATCGGGCTAGAAGGGCGGAATTCGAATGTGATCAAGCTTTCATTCACTCGCCTAGCAGGCTGCTTTGCCTGAGAAGAGGCGGCCGTCTTGAGTCTCGTTAGCATAGCACGGGGGTTGGATTACAAAGATGACACCCCAGATGCTGGGCCTGGAGATGCTCTCCTACGCCTACCTTTGCATCAGTAACTTGTTATTTTTAGGACCTCTCTCACGAGGTGGACATCAAAATGAAATCGCCACTTCTTGCAGAAACTGACTTTCCTTGAATGTGTTTTTGATGGGCTCTGGCTACCGCAGCTGAGGAGATGCTGCCACTTGCCTTTGTAGTCTGAGTGAGTGAATTTAGTGGAAAGAGATGGGTCTAGTAGTTGACTCTGAGTTTCCATAATAGTTTGTGATGTTCCTCCAGTGTTTAACAGTATTTGTGTGCATTTGCAGCACTGAGCTAGCAGCTCTACTGTGTGTGTGTGTGTGTGTGTGAGAGAGAGAGTTTTGTAACCTCTGTCTACTTTTTTCCCTTTCCCACAGAGAACTTTTTGAATACAAACCAGCTGTACAGCACACTGCTGAGAGAAAGAATGTGTTTGCATGGGTTCTTATCTTTGTGTCACAATCTGTGTCTTTTTGGGGTTTCTTTCTTGATCCCCTGTCCCCCACAGAGAAGCCCCTGAGTGCAGACCAGATGGAGCGCACGCTGCTGAAGGGTGTGTTCAGTGTCCGCAAGGGCAAGACACAGCTGCACAAGTGGGCGGAACGGCAGGTCATCCTGTGCGGCACCTGCCTCATCGTGGCCTCCGTCAAGGACAGCCTCACGGGGAAGATGCACATTTTGCCTCTGGTTGGGGGAAAGGTGAGGCAGGGCGGGGTCACAGTATCCCTCTTACCGATGTTTGTTTTTTAACGCCCAGCTTACAGCTCCAGCTGGGAGTACAAACAGCTTCACAGCTGTGTTAGACATGCCCTGCTTTGGGGTCGAAACTCCATAGCCAGCTCTAGTTTCCCAGTATACCCCAGCTTATTCCTGTATCACCCTTTTACATTCTGCACATGATTCACCTGTATGTTCTCTTGGGTAAGTTTCTGGCCTGTCCTTGCATGACCAGGTGGAGGAGGTGAAGAGGAGGGTGCATTGTCTGATGTTCAGCTCCTCTGGGCCTCAAGCCCAGACCTACTATGTCAACTTTGACAACCTGGCTGAATACCTGAGGTGGCACCGGCAGGCTTCCAAAGTAGGTGCAGCTCTGTGTGTGTGTGTGGAGGGGGGGGAGTTGTTTCCTTTGTGGAACACTTGTTTCCTGGATCATTGGACTATTAATTCCCTAATTAGCACACACTCCCCTTTGCAGCCCCTTCCCTTAGTGCTTCATGGTGCCAAATCCCTTCACATAAGCACAAAATGTGACCTAAAATAAAGGGAGAAAGAAGTACAAATAAATTGAAATTCAGTTGGTTGCGGAACTTTATGTAGCTTAGACTCATGAGGTGGTGAATATGGGAAGCCCTGAAGAAAAGGCCCAGAGTTCTGGTACTTGGGGCAACATGCTGATGATGTCATATGGTTGGCTGTGGGCACTGATGTAGTCAAAAGAGAGAAACATGGGGGTTGGGAGACTTTTGATGCCAGGCTGGACACAATTGGGCTCTTGTGTGTCCTGGCCAAGGGTCCTCAATACCCACTGCTATCCAAGGGTGAGGGGCCCAGTTAGGACATTGCAGCAGTAGGCTGCTTGACACTGCTGCTAAGGCCCTGTGTGCTACATTTTCTCCCTGTGTTTCTATGGGGTTCATTGCAGTGCTCTAGTTACCCTTCACAGTTTAGAGAAATGTTTTAACTGAACTGGTGACATTGCCTGTTTGTGAGTGAGTGAGACAGACCTGTGATGGACATTGGAGAAGTGGTTACTGAGGGTAGAGGGAGGGAGGGATGGATGGATGGATGGATGGATGGGAGAACAAACAAAAACTGACCTTTTTTGGTGTCCTTAGGGTTATGTTCACTCATTGTTTTTGCAGTGGTTTCTTTAACAGCTCTACAATCGGTGAATCTTACTATAACTTTTATTTTCTTTCTGTTTTCAAAGGCCCCCAGAATAGGGATAACTGTCCTACCAGCAATCTAAATGGAGTCTGTCACTTCAAAAATAAGTGGGGTGGGCAGTAATGTACATAGAGAAAAGGGATTTACTCCTTTTTTTTAACAGATTAAAATCAATTCTTAGTCAAATCCTTGTTTCTTTTTGCAGGATGTTAATGAGAAAGCTTAGTTTTTGTTTTGTATCTGTGTTCTGCTGTTCAGACTGTGCTGTATTGTTGTCCTGAGGGAAATGCTGTTGAGCACACTAATTAGCCACAGGCAAGGCGCCTGCTTTCATGCTGAGGGGCTGCTAAGGTGAGTTCTGTTTGTCACCGCTGATAAAGACAGCCTCAGGCGGCTGGAAACGGTCCCACCTGGAGCGCCAAACAATGTGAGAAATCATTAATCAGAGACCCTCTGTGGCAAACAGCATTACGACTGTGGGTGGAGGTGTAGGTGAGCTGCCTGGAGGGCCTTTAACCTGCTTGGAGCACATGTGAGGTTCAAGAGGGGTGGCTGCAGCTCCTGTGGTTTGACTGAGGGGCTAAGTCTTGCCCCTGCTGCACTATGACTGATCCAGCTGGTTCTTTGTAGCTTTAGACCAGGGCCAGGTGGACCTGTGGGCCTGTTTCTCCCCATACGCAATCCAGAGATGAAATATTAACAAGTTTGACCACTTTTGACTTTGATCTCTCGGGAAGTGGGCGCAGATTGTACAAGTATCTAAACACTACTGTCCCCTCTCTTATGGCCATGTGCCTTGCTCTGTGGACCAGTGCAACAGTCACTCAGGTTACTGTGTGTCAGAGTGCACATGTTAGATGTGTGAGCTGTGCAGAGATTTAGAAAATATTAAGTGATTGTTAAGCCTCTTCATGGGCTATATTACACCGTCAGTAGGGATTTTCCATTTAAAATTGGTTTTTGTTATGATCTGGGCCCCTGTCCAGAACACTGACCATTTAATGGTTTAAACTGAGAAAAGAATAAACTCTTGCAACGACTCATTTTTATGACCACCTTCATTGTATCCTCTGTGACATGTAAACACTAATGTAAACCTAATGTTACATGATTTATTTTTTAAATACAGTATATCTCTTTAGTGTGCAAATACATCTGCTGATGCTTCTCAACACATCATCAGTAATGTTCCTGGAATCATTGGATGTTTTGGGTCTTTCAACATCATATGCCCTCATCTAGGCGACCCAGCTGGGGTGCCAACCTTCTCAGGGAGGCACCTGGCTCTCCACCCCGTTTGCTGGCATTGCCTGAGCTATAACTACTCGGCCTTTCTTTCTTTCTTTCTTTCTTTCTCTATCTCTCTTTGTAAACTAGATGTGTTTGTGTATGTCTGCGTGTGTGTGTCCAGGCTGCTCTCCTTTTAGTGCATATGTGGACATCTCTGTATACTTGTGCTAAGGCCTCCTTTCTAACTGTGTGCCACAGGTTGTGTCCCAAACCATCAGCCTGGTTGACTTGTCCTGCTACAGCCTGGAGGAACTTCCAGAATACCTGTTCTATAGCCAAGATGCCACACACCTCAACCTGCGGCACAACTTTATTAGGATGGAGGGACCTGGGGGGCTGCAGCACCTCAACAGGTAGTGGGGAAGTAAAGTTACCTGTACTCCAACAGGTAACAGGTTGTGATATTGCTGGGTACTACAAGCTTTTGGCCACTGGTGTGTTATGGAGCTCATGATCCAGGTTAGAACTGCAATAGGATGTATGCAGTAGGACAATAACATTATATGTTGGATTTACTGGACTCATACACATACAGTATTTATTTGAGCCTTGGTGGGTTTAGTACTGGAAATACTACCTCTGCTTTCCTTCATCTGCATTGGTGCAATGTGCCTCATGCCAAGAGTTCCTTCATACTGAACTGTTTGTGACGTTTCCATGTAGTGGTCCCAAAACAATATGTTCAGTGTACTTTGACAGTACATTCCCCGCGGAACCTGTTGAGTCATAAGCATATTAATAGTTGCATGGTTGGTCTATCACAGTTATGCAGGTACACAGGTCTTGTTTCCCTGGGTCTCATGGCACCAGCCTATGATGTTCCCAAGAAGAGTTATTAGATTTATTGCAGGAAAACATGGCTGTAACCAGTAGAATATTTTAAAGTACTACAACTTTGGCATAGTATATGAAAGGGCCTAGTTTTCAATATGTAGGAAATAGTGTAAAATAAAGTTCTGGAACAAAACTGCAATTAAGGGCCGGAAGCCTGCCCTACAAATAGGAACGAATTGAAGAACACTAAGACATTGGCAGTATTAACTGTAATCATTGCCTGCCAGCAGAAGCCTTTTATTACCCTCTGTCCTCAAGTAAATAAGTTGAGCAAAGTGGTGGTTTTTCTCTCTCTCTCTCTCTCTCTCTCTCTCTCTGTTAAAGAAAGAGAGAAAAGGTTGGGGCTGATGTACAGTAACACCGCAAAACATTGCCCTGTCTAGCACTGTTTTGTTACACCGCTCATGCTATAACTTTATAACCCACATGTAATGTATAGCTTGCTCAGATGCTTGTACTACACACTCCGACCCCTCCTCTGTTTGGAGGTTGCCTGTGTGCTTTCTTGTTTCTTTTTCTGTGCACCATTCACGGTTCCCTGCACGTGGCTTGAAACGTCGATTTGTAGCATGCCTGCTTTCCACTGGGGCTGCTGCACACAACTTGCAGGTACACTTTCAGAACCATTTTCCTCATCAATGTTGGTTAGAATACGTTCTGGCACCTTTCTCTCATTTTTACTTCTGTCACATATTCTCTTTTACTCTCAAAGTTTTCTGAAAAGGAAACATTTTACTATAATCTTTCTTTCAGTTTTACTTTTTACAATGAAGTTGTTTGCTCTGCAGCTGCTGCCCAGGTGGCGAGGAGCTGGTCTGTCTTTTTATTTATACATTGTGGTATCTTTTGTGTTGCTGGGTTGGAACTGGAACAAGGTAGCAGGAAGAACTTGCCATAGACATCATTATTGCACTTATTGTAATAAAATGCACACCAAAGACTACCAGCTGAGGGGGAGAACGTGTCTTACCCTCTTTTTACTGCATTTTTACTGTCTTTTCAGTGTTTCAAGCATGTCCCTTAATATTTTTATAAACTATACAATTATGAAGATAAATAGCAACTATTTGTAATTCTGAGATTTTCAATAAAAGCTCATTATTCTATTTTATTTGTTTGCTGTTTGTCCTATCTAATAAGATATATTGTTATAATGACCCTGTTTAGAGCTGCTTCGCTTAGCGCTCCGCTTTCTAGGAATGTATCCTGGGGCAGTATTTGGGGTATTACGTTATCATTAACTGTTTAATCCTGAGCAGGGTCACCATGGTCTGGAGCCTTTTCCCAAATTATAGGCCACTAGGCTATGAAACAACCTCCCATATGGGACACCAGCTCATTGCAGGGTGGAAACACACATTTGCACACACTATGGGTAATTTAGACTAAGTAACCTGAAACGCAATGTCTTTGGACAACTGCATGTGTCTAATTATCCACAAATAGCATCATAATAGTCCTCCTGGCTTTACTGACTGTGCTTGCTGCCTGTATCTTTAAGCAGGATGTGGCTACCTTCTGCAATGGGTGTCCCACATCTGCCTTTCCTTGATGATATACAGTACCATCCATCGCACTATTCTCCCATTTGCTGTTTCAGTGCTTGTGCCCATGTGTTTTTATCACTACACTGCAGATAGGACTAATTTAGCTCTTTTGTACTGCCTTTTTCTCTTTCCTGGATGCATTTGAGAAGCATTTCCTTCCCGAGGCTGACTCACATCTCCACTGTTTAGTTCTTTGAGCTTTAGGACCAGCTGCCTGAGCACCTTTTTTCTGGGCTTGTGTCTTTGTAGCTTGTTGCTTTATGCATGTCAGTGTTTGGGTCTAGTGAACTCAGTAATAATGCTTCTTTTTTAATGGACAGGCAGACTTTGAAGCCAGTGACAGGGTTAAAGCATTCCATCCTTTGTTGTCTTGGATTTTTATGTTCCTTTTTTCTTTCTTTCCCATGCTCTCTCCCTTGTCTACATTCCTTGCACACTAAGCATGTAACTTTCTTTTTGGATTTACTTTTTTTATTCTATCTGCTCAATTTGCTTTTCTATAGTTTTTCTTTATCTTCCTTCTCTTTACCTTTCCTGCCATTTTGTCCATCCACCCTATTTAGCCCAGTTTGCTCAGGCTCTCTCTCTCTCTCTCTCTCTCTCTCTCTCTCTCTCTCTCTCTCTCGTCTGTTTGGAAATACAGTCACAGTCCAAGCAGAACTTGTGAACATAGGTAGATGGGAGGGTTAGTGAACTGTTTGACTTCAAACATATGTAGTGACTCCCAGTGGCTGTTTCCCAAGGTGTCTGAAGCACAGGAGTTGAAGTGTTTGCACGGAAACACTGTGGTGTGCCGGCCTGGTTAACCTCTGAGTTTTTTTTTTTTTTTTTCTTTCTTTCTCCCCCCTCTTCTTCCCATGCAATTACATAGCCATTATCTCCTATCACATTCACTTGGCTGTAATTATAACACATGTGTTGACAAGTGTTCAGTCACAGCCAGGGAGAAACACTCGATATTCTACTATTCAGTCTCCCTGCATCTTGCTAGTTTGTACTTATACAAAGGATGATGCTCATCCAGCACTGCTCTGTACCTAAACCGGATCCTTCTTTGATGACAGTGAACATAAATGTGTTTTTTGGAAAGAAGATTCACTACCAGTAGAAAGTGAGTCCTCCTGGGAAACCTGGACAGTACTTCTATCAGACAAACTGGATGTGAAACAATGAAAGGAAAGCAACTTCTGCATCTTAAAGTATAGGTTTATTGTAAGTACTATATGAGTATAGAAGTTGCCCACAGGGGAGGAAATTGCTTATGGACTAGTTAGCAGGTAGCAGAACCTCACATCATCCAACACATGTATGTGAGATAGAGGAGAAACGCTTTGATGCACAACGTACAAATCCACTTTGCATTTCTGCTGAGTTTCTCACCATCTTATAAGGACTAGGTATTTAAGCCACAATGCTGTTATTTGGTTAAATAAAAGTGAAATAATTTAAAGTTTCTAGGAAAGTTATTGTCCTTTAAAGTCTGAGAAGTTGAAAGTGTACTTTTAATATTAATACCTTTGAATTTATGAACTTGCTTATTTGCACAGATTTTGTCAGCTGAAGAGTTTGAACTTGTCCCACAACCGCCTGGGCATCTTTCCTGAGTCCATTTGTGACATCTTCTCCCTGACTGAGCTGAACCTCTCCTGTAATGGTCTCCAAGCCGTTCCTGCCCAGATTGGTAATCTGCAGAGGTACGTGAAACCCATATGGAGGAAGGGAAGGTACCCCACCTCCCCTCCTTTAGGGAAGTGACACAAGTGCAGTTACAACAAATAAAAATGAGTTAAAAATACAGGAAGTGAAAATGTCCTGTATTGCTGGAAACTGTATGCAAGTGGATACTTAATCATGAATGATTTGTTTGTGATAAGATTTCTCAATTAACGTACTAACTACGGAAGCAAAGTTTTTCATATTGGGTTATGGACGACTGTGGTTTTTCACAGTGGCTAGCAGATTGCAGATCTCTTCTTCTGGTGCAGTATTTTTAAAAATGCGCAAGACCACACAAAAACATTTTATGGTAGTGTGGCTGTTTGAGCAGTTATTTCTTTATCGAACTGTTGAAATGCTTTTAGTTAAAGTCACATACTGTGGTTATGGAAGTACGTTAACAGAGCTTTCATACTTGAGCATCTTGGTGATCTCAACTCAATGCAGGAAGACATAGCTGGACATCTAACATCCATGATTTGGGAATCAGTGCCTTCTCACAATTTACAGAAACAATAGGATGTAAGTGGGATGTTTGTGGGCCTGAGACAGCAATAGTTTGTTTTTCTGTAGCTGTCCTGTGACTACCTTCTGAGTGTATAGTGCCTGCTCTCTGACCTGTGTCCCACCTACAACCAGCTTGCAGACCCTTTCCCTTGATGGGAATCAACTGGACTCCCTGCCAGAGGAGCTGGGTGGCCTATCACAGCTGTGCAGCCTTGGGCTGTCCTTCAACAACTTCACCACTGTGCCCGCTGTGCTGGAGAAGCTGACAGGCATAGACCGGTTGTCCATGGCCGGCAACAGGATAGAGACGCTGGAGCTGGGCAGCTTAACACGCATGGGCCACCTCAGAAGCATTGACCTGAGGTAACGTGCACACACACATCCCTTTCCCGCTGTACCTGAACTCCACTGCATCGCCACTGAAACCCATCCATCACTTCAGGCTGAATCGATGCTTGTTGGAAGTGAAAGAGGAGCCCTGCTCTCAGGAGGTAGAGAAGAGGCTGGAAGGAGGATTAGGCTGATGGAGCTCTGACAGGACCTCCTCCTGGACTCTCCCCAGGCTCTCTGAACCTGTCATTTATCCCTTGTCCACTCACCTGTGAACCATATTGTCATCTCGTTTACCATCACTCTGAATCATCCTCTGATAAGGACATTTCTTCCACAGCCCTTTCCCTCTTATAGATGTGCTGGTATTGCAGTTTTTCATTGCATACTTTGGATGTGTAATACTGGAGTATATTTGGCATCATGAAGTTATACATAACAGGGATTCAGAGGAAAGCTAGGCTGTAGAGGTGGCTCATATCTGGCAGGGTGGGGGCCCTGGAGGATAGAGGAGGTTTGCACTGACAGTCACCTGTCAAGGAGAGAAGTGTAACACTGACAGGTTTCAGGAGTTGGGGTGTTGTGACTAATTTCTGATTTCATGATGAGTGCTCATGTGTGGATGGCAGCAAAAACTTTTTTTTTTTTTCTGCAATTCTTCTGTGGACACTGGAGCACACTTTGGTTGTACAGTATGTTAAATCGTTGTCCAAGCCTAACTACCAACTATGTTGCATCATTTAAAAGCATCAAGTGTCCTCTGTAATGTGCATTAGGGCTCAACATTATAACATTTTGAGAGATGCACCTAAAAATATTTGTCCTCTGCAATGGACAAAAATGAATGGCTGGGTCTCTGGAGGATATTGCAGGTGCTGTGTATCCACAGCAGTGTAGAGTCCTCTAGGTTTTCTGTGTCCTCAGCACTGTAATCCCATCTTCCCCAAGCAGCTGTCTCAGTGGTCAGCGTGGTGATACCCCACTGTCCTCTGTATCCCCTTAGACTGAATGGCCTGCACAGGTTGCAGAGTGGTGGCCCTGATGCACTGAAGCTTGTGACACACTTGGATGTGAGAGACAACCACCTGACCTCGCTGGACTTGTCCTCCGCCTGCAACCTGGAGACACTGCACTGCCAGCACAACCAACTGGGGGCACTCACCTTGAGCGGCTTTGCATTGCGTGCACTCTACGCCAGCGGCAATCGTGAGTGCAGAGAATGCAGACCTCCCGAAATAGTGGGAGTGTTGTCGCCCATACATTTATTTATATTTCTGCTGCAGTCTCAGTTCCTTTTAATCCAGGTGTAACAGCAAGGCCTTCTCCTGCCTTTTAGTCACTATGTGCTGTGACTTGCAGCCAGCTCACTCTGCTGTATGAATCACAGCATTTTGTATATAAATCATGTAGTGTGTTTGTTTTGATGCTCCTGTCATCCACAGGCCTTACTACAGTAAATATCTACCCGGTTCCTAACCAACTGACGCACATGGATTTATCATGGTGAGGAGTTTAGTTTGTGTGTGTTTACTTTTTCAGACTGGACTCTTCCATCAAAGACCCCTTTTGCTATGGGCTCATTTCAAGAATATATGAGGTGCAGTAACAAGTGATATGCAGATCCATGCTGTACCAGCTGACCATTCCATTTTGTTGACAGGAACATCCTGGAATACTTACCAGACTGGGTGTGTGATGCAAGAAAAATTGAGGTGCTGGACATCACACACAACCTCCTGTCTGAGTTGCCTGGCAGGTGAGTATCTGTTGGATTATGGACAGTTTTCAATGCAGTTCTTTATGCTGCTCACCTACTGAATGTTCAGTTCTGCTGTATTCAGGCCTCTGTGTCAATCTCAAGGACAAATTTGGGCAGGAACTCTCATTCTGACTCTTGAATATGTGAAAATAAATGTGATTGATTGCCTTCTAGCACCATAGCTTATTATTCCATCAAGCTGTGTAATTACTGTCATGCCATTTCTCAATGATTTGTTTTATAGTAGGTTAATTTGCTTTGCCACTGGAACAGTACAGGTCTTGTCCAAGTGAAAATATCCTGAAATAACTACTGAGGGCTCACAGAGACACTTGGCATATTGTGGAGGATCTGGCAGAAATCAAAGGCTGCCTTTTTGTAGTCTCTCTGATCAGTAGTGTTCAAACATTCATGGCGGGTGATGAAACCCCACTTACGCCAGAGCTCTTATGTTCCTTGTTTGACATCTAAACTATTGCATTTTAAGAGCCTCACATTTTTCTAAATTACACTTGCCCTTTTTGTAATTTTTCTACCAGTGTGCTTGTGGAGATCTGTGTCCTTGTGTCATTGTGTTTCTCTAAATGTTTTGAGCTGTTATGGTAGAACATTCGAGAAGGGGCATGAGGGGCTGCTTGCAGTTTTTTCAGCCCTTGACTCACTGATAAATTGAGCAGCAGGTCATGATAGATTTCTCTCTCTCAATCCCATCCCACTCTTCCCAGGCTCCTCAGCAGTCTGAGCTTGAGGAAGCTACTGGTGGGCAACAATTGTCTGTCTCGGCTGCCGGATCTTCTGGACCACATCCCCCTAGAGGCACTTGACCTCCAGCACAACAAGCTGAGTGAGCTGCAAGAGAGTTTCTTCTACAAAGCCTTAAAGTAGGTCATAATCTTACCCCCCCCTTCCAGCCCCCTAGCTCTGCTGGGCTCTGTATCCAGTGATGAGTGTTCCTCATGTGTAGGGGAGTGGCATCGAACTCTTGGCATCCAAAATGTACTGTTCTACTGCTGTTTTAGTTGTTTATCACCCTTTGTCTCTTAAAGATTCCTAACCCCCCGCACCTTAAATAGTATTTAAGCAACTGGGTTTCAGACCATGAGATTGTATTTTCAGTTGGAGTAGTTATTGTTTTGTTGTGCTGTAGAGCATGATTACTGACTCCGAGATGTTTTTATAAAATACGGTCATACCCCAGTTTAGATTGCTAATCTGTTTCTCAAAACTGGCCTTAAACTGGGAAAACATGAATAGATAGCTTATTTTAAACAAGAAAAATTATCCATTACGCAATCCTAACCAATTTGCCCAAACATCACTTAAACGCCTATATAACTATAACTACGTACGAAACATCTCTCTTTTTCCTCCTTATGCAACAATGGACATAAGCAATATCAGTGCGTTACTTGACAAGAGATCAAAATGTCTCTTTGCACAGCTGACTGGCCCTAGCGCTGCAGCAGACCCCTTTCACTTCTGCTCGGCATAAATCAACTGGCAACTGAGACAAAATAAAAAAGAAATAGGAGAAATACATCTCTAGGGGTCTGAGTACCAGTGGCTGCCCACTGTTCCTAGGCATTCTAATGTTTTATAGAGGGCTTGTTTATAGATTGTCTGCAATTAAGGAGACCAGTTTATTCATGCAGAAATGTTGTCGTAGAAGATAATTCTGGTGACAATGTATAGGATTGACAAAGTAAAATTATAAGACAGCTCTGATGCCAAGTATATGTTGGTTTGGTTACTTACAGATAATACAGCTGAAATAACATGATGTGAAAAAGCTGGTAAAAGGCTCTCTTTAAAGCTATAAACATTCTTCATCTAAGACATTGAATCTGATGAAAGTTGAATTGCAGACATGCTTTACTGTAGATGGATGTGCTGTGTCTTAGCAGCCTGCAGTCTGAGGCTTTCTGCAGTTGCTTTGGATAGATTGTGTTGCTGTAGGCCTAGCTGCTTGGGCCTTGCCTAATGTTGGGCCCCACAGCTGAGTGTGGGTGGCTCGGGAGTTTACTTTCAGCTCAGTAACCTAATCCGCAAGTGTCTGGAGGACATGATCGCTGGTTGCTGGTTCAAGCCCCTTTTTTGTGCTGTTGCTCTAATGAGCAGCCGTGATGATTAAAAATTCTATGCGAGGCCTAAAGTGACAGATTGAAACAATCAAAGCATGGAGACCTTTGTATTTTTTTATTAGGAGCCTTCATTTTGTTTTTGGTACTTGCAGAGTGAATAACAGGGGAAATATAAAAAGCTGAGTTATATTCTATAAGTCCACACTTTGTACAAAACGTGTGCCCAGCAAGATGCTAGTTAACAAAGAGTATACTGGAACACCACGGAGGCAATCACAATGGAATGAAAAGCTGCATGTCATATTTATCTCATCTATTTTGTTTTTAAGTTTCTATCCTTTATTTTTTATTGTATAGCTTTAGTAAGTAACAGCTAACTGATCTGGATATTTTTTTAAGGATGCTACATGTATTATGTTTCAGTACTTCTCATGTGTACTATGTTATTTCTCATTGCTTTAGAAAACATACATAACTGTACTATGGAAGATATGCTTTAAAACAGTAGTTTCCTTGAGAAACAATATTTATAGTCAAAAACCACAATTTTTAAATTGTATGACTATATTTTGTGTCCCTTTTGTTTTCCCTAACCTTTTTTTTTATTTTTAAGTTGCAAAGTGTCCCTCTGAGGACCCAGTTAAATACTGTATATGTCAACTAAAAGTGTCTTATGTCCACAAATAAGGAGCAGCGTGTATGCTAACCAATGTACTGTAGGACATTGTCTAACATGGATTTGTATTTACACTTTTGCTTCTGTCAAATGTCTAACTGTAAATACTCTAAGCTGCTATACATTTCTGACTATAAATTTCTGTTAAACAAGGAATTAATAACACTAACACTTAGTTCAGCACTAAATATCCATAGATTATTTGCCCTTGCTAACTCATATCTGCTCTTGTACCTTTGTCCCCCATACAAAATTTGTGATTATGTACTGTAATGATTAACTTATCACCTTGTCGCCCTGATTATGTCCTAATACATACACCCTTTTATGTATATGTTGTCAAGGTATTGGGTATTATGCAGTGCCCTGTAACAAAAGTTATAAAAACTGTACTCCTATCAAGCCATTCTCATGTTTGCTCAAATCCTTCCCCTTTCCAACAGTCTAAGATATCTGAACTTGTCAGCCAATTCCTTGGAAACAATTCCACCCAGCGGACAATCAGAGGAGAGCCTCAGCACCTTACAGGAGCTTTACCTGACTGGCAACAACCTGAGCGAGCACTGCGTCACCTTGCTGGTGGGACACCAGAACCTGCGTGTGCTGCACATAGCTTACAACCAGCTGCTGTCTTTCCCTGCTAGGTATCACCTTCCTGTTCTGTTTCCTCTAAAGAAAATAAATATTGGGGCAAAAGACAGACAAACCAGTTCAGCTAGGTCATTCTGTTAGTTTTCCAAACTTCAGAAGTTACCACAGTATGTGCTTTCTGTACAATGCATTTTGAAATCAGCAACACACCAGCTGGTTTCATTTATTAGTATTTATCACAGTTGCAATTGTTGCATAGTTTCTTGATAAAATTAAAGACCCTGACCTTGTATAGTGTGCTACCAGGTTTATTAAAGGTTGAATCCCATTTGAAACATGATTGTAAGTTTGAATAGATATAGCGATCAATTAGCAAGTAATTTCTTTTTGCAAATCAAAGTCGGACAGATATAAATTGCAAAGCAAACAAAATAATCTCCATTTATGAAAGTCAGTGTGTGCAGAGTCATGTTGGATTTGGACTGGTCTTGTTGTGCTCCTGAATCAGCACCCTCTTGTGGCATCTTTTTATAGCAAGCTGAGTAAGCTGGAGCTTCTGGAGGAGCTCAACCTGAGTGGGAACAACCTGAAGACCATACCCTCCACTGTGTCCAACTGCAAGAGGCTTCACACCCTCATTGCTCACTCTAACCACATCAGCGTCTTTCCTGAGATCCTAGGCCTGCCAGAGATCAAGGTTGGCTATGCTGTGTGTATGCATACATGTGTGCGTGCACGTGTCTGATTGTTGCTTACAACTCTCTCCCTTCCTGCAGCTTGTGGACCTCAGCTGTAATGAACTGACGGAGATCCTGCTTCCGGATTCCCTGCCTTCCACCCTGCAGGAGCTAGACCTGACTGGCAATAGCAGCCTCATTTTGGAGCATAAGACCCTCAACCTGTTCAGGTGAGACTGACCAATCTTCTATCTGCAGGCACTTGGTGGGATGGAGGCTAAAACTTTTGAACTGTTTATTTCATTATTAATAACAGCTCGTCCAGTGCATGGTCATTGCAGTTTGGAACCTATCCCAGAAGCGTAGGGTGTGGGGTAGGGTTCACTGTGGACAAGACGCCATTTTACCACAGGGCATCACATGGTCATTCTCTCTCTCTCTCTCACTCACTCACTCACTCACACACACACACACACACACACACACACACACACACACACACACACTCAAAGTAATGGCAGTTTAGAGTGACTAATCTATCTGAGCACCTAGAGGAAAACATTGAAACAGTAAGAACATGCAAACAGATTTAGACAACCTCAAGCCCAGATTGAATTATCTTAAAGATAAAGTATTGTGTAGCTCTCTAATATGTAAAGAAAAGGATGTAAGTGATTAAAGGGAAGTCTTTTAGGGTGGAACAAAATTTGTTAATTTGTGGTCTCATTCTTGTCTTATTGGTCTCCTGTCTTTCCACTGATTGTGGCCTCACCTTCCCTCTTAGTCACATTACCACTCTGAAACTGGACCAGAAGCCAATGGTCAGCACCGGAGATTCCCTTAGCTCCTCCAGTCTCTGGGCCCATGGCTACGCTGAGATGAGTGGCCAGAGGAACAAGTGAGTAAGGGGTTTGTGGGTTGGTGCCATTGAAAAGGCAGGGGTTGCTGGTCCTACTCATAGGTGTCCTGATGCAGCTTTCTGTCAATTTAAGACATCAGCAGCTTCTGCATCTTTAATGAATGTTGTTTGTTTCTAGCCTCCTGCGTAGGTTCATGACCTCCACGATGGACTGTTATCAGAATACCCCCCCCCCCCCCCGTGTGTGTGTGTGTGTGTGCGTGTGTGCGTGCGCACACGCATGGGTCGTTTCTTGTTCTTCAGTAACCTCCTCATACTGCATGGTTTCCACCGGAAACAGGCTATGCATGTCCGTCCTGGCAGTGGACCGTTTTGGGGACAGCACAGAGGCAGCCTACGGTATCTTCGATGGGGACCGCAACGAGGAGGTCCCCCGTCTGCTGCAGTGCACCATGGGAGATGTGTTGTCAGAGGAAATCCAGCACTCCAGTGTGGACACTGTGTACATGTCCAATACCTTCCTCACCTCTCACCGGTATGACAGTCCTTTATAAGCCTACACATTTCCTACCAGTACCATCCCATTTGTCTTATTTTGATATATCCTTCAAAATATTTCAGTAACATCTTGGTATTAATGTAGTTGTGAAAAGTGGTTTTGGCCAGTGCCTGGGGCAGCATGAGGCCTAGTAGTCAGAGCTGCCGTTATGCACTTGAAGGACCTATTTTTGAATGCTGCTTCCTGCTGTGGTACCCTTGAGCAAAGTACTTATCCTAAATTGTTCCAGTAAAAATTACTCTGTTGTATAAATGGGTGAATTATTATAAATCACTTTGGAGAAAATGTCAACTAAATAAGTTAATGTAATAAGTTAATGTAATTGAAGTCCGCTTCACTTTCTCCCTGCCTCCTCTCCCCATGTGATGCAGAAAGCTGGGCATGGCCGGGCAGAAGCTGGGTTCCTCAGCCCTCCTCTGCTACATCCACCACGAGGCCTCTGCCTCAGACCTGAGCGGCTTTTTCAGTCTTACCCTGGCCAACGTGGGCACATGCCAGGCTGTGCTTTGTCGGGATGGCCAGCCGCTGCCCCTCTCCAGGGTGTTCAGCCTGGAGCAGTGTGCAGAGGAGGCGGAGCGTGTCAAACAGGCCAAGGCTATCATTACAGAGGTGCTGGGCTTTCCTCATTGCTTATCGTGTATGTGTGTTTGTGTGTGTTGCCAAAGTGGAGCAGACAAAGTGTAGCAAAGCCCAGTATCATTTCTTCCTAAGAGTGTGTCTGCTGTTTGTATAATGTTGATGTTAGGTCTGGGGTGCACAGTCAACTCCTTAACAGTAAAACTTGCTGGCCTGTGTTTCAGGATAACAAGGTGAGTGGTGTGACCTGCTGTTCCCGCCTACTGGGCTGCTCGTACCTCTACCCCTGGGTGCTGCCCAAACCCTGGGTGCGCACAGAGTCACTCTGCTCTCAGGACGAGTTCCTGATCCTGGGCAATCGGGCACTCTTCCAGAAGGTGTCCTACCAGGAGGCGGTGAGCACTGTGCTGGCTGTGCGGGACCCCCGGGCTGCTGCCAAGAAGCTTTGCACTCTGGCGCAGAGCTACGGCTGCCGGGACAATGTGGGGGCAGTGGTGGTGGCGCTACACATTGCTGAGGACAGCTGTACCTGCGAGCCGCCTCTCGCCCCAGCAGAGGGCAGAGCTAGCACAGCAGCACCCGTCCTTCCAATAGTTGCCACAACTCTAGGGGAGCCAGCCACACCTTCATCCAGCAGCGGCATCGCTTCCGAATTCAGTAGTGAAATGTCAGCCTCGGAAGTGGGTAGTGAGGCAGGTTCAACAGCCTCCGACGAGCATCCGTCCTCCGGTCCGGCCTCCCGGCCTGACAGGCGCTGTAGCCTGCACCCGGCCTCTACGCTCTGTGGCATTGGGGGCAGTGGACCTACTGTTACTCACCCTGTGCTGTTCCAGCGTCAGCCGTCAAGCGCCACCTTCTCCAGTAATCAGTCAGACAATGGGCTGGACAGTGATGATGAGGTGCCGCTGGAGGGTGTCATTTCCAATGGAAGCAAGCTGGAGGTAGAGGTAGACATTCATTGCTGTGCGTTCCAGATCCGATCGGGGAGTCGGGAGGGCTCTGACGACCAGAGCCCCCCTAACGATCAGCGAGGTTCTGGCTACTCCAATGGGGGCTTTGGTGAGAAACTGAGGCTCCAGAACAATGTGGTGGTTTCAGCCACCAATGGGTGCCTGCTAGCTGTTTGTGGCAAGGAAATATCAGACCTAAAGAAATCTCCCTCGAACTCCAGCCTCTTTGGGAAGAAGCTGTCAAACGGCTCCGTGGTGGCACTGGAGGACAGTCACAACCTCATCGAAGTGGCCCTGGAGGCCCCGAAAAAGAAGTCAGGCTATTTCTCAGCGCCAGCACAGCAAGATCCAGAGGACCAGCTGGTGGTACCAGCAAGCCTCGAGCAGGATGTGTGGGAGCAGCTTAGAGCTCAAAGTTCTGTAGTCCCCGGGCCCCCACCTGCATCCTCATCACCCACCTCCTCTGCCAGAGACCCCGAATGGGAGAGCCCCCAAACCTCCCAGCTGCCTCAGCGGGATCTGGTGCCCTCCTCTGCTCTCCCGCAGGAGGTCTACGATACCGCGCTGTAGAGAACGCTGTGGCACAGATCCACACTGCAGCATTGTAGGTGACCCCACGCTTGGCATGTGCGGAATTTTCCAGTTGCAGGAAATCTTTGGTTTGATGTTTATTGAAGGTTGTATTCATACGGGGTCTGTGCGACACTTTCTGGTATATTTAAACAATTCATGGTTACACTAAATTGAAGGGCACGAATTCTACATATAACGGAGAAAAAGCAGTAAGGAACAGGAAGCCGATACGAACGAGGACAAAACACATGCTTGAACTGGAATACCTCATTCGTGTGGCATTGCAAAAAGCTTTGGCAACATGTCCCTTTACATATACGGTGGTGTGGCTTTTCTTTGTAGTAGTTCTGTGATTTTTTTTTTTTTTTTTTTCCCCCTTTTTCTTTAATGTTGCACAGACCTCCTGTCCTGAAGAACCCACAGGCATGATGGTGTCAGTTTGAAGTCATGGGACTGAAAGGGGAACTGTATCTAAAGTGCCTATTATAATCGGTACCAGGTGGATAAAGTCCCAGAAGTCCCCCGAGGTCTGGTGCTTCTGTTGGACTGTCAAGGTGTGCCACAACGTGGTAGCGGCCTGTGTGTCCTTGGTACTTCCTAGTCTTGTGGCTGTGTTCCACCATGAATGAAGGCGGACCTCAGCTGCCCGGCCTGAGTTGGTGGCCAGCAGTTTGTCAGTTTTGCATTTTTAAAGGGGGTTATTTGCTGAGTGTCTTTGAGGAAAGAATGCAGTTAAAGCATTGTTTATAGCTACCATGTTTTCTAATATTCAGAAAAGCAAATTTAATGTTCATTAAACTGTGCTGCTGTTGCTTGATGGCTGTATGAAGAACATCCGTCCATCGATTGAGCAGTTATGCAGCCACCCTGGGTCAGTCAATGCAGAGCTGTAACTCAAGGCTCACGGCTTAGCCACAATGTCCAAGGACACCTCAGTCGCCTTCTGTCAAACCCACAGCCCTCATCGCTCGTGTTAAATTATGCAGTTCTGAGAACCAGGAAAGGTAATGAAGGTAAAAAGTACCGCTTCAATGTACAGACATGATGCGGCACGGCCTAGCTGAGTGATACTGTGCTGACAGTTCTCAACCTTCACGACTGACCAATCTCAGGCTGTACCACATTCATTATTCTAGACAGAGGAGTGCCTGTGGAGTAACAGTAGCATTGGTGTTTATTTCAGCAGCGCCATGATGTGTTTGTGATAAAGGGGAAAAGAGGGGGATCCACTTCCTCCACTGTGTTTAATATGTCCAGGAGACTTGGCTGCAGTGCTGAAAGACAGGACCACTGGCTGGCAGTCAGAGAAAGCGTGTGTGGATTCAGCATTGTACCACGATACCACTGACAGGTGTGTGTGTTTGTGTATGCATGTGTTTGTGGAGTCACCATGGTCCCAGTGTAAAGATAGGTTGCACCGTTCCCACTATGTTTGAGTTGCCGTTCACTGTTGCTCCTTCATGCTGGTACGTGAGCGAGGTGACCCTTTGGTGGCACCAACACTGGGACCTGGGTCTCTTCCTTGATTTATTCCGAAATGATGTGTTTCTATCAAAGCTGAACGTAAGATTTGCACCCTTACATGAAGAATCACAGAAATCAGAGGTGATTATAAATATTTAACTGGATATATTTTTTCTTTTTGCATTAGAAAATTATGTAATTGCGGAAATCCTTTTAAGTATGGCACAAAACAATTTAGCCATGAAGTGTGCACACTGGTTAAGGTGGAGTTTTTTGTTTTGTGTTCACCAAGGAGAGCACAGAGCCATGCTCGTAACAAGGAAAGGTGCTGCAAGAGATACGTTATCAATCATATTTTTGTTGTGTTGTGCACTTTATTAGCCTGTCAGTTATGCATATCTGGTAATAAGCACCTGTGCATATTCTGTATTCATGGGAGTAATGACTGTGGTGACTGATGGTTGCGGAAGACAAGGGGACAGATTGATTTATGGTTCATGGGACCCCCTGGAGGCAAAATGGTGAATTGTGGCCCATAGATCCGTGCAATCTTGGTGTTTTCTTCCCAGAAGTTAACCCCACACGCGTTTGGTATGTGATAATCCATGCGCTATCGATCTTTGTGTTTTATGTTAGCTGGCTGTGATGCCAGGATGTGTCGGACGGGGTTCTGTGAAGCAACAAATACTTGTCAAACCATAATCAAAGGAGATCTAGATGGGGTCTTTACAGAAGGAGCCCAGATCTCCTCATGACACTGACTCAGCTGTAGCCCAGATTGCTGTGGGTCCACGTATGCAGCGGTACTGGAAAGCCAGCCACTTAAATATTGCGTGTGGTCCAGTGTGTGACAAGCAGATCGATATTATAGGGCAGGGTTGTAGTGTTGTGACTACTTCTAGCTGCCAAGCTGAATGTTGTTAGTGGCGTGCGTTTGTGCGCGTGCACCCACCTGCATGTCTGCCTGCGTGTAATAAGGTGATCCTCATATGGGTGTTGTCCTTCTAGGCTATCACTGCCTGGCAGGGGGCCAGCCTCTCCCAGCAACCCCTGCTCTCTGTGCCATATCCAGCATACCTCACATTCCCCTGCCCTGCACTGCTAGCACTCCTCTTACCACCTGTTGCTTGTGTTTGTGTGGAACGGTGAAATCGTGCTGGATGATGGAGAATAAACGGTTGCATCGATGGAGGGGGATGACTGTTAAATTGCTTCATTCTAAGTTCAGATTGCAAAATTTGTCCCCTTTGTGCCAAAAACTGCCCATTTTTTTTTTTTTTTTTTTTTTTTTTTTTTTAAAACAGGCTGCCTGCTTTTCCCAGAAATATTGTGTTTTAGGTGTGTTTCCATAGCATGTTTGTAGCACAAGGAAATGAGACTATTGATCGGTTGCTTTCCGTGGCAAAGGGCTGATGACGTCCCTGCACACATTCCCGGGTCCCACTGGGAAGTGGAGAGACCGTGCGCTGCCGTAGCAACAAAGGGGACTTGCACTTTCAGTTAACGCGTGTATTCCACTGTGGCCTTACACATAGGGCAGGACCCCGTTTCTCCAGGACGATCAGGTGGGTGGCCCTACATGTCCCATTTCATTCCTTGACACCGTTTGATTTTGATTTGTTTGAACTTGTGTTTCTTTCTTCACGCCGGACATGAAATGCATCCATTTTAGACTCTTAGCTTGATCCCTGCTGCAGCCTTTGAGGCCTTAAAGGCAGGACACCGCTATTGGAAGTCGTGGCATACTCTACGCACGTTAATTATTCTTTTACATTGAAAGTTTTATATTTAATTATTAAAAAATAAATAAATTAAATAATATAGTTCTGTTTTTGAAAATGGTAGTTTGGCTTAATGTGATTTGTTAGAGCTTTTTTACATAGCTGTTATATAACTGAAGCCATTGGAAGGTACAATAGCACTTTGTGTGAGATTGTTGTACAGCACATCTGTAAAAGAGACACGGAAACTCACATGATGGATTTTAGAGCACGCTGGGACCTGGAAAGGTGTCTGTCAGATATTCAAGTCCGTCAAAGGAAATTGCGCCAAGTGTCGACAAGCCAGCCGCGAGCACGGATGTTCTTGTCTGCACCTACATATGCATTTAACTTGACGTAATGCAACTTGCTGGGTATGTACTCCCAGAATCATTAGCACTTCTGCTCATTCGTGACCTGATCATGTTCCTCTGAGTAGCCGTGAGCAGGCAGCGATGTTTTGTAATAAAGGCTTTCTGGGCTAATTTGAGAAAGGGTATGCTGCCCACTTGAAGGAGCACCTAGTCTGAGCTTTGACGTATACAAAACTGTTGAAATCAAACCTCGAATCTGAGGTTTCTTGTTGCACTTATCACTGTTCTACCCATTTTTTCTGAGCTGGAAGAGGGAAATGAACCTGCAAGTGAGCAGAAACGCTACAAAAACGGTACGCTGACACATACACATATCCTTTGGCAGCATGATGAGGTTTGTTTTAATGGCCAAAAAAAAGATTTTTTTTTATTTTCCCACCTCCCCTGTGAAGCAACAGGTGTGTGTGTGTGTGTGTGTGTGTGTGTGTGTGTGTGTGTGTGTGTGTGTGTGTGTGTGTGTGTTTTGTTGCACGCCAACCTTTTGCCAATCCCTCGGCGTGCTTGTGCTCCACGGGTCAGTCGAGTCGAGCTGAATCTGCCCAGAGGACCCCGGGCTGCTTGGACCGCATGAGAATCACGTCTGCGGTTCCAGCAGCCGGTCGTGCAGACAGCTCATTGCAAGGGCATCTCAGACTAGTGTTTGTTTTTAAACTCAAAGCCTACTTACATTACACTTTGTTGATGATAATACCAAAAATGTAACTTAAACAGGAGATAGAGGTACATAACATGGAGTATTATTTTTGCTTATAAGTTATGTATGACACGGTAAATTAACATATAACTATGTAGTGTATATATTAGTTTGCATAGTCGAAGGAAGCACAGGGTACAGGTGTCCAGGCAGAGAAATTCCCTTTAATGTTTGTAAAAGAAGGTTTTAGGTGCAGTGCGGGAGGCAACATGCCTGTCATATGTGTATGCCAAGCTGCAGAACCCTTGCATTAAGAGAGGCAGACAGAGTGCCTCCAGGTGAGAGGATGCATTTATCCTGCAACAGCTCAGTTGCACACGATATGGTCAACAGCTGGAGTGACAAGGAAGCGGCCGTTCAAGGTGTCTCACTTGTGACCAAAGTAAACGTTCATTCATCCTTATTTCTGTACAATTGTTTTATAGAAATGCCTAAATATTTTCTCTCAATGCCAAGAAAGCCGAGGTTTATTTTTGTACTTCATTGTTTCCTGCCAATTTATAGATGGTGTTCTACTGCATTTAGGGTTTATTGATCTTATTAATTCTCACCCATCAAGGTACTTCTTTTTGTTTGAACTATGTATTAATGTATTTGTCTGAAGCATGCCCAGTATAAATATATATATGTATACAGCGCATATAGAAATGTGATTACATTTGTACAAACAGAAGTTTTATGTTTATAAGGCTTTGTTTTAACTATCCAGACCACACAAATATTTTTATGTTTATATTTTAGCATGCAGAAAACTGCTGAATATATTCCAGATCTGTCATATATTGGATGTAATTAGTTTAGAGAACACATTATAGTATGTTATATTACTGAGGAAAGAGATTTAATGAGTGCACTTTTGCTGTTTGTCAGCCAGAATTTGGGCCAGGCTGGAATGAATGGTGAGTGAGGGTTCGTAATTTTATTTCAGATGCTGCTATGACTAGTTTTGGGCAGAAAAGCTGTATTTTTGGTCATCTTTTCAGCCAAGGTAGCAATAAAAATTTATACTGTGAAAACTGCTCTCAAGACTTGTTCTTTCTTGAGGGGATTGGGTCCCGGATTTATTCATTTTAACGAAATGTCAGAGTCAATGTTTATTTGCAAAACATATGAAAAGTGAGTTACATTGCAGTTACCCCCCCCCGCATGCATTAAGGTACATTGCTGGCTTTTTAATAAGCAGTTCTCAACAGTATTAACATTCAGTGGATCGGCAGTCGTGTCAAGATCAGCAAGTAAAAGGAATGAAACATGGTTTTTTATTTCTATGATGGAATGATGGTTTTGCGTGTAATGTGCGTAAACGTCTCCCTCGCAAAAGCGCGACTAGAACGCCTGCTGTTATTCCTGATTCCTGTAGAAGGGAGTGGTCTCACCATCACTTCTTATGGGACAAAAAAAAAATCAGATTTAAAATTTTTTTTACCTGATACAATCTTTTCAGAGCAGCCTTCTGTACTGCTTTTGAACCTCTTGAAGGAACGTTTTGATTTGACACATTGGCATTTTAAGAAATAAGATGCTTAGGTCAACTCCTGCGCACTTCACTCTGCTGTTGGGGGCGCTCTGTGGTGTTGGCTGATGTTTGATGCTAGATGGGTTTCATTTTATCAAGGGATTATGGCTGTATGTATGCTGGCAGTCATTACCTCCAGGGTAATTTAGACACTAAGTGTGCATCTGTCCAAAATGTGTGATGGCACTGTACCCAAAATACACACAAAAGCAGGAGCAAAATGACCATGCAGGGACCAAAAATGCTGTGGAGCTGAGTAATGCAGCCTGCTTTATGAAAAAGGAAATATACTTTTATAATCTTTTTTTTTAAGTATGATAACCTATAATGTATGGGATCTATTTTTTGGCATCTTTTGCATGCTATTAGTTTTTTACCATTTGTTTAAAAATATTTATATAACCATTAAAATGTATTTAATTGCTGGAAGTACCTGTTTGGCTTTGCTGATAAGGAGGAAAGGAAGGATGGAATGGCTGTTGGGGTGAGGCAGTCAACAGAACCTGCTGTGAAGAACCTATGCAGCAAGGCAGACTGACCCAAGTGGAGGGAGAGCATCCGCAGGGAGGGGACCGTGCCAAAGGGAGGAGACCTGATGATTTGGAACCCCTGTGAAGTGGGCCTGCACCGCTATCGTATCCTCAAAGTTCAGCACTCAGTTTTTTTACTAAATAAGAACAGAAGATAATGGAACTGGATAACAGCAGCAAAAATGGATGCATTTCTAATGTTTTACTGCACCATCTCTCCATCCGTTTTCATTAAATGCCTGTGCTGGTCAGGGTCCCAGAGGTCTGAAGCCCATCATTGGGCACAAAGGATGAGATGCCAGTCCATTGCAGGGCAGCCATGCAGAGACACGGGTATTTGCCCTGTTGACCTGAAACATATGTCTGAACTGTGGGAGGAAACCAGAGCACACAGAGGGCACCCATTCATATACGTAGTCAGATTTGAACTCATGCTGCTCAATTGCAAGTGAATCAGTCTAAATGCAAAAATCAAAAGCTTACAGGATTTAAGTAGGTTTATCATCTGATAAGTTAAAAAATGTTGCACTTTATTCTAAATTACAGGTGCAATGGTTAAGGTTTACTTCTTACACCAGCTGGTTTGATAGCTGTGGAGTGAGCGGTGTAACTGCTTCTGTAAATGTCTGTATAGAGCAGAGCCGAGATGTTCAAGTCTGGCGATATGTTCTGCAGGGTTTGTGTCACCGAACCTGTTTGGCTTTCTCTTGTTAATGAAATAAAAGCCCAGGAAGTGTCCTAAACCTGCAGATCCCCATGTACGCAGAAGCAGCTGGATTATCGTGGTACAGCACTGCTCCTCATGTTACTGAACATCTCAATATGAGCAGGAAGTGACATTACTGTGTTCTGTACCACATGAGAGCCACATGCGGTGCAAATTTAAACTGCAGAATCCCGAAGATCTAAACCTCATCTAAGCAACCTGTTTGTTCACCAGCTAAATGGCAAGTTTGAGCAGGAAGTGAGTTGCACACAATTGTTTATGCATAAGGATGTTTATTGATGCTAAGTTATTCATATGTTGATATAATTCATAAACTGTTTTTAATAAATGAATTGAACTATATGAATGAACACTTTGCAAGTCCCAAGAACAATTGCAATGATGAGACTCTCCTGCCATTAAATACCAGTATTTAATCCATAAAAACACACAGAGCTTTGCAAAATAAGCAGAGTTCAATTGTTTGCCCAAAATAAAACAGCATTTAAAAAATGGTAGTCAGCTTCAACTATGTAGGCACTAAAGGGAGAAGGTGGAGTCCTGGGGGTGTTTCTTGCGCTTAAGCACCTCCCTGAATGCCCGGATGGCCAGCACGGCACCGATCGCGAAGACGATGACCCCCGCGACCCCCAGCAGACCGCCGCAGATGTCGGCTGCGTTCGGCTTGCACACGTAGCCCTGGTAGCCTTTGCTCTCATACATCTGCTGCCTCTCCTTACAGATGGCCGTGTCGTACGACGCCTGCAGCTTGATGAAGTAGAAGGCCACGGCCGGGATGTAGCCCAGGGCGATGAGGGTGTTCAGTGCAGCCTCCAGCAGCAGCAGGGGGGGCCAGCGGAAAGGCATCCTCAAGACCCCCAGCAGAAGCATGACGCAGCTGTAGCCCATCAGCGCCCCACCGCACGCCATGGTGAATGTGTATGTTGGCAGCTTCAGCTGGTAGAACTGGGTGTCCAGCTCTTTGATGCGCGCGGCATCGGCACCCGTGAAGGCGTTGGCCCCCCCGTAGTAGTAGGCGTACAGTCCTCCGAGGCTGGCCAGGTCCCTGTAGGTCCCGGACGAGCTGTAGGACACGCCGGCACAGATGACTATCAGCATGTTGAGGAGGACCTCTAACATCTGGCATATGGCTGCACGGCAACACAAGCACAGGAGGAACAAAGAGGTCGGTCAATGGAGGAAGTGGAGGTTCGCTCATCCTTACACTGCACCCAATTATCTTCTCTTCTCTAGACTGATAAGACTGGGAGCAAAATTCATTCAACTACGTTCAGGCTTTTTCATTTAGAAGGCTGCTGAAGACAAAGGAGGAGACAGGGGAAGCCATCAGCTGGCCCCTGTAGAGACACCTGGGGAACCCCGCAGGTAGTGGGAGCTGTGGGAATCGCACCCCCAGGTTCAAGTTACACGCTTAAGGCCCCAGCACACCCTGTTTTGTAATGCTAGTTGAATGTGCAGCTCCTGGTCACGTGACCACCTTCACAAACCTGAAATGCAACATTCCTTCTCCTTTCTGCACCATGTTAGTTTCTATACGCCCTCCTGAGTACCTGGACCGATGATCCCTCATATCTTGGCCTCTGTTAGAACTTTAAAATTTTAACTTTATTTCCTCATGTAAAGAACATGCTAGACTTAACTGAAGTTTTCAGCATTACTATTATTTACTTGTTTACTTGACACCTTTCTCTCAAGTTAGGTTTGTACACTAACTTAAGATTTACCTCATTTTACCTGTAATTTTAACTACATAAATTCAAGGTTAAGTGACTTGATCAGTGGTGCTACAACAGAAGCATGGATTTGAACCCAGGTCCTTCAGGTTCAGTGCGGTGACTCTGCTATGCTATCTGCTGCCAAATCAATACCTTGCCATTAAGTCATTCTGACCAAATACAAAAAAAAAAAAAAAACAGCATTCATACTATGTTAACTGGGGATACTTTAATAAAATTTGAAACCGCAGGAATCGTTCCTGTCTGTGGCTCCAAACTCACCCCTGCCAGTGCACAGGTACTTGAGGTTGTAAGGTGCTTGTCGATGCTCCGGTTGGTCATACACGTCCGTTTCGGTGGGGGGCACAGATGTCTCATAGCTAAATATTTGAGGTGACCGCAGTTTAGTGGCTTTAATGCAGAACAACTCCCAAAAACCCAACACGGTGAAGAGAAACTAACTGCAAGATGTTTGTGCTTTTCATATATGGGGCTATGCCCATCTACAGCACTTATTTTTCCAGGTTCCCACCGCGGTAGAAAGACTTACTCATCCGACTGGGCTGAAGGGAAGGGGTCTCTGTAGGCCGGAGGGCTTCGGTGGGAAGAGCCAGATGTGTCTTTTGGTCGATTGCGGTGGTCTTTCTGCTGCCTATAATAATCGGGGTCCCTCTCCTTCCTCTTGGGGGGGTACTTGTCCCTCTCATAGTACCGGTCGCCCTCCGGCATCGCTCTGAAGGCCTGAACTCTAGGGAGGAATGGACAGGGGCAAAGGTCATCCCCTGAGCATCAAATCTAGCTTGGACCCATAATGGGTTTCGTCTCAGATCAGCTATTTGGATACATTTCATTTCCTCCACGAAAAGTAGTGCTTTTTTAAGCCTCACAGCCAATTCTGGAAGTTTCCAAGCAGAATTATTTCACGCTGCACTAAGCCGGGTGTGGGCAAGTGGAGACCCGTAGGAGGAGTCAGCTGTGAGTAGAGGACTGCAAACCCAAACCCTCCTGTCGTACAACCCGCGAGAGGAGAAGGACTCCGAAGGCAGGAACTCGCCTGAGCTGCCGACGCCAAAGGTGTGGAGCAGGAGGATACCCCCCGCAAGGGTCACATCAGATGGCCCGGCTAGGTCCTGGTGAACACAAGAGGTTCGGAAACAAAACCGAAACGCATGGAAGATCCACTTTTCAGCAACACGCAGAGCTAAACGACACATACCTGCCGAGTCACGTGGTCAACTTCGAACCAAAGTGCCCCCCTCCTTATTACAACAGTCCAGCGTTGTCAATGGTGATACATACGACTGTCGTATCGTCTCACTGTCGGACAGGGACCTTCTTACCTTCTTACCTGCGCACCTGAGCACACCTGTCCACGCGCCCCAGTGGCCCCGCCCTTCTGCGCACGCATTCTGCTCCACGGATCGATATGCGAACGGGAGCTGTACTCGTGCTTTTTTAGCAGAATTACTTGCGTGTGGTGGAAATAATCTCTTCGCCTTGCTGTCTTGCTGTCGCCAATGCACAACCTGGACGTTGCCGTACGTTGAACTTCCTTTCATGCAGCATGTTGCATATTTGCCATGGATGTAAACAGAGTGGGTCGTGTAGAAACGAGCCGAATACCCCCCCCCCCCAGTGTGTGTGTGAGTGAGTGACAGAGATCTGCACACACACCCTCCGTGCATTTGCATTCTGTAAACTTTAAAAATAAAAAAAAAAAGAAACGTCCCGGGCACCGAAGGGTTAATCTTCCGCTCGCTGTGCGTGGCTACGTCGCGCATGCGCGCTTTGCCTGACCGAGGGGAACCGTTTCGGATCCCGGCTCGAGCGAGAGTGCGCGATGACGTAAATGCGTAAGCAGGCGGGCGGAGGTGTGTGCGTGTGCGTGCGTGCGCGTGGCCGCGCGCGGGGCGCACGAGAGAGGCCAGACGAACATGGCGGCGGCGGCGGGGGGAGCGGCGTGATCGTGCTGGAGGAGGAGAAGCAGAAGAAGAGGAGGGAAGAAAAAACGAAAAGACGAAGAGAAACACCGCAAGAGAAGATGAGCGCTGCGGGGCTGTAGACGCTCTTGTCTGCTTGCCCGCCTCTGTGTGTCTGTGTGCTTGCGTGGAGGACCCGAGACCCGCAGCGAGGCGCCTCGCTTCAGCTCCATGACGGAGGGAGAAGTGGCCGGGAGCATGGCCTCCCCCGCCGCGCAGGTACGCCGCCCGTCCCACCGAGCGCCACGCCCTGGGTTCCTTGGGGGCTACCGCGCTCTGTGTCGCAGGACGAGCGTGCGTGAAGAAGAGCGAGCCTGGAGTGTGGAGCGGCGTGCTGGCGGTGTGGGGGAGGAGGAGCGGAAGGCCGGAGTGCCTCATTCATCGCGCGCTCGGCCTCGTGCGGCCCCATCCGCCGCCGTTACGCGAGCGGTGTCGCCGGTGTCGCGCCACTGCGTCGCCGTGCGCGCCTCCCCGCGCCCTCCCGAGCTTTTGGCGCGGCTTCGGCCGCGTTTTCCGCGCTCCGGCCGTGTCGGCCTGCTGCTCGGGGTGGGGGAGGGGAGGGGAGAGGAGGGGGTCGATGGCTTTGCGGGGGGGCACCCGTGTGATCTGTTAATGAGCACGTAATAATGTAGAGCGCGCACACACACACACAGCGGCAGAGTACCGGGTGGCCGCGCACACACTGGCGGTTTTCAGGATTACAAACGTGAAGCGTGTAAGCCTGTGCGATTCGGGAGCGGCCTCCACGTGGGGGGCTTGGAGCAAAAGCGGCGGAATTCGGGCTCTCGTTTGAATCCCAGCAGGTGATCAGCGGTAACGGCACTTCCACCATGCTGCTCCGCTCTGATCACCTACTGATGGAGAGGCACAGCAGGTTGCCTACACCTGTTGGGGTAAGAAAGATTACAGCTCCGCTAAACATAACTAGTAATTGAGGGATGAACTAGTACCGGAATGTATGCTTCTAGGTAGATGGTAACGCGGTAAACCAGCCTTTACATCCCACCTGCGTGCTGCCATGTGTGGAATGTACTGCACAAACAGTATGCGATCCCATGTGCTGGCGAACACACCTTAACCAGCTGCGGGTGTGTGTTTGTGGGACCGCGGCACCTTGGAAAGGTTCAAAGTGTGAGGCAGAGAAAGTGGCGCGCTCACGTTTTGTAGGTTGCCTGGGTGACATCTTCGGCCGCACCGGAGACACGCGGACCGCTCCTGTGACGTAATCACATAGCCCACTGTGCGACTGACCTCAGTCTGCCGAAATAACACCTTTATTCTGTGTTGCAGGTTTGATCGACAGCTCAACAGAGTTAAAGTGAAACTGATGTGTGTGTTGGGGGGGGGTGTCTTCAGGCATGTTTCGCAACACTTCTGCCTGTGTGCTGGATATATACATATAAGGCAAAGGGGACTGCACGGCTGTTGAGTCACGTTTTGCAATTACAGACAATTCAGTAGCTGCAGAGTAGCTAATTTTCCTGGCGAAAGTGACAAAAGTGCATGGTGGCAAAACACTGGTAACAGATGGAGGCACTGTGGAGGATCCCATTATTGATGCGTAACGCACTGTGTTGACACGCTGAAGTTATGGGTACGCTGTGGCGCGTGCCACGGAGGGGATAAGAAGTGAGCCGGGCCGCGGAGCCTCAACAGCGCTGGCAGCGCCCCAGAATGATCCCACTGCAAACACCAGTGTTCTGCAGTTCAGTCTCCTCTCCTTGTTTGACAATCAATTCACATGCATTTGCACCTTTAGAAAGTTTTGCATGTGTTCGATTTCCTTTCTGGTTCCTGTTTGCTTTACGCTTACATTTTGGCATTGTGCAGTGACTTGCTGCAACATGCAGGGAGCAAGATAAATCCAAAGGACCTGTCAATGGGTGTTTGTTGTATTTATTTTTTTATAATGTTTGGGAGAGGAGAGGCAGATTAGGAACAATGCAAACTAAAAGCTCTTTCACATGCCTGGAGCACTTGCATGAAGTGATAACATTCTTTAACAATATTGGCAGTAGTGTTGTTGCTGTCAAAGCACACGGTGTGATCTTACTGGTTAGCTTGTACAAAACACTTTTTAGGTGGGTTAATCTCACTGTGGTTTTGTGACTGGGAAAGAGAATATTTAACAGATTATCCCCACTTGGTTTAAAAAAAAAAAAAAAAAAGAATTCCACGTTCTGTGCTTAATATATTTTCCCTGTAAACATTTAAATTTGGAGTGATGAGAGATTATGACTATTTTCATCTTTTTGGTGTGGGGGTCCTTTGAATTTAAGGGGTACTGGGGATAAATAAGTAGAGGATGCAAAAAGTTAAATCGTGCTGGTTACATCCACACTTTGTACAAAGGAAGAAACCAGACGCTAATACAGCAAACATTCAGTGAAGTTGGACAACGACTGAACCAGAACTTAACCCTGAAAATATGATATGTGGAGCTTATGAAACATGGTTTTGAACCATTTTACATTTAATTTTCCCTTCTTAGGTGATCATTACAGTAATTTGTAAATTTCCATATTTGTCTCACTGTTGGTTTATTGATGCAATAAGATTCTGTTTCTTAAGATACAGTATAGTAACAGAATGTTGCAGTAGGAGACAACAAACATGTAATGTTACTGCTGTAGAAAACAATACAGGAATAAAAATATGTAGCTGTAACCTGCACATTTTCCTCTTGAAAAGTGAGTGCTGTATATTTTTAGGGGTTCTAAACCTTTTTTTGTCAAATATTAAGGCTGTGCTTTCACTTAGTGGGCAAGGTTCACATCTGATAGCACGTATATTGGTATGGCAAAAGACAAATTGGGGGGTCGCTTAAATTTGAATTGGTTGCTGCAGTTACGTATTTTTTAATGAGATTCGGTAATAGAAAAGGAAAGGCATCTGTGAAATAATGAATTAAAAGTTAGCTGTATCTTGTAAGACTCCTTTGCGGTATGTTCCTTGTCCTTCCACCACATTTTTAGCTAAGTGCAGTTACTGATGTGGGTGTTTTAAGATGCAGTCAATACTCCGGGGTCCAGGGAGAAAGTGCAGCCCTTTATGGCTTATTTTTACAATAATATTAGTTTGTTACTGCTAATTAACTACGAAAATTCAATTGCAAATCTGTCTGTAAAGTTGTTCATTACCCGTTTCTCCATATTCAGCTTTATATGTTTTATGTTGGAGTTGTTCACAGCACTACAGGCCATGCAAGTAATTTGCATGTTGAGCATTTGAACCTTTGCAACGTGTTGAATTTTCTGTGTGCAGTAACTATTTCCAAGCCTTTTGGATGTTTATGAAACATATTTTGAGCTTTACTGGAGTGTTGTGTAAATTTATCACTTTTATTCTAGCTTTCATTTTGTAGTTTTCTTCTGGTGTGAGGGTATCCTAACTTATTTTTGTGGTTGCAGTTCAGCGTGACATGTTCAGGATTGGCGTGAGTAATGCGAGTTCCAGGGAAGTGGCCACAGCTTGGTGTTGTACATAGTCAGAACATCCCAGAAAGGGAGCGCAGTGAGGTAGGAGTTGTTCAGCTGAGATGTTGTGCTAGTCTTCTGCAGGTATTTCTTGCAGTTCATTAGCCCTGCAGGTCAGGCTGATTCAAACCACTTTTGTGCACATTACCATTGTGTCACGTAGGGTTGGTGGCACAAAACGCTGTGGCTATGGCTGTATTTACACTTAGACTTCCCATTCATGTACCAGTTCACGCAGCAGAGCTGCATAACCCAAACGTGCACACATACACATGCTATGAGTGATTCAGATTCACCAGTTCACCTTGCCTTTGGGCTGTGAGGAACAATCCGTATGAACACAGGAAGAATGGGCAAACTGCATACAGACTGAATCGGATTAAAACCGACTCTCAAATTTCAGTTAATAAAGTGAAACCTTTTGAGGAAGGAATAATAAAAAGGGTGATAATGTTAATATTCCAAACCAAATGGTTTGATCAAGCTCAACCGCACATGTATAAACTCGTAACACAGAGTACGCTGGGCCCCAGAAGGTTCTTGCAGAAACCTTGTCTGCTCTCAGCACAAACTCTTGTCCGTCTCTTAGCGTGTTTGAATCGGGCACCACCATAGCTGTGTGCTTTACCACAGTGCACTCTGCTGCCTGGATGTGCCCTCAGATTTTTATGCAAATTTTAAGATGTCTTGAGGAATACAGACAATAGGTGCCTGTTAGTGAGCATATGAATGGGTCATTTCCCTCATCTGGATTAGTTGCAGTGCCATAAATACCAACAACAATCACTTTTTTTTTTTCTTCCCCTTTTCAACTTGCTGGATTTGTTTAAATGCTGAAACCTGGAGACAAGTGTGGACTTCCAAAACCTGTGCAGTTACCTGTTGTGTAAACAGCTGCTCAGACACCGTCCCTCACATTACCCCCCTTCACAGTGGGGACACCTCTGCAGTTGTGCTAGAATTGATGCTAGGGAGGTGGTTCTGGGGAATTAATATATAAGGAACTGTAAAACTTTTAGTAACCCATTGTAATGTCGAAACGTCTTGAGTCTTCGTGCAGTCACTGAGCCAGTGTGTTAAAAAATAACTTGTCACTGTCATGAAACGGTGCCTCTGCAGTGAACTAGCACAGGCTCTCTGTCTGCACATTTCCATAAATGCTGTATGGGATTTGAGTTGCGCATACTACACATGCCTCGGGAGGTGTGTAACATCCTGTGTGTGGCGAACAACCTGGCCCGTAATGCCCTGTGGCCCAGCTGCTGGAAGGAAGCCATTTCAATGGTGAAAGAATTGCTGTGTCACAGCCGAGGACCGTTGCTAAGCATTGTGGTCCTTCCAATTCGACCTTGTCCTCCAGCGGAATTATGGGACTTGAGCTGTTGGCAGAATACTGTGTCCAGTTGTTTGGTCATTATTGTACGACTGCTGTTGTGTCATTAAGCTAAGACTGTAACTTGCATTTTCTCTCTTTTTGACTGACTTTTAGTGGGATTTGAGCCAGCAATCTTATGACAGTATGCTTCACGGCCGCTGTGGAGTCCAAGCCAGATTCTCTCCGCCGGACAATGACTGTAGGGATGTTACCTGGTGACGTGGCAAAAAAAGCAAGACATTTTAGATATTTTTGCAGTGGGTTATGTGCAGCTCATTATTTTACATTTGTACTTAACTTCTAGTTTGTAAGTTACTTATCAGCACAGTGCAGTCAGTTACACGGGAATGAACAGAATTTATTATTTTCTCGCCTTAATTGAAAGCACAGTCCTTCACCAGACAAAACATAGCATCTTCATTGTCTACCATGCGTACAGCTTTGTGTTATTGTGAACAGGAACTCCGTGTTCTGTGGACCCTTTTTCCTTCAAGCTGCCATCTTGCTGCTGATGCGCATGCAGAATATTTTGGTAAATTTGATAAGAGTGGGTTTTTTGTGCAAATGAGGGCACTTTGTATCAGACGTGTTAATTCAGACCAGTTTGAAACGGTACAAGTTCCTTTGTCCCCTTTAATAGAGGCCTGCCCCCTTTTGCTCATTTTGGAAGGAGTTATTTTAGTGAAAAGGGTAATTGTTTAAAAGCAGTTTAATAGCTGCCTAGTAAAGTTTATAAATAACAGGCAAGAGGGAATAAAAAGGCCCCAATTCAGATGAATGTGATCATTCATTTATATTTTGTATGCCATTTAATTTTTTCTTGTTAATAGAAGTCCTTTTTGTTTTAGGGTTGAATTTTCTGTGCAGCACTTTGAACAATGTTATAAAAAAATTAATTTTTTTTTTATCCCGGGCACAAGGCTTTCACACCGAGATCTCACCCATGGCTTTTTTGTGTGCTTCTTAAAGTTAGCATGTGCAAAATCAGCAGTGACTGGGGCTTTGTGGGCACATCGTCTTATAGCACATATTGCTTGCATGAATCTGAAGAGATCTGTGTAGGATGATCTGCACACAATTCACATTCCAGTCACGCGTATGGTCTTTGTGGGCCCTGTAATAATGCATCAGTCTCATTAAGAAGCTTTCCGTGTTGCATGCTAATTCCTCATTGAGTTATCGATTGCCAGTTTATCACCGTCTTACATCAGTGTCACATGGTTTGGGGGAGGGGGGAGGTTCACAGCTTGTGAAGTGTGTTTCTGACACTTTATAGATAGTTCTTCTCTGTATGCTTGAGCTACAAATCTTTGACATGAGATGACGCAGCAAAGTACGAGACAACCAGATTGTATTCTGTGGTTTTCAGGGAGGAGATAAAGGTCATATCTGCTCATTTTGGATACAGATCAGCATGTTGTGATTAAGGACAAAATCAGGTTTACCAGGTTTCATCTGCTGCTTTTAAGAGCAAGCCGCCACGACCATGCTCGCTGTCCAAGAGGTATGAAGTGGTTTGTCGACAAAGGCTGACTGTCTGGACTGTATGGTTCAGCAAATGACTCACGGTTAACACTGAGGTGATCATTACAGATCATCTGTCACATGGGCTAGAGGCGAGGGGACATTCCTCATGAAGCAGGAAGATCTAGTTTGAACTCCTGGACCAAAATGGTTTGTAATCCTGCTGGGGTGAAAATGCCAGCTGGTTTTTGACATTACTGGCCAATTTCCAAGTAGGGTTTTGTGCCTGGAGATGCTTTGCAGAATCTGGAAACGTGACTGTCCAAATTCATTCTTCTGCCATTACCTATTGAATTATAAATCATCCTTCAGTCTTTCTTCTCTTTACCTGTTCATCTTGTCTTGTATCACCATATACTAAAGAGCTGGAAGGCATTTATTTCAGTAAACAACTTCTGTGTACTGTTGTATTTATTACAATGCAGTGTACCTAGACAGATCCTCACCCAGTCAATCTACCACACCCCAACCAGGTAGAGTTGCTTGAACCCAGGATTTAAATATTTTAATTTTATTTACTATCTGATGCTTTTCTCCAAGGTAACCAGCAGTGTAAGGTTTGTACACTAAGCTGATTACAAAGATTTATCCTTGTGTACACTAGGATAGCGTTTTATTATATCAGTTCAGGCTAAGTACACTGACGAAATCTATTACAGCAGGAGCTGGGATTCAAGTCCAGGTGACTCAACTGCAAGGGAATGGCTGTAATCATCACGCTACCTTTAGTTAATGTTGATCTTTGTACACTTTGGTGGATGGGTCTGAATCGGAGGTAACGGAATATCTATAACAGAGTTAAAGACCTTGCTGCAGCGGTGTCTGTGGGTGGGCCTGCTTGGCTTATGTCCCATACCCCACCCATTCTCTTCAAATTCTTGATGAGATGAGCGCTGGGTTCGGAACCTGAAAATCAGGTGAGGGAAGTCACGCATCCAGGTACCAGCAATTCTGCATGCCTTCATTCAGGGTCTGTTGGCATTTGGCACACCACCCCTTTACAGCGTTTAACACGTCCACTTTTTACGTGCATCGGCGTTCCGTCACGATTATAGCATTCTGGGCCGTACTGACATTTCTGTAGCCGAAGCCTGCCTCGCCGCTCCTCTTGCTCTGATCGAACGTCGAGGTTGGTTGAATCAGCTTGGTGAAAGCCGGCGTGTCATGTCACTATAGCATGTTCAGACGACTAATTTCCGCTAATCCTCTGTCCTGGAGAGAGGCGAGCGGGGAGCTTAGTGCGGTACGTGCGGCATGTGCCATCGTGCACGGCGGGAAGGGGGGTTCTCCGTTGTGATTGCAGCGGCCGGCTGCAGGCGGCGGGATTAGCTCCGTTTTTGTGGCGTAGTGCCGTTTCAGCACAGTGCACCCCGCTTCCAAAGGGTTACGTGTGCTTCAGCTGCACTTTCCTTTCTCTGGCATCAGAGGCCTTGTTTTTCACCCCCACCACCACACCATTTGAATGCTAACGCTGGGGGGGGGGGGCTGTTACTTGCCCACTCATTCTGCAGTCGTTGGTCTCCAGAATGGTGCTTCCTCCTCCTCCTCACAGAATGCCAGCAGCTCCCTTCACCACCTCTGAAAGGATGTTAGCTTGACTTTGGAAATGAATGAGCTTCTTTTTTTCGAGCATTGTGAATTTGTAGCGAGCATGTTTCCCCCCTCCTTCTCTGCAGTGCAAACAGGCTTTGCAGCTCTTGTAATAACTTGGGTGCTGAAAGGAGGGCCAAAGGAGTTCAATTATGAAAATGATCAGTCATGTGCTTAAGTGGTGAGGGGTAATGGAAACGTGGACTTGCTCCAGCGTCATAGTGGATCCCACTTGAAAGGACAGAATGCTTTTTCATATCCCGACTGGTCAGTGGGAGCAGTATCGCATCAGTGATCTTGTCCGCACTTAGGGTTTCTTTGGGTAAAGCTTCGGCTGCAGAGAAGGTGCTCCATCCATGCTTTGTGCAGCCAGGATTAGGTTAATTATAGCCAACAGGGGAAAGCTGGTTATCTTAGTGGTTGAAGCTGGATTGAGGTTTGCCCTGTGCTGTCCAGCAGGTCTGAGCCGCTCATGTCCTTCCTGGGTCAAGGCGTCATAGGCAGGCCTCCACCCCCATACTTTATCTCTGTTAATGACAAGGACTGATAAACACACACTGGGGACTTTAGTGTATGGGGGGGCTGCAGAGTGCGTAAAAATTGCATGTTAACTTCAAACGTACATGTAAATGTGTGGAATTTGCAGTTTGTCTCAGCAAAGTCATAGTTTTTTGGTTGCATTAAATACAGTAATGTTTTAATGTGCAGTTTGGGACTGTTTGTAGCTTTTTTGGGACGCCGTAGTTGGTTTTCCCTGTACGTTATGACCAATAAAAAAAAAATTTAAAAAAAAGAAAAAAAAAAGAGAAATCTCATTTATGGGTTAGGTTCTAGAAGAATCTCAGGTATAGTTATAAAGCATAATGGAAGCCTTTTTTATACTAACTGAACTACATTAAACATTTAAACAACCGAAGAGAAAAAAAATATACCCAAGCTCTTGTTTTTGCTGACTCATTCCATAAACGTGCATGTTTTTCGTCCTGTCACTTTTAAACTTTTTTGTGGCGTCCACCTGGCTTTCCATGGTAACACTTAAATCTCCTTTGCTGGGCTTTTAGATTAACCAACATTGTGAACATCAGACACAAGTTCTTAACACTGGAAGGGGGTTGAATTAAGTTGCGTACTGAAGTGCTATGTGAGCGCACCGTGTAACATGTGGCACCATTGTACAAATTCTGGAAGCGAAGAAAATCCCATTTAAAAAATAAACATTTTTGTGCTTTTTTTAACTGGAGCATTAAACAGGGAATCAGTGTAAAAGATGTGAAAGAGGACACTTGGGACCTGAAGTGATGATGCACAGATTACTTGTGTTTGTCCTTAACTTCTGTGTGGCTTGTCTTACACTTCCTTTAAGCAGTTGAAACCCTGCGTTGGTTTAATTCCTTGACCTGTTCACCCCTCATGTCAGGGTTTGTGGCTGTGAGTGTGCCGGGCCTGTTCATCTGCTTCTACGGCTCTCTCTCTACTTTCCATGTGCTGAGACTTCTTTGCACAGAGAGGGGTTATCTGTGTAAAAAATGGGTCATTTTTCCTTGGAAAGCAGTGCCTGAAATCTTCATTTGAACCTGCTGTGCATGAACTCTAAGTTTCAGATCCGGTGACTCTCGCATGCCCCGTGGTGGTGCTGCCAAGACAAAATATTTACCCTCAACGTGCCTGTAGACTGTAATATGCAAAGTACCCAAAGGTGATGCCAGTTTAGCTTTGTTGTTTCCACAAGTTCTGACAAGTTTTCACCATGTTCCCACTCTGTAGAACTGAGCATTTTGCACTCCTCCTGCATTTTGCTCAGCTGTGTCTGACAAGCCAAGGTATAACTAGTCAGATTCTCAGTTCAGTGTCTTCTCTGATCCCTGAAAAACATGCCAAGTGGTAGGCTTGAACATGGCCGCACCTCATTGCCTCACTTGGACAGCATTACAGGGAATAGAGCAACAGGGTTGGCCAAAGTATCAGTTAAGAGATTCTATACAAGATGGCTGGAGCCTTATTTAAAGCTTTTTTCCTTTGTGAGTTTGTGCTTAGAGGCTGGGAAAAGGTTGTGGTTTGTTTTGGCATTAAATGCTATAATTCTAAAAGATTTTAATTTTGGTTGCATTTACTTGTGTGTTTTTCCTTTTTGTTAACCCCCCCCCCCCCCCCCCAAAAAAAAAAATTTTTTTTGAGCTGAGCATTTCAGCCACATAATCCATAAATCCACACGCTGCCACCCTGTGCCAGGTCACCGTCTGAGACAAGCTGCATCCTAGCATGTCGTATCATGTAATGAACCAGTAATGAAATAATCGATTAAAAATGCTATTTCACATTAATGTTCCTCAGTCTGACACCATTAGGGATGCCTGGGGGAATTCGTGTGTCACAATTCCATATTTTTCAGATGAAAGGGCAAGTAATTTGAAGAAAGGTGTTCCCTGAGTTCCATCTGGCAGCTGTATGTGCCTCTAAAAGCCCACTAGAATTAGTGTTATTAATCGGGTTCTTCATGGAGGGAGACACGGTTTTCATTTTTTTGACTGGCATAAACAAATGCGCAGCACAAGTGCCTCTTTCAGACGTGAAGCTCCATTTTAAACATAATGAACCGTTTCGATCCTGAAGGTGTATTTCTCTCAAATGAAACGGATCTGCCGCAGCCAGCGTCTGGATCGGCAGCCTTGCTGACGCCAGGCCTTTGCTCGTGCTTTGGCGCTGAGGGGCAGGATGATGACATGCCTGCTGAAGACGAAGCATTACGGTCTCGTCCCTTCAAAAGTGATATTTCCTCTTGTCAAGAATCGCTTTACGTTTAAATTTATTCTTTTCACAGATTATTTTCTCCAAAGCACACATTACATCTCAGATGGCAGTTTACTGGTTTTTCTCTTCGTTGTTTAGCGGTCCCCAAACCACCACTTTCACGTCATCTCCTCTGTGATATCGTTGTGAACTTAGTCTTTTTATTGATAAACGTCAGAGGGGGGTCCTTATTGCTGCCGTTCTGCTTCTGTTATGATGAAATGACAAAGGGATTTGAGACAACTCTCTCGGGCACTCTGTAGATTTATTCATCCATTTTCAGTAACTGCTTGTCCAGTGTGAGGTCATGGTGGTCCAGAGCGTGTCTTGGAAGCACATGGGATGGGACACTAGTCCATCAGAGACCAGTTGTCAGACACAAACACCCATACCTGCATGGTGACAGCAATTAAGTGACCAGTCTACCTGATCTGCGTCTTTGAACCCTGAGACAGAAGCCCAAGCAATCGCAGGGCGAACATGCAAACGCACACCCATCTGAGCCAGATTCAAACCCATGTCTGAACCCACAGCACCAGTGCTGCCAGTCCTTTAACTGTTAGTCCCAAAGGATCAGTGTTAAGCTGTTTAGAGTTGCATTATATCCTTTAGTGCCCCTCAAAAGCAATTTGATTTTAATGCTGCAAAGCTGAATCTGAATTCCTTTTTGTGAAAACAGGAGACCATAGCTGGGGTTCGGTTTCTTGTCTTTCAACTTTGACCTTGAACTCAGATCTCATGGACATGAATGTCTTTAGAGGACTGAGCTGTTAATGTCTTATTTCTTCCCCCTGTTTTTTTTTTTTTTTCTAGTACATCTTCGGGGAGTTCAGCCCTGATGAGTTCAATCAGTTCTTTGTGACTCCCCGCTGTTATGTTGAGGTAAAGCAAACCGCCAGAAAGTTACATTTATGGTTACTCTTTACATTTCAGATTTGGTGAGTTGCATGATGGCACTTGGTAACAGTAAGCTTTTCATTGTCGTTCCAGTTTTGGTTTGAAGTCACTCCCTTTTGAAAGCATGACCCTCAAATATTGTCTGCATATTTGATGTAACACAATATACTTGTGTGTAAAATCTCATACTGAATAGTCTATCTGAGCTCCAGATCCAGGCCTTGTGATACAGGCTTTCTGAATCTAATCACAGTACATTGTCACAATTTTACTCTATGTAGAGAAATTATTTCATCATAGAGAAATGCTTAAAAAATAACCAACTACTATGTCTGGTTAATTTCATGTGAGTTTTTTTTTCTTCTTTTTTTCCCTTCCACAGCTTCCCCCATTCAATGACAAGGTCTCCTGCATCAGTCACTCTGCAGGTAAGCATCCATCATGGAAAGATGTCCTTTATAAATGTTGCTGAAGAAGAGACACAACAGCCCCTCCCCTCACTACAATACAATTCTATTGTTCGTCAGACTGTTGCCCTCCACCCAGGTTTGTCCGCTCCCTGTCCCGGCTTTTGACTGCAGATGCCCCCCAACGTACCATTTGCACTTTTTCCCAATAGAGAATTCCTTCTGGAGACATGCAGCACTCACCTGGTTGCTGGGACAGACGGAAATATTTGATTTGTTTTCATCTCTATTCCAGCACTACTCATTTTTTTAGATCTTCAGGCCTCGCAATTACTATTAAAAATTTCTCAGCTTTCCAGTGTTAAATTTTTACTTTTCCTGTGCACTGTGTATTTATCCCCACTTGTTATTAATCACTCAGGAAGTTACTGTGCTCCTGCTGAGCCGTTCAATATGGAAACAATGAGACTGGAGGTTTGCGGTGAGTCGTGGGTCCGACCTGGCCTCCCCCTCTTTTGCTTCCGAATTCCAGGCCAGGTGCAAAACCTGGTGTCTCACTCTTAATTCTCAAATCTGCAAAGCTTTGCATGCTTACATGCAGTGCAATCTTTAGGCAAAAGGAGTTCTACTGACTCGGTTGATTTATTTTTTTTTTTCTTGTCTCCCCCCACTGAATGGACTGTGGTAACAAACTGCTTTCAGTTGTCTTCCACCCCCAACACTGCCACCATGGCTCATTGAACATCTCACTGAATGGGGATTTAACAACACACTGATCTTGATATGCTTCAGTGTCATTGTTTTGGTAAATGCTGACTAAAGACTGTGTAGCTGAAATTGCTTCAGCTGTCAGACTTTCTAACCTTCAAGGTCCTTTGAGAAGTCTCTGTCTCCCAGGCGGGGTGGGTTGCAGGTTTTCTATCGAGATTGGCTCCCCTCTCAGTTCCTTGCATCTTACCTATGTTTACTAACACTGTCTGCATGTGCATTGCTAGCAGGGCAATAAGAAATGGTGACAATACAGATGAAGTTAAAAGGGTTTAAATTTCCTTAGGATCTGTGGTAATGAGAGTCTTAGTGTAGCCACCAGCTAGTATTGGAAAAGCTCACAGTTCCTTTGTCTACATTTACACTGACAGTTTGGATCTAGATGCTAAAGTTTTTTTTCTTAGCAAATTTGTCTAGATTAATTGCCTGTGAATTAAATGTTAAATGGGAGGCAAAACATTTTATTTGCAAACTAAAAACTGTCGAAGGTGCTGGTATGAAGTGCCCTTGTGTGTTTTGATCTAAAGCTCTGGTGCTCTCATGCAGGGGATGATTATCATCGCATCAAGTTTGGGGTGGACGAGGTGATGGATGCAGATGCTGTAGGGGTGAAGGTCTCCAGCACATTGAACCCTCAGGCTCCCGAATTTATCCTCGGCTGCCAGCCCCCTCAGAAGCTCCTGCCAGCGGCTGATGTGCCTGATGGTGGGCATCACAATGCTTTGGGCTCTTCAGGTGCCGATGGGCCTTCCTTGGAAGACGGACAGGCATGCCAAGACTTGGATGGGCCACCAGGCGCCCTTGGTCAGCGGGAAAGGAAGAAGAAGAAAAAACGACCGCCTGGGTACTATAGCTACCTAGAAGGGTCAGAGAATGCAGGTGCTGCCCCACGGGTGGCAGGACTAGTTAATGGACACACCACCAGCTCTGTGGGCTGTGGCTCAGAGGACATGGTAGGAGGAGTGCTGTCCCAAGCTGACATTTCTGGGAATGGCCCTGTGGATGGTCCCCCTGTTGGTGCAGAATCGGCCACCTCTGATGGTCAGAGGACTTGCGAGAGCCCCCAAGAGGCCTCCCTGGACTTGCCGAGCAGTGCCACCTCTTTGTCAGACAGCAACAACACAGCTTCCTCATCATCCTCTTCCTCCTCTTCTCACAGCGGCAGGATTGCGGAGGGGGGCAGGACTGCTCAGCAGAGGCTGGAGCTCCTGGCTCTGGAGAGCCCAGAAGTTCCAGACAACGGGAGGTGCAGCCCCAGCCCCACCTCGCCACCGCCTCCCTGCCCCAGCTCTGCCGACACTCCGGCCACTGAGGCAGAGGATACCATCGTGGTGGTGAATGGGCTGGCTGAGGGCGACTCCCCCAGCAGTGCTGATGAGCAGAAAGACTGCTGTGATCCAGAGGAGCTGCCTCCCCTGGCAGAGCCTTCATCTGCCGCTAATGGTGAGGCCCAATCTCACGTACCCCCAGCCACACCTCCTGCACCCCCTCCTCCTCCTGTGGCCCAGCCTCCCAAATCATGGGCCAGTCTCTTTCACAACTCCAAGCCCCTGCCAGGAGGTCCACAGGCCTACGTTGAGGTGAAAAATGTGCAGCCTGCCATCCCAACGCCACCCCCTGCTCAGACCTCAGGCGGGCCTTGTGAGGTGAAGGGGAGCCCTGTGCACGTGTCAGAAGATCCCTTGGCCCCAAAACTTGCAGGTAATGTCCACCAAGGGTGGAAGAAGGTAGGGCATGTAGTTCAAAGGAGAATTCAGTTTCTCATTTAATTCTCACGTTGTAGATGCGGGGTGTTAGTGGTTTTTCTTAGTCTGATACGAAAATATGGTCTGGAGACTTAAAAGAATAGCATTTCTTAATTTAGGTTTAGAAGACAAAAACAACAGTATGGTATATCCTCTTATTCATGAAATAAAGGTGCTTTGACTTTTTACATTAAAGGACACGAAGGAATCACGAATTTCTTTCCTTTTTTGTGCAATGTGAGCGAACCACAGGGGGGCAATGTTGTGCTTTTTCACCATAGTGTGAGTTACCCATGCAAGCAACAGGGGGTGCAGGAACACCAGGAATTGGCAAAATTCTTATTCTCGTAACACTTTTGAGATTTTGGAAATGTGGCACACAGTCCCTCCCACCTGAGTCCCCCAAAAAAGATTATATAATAAGCTGTAATTCACAGCTGGCTTCTTGGTAGCCAGATGGTGTGGAGGTGACTGCCATGGCATTGCTACTTCCTAATGCTCCTCACTAATTCATCCATTGACCACAATCCTCCCCCACTGATATCTGGATGACGGCAGTAGGTGTCGTTCGTTCGTTCTGCGTTTGCATCCTCCCCGATGAGTCATTTCCTGCTAAAGGGCATCCCTGGTGCTCTGACTCGGTGTGCGTCAACCAGCGGCTCCAGCACCCGATTCTCTTTTGGAAGTTGACTGGCAGTGACCGTCAGAGGGAATTTGGAAATGGGGGATTTTCAGGCAGCAAATTGTTCATTTCATTGGAGAAAGTTTGGTAATCAGAAACATTATCTTAAGTAAATATTTGAACAGCTGCTTGGACTTTCATTCTCTGTGGCCAGGATTGTTTGGGTATGTCTATGGTCCATTTCCCTTATTTACTACAAAAATTAAAACCCAGCAAGTTTACAGGTTGAACATGGGTCAGAGCCGATAAACATGGCTCTGCGCAAGTCAATTGTTGCCGAGTTACTGCACTGGCTGTACGTGTTCAGGAGTTTGATTCGTCAGCTTGTTGCCTGTATGTCTTGTACTGCTGAACTCGGTCTCATCTGCTGACATGGTGGTGCTTGTCGCTCTCTTAAGCGACTACCTGGATGGGATGTTGATACGTTGCTATGTAGACTGCAATGTTTGTTTGCTCAATTTTCCCAGCATGCACCGGCTCTTTTTGCTCTTGTGATATTATGCTCTGTCGGATGATTCCACGGCTGGGGTGGATGGAGGGGTCTCTGCTTGGCTTCATTACTTCCTCACGTTACCATGGGAGCTACCCACACCATGGTAGGCTCCCTTCCTAGGCGTGGCACAGCAGGTCCTTGTTCTGAACAACTTCCATCTCCCGTGCATCTGTTGTGGGACACAGTAGCAGAGCAAGGGACACTGGAACCCCAAAAAGCCAGAGAACGCTGGTTTAATTATGCACCTTGTCTTCGGGACCGTGTGATCAGCTTGTTATGCAATTGATGTGTGCTGTTCTCTGTCCTCTGGCAGAACTCATAGAGGAAGTGAAGCTCATACACAAACCTGTGTCCTTACAACCTCGCGGTCTCATCAACAAGGGAAACTGGTGTTATATCAATGCTGTATCCTTTTTTAAAGTAGAAAATCCTCCGCTTCATTATAACTAGTGCACGTCTTGTCTGCTTGAAGATGAGTATAGTGGTGTAAGGAGTGTGTGTATGTGTATTGCTGCAGCCTCATCTCAGAATTGTAGGAGCTGACCACGGTAATGAGTCTACATTGATAGTGGTGTTGTTGCAGCCTCAAGGCCATATAGTCCTTGACCTCTGACCCTTTCCCAAAGACCCTTCAGGCCTTAATTGCCTGTCCACCCATGTACCACTTGATGAAGTCCATCTCCACGTTGAGCGAGACCCAGCGACCGTGCACATCTACCCCCATGATTGACAGTTTGTAAGTGTCCATCAGGTTTGAAAGAATCTGTGTGTTGATATTTGTGTACATTAGTTTCACCTCTGAGTTGATCGGGCGCCTTATCTGTCTGCCTTTGTGAAGCCACGACTCATTGCTGTCACAGTGTTTGTTCTGCTGAATGTACACTAGGGAGTGAGAGGAGGACTTGTTTATTTTTAAATTTTTTTGTTACTTTGACCAGCTGTACTTAAATAACTGAAGAGTCTGAATGATGTGACCCGCTGAGAGCGGCATTGTGCTGGTCCTCTTCACCAAACTCATGTCTTCTCCCCTTCAGCGTCCGGCTTGTGAACGAGTTCAGCAACATGCCTGTGCCCCCAAAACCCAAATTGCAAGGTCAGCCCATAAATCCCTTTGCTTTTAACATTTTGTAAAGTCCTGTTCCAGAATTGAATAGTCTTGTCGTAAAAACTGTGTATGTTGCCTTTTTTTTTTCTTTTTATAGCTGCTGGAGACAAGATAATGAAAGACATTCGACCAGGAGCCCCTTTTGAGCCTGACTATATCTACAAACTTTTGACTGTCATCAAATCCAGCCTCTCTGAGAAGGTAAAGCACTCTACGGTGGCTGAAGAGCAGTATTGTTTTGTCATTTCTATTTACTGTGAGAACTAGAGGGCAGGGTGGTTCCCTGACGTTGTTTGAGTTGACCGAGTTGTTAGAAACCAGTTGAGCCAAATGGTTTTTGGACGTCTTCACGTTAAAACATTTCCCCTCCCAGAATCTTGGAAGCCGATCAAAGTACTGGGTAACGTTTCAAGGATGTCGGTGTTCTAGAACTTCACAGAAAGTTCTGGAACATTTGTGCCATTTTGCGACTCCAGGAATTCACCCTTGTTTTAATCTACTTTGTACGTCTGAGGAAGCTGTTCTGTTTGCTTTCCCTAACTGTATGGCACTAGATTTTGTGTGTGCGCGTGGATGTAATTCAATGGTGGTGACAGCTTGCCTGCGTACTGATTTGCAGTTTTTGTTTTTCCTTCGGCCTCGGAGATTCTTTGTAACTGTGTTGCCATCCTGTAATCACAGGGCCGCCAGGAGGATGCGGAGGAGTACCTTGGTTTCATCCTCAATGGCCTTCACGAGGAGATGCTGGCACTGAAGAAGCTGCTGTCACCGCCAGAAGAAAGTAAGACATGTGGCACAAGTGACTTCCCCCTGGTGTAGTGGTGACAGTGTTGTGTCCTGCAATCTGCATCAGCTTTTGTTTTCATTACTATTTCTTCACTTTTCACATGAGCAACTCAGTGTTAGGTTTGTACAGTAGGTTTTCCTACAGTGATTTATCCATCTACAGAGCAGGGCAATTTTTACTGCATCGGTTTATGGTAAGTACCCTGCTCAGCAGTACTACAGCAGTGGCAAAAGTACTGGTTTTTACGTGGTCTGCTGTAACGTTAGTGAAGAGAAGAAACAAAGTGCTGTGTGTTTGATAGCTTCGCTCATTACTCTGTATGCGTATGTTGCTACTAACACTCGGTCTGTGTCATTCTCTTGCCATGCACAGAGGCTCCCTCTCTGAATGGCCCTGGACCACAGGCTACCACCGAGGAGGACGTTTCTGGGAAGGAGGAGGAAGGTGATGATGAAGGCAGCGAGGACGAGTGGGAGCAGGTCGGCCCCCGCAACAGGAGCTCCGTCACCCGGCAGGCTGACTTTGTCTGCACCCCTATCACCGACATATTTGGGGGGCACATCAGGTGAGTAGAGACTCTTTTGCACGTAGGTGGAGGGAGCTATGTGCAAGAGCCGCAGCTGGCCTCCCTTATGGCACAACCTTACAGAAGATGACCACCGGCTGTTTCTTTGCCTTGACAACCCCAGCCTGGATGACCTGGGGTGGGTTTCTGAGCACAGACCCATCTGCATGTAGACCCGATGGTCCTGGCTGCACCAACCTCAGCTGCAAGATGGCATGAGGAGCAGCCTTGTCATTAGCCATGCGGTTGTGCCCGCTGTGACCACACATGTCTAGGCACGGGGGCGGCTGCTGAGGCAAACAAGCAGAAATAAAAGGAGCTGCACAGGGTTGTGTGTCTGAGGTCAGCCAGGCGCCCCACCCACGGTTGCTCACGCGTGAGACCTGCATAAAACTCAACCATAGTGTCAAATGCTGTCTGCGTTGGCTGTGACTCTCACACCCGGCCTGCGCCTTGCTATCGGCATGCATGTTCCCTCTCCACCAAGGAGTTGTTTTGGCTCCATGCATTCACTGAAAAGATTTTTTTTTTTCTTTTTTCTTTTTTCTTTTATTTTTTATAAACAGCTGGCCTGGGATTATGTTTCTCAGTTACAGCTGCTGAAATTTCACTATTTGTTATCTTGCTGTTTTCCTTCAGAAGTGTTCTGCTGTTGGAGCCCACACAACATACCTCAGACCAGAGAATTTCTATTTCCTTTAAACATTAAAAGTCCCTCACCGCTACCTTTGTACCTGTTGGCCCTGGTTTGTATTGCTATAGAGAACCTGATTAAAGTTCCCTAGACCCTAGTGGCATTTTTAAAAATATTTAACCAAAAATTGTTTTTCTTGTCCTTTGTTTTGGTTTTGGACCTTAATATAAGCCTGTTTTCAGCCAAAAAACGAGTGGTGGGTTTATATGAAAATGAGCTACATATTAAATTGAACTGACACTTTCCCCAATGCAATTCACAGTTTTAGATTTTTACTTTAAGTTCCCTGCTACCATATTACAACAGGAGTTGGGGTTTAAACTCAGGTCCTACAGTTCCAAGGTAAAATCATTTACCATGGCACCACCTCTTGCCCCTTAAGAGTCAGGAAATTAGACTCGACCAAGGAAGATCTTTAAAAGGAAACATATTGGTTAAACCTGTGTGATGAATTGGAATTTGGAGCAGTTGTGTGACAAGTGACATTGACCCCCTACGGTCCTCTCCCTGCAGGTCGGTGGTGTACCAACAGAGCTCCAGGGAGTCGGCTACTCTGCAGCCCTTCTTCACGCTGCAGCTGGATATCCAGTCAGAGAAGATCCGCACGGTGTTGGAGGCCCTGGAGTCGCTAGTGGCCCGAGAGTCGGTCCAGGGTTACACCACCAAGAGTAAACAGGAGGTGAGAGTCATGAGGGGATCTGCCTCAGGCTGACTTGTCCTCCTTACCAAAGAGCCACAACAATGCAGTATGTTCCCTGAAAAACAAGGAACTGCCTGTTTCTGTCGCAGTGTTTAGATGCAAGGTCTTCTCCCATCTCTGCCCAGACTGTTGTTTGATGCGCACCAGTTGTCTCTCAGGGCACCACTCTGTTTGGGTGCAGCGGTCAGGTGGTCCTGTGGATTGACTGCTGTCAGACAGAGATCTATGCAGGCACTCTGCATATGCGGCTGGAGTCACTTTTGGCGTGTTTGCGGTTTGGGTTCTCTAGGCGACATGAGGGAGATGTATTACACTGCCAGAGTGACATGGAATCACAACACTGACTTTAATCTCACTGAGACAGAGACTCAGATGTTGACTGAAGGGAACATTTTTGGCCCAGCTGCACAACATGACTGTTTTATTTTCTAACCAAGAACCAACAGAGAGTTTAATTAAGAACCTGTTGATATGCTTGGTGTGTTGTTTGCGCCATCTGGTTTGGATTACGAACTGTCATGCTCTGCTAGGTTTGACAGCATTGCCTTTGTTGAGGTTTGTTGCTGTCACTGAGTTGGGCTGTCAAGCAATGATGTCCCCCTTTGATGTCTCTCCCAGGACCTGATGGGTTGCTGGGTACACAACATCTTTCTGTCTTACCCTGTTTGACCAGTCTGTCTTTCTTTCTGCTTTCAGATCGAAGTAAGCCGGAGAGTGACCCTCGAAGAGCTTCCTCCAGTGCTGGTTCTCCACCTCAAGAGATTTGTGTTTGAGAAGACTGGAGGGTGTCAAAAGCTGGTGAAGAACGTTGACTACCCTGTAGACCTGGAGATCAGCAAAGGTGTGTATCCCCAATCAGACGCTGTCGATTAGTTTGACTTCCTGTACAAGAACCACTCTGTCCAATCAGAAGTCCTGGTTATGTGCAGAGGAAGGACCAACAATATGTTATCAGGACCCATAAAAAAAAAGAAGGGGAAAAAAAAGGTCTTTACCATGTTTTATACTAAAATTGGGCAAGGTCATACTTGAGGGTTGTCTTTCAGATGGGGAAAAATGTCAACATGTTATTCAACTTGGAAGTGGTTCTGTTTTTCTTTAGAAGCAGTTTTATTCCTATGCCAGATGAACACTGTGTTTTCGGTGGATTTTTTGGTTGCATACTTGATGGAAAATCATTGTTCAGAGCTCCCAGGATGGGACTGCAATTGGCGTGATTGCGCAAATGTCAGTTTGTTTCTCTCTGAACGCCACACTGCAGAGAACAACTCTACTTCATTGAGTACTTTGGACAGCTATAGCACAGCGTCATTGAGCCAGGTTGCAGGCACTCGTAATAGTTCATGTGCAGCGAGAGGGATGTTAATGTGGACAAATTCACAGATTCATGAGGAGGACTGTCCACCCTCCAGCTCTTACTTTCCTGTATGGGGCAGCAGGTGGCATGGTGGTTACAGATGTGCTATTTTGCAGTGTAAGGACCTGGGTTTGAGTCCCACCTCCTATAGTAATGCCCTTGATGAAGGTGCTGATGTAGTAGAATTAACTGTAAGTAGCTCACTGTATAAACCCAACGCTGTGTGTCATAAAATGAATAGATATTAATCGTATTGCTCAAATTGGGAGGTTCTAAGTCATTAATGTTCATTAATCCTGGTCTTTTAGACCAGCAACCTGGATTCAAGTTTACTCTGTTAATCAGAGCTGAACTGTGTGAAACAAGGTAAACAGGAAATATTTCCACTTTCAATAAAACCTTATTTTCTTGGAGACCAAGTTAATGGCAACAATAAGCCTATAATGCATCTGCTTTGTGTTGCTTGTTTTGGTGAATTAATGCCCTGTGTTCTTCCAGATCTCCTCTCACCGGGTGTGCGGAGCAAAATTTTCAAAGGCCAAAGAACCTATAGACTCTTTGCAGGTACGTCACATGTCACACAAACGTCACGCCGATCCACACACCCCATTACTCCCAGCAGGCTTCCTTCACAAGAAATTAGTTACAGACCTTACAAATTCAATGCCAGCTGATGTCCAAAGCTTGACAAAGTACTCTTTGACACAGTAAGGCAGGCTTTGCTAGCTTCAATTACCATGACAACAGCCTGCTCAAGCTAGACAGTGCCGTCTACCTGAAACCGTGACGCCCCTTTAGGCCGTTGTGAGATAATGCAGAGGCACTTCTCTTTTGTCCACCCTGTGAAATCATTAATATTTGTGTTCTTGAAATACCATCTGGTTCCAATACTGTATGATGAGTTAATCCGTTGTATTGCTGTCCTCACTGGCCAGTGTTTGGTAATATTTGAAGCGGCGCTGCTAACAGCAAACATCCTGTGTTTCGTGCATTAAAGCTGTGATTTACTGGTGGATTCAGCCACCTGCATGTTTACGCCAAGCAAGTTTTGTTACTAGAGTCATTACGTAAGCGTATTTTCCCATTGTCTGCACATCTTAATAATAACAGATGTATTTATTGATGGAAACAAAACAGAGAAACTATTTGGCCATACTGACCCCACTCCTGGGGGGCTCCGTGTAGATGTGCACAGTTGCCCTTGTGTATGACGTCCTTTCAGCATAAGTTCCTACAACCGCAGTTGCTTGCGGAGTCAAAGTGTGATTGAGCCTGTAGGACCACGAGGAGGTGGTGTATAACCATGTCTGTATCGCAGCCAAAATGTTGAAAAGTGCAGTCACAACTGTATAGAATTAATCAGTAAGAAAATGATCTAAACCACGTGCTGTTGTCAGGTTGGTCTCCTGTAACCCTGCAGTGTTGCTCATGAGGCCCGTGGAGCTCCTCACAGTGGCGGCTGTTTCTGCTACTGCTTTATTTGACCAGTTAGTTTGCGTACTGCTTTGGTGGGATATCGGTACTTGAACTGATACAGTAAAAGTTACCCTGCTGTATAAATGAGTAAATTGTTGTGTGAGTAGCTTTGGAGAAAAGGTTCTGATTAAATTTACAATAGTCGAGGCTACGAAGTCAGAATCCACCTACTCGTTGTTGTTTTTTAAATGCTCAGTCTGACACTTTGCAGCCAAACATCCACAGTGGACTTCTGAACTACACGCATACACATAGATACACGAACTCTGCAAAGCCAACTACCTGTCCCGCTAATGCTGTACCACTAGGGGGCCCCTGCTATCCTGAAAAGGCCACCGAATGACAGCCTGGCAGGAAACTAAAGTTCCTGATTGTGCTTTTGCTTCCCCTCCAGTGGTCTATCACCATGGGAACAGCGCGACAGGCGGCCACTACACCACAGACGTCTTCCACATTGGTCTGAACGGCTGGCTGCGCATCGACGACCAGGCGGTCAAGGTGATCAACCAGTACCAGGTGCTGAAGCATTCAGCGGAGCGCACTGCCTACCTGCTGTATTACCGCCGTGTGGACCTCATGTAGAGCTGACACGGCACCGCACCACAACACTGCCCACGCTCTTGCAAAATATTCACCTGCCCTACTCTGCCCACCCGCCGCTTTCCCAGAGACCCAGACGTTCCACAGACGTCTTCACTCTGTCATCTCGGAAGGAGAGACAAGACTTTTTAATAAAGTTTGGAAACACTGAACTGTGAAGGCAACCCCTCGTGATCGGACATGGAGGAGCCTGAGGCATTCTGGGGCCTGTGGACAGCAAGGACTCGAGGCCGCTCTCCGGCTCTGGATAGTTTGAGTTACGGGTCTGCTGGAAAGTTTTTCTTTTTCTTTTTTTAAAATCTGCTTGCCTTTTGTTTTTTTTGTTTTTTTTTGTTTTTTTGTTTTTTTAATTAACATTTTCAATCAAAACTGTTTTACCTTTTAGGAAGTTGGAGCTCTTCGTGGTCCTGTAAACTGGCAGTTGATACCCGATTTGAGTTTTGCCTAGGTTGTGTGTGCACGTGCTCCCAGAAGTTTCCGGCCTGGTTGAAAAGCACGCCCCCTCTAACCTCCCCGTTGCTCCCCACGTCTAGGCAACACCCGAGGCATCACCTGTGTGGCGCAGTGTGAAAGGCGCCCGGGTGCCGGAACAAACCCGCTTCTTTCGTTTCTTTTTTCCCGAGAGCCTACGAGTGGTTTATGGGTGTAGATTTAGAATAAATATCTAAATGATTAAATGCGCTTTAGGATTTAAGTGGGCTTTTGTGCACGTAAAATAAAAAAAAGGTAAGAACGTGTACGTGCAGACGCACAGTTTTGCAGTTGATTATATAAAATAAATCTGATTGAGTCGGTTGCCAGTTGTTCTCTCCCGGGGGCTGTGTGTTGGGTTTTGTGTTCACAAAAAATATTCATTAATGATTGAGTTCCTCAAATATACATTTATGTACTGGGTGCAGACCCACCCCCCATATGTGTGTAGGTCTTTTTGCACCAACTGTGAGGTCTTGACACAGTTGGACCCCCCCCACCCTCCCAGTGCCACCACATCTAAGGGGAGGGGTTATCACATTTCATTTGTGAGATCTGAAGTCCCCAGCTCTTCTGTTGCTGCCCTGAAATGTCCCGGTTTGTATTGTGCTTGCAGGTTGGATGGGTGGGGTTGATGATGGGTGAGCAGCAAGGAAGGTGACCCCAACCTCTGCAGCACTGGCTCTGTAACCCTGGGCTTGATACGCACAACAGGAAGTCATGTCTGCTCTTGTTTCACAGTGCATGTTGCAAATATTCACTGATTGTGTTTGTTTAGATTTTTCTTTCTTTTTTTTTTTTCTTTTTTCTTTTTTTAAGAAATCTCCCAAAAGTTTTACCTGGATCCACATTGGTTTAATTTTTACCAGGGTAAAGCACAACAATAAAACTGTTCAAGTACTTTGGTTGATCATATTTAATCTCTATATGCTGGAGCAGCTTGCAGGTGCGGCGGTTGGTGTTGTCGTGAAGCCGGCACTCACCGTGTCCAGCACCGTAGTGCAAAAGGGGAAGCGGGCCGTGCTCTTCGCTTCCATTTCCGGCTCTGGTGGCAGAACTGCAGCTTTCCTCTATCTATCATCAGGTACCAGTGCCACCTCACAGCACTTGGATTGTCGAATCTGGCTCGGTCTGTGTGGACTTTGCATGTTCACCCCAAGTCTGTGGGTCCCCTCTGGCTGCTCTGGTTTCCTCCCACAGTCCAGAGACCTGAATTAGTGACGACCTGTGTGGGTGGGAAAGGTGGACAGGTACTTGATGGATATGTTTGATCAGCTGAGTACCATTTCCTTGGCTACATTCCACAGTTCTTCACCGCTTCCATCCACAAACTTCTGCGCGGCAGTCTGGAACTTCATGTCTCCGGCAGCAGGCATCTCAGTCCTCGTCCCCCACGTCTGCACGCTTGTTCTCCCACAAAGCACATGAACTAATTGTTCCCTTAATTAAACTCTTTCTTGCGTCCGACTGCCAAGGCTGTTTTGAGAGCAGCTGGAGAGCGACGCTCACGCTGTCCTGCCAGCACACACACACGCGCGCTGGGGATCCCGGAGCTCGGTCCGTTCCCGTGTACAGCGGGCCCTTGCGGCCGCCTTGGCTCCGGCGGTGCCCACGCCTGCCAGCTCTGAACAGAGGCGCCCCGTGCGGAGGTGGCAAACTGCTGGTGACGCTCGTGACAGCTGCGGTGGCCCGGCGCCCCCGGCGGGCAGCTCCACGCTCCCTCGGTTTGCTCTCAGCCCGGAGGATATAATTAAGCGCAGTATTTTGCTTGTTAATGTCATTGTGGAGAAAGAGGATCTCGCTGAGGCCTGCAGTGAAATTACCACTGCGACTTGGGCCAGACCACTTCTGTTCAAAGCCACCTCTTTCTAGCCTCTTGGAGAAAAATGTTTTTCCCTCTTAGGCCTCTTGCTTTTTTGGCAACAGATTACTTCTGTCCAGAGCAGGGACTCCAGCAGAACCCGGTTGTTTTCTGCCGCTTCACGCAACCTCTGGGGGACGATGGCATCCGATCATTGCCGCGGGCCCCCTTGTCACTGCTGTTAAGCACATGGAGCGGTGGGTCATAATGCTGCTTCAGTGACTCAGTTGAGTGGTTGCAGGTTCAAATCCAGGGTTGTGCAAAAATTGCAGCTTATCTGTTTATCAGCTAAACACATACGGTAAACCAGTTCTATTGAGTCCTCTACCAGTTAAAACCATGGAGGTGGCCAATATGAGTCAAACTAGCATCTTTTCCCAACATTCCCATCTCTGCTATGGATTTGAAAGCAGGACAGGAAGAAATGTGACCCCTTTGAACTTGGGAGAATTCTGTGGATTGAGGTCTACAGAACAGCAGGTCAAAGGGGCGAATAAGCAAAGTATGGAACTGTTTGTAAAACTGAGTTTGAAAAACTCGGCCGCTGAAGACGGAATCTGAGCCGATGAGGAGCAGCGCCCGTCTCAGCTACATCAGGCGGCCTTTTGTCTATGTTGTCATTGTTCTCATCCTTAGCAACAGAGAGAGCAGATCTTCCTTTTGGTCCAAAACCCAAATCTGTCGTTGTCAATCAGTTTTTGCCTGTTTGTCCCAAGAGGAAAAAAGTAAATTATTTGGAAGTCAGGACTTTTGTAGAGCTTTGCAGTTTGTCAGGATCAAGACCGCAGGCAATAGGCCCTTTGGACATGGATAAGTAGGGGCAGAATTCCCACCCCCCTCTCTTCAATACACTGATTAAAAAAATAACCCAAATAATACATAAATCGTGAGTTTTGTACTCGGTCTGGATTCCATTGTCTTTGGGTTCAGATCTAAAACTGCTGGAGCTGCAAAATCATCACATAGAAGTAATAATGTAAACCTTCAACGCACTTCCTGCAGAGCTGTTTTCAATGCGGTGACAACAGACAGAACCCAGCTGCCCATCCGTTACAGGGGAAAAAGCTGCCCGGCAGCAGAGGAGAGGAAAAGAAAATGGGACCGAGGACGTGGGAGACCCATGAACTGTCGTGCTGGCAGGTTTGCGTCACTGTCAGCAGTGCTGTTTCTACAGTTTACGCCACCGCTCCGCACGGTCCGTTCTAGCTTCGCTCCTGTGATGTTCTCGCCCCCGTGTGGCCTTGACCCATCTTCTCTTACAACCCCTTCGGGACTGTGGCTTGATCCACTCGTTCAGCACCGTTCATTGCGGTTTCTCAGTCTGAGTTGCGGCCCTGACTTGTCGGTCAAGCGCGCGTCACTACGGAGGTCCTCTGGCAGACGGGCTGCAAACGTGCCAGGTGCCAATTGAGGGCGAAATGGCCCCTTGGGGGGGCGGAGCTGCGGTGTCCCAGTTGACCAGCAACTCAGGCCCACGCACCCTTACTAAGCGTTTTCCGGGGCGACGTAATGGGAGAAGGCTGACGGAGCGCGACGGGGACACGCCGAGTACCACGACAGCGCGCGGTTTTGGGCTGCAGCGCCGCTGCTGCAGCTCCTCTAGCCGGGCCTCTGCCTTCAGCCACCCACTTCTGTATTCCCAGAAATATTGTGCTTGGCATGAAAAATTAGAATATGGGAGGCAGAAATTCCATGTCTGCAGTAACCGCCTTTCACTCCACCATGGGGGTTTGGGAAGACGGTCTTACAGCGGCGCTGCACCGCTCACTCGCGCACTAGTCTATTTTCACTGAGTTCTAGGGGCTTTGACCCCCCCCCCCCCACCACCAGCTTGTTCAGACTCTAAATCTCCAGCCCAGCAAAACAAAACCAGACCAGCCCATCAATAGCAGCCAATTATTTTTATGTTGTTTATATTTAGCTGCCGTCAATCTGGTTTCTCCAAATGTTCAGCGTTTCAGGTTCTGATTTGTTGCATCCGTTTATATTGTATTAAAATTATATGTCTGTTTGTACCCAGTTTTGGAATAAAAACATTCTGCGCAGCTTAACTGTTTCCATTCAGTTGTAGGGGAGCAGAGATCAATCGGGTTCATTCCAGTACCGGAACACTCACTCATCTTTGGTTGCTTCTGGTACAAATTGAGATTAAACAGCGAAAAGATGTTTAGTGGTCTTGCATGAACTGAGAAGCCCAAAATATTCCCGTTTCTCCTCAACACTTTACTGTCTTTGTTCTGCACATCATTTTACCACGGTGCGCAAATGCGCCGAGCTGCAGCCTCAAGCCAAGCATCGGGGACGTTGCTTCCGATCCCCGTCCTGCTTGCTGGAAGTCTATAGTCGCAGTCCCTGGATGCAACAGGTGAGTGTGATGTTCTACACCGCATGGGCATATCGTGGGTAGCACTGGTGCCTCACAACTCCTGGCTGTACATTTGGACAGGGTTCAAATCTGGCTCTGTTCTCTGCCCACATGCGCTGGTCCCACCCCACAGTCCAAAGACGTGTGTTTCAAGTGAATTAGTTATAAATCGGGTGTCCCTTGCTGAAAGCAGACAGACCCGAATTCAGCCCGCGGACTGATATTTGGCGTTCGTCGTGAATGAAATTTGCCAGTTGACAACAGAGTGGCTCTACAACGGCTGAGATGAGCATTGACGCCGTGAAGTCAGAAAGATGGCAGCGATTTTACTGGTTTTATGGTGAACATCTCGTCTCCTGTTAGGTCCTTCTTCACCACATTTTCTCTCTCTGTCTCTCCTCCTTTACTGTTTACCACACTCTGCCCCGCTGTCTGTTCTACTGTATAAGCATCCACCGCTTCACTGTCCAACTCCCCCTGGTGGAACCCCTCGTCTGCTGCGTCCTGGCATGGCTGCTGTATAACGAGCGGTCTGACCAGCGCCCCCTGGTGGGCATCGACCCGCTACTGCACCTGCATTCACCGCGTTCCATTCGCCTTCCGCGCCGCTGCAAGCGCGGGGTTAAAGGCAAGACGGCGGAATAGAAATGAATCGCGGTCAACGAGAGGCGTTCCAGGGAACGGATCCACTCCTCAGACCCGGATTTTTGTCACGGTTCCCTGTGAAGATGCGGCAGGACGAGTCTGATCCTCATCCGGGCCACGTTCGCGTCAGAAGCGTCACCTCGCGTTACCTTCGCAGCAGCCGAGCGCAGGGTAGAGGCCGGACGCAGCCGCTGGGGGGCGCCAGCACACCCCGCAGCGCGGCGCTCCTGTCGACGGTACCGGCACGGACGCCGGGCTCCGGCTTTCGTCCGTCCTGTGGGTGTTGGCCGAGGCTCGGCGGTTCCAGGTTTCCAAGCGGCCCAGGTGTCGTTCCTCACCTTCGCGACAGCAAGGAGCAGCGTCGCGATGACGCCAGGGAAGGTCTAGTGACGTCACACCTCTCCTCCTGCTGCCTCTTGGTGACGATGACAACAACAACAACAACAACAATAATAATAATAATAATAATAATAATAAAAAACTCCCACCACCGGGAATTACCCTGCTGCCCAGGGTCCAACCGCCTCCTCCGCCAACCATGCCAGTGACCGAACGGTCACTTTAAGTCTATGTTTACCTGGACACCCCTGCACTTTATTTATTTATTTATTTATTTATTTATTTACACTTTATTAATACTAGTCCAAAATCAAAACGAAGAAAACACCAATCAAAACCAATTTGTCAACAAATAAACATCTCCCAAAACCTAAAAACACCACAGCAGAGCAAACCAACAAGTATTATCTTGACATAAATATAAAATTATTTAAAAATATTTGCGCCCCCAGAGAAACGAAATAAAAACTCTCTTGGCTTTCGACTAAACCGCTCGCTGGGCATCAACCGCGAAAGGAGCGACGACGGAGGTGGAAGCCGGTGCGCAGAATCCAAAAATATTAAGCAACTGAGTTCGGGAGTTCCGACGTTCGGTGTGGAATTCCTGTCAGTCGTCGTTTATAAATCCCGGCATTTTTTTCGCAAAGGCGAAATATATAACATTGGCAGTGTTTAGGGTGTGATTTTTGCCTTTAAAGCGAGTCGTAAAGTTTGGATGTAAACTGTACTGCACTTTGTGACGCTCAAAATTTTTGTGAGTTAAAAATATGGCATCCAAGCGAGCGTCTGGGCTTTAAAAGACGATTTAGGACTTTTTAGGTTGACCGATTCAGTTCGGGTTTTCCATATAAAACCAAGTTTTAAAGACCTCTGGCGTCCATTATTGTAATTGAATTTGGGATTCCGTGGCTCTGCGCCGCGAACAACGGAGCCGTTTAGTCAGGAATTAATGCTGATTCGGCGGAAGGAGGGCAGAGAGAGAGAGAGAGAGAGGAGGAGGAGGGGGGGTCCACGGGGGGTCCGTCTATAAAGGGGTTCACCCGAATCCACGCTCACATTCACGCCGAGCCGAACGGGTCGACATCAGCGGTGCAGAAGCGGCTTCAGGGTCCAACAGCAGTCGCCGGACCCCCGTCCAGGTAAGACCCTGCTGGGAGCTTAAAGCAGCGTCCGGGCTTGGGTTCGAATCCGGCTCGGTCTGGCGCTGGGTTTTCTTCGCGCTGCGTAGACGCGCGGTTCGAGGAGATCCCTGAGTCTAAGTGTGTGTGTGAGAGAGAGAAAGAAAGGGAGAGAGAGAGGGAGAAAGAGAGAGAGAGACTGCTGGATGAGGTGATGCTCGGCGCCACAGTTTACCTCAGTGTATCCAGGGGTGTAAACGGGCTCAGAGTGAACGAATGTATAACTGTGGGTTTGACGTGAACGTGAGACCCCCCCTCCCCTCCAGGGTGTCACCCCACAGTGTTGGCTAGGATCCATCTACCGAACCACCTCAGCACCAACCGGATCTTCTGCCTGTTGTGTTTGGCCACGATGAGCAGAAATGATCTGAAGAATGGTACCGGCATTTATTTACCTGTCTGACACCCCCCACCCCCAGTGCCGAGCTGCTTTACCGGTGTCCTCATGAGCAGTGAGGCACACATCTGAGATGTTTCAGCAGCAGGTTGACTTGATCCTGCTCTTGTTTGGTCATGATGTGATGACAGACTGTCAATGGAGGATCACCAGACCAGGAGCAGCAAGACAGTGAGAAGATGAGCTTCCTGATTTACATTTAGGGATGTTTGCCACCCCCAGTAGAATAAAACTCCCGAGTGGGATTCGGAGATACAGGTCCTGCAGAAGGGCGGCAGTGGGCGTGGTGAGAAGGCCATGACGATGGTTTTGGAAGCAGGTTGGATGCTGCACCTCCTTTTTTGAGTGTCTGCTCAGTGTCCTGGCTTCAGTCCCTGGGGTGTCACAGACAGGAAGACACCAGTGTTGCTTCAGTCAGCATCTCCAGCAGCTTCTCTCATCTGTCCTAAATACCCCTTTGTTCTCCTGGCCATGATAATGAGCTTGAGGAGTTTCAGGAAAAACCTGGAGATGAATGGGAACAGCTACAGCAGTTCAAAAAAGATGATGGTTCAAAGGGTTCATTATGTTGCTACAGATCATTATTAGATGCTACAGATGATGGTCAGAGTTTAGTAGATGGTTGCAGATTATGGTTTGATGCTTCGTGAGGTGATCATCAATGTAAATCTGTAATTCAATTATTAAAGGTGATGGTTAGATGTGTCATTAGATGTTTACCAGTGGTGGTTAGATGGTTGTAGAGATCCTTAATGATATGGTTACAGGTCCATTGATGGCTTAGATAAAAACATTCCAAGGCCATCTACAAGCTGCTCAGTGAGATGCTGACCACAAGGTCCAACAGAAGGGGGAAGAAGCAGGAGCATAGGGTGGGGTTAGCACTGCCGGTCTAACAGAGTGTTCTTTTCTGCAGATCCTACAGCCAGGGCTCAGGGCACCAGAAGAGGAACACGTGCAAGTGGCCAAATCATCACACACACACACACACACACACACACACACACACACACACACACACAAAGATCCCAGCAACAGCCAAACCACAGAAATGAACCCCATCACCCTTGTCCTGCTGGTGTTGGCCGTGCCGAACGGTGCCGCCCTCTTCTTGCCCGACTCCCCAGAGTTACGGCGGCTGCTGGCCCGCTACCAGAATGAGATGGAGTCCAACAGCACCTCGCCCATCAGGACCCGGCGGGCCATCGCGTGGTCGGACCGCGAGGAGATCATCAACCTGCACAACAAGCTGCGCGGGCAGGTGTACCCCACGGCCTCCAACATGGAGTACATGGTGAGACAGGTTAACTAATGGCTTAACTAACTGCTGCTCGTCCCACCTCAGCTTCGGGTGACAGACAGGTGACGCAGAGTCTAAACTGTTTACCCCTGAGATGCTTGTGAGAAACGTGCCGCGTAGAGCCTTGGGCTGAAGCGCAAACCACAGACTCGGACTGAAATGCGATGATGGAGTTTGCGTGTAATCAATGCATTTATTTCATAATTCTCGTAATAAATCTGTCGGCCCCCTTGGAGGACGTCTGTCTGCTGCTGCTGCGAGAGTCAGCATAAATGACAGCAAGATATTGGTTTTGGGGCTTTAATGTTTTCCCACTCTCCCGAAAGTAAGAACTTTGTGAGCACCCATATTATGAGCGGTTTTGGGGGCTGTTTCACTGGTTGGTGGGGCTGATGGGTTAAACACATGAAAGATGGCCTCCTGGAGAACGGAGATGCTGTGGGGAAGATGTTGAATGGAGAGAGTGGTGGAGCAGGGGCACCTCAGGGTGGGGCATCTAGGGGGCAGGAGGTGGGATTTGCTTTCGAATGAGTCACCGGAGGAGGGACCCCGTGTAGTGCCGGCCTCCGGTGAACAAGAAGGGGATTCAAGAGGTGGAACGAGAACCGAGTGCTGCCAGCGTCAGAGCGGAAAGTGGGGGTCTGCGTGAGGTGGGGCGGGGGTGACCACCAACAGGCTGGAAATTTACTGAGGGGCCTGAGGTACTGCGCAGAACACTGCTGCTCCTCAGCGGAGTGCCGGCTGTGCGAATAGATGTGACAGGGCCCACATGTTGTCCGCTATCCATCCACTTTCCTTTCCACAGGATACGGGGGAAAAGGAAATACTGGCCGCTTTTGAAGGGAGCAGTTTGTCACGGGGGCGGAGCCTCACTCCGTGTCCCTTACTAAAACCCCTGTCTGCCCTGTTTTTATTTTCTGTCAGTTGGGCTCCAGATGGTGACAGAGGAGCCTTCAGTGGGGTAGTGGGTGCTGAGGGACGAGCTCTGTCTCAAAGTGGGTTTAGGTTGTTGTATCGTAGGTGTGTGGAACATATCGGCGTGACGGATGTGCTACTAACGCGTTGCTAAATAATGTGTTCCATCCATTCAGGTTTGGGACGACGAGCTGGAGAGATCGGCCACCCACTGGGCAGAGCAGTGCATCTGGGACCATGGACCCCATGACCTGCTGAAGTCTATTGGCCAGAACCTAGGGGTTCACTGGGGCCGGTGAGTGGGCCGGACGCTGCGGTCACACATTGTCACACACACGGGCGCGGGCAGAGGGGAAACTGGCACAGATGTGTAATCATACACCCCAGCCCTAGTGAGCAGGACACGAACACAAACCGCGCGTTGATGTCCTCACACCACGGCCACACTTAGCCACCGTCTGGTGGCCGCAGACCGCCGGCAGCTTTTGTTGCAATGGCTGCACGACAGACATCGTCCAGCTGACGTGTGGATGGGAAGGTTCAAGGCAGAGAGGCTCCGTGTCAACACGGACGTGGCCACAGTGGCTCTTTGTGCCTGGAGGCTCTGTGCTCCCACAGCAGGTGCAGCAGGTGCTATTCCAGGAATCTGCTCCGGCCCACGCAATGTGCCTCTTTTCCAGTGCCAACATCAATCGACGCTCTGCAACTTTCCCCTTTCTCAGCAAATCTTTGTGCCGCCAGGGAGGGATGTGCGCAATAAAGGCGTGCAGGTGACACTCTTAGGCCGCAGTGTTATTTGCCCTGTACTCTGGCTGGACTTCCTCCTGTGGGATAAGAAGCCTTGAACCTGTCTGCAGGACTAAAACCAGATTAATCAGCACCAGGCACCGCGCCACCGCACACAGCGCAGGCCAAGCCGCCGCTCGCCTTCCAGATGGACGTCTTTCCCTCTCTCAGAGCCCTTGGAAGCTGTGTGCCTCAGAGAGCTTCCTGTGCTGCTACTCACCCTGTGTGCACCCTTCCCCGTGCAGGTACCGCTCCCCAGCATCCCACGTGCAGGCCTGGTACAACGAGGTGAAGGACTATACCTACCCCTACCCTCACGAGTGCAATCCCTGGTGTCCCGAGCGCTGCTCCGGGCCCATGTGCACTCACTACACCCAGGTGAGAGGTCCGCCCTTCAAGAGTGACCAACAGTGTGGGAAGGCAGGGGAAGGACAGGCCGAGGAATTCAGATTAAATCTGAATTTTAATGTTTCACGTCAGGCAGCTGGTGATTCACAACTCCTGGACTGCAGTTTCAGTCAAGGGTTTGAGTTCAGCTCAGCCTGTGTGTAGTTTGCATATTCTCCCTGTGCTGGGGTAGCTTTCTTCTGGGTGTTTGAGCTCCCTCCCATAGTCCAAAGGTGTGTGTTTAACTGGAATAGCAACTCTTTAGTTTATATTAGGGTGTGTGAGTGAACGAGTGTGACTGGTTGCCCAGTGGCAGACTGGCATCCCTTCTGGGGTGGAATCCTCCTCACACCATATGGTTCCAGGATGGGGTTCAGACCACCACGATGCTGGACTGCAGTGGGTGTTACTGATAACGGATTCATTTTAATTTGACTTTTGGTGGCCTTTCTGTGCAGTGCAAATAAGTCTGTTGCCAGACTCACCATCGTGTGGAAAATATGTGATGGAAGACATGGCTCCTCGCTCAGTCGCATTAGTGGCCCTTGGTCGCAGCCTGATGAGTTTCAGTAGCCTTCCATCCTCTTCCACCAGCAGGGCTCCACACAGCTTTGCTTTTGCTCACGTGTTTCCTATTTGTACCAAGCAACTAATGCGAAGCACGTGTGACCTGCATACTTGTGTCCACAGGTATTCAAGGCTTGTTCAAAAACAACATGTGGGACATGTGGTCAGCTTCACTGGAGTCCATTTTCAAAGTGCAAATGAAAGGGGAAAAAGTGGCTCTGGCTTGTCTGATGCAGATCATCCCTTAAAATGGACTCACGGAGGTTTATTCAGTCTTCTTCTAAGATAGGCTGGATGCAGTGGTGTCTGACCTTCGAATTGGGTCAGATCCGGCTTATCTGTGGGACCAGGCCTGATGGGTTTTATGCTGAAAGTCATGTACACAAAAGCTGCATTTCTGTTCAGGATGAAGTTAAACAAACAACTGTAAGGCGATGGTGAGGTGCTGGCTCGGTGCTCCAGGAGGAAACAGCTGGAAATTTTAAAAGCACGCAAAGGGCCTCCTTACTTGCGTTTAGTAAAAATGCGGCATACTGCTGTCCCCCGTCCACTGCCGTTGCTGTCAAGGCTCCTGTAAGGCACTCCCAGATACACGACCCTATAGGATATCGGCTCTGAATGTCTTTGCGGACAAAAGATCAAAGAGTCAGTTCCTACTCAGTTCTTCATTCCTGCTGTGGGTCTCCACCTTTTTCCCCTTCTGTCTGGTCAGATCATGACGCAAAACCTCAGTCATAGATTATTCTCTTGGGACACTAGGCAGAACCTTGTTGCCAGTGGTTACACCTTCATCAACTCAGACTTTGCTGAATCATTGTTATAGTCAACCAGGCCTTGTCCATGAAGATATTCTCCAGAAAGCATAGCATTCTTCTCATCCCCCTGGCCCCCACAAATCCACCTCCAGATGTAACCATATGGAGGAAGGAGAAGCCACAGTTAACAAGTGGCTGCGTAAGCAGTTCTTCATTCATCGGCTGCAAGTCTCTGCACACAGAGCAGTCCCGCCTGCCCCATCAAAGCTCTGGTCTCAGAATGCACTCTCGATGGACATTTACAGCTCAAATACCTGCATGCATAGTTTTGACTTGGCCTCAACATGGAAGATGCCACGTGATCTAGTGATCCCTGGATGTCTGACAAAAAAGGTTCTTGGCTTTGCCTTGTTGCTGATGAGCTCTTGAATAGAGTATTTAACCCGAATACAGCCAGCAAAACATTCAGCTGTATAAATAAGGAACTGTAAACTACATAAACAATTTTTATAAAACTGTCCTCCTCAACTGTGCAATGTGTATGTAATGTAATGCAATGCGAAGGAAGGAGCGGCTTCCACCCCATTCCCCTATGGTCTCAACCATCCTTGGGCTCCCTTCGGCCATGACCTCTAATTGCTTCCTGTAGCTGGACAAAAGAGGAGATGGAGGAAATGGGGGCAGGAAGGAATTATTATCATTATTATTTGTTGTTTATCTATGGCGGCGTGTAAGTTCTGTGCTGAAGTGAGGAAACTGCACTAAAACTGTACTACAGCAGCTCCCTTCTTTCATTAGCGGTCATGGAGCTGTGTCCAGTACAGTTCAAGTTATAAGTATACTTTTAAGACAAAACAGTGTTATTTAACAGAGGCACCCCAATCCCCTCTCATTTTCTCCCCACCCCCTTATAGCTGGTCTGGGCCACCACCAACCGGGTGGGCTGCGCAGTACACATCTGCCCCAGGATGAACGTATGGGGTGAGATCTGGGAGAATTGCGTGTACCTGGTCTGCAACTACTCACCCAAGTAAGCCCCTTCTTCCTCCCCGTTCTTCACCACCTCTGGCTCATCATCTTCACCCCAAGGCTGCCATATTCTCCCCCAGCGTGTGGGTGTGATGTGCATTTTTCCTTTCAGAGACTGCAGCTGAAGGACGAACTTTCTCTAAGGCCACAGATGATTTAAATTACGAGTATCTGTTTCTAACGCTAACAGTGCCATGACACGCTGAAGTCACACTTTCCAGAGGAAAAATAAAAATAAAAGGAAACTGAAGGCATGGGGGAAAAAACGCCGTGGAGCAAACAGGATGGCCAACTCCCCCATCCCCAGCACTAATACCAATTTTTGCTAGCAGGATGATGGCAGATATTTTCATTAGCAGCAGTTTGCAGAGAACTTAAGAAGAGCTGACTTGCAGAGAGACGCTGCCACTTGGTGCACTTAGCTGCTCCCCGTGCTCTTTCCCAGGGGGAACTGGATTGGCGAGGCTCCCTACCAGCACGGCCGCCCTTGTTCCCAGTGCCCGCCCAGCTATGGAGGGGTCTGCCGGGACAACCTTTGCTACAGAGGTGAGCAGCCCATATGGGTTTTGCCTTTGTCACACTCTATGCTCTGATGAAATTTCCCTTATTTTACTGTAACTACTTGAGCTGAGAAGTATTAGTAATGTCTCTCACCCACTGGCTCAGGCGATCCTCAGTTGCCTCAGAGACCTGAGACGGAAGACATGAATGAGGTGGAGAAGCCCCAGGTCCCGGTTCAAGACCACACCACAACCAGACCAAGGCCTGCCACACCGAAGAAGCCCTCTATATCTAAGTCTAATGAGTCCACGTACCTCGGTGAGTTATACAGCAGGTTGTAGTAAGCGATCCTCACAAAACAGTGGCTGTGAAGCGATGAATTTTGGAAATCACCAGCTACTCAGGTCACGGTTACTGTGTTACTAATTTTGGCACTCTTTATTGCTTTAATTTACAGTTCAGAATATCAAGTGTGACACCAAGATGAGAGATAAATGCAAAGGAGCAACGTGCAACAGGTTGGGATCTTTTCTAAGTTTCATTCTGCTCCTGCATGCTAGGTTTGTACCGTCTAGTCAGAGCATCCATCTAATTCACCCCCATAGGTACAAGTGTCCTGCCAACTGCCAGAACAGCAAGACAAAAGTGTTTGGAACAGGCTACTACGACGTGGTAAGTTGTAGCACTTTGGGGTTGTTGGAACGATCTTTGATCTACAGGTATATATTTGATTTGCAATGTAAAAAAAAAAAAGCAGTATCAGCACCAGCTAACTGTGTTTTTCAGCAATCGAGCATTTGTCGGGCTGCCATTCACTCTGGCGTGATTGATCACAACGGCGGGCTTGTGGACATCACCAGACAGGACAACTTGCCTTACTTTGACAGGGACACAAGGAATGGAATTGAAACGTTCAGGTAGTCATTTCAGCTTCACTTTAACTTCAAGAATACAACTTCAGGCTGATTTTAGGCGGTGCATAGCGGGGTCGTCTCTATCTGACTGCTACTTGTATCCCAGACCAGGCTTCGCAACATATCTGAACATGTCTGGCTCCCCATAAAATACTGTATTAGCGGTACCAGATATTGTACGGTGGTGTCTTTGTCGATTAAACTGTTGGCTACCACTGACTGCTTAAGGCGAGGAGCCACAATCTTTACCCCAACATTTAAACTGAAACCATGAGTAAAAATAAGGTAAAAAAATGACCAAAAGGCATCTATGTTTGCAAAGAGAGCTCAGATGCTTTTGTTGGTGTTCACACTTCCCATCATTGTCTCTGATGTAGTTGTATGCTTTTTGACTGTTTTCTGCTACTCCAGGGACTTTTTTGCTGTCTGAAATGTCATGTATTTTATTATTTATGGGAGGATCACTGGATTAATAAATCATGGGATAAAGAACTACTGGAAAAGAGGCCCACTGTATATACAGACTGAGAAGACCAGTTATGGTCTTTGTAGGACTGGCAAACACTTCAAAAGACTAACAGTTCAAGGATAACAATTTATCATTCTTGTTTTTCAAAACAAAGGCTGTAGCTAACATATAATTAACATTTGTACATCTTCTTCCCCTTCACAGTAAAAACAAGCAAGCCAATGCATTTCTTGTCCAGAACGTGGAAAGTGAGTAAGAACTCTGTGAAACCATCCGGCATGAACATACATGAACATACATGCAAACATCCTAAAGTAAAACGCGAGATATGTAGTACATAAAGTTGCAAGCTGTTTAAGCAAAACAAAATGTGACAGGACGTGTTCTACTGTCCTACCAAGTGCTAAACCTGACTGATGTTTGCATAGTATACATTGATCTAATGTAGGCAAGAGCAAACAGAAGAGGCCTGACAATGTTTGTTGCTCCATTCCAGTTCTATCAGTGAACTGCTTCTCCAAAGTGACTGAGGTTTGCCCCTTAACAAATCCATCCACCAACTGCCCAAGGTTTGTACCTTCTCACGCAGCCCATCCACACACAGTGTGTCCCAGAATGACTTGCTCAGCAGGCACAGTTCTGCGCTTGAGGTGGATTCCGTGCCACATGAGAAGGAGGAATGTGCTTTGCAACCTCAAAACAACACCTGTAGCTCTGTGCCCTGTGTTTTAAGCCCCAGTTAACTGAGCCAGTGGGACTTCAGTAAACAGCAACACTTTAATGGCTCCTTTGTTTTTAGAGAGCCATGGAGGTCTTTAAAAGGCACATAAGTGTGCATAAACATGACTGCTCGGAAAGTTTGAAAAGCTGACAGTGATGGTCTGCTTTGAATGTTTGAAACAATGTTCTGATGTAGAAACTGCTGATAGCAGATGTTTAAGGGTTAGGGTTAACCATAATCCTCACCCTAACCATTGGTAATGGTAATAGTGTAATAGAGACATGCTTCTTCCCATGTTCTCAGCCTCACTATCTTCTTTTTGTCTCTGCTCAGGGTGTTCTGCCCCACTGGGTGCAAGGACCTGCCCTCATACTGGGCACCAGTGGTGGGCAACAACATCTACTTAGATGTGAGTATTTTCCAACTGCCACCCACTATGCCACACCAGCAGATAGATGGATCCTTAACACAAAGCAACCAAAGCTGATTCTGGTTGTGCATTTACAATAAGGTCAAGAACTCCTTTTTGATAGTATATTTAGACAATGACTGGTCAGTAGGTAACCGTGGCAAGAGTAACTGAAAACCAGCCTGAGCAAACCAGGCAATGAGTTCAAAAGACAAGCCACATGTCATCCCCAGCTCACCCCCGGAGAGAGGAAGGTCTACAAACTCTGGGAACACATGCTGTACAATATTTGCCTGGAGCATGTTTGGTTACAAAAACTGCTCTTGTGCAGCTGGCCAGGGAATCTCCTGCAAGAGCTGAGACATAGTCTTTCACGTTTCGGAGTAAAGAGGATGGGGGTGGCCTTCCATTATGCGATAGTCAGCATTCGATACCGCAGTGACTGAGGAGACAGACACTAAATGACCGAGGTTCAAGCGCAGGGTGTGGCTCTTGAGCAATTTTCCTTAATATCTTGTGGTATTAAACGTAACAAAAAACAGCTGCTGCTTTGTACAAATGACTCTGTTAAAGAATAGTAATAATAAATAAATAGGCCCTAAGATGTATTAGGTTTGGCCCGGAATGAGTGGGATTGGAGGTTGGAGTGAAGGGGTGTAAATGGGGCCATGAAAACAATGTGGCGCTTCTGAACCCCTGATGAGAAATGAATGAGACTGTGAGGCAGCGATAAGAGCCTGGATCTCATGTGCTCTTAGGGTAGATGCCAGCCATCTGCCCTTTTCAGGAACACATCATACATCATCATACATCATGCACGTCAAGACAGTCGTGCAGTAGGGGAGTATTGCCGACTATGGAAGTCTACGTTAACTGAATACGCTCTTGCAGGTTATCAATACGTCTGTGTGGTAAACTGCATGTCAGATACATACCGCACCTTGCTGGAGGTCGCTAACCGGCCTCTGCTCCTCATTTCTGCCCACCAGAGCTCCAGTATCTGTCGAGCAGCCATCCACGCTGGAGTGATCAAAGGCAGCGGGGGCTATGTGGACATCGTGGCCCTGAAGAAGAAGAGAAACTACGTTGGAATGGTGAAAAATGGGATCCCGTCAGAGAGGTACCTCCCTCCTCCGCTTCACGTGCATGTTTACCGCTGCATGCTTTTCCACAGCCTTGTGGTAAGGGAGCAGACAGCGTGTCTTAAAGGGCCAGTCCATCAGGAACCAGCCGGCCGTGGTGATGAATACCCACTCTGAGCTGCGTACGCGGAGACCACACACCGTCTCTTTGCTTTCTCTGTGCACTCGAATATTACCAGAGGATCAAAAGTATACAATACCTTCCAGATAAGTTCGGCTGTGGCAAAACCTAAAGAAAATCCTCTTGCTGAATCACAAAGTTATGTTGCTGGAGCTTCGGTCCTGACCTTTATTAGGGCGGCGGAGTTACCGTGCAATCCTTTAAGAGTCGGTGACAACCGAACCGTAAATGCTCGTGAACGCAATCGTAGCCGAGTAAATGATTTCCAAAGACCTACTGTATTTCTTAGCGTGATAATGCTGGCTTGAGAGAACCGGTGGTGACCACCCATGTAGATAAATCCTTATTAACAAGGAAATAATTGCATCCTTTCTGGAGCTGAGTGGATGGAAATGCTCAGTGTCTGACAGTTTCCCATTGGCATGTCATTATGTCAAAGATAATGCGACTGGGGTAACTACATCCAAACGGATCATAAGGCAGCTGTGTATCGTGGTTATTTAAATAATGAATTAATAACAAGCGGCCGAGCCAAGTACAACAGGCCGCAGTGATTGCTGGAAAGGTCAGTTACATCGAGAGAAACCGCAGCAGGAGTAAGGGCGAGACTTTAACTCTTGCATGCCAGATATTTCCATGAGACTTTTGTATCATCTGGATTATGCTTCTGAAGTGTTACTTTCTGTCTATTGCGATAAAAGAACCTTTGGGTTTTTGGATACCTATTTCTGCTAAATAGGTGGAATTTGATTGATTTTGAATTTAAAAAATACTCATTTGGAGTAATGACTTGCATTTATCTCCTTGCCAAAGTGCTGAGTAATATGTCCGAACTTTGGAAACGAAGCTCATATTCATTATTAGTAATGTCAGCTTTTTTTTTTTTTTTGTTCTTGAGGTTTCACAGTAGCTAAACAAACATGATAGCTACTGCAGCATGAATTTACTATGAGTTCTGTAAACTGTCAGTGTCCCATGTGTGACCAATTTCCTCTCAGGCATGTGGGGGAGCAACAGCTGAAATCTCTTTTCCTGCCTTGTCCTTTCAGCAAGAGGAATCCAGAGGGGAATTCCTTCCGTGTCTTTGCTGTGCGGGCGTAAGAAGGCACACGTGTAGGTTCTCCTACCCAATGGTCAGAAGAGAAGAAGGGGTTCTCCCTGTCTGCTCTCATGGCACCAGAAGAGTCCACTGGTTGTTGTCACAGTCTTCTCCCGAATCCATGTTCCCCCCAGTCTTCAAGAACCCTGAACTTCACAGTGGATCTCTGCTGATTCCTTCACTTGGTTAACAACAGTCAACAACATCGATCTGCTAGACAAGGGGAAATTTGACAAAGACGTTTGGGATCATATGTACAGTATGAACTTCAGTTGCTGGCATTCTTAATCCAAACAAGCATCAGATTCCAAAGGCTGTATAGTATTGATGATGATTTTAACAGCAGTGCTGGTTTCATCCGTCTTTATATGTAGGCTCAAATGAAATAGGTTATCTTTTTAAATATATGTCTTATTACTAAGGTTTATAATACTGATGCAATGGAAAAGCAAATGGTTGATCGTAGTACACAGGAATGTATTTTGATCACTCCTATTTAATCACTTTGTACAGTTTTAATTTCATTTTGTGTTATGTATTATGTCAGTATGTACTTTATATTTGTTGACATTTTATCAGCAATTATTTTGTTGTTTAAAGACAGATGTGTGTGCAAACTGTATGTTCCTGGCTGTTTAAATCTGTATTATCAGTACTTTGGTTGTGTTGCAGACAGGTAAGGACTTGTGAGCAGGGAGCGGGTCTGAGTATACCTGTCCTCCATGGGTGCCCAGGAGTTTTCGGAGGACGGGTGGCTATTACTCTGCTGAGGTGAGGGTAGGAGTGGCTAGGTGGAGCATTCCCCTAGAATAGAGAACCACAGCAGGGAAGCTATTAAAACACTACACAGCTGTCCTGGCAATGGTACAAAAACGATGTGCAATCCATTGGGAATTTGGAGATGGCGGGTAAAGGCAGGTTCTTCACCCACATTAGAGTAAACAATGTGGGATCTGTCTGAGGAAATGGTTCAGAACTTCCAGTACTTACGGCAATCTGAATTTGGAAATTAGGCTGGAGATGGATGTGCATTTTTGTTTCTCAGGCATGAGTCACCTGTCTGTTCCTTCCCAGCCTTCCCTGACTGAGCATCCCGATCTCCGTGCTCCGTTTTCAAGCTCAGCTTCTGCAGCCCTGCGCTCAGCCTTGACGTTCACTCATAGTAAACCAACTCGGTGGGAGTTCTTAGCCGGTTTATAGTACACTTTGTTCAGTAGAGACGACCAAACATTTGTAGCTCAAACAAAGCATTTATCTTTTTGGTGGCTATGCGGGGGGAAGATTATGGACATCGTGGAGGCAACTGCTAGTGGGGTTTTTTACGAGCAGTACGTTCACCAGCGAACATTTGCTGCATTATCTGCACGTGCACAGCATGAATATGTTTAAACCACTTATAAACAGCCATCTAACAAAAGAGTATTTTAAGACGCATGCAATGCGAAGGAGGCCTGCACTTGGGAAACGGACATCGAACCCCCTCCCAAAATCTACTTTCCACTTTAAAGTGTCCGACCAGTTCAGCTTCTGAGGCAATTGGCTTTAATGGGAAAACTACTAAAATATAGGTTTGTAGTTTGTGAGGCTTAGCTTGTTCCCTCCAAAAATTATCTTTTTTTCCCTCTTTTCTTTCAGTGTGGTGCTGTCATAACTCCTTTCTGCTTTGCCTCACTGTTTTTCTTTGCTACCTCAGTTCTATCGCTGCCTTCTGTTCATAGTTAATTCTATTTGTGTGAAGCGATCGTTTTTGTAAGTAAATACAATTGTTTACGATCTCTGTGAAAGTGTCTCGGAGAAGCGTGTATTTTTTTTTTGTAAATGGACGAAGTTTTTCATACTTTTTTGCACAATTTGATAATAAATAAAGCATTAAATATGTTCATTCTTTGTTTTCTTGTTTGAACGCCAAAAAGTCCACGACGAGAACCGGAATGCGTCAACTCCGTTTTACGATATATTTGTTATGTCGCAAACTGTTAGTTTCGTTTTGCGACTTTAGGGGGAGGGGAAGGGTTACCGCTTTACGGCACTCGGGTGCCTTCGAAGGTTTTTCCCACCTTTTCTGTATTCGTGGTTTTTCCGTAATAAAGAACAAATCTACCGATCTGCTTTCCGCAACACAGCATTTGAAGCAAACTAAGTTTGCGACATAACAAGACTCTTCTTGGTTTCGTTGGTTCGTCAATTAACCCACAAAACTTACTCTAAATCGCGACCTGTCCTCTTAACCAAGTTAACGTCAATATAGCACAGCGGCGGGAAACCGCTAGCGTTCTCCGTAGAAACTGACGAAGAAGCTCTAGCTCGATTTAACGCGCCGATGCATACTGCACGAAAAATGATAGAAGTACGAGAATTTTTAAAGCATTTTTAAAAAAAAAAAAAAAAATCAGAAACCAAAATTTGTGTTAAAATATCGCGGTGACGGTAGGCAAACAAAAAAGTTGGAAGCGTGAAAAAAGCGGACAGTTTGAGTTTGTGAATTTTTTCTTGCCTCGAGCTCTACTACAAGCAGCCCGTCAGTCGAACCCCAAGTCCTCTTGGCGTTTAGCTTATTCACATTTCGGTCGTTAAACGCTTGAAGAAAAAGGTAAAGTGATTTAAAAACATTCTGATAAAATTTTAACTCAAAACAGTTTAGAGTGTACTGAAAAAAATCTTAGCAAGCGTTTGTCAGCGGCTAGGAATTCTTTCACGGTCCCAGGGTTCGTAAGTTTAATTCATTTTTTAAAGCTTAGTATTTAAGTGTTACATTAGTTTTATCAGTTAGAAGTATGGACTGCTTTCATTTTTAAATTAAATTGCCTCCACTTAGTGTGTAGCTTACAGTTTCGAGTGTGACGGTGGTCCGATGTGTTCGGTATCTTTTTGTGTTTGTCAAAACGAACGGAAGCAGCAGCCGAGTCACAGCAACGTAAAGACAGAAAAATGAAAGATTGTGAGTATGGTTATAAGCATTAAAGCTCACGGTAGTTCACAGGTAGGATTAGGCCGATCAGTTCCGGAAGGTCATTGCAAAATTCCCATCAATTTCCATGCATGTAATTCAATATTAACTCTTCTAGCAGAAAAAAAGTTAATGTGGCCATCCTGATATTTACAAAGGGAACCTCTGGTATAGAAGATATATTCCCTTGTCAGTTATATAAGACCAATGAGCTACACTATAAATTCAAAAAACAAATTTGAATTGTGGTCTTGCAATGAAATGGGATGTAAAGCTTTTCGCCAATGATTTACCTTTAATGAATGAGCGAAGACCATCCCAGAAAGCTTATGTTTTGTGGCATTCCCAGCAAGTAAATGTGTTGGGTGCTAGGAATAAACTAGCATGTAAACACTGTTTGAATGTTGCTTTAATATCCTATAAAGAAGTTTTTTGCAACTGTAACGAGAGTGTGAAAGTACTGTAGGAAAGACTGTAGCCTTTCTCGTGTCCTGGTGATGTCCAAGTCTGCTGTCTCCATGGGATCTCAGACCAGTAGCTTCCAGTTCTCATGAGTCTCTCCATCTTGTTTCTTTCCAGTTGAAAGAGTTTACTGACGGGGCCTTCTGCTGAATAAAATATAAAGCAATCACTTTAAACCATACACATTTTGTTACTGAAATCCATAGGTGTTCTCCATAGCAGTACTACTGCCAACATTTTTTGGCCACCACCAAGTTTCAATGCTGTTTCTGCTGAAATCCAAGTTCACAATAATTATTCTCTCCATCCTTTGATGAATGTCTTCATGGGCAGAATGACATGCATACGTCAACATAAACAAATGTTGCCCAAATATGCTTATGTGGTTTTTTTTGTTCTACAGCAGCACTATTTTGTATTTTTTTAATTTAACTCAAAGTTATTAATCTGTATGCCAAACCAAAACTCAGTGGCTGTTTCTTAATAGCATGGGTCAGTCCTAAAAAATTGACTTGGTAGAATCTGGATACATTTGTGGTAAACGTGAAAGTTTTATTAAAAAGCCAAACACCAGGTTTCAACAAACACTACTGCTCTCTATTTCAGTGTCATCTTACAAACAATAGAGCACTTTGACCAAGTTCTAAATGAATAAAAGTCACAGAAATACTTGTCCAAGCAAAAATGTTACAAATTCACACTTATGAACCATTTCCATTTAACATAAACCTTGAGAAAAACATCTATTTAGCGCTCTGAAAGTCCACAAATAAGTCTGATGGACAGAGGATTGTAAGTTTCTGTGTAGAAACTAAAATAAACACTGAAGAAGTAATATGTTGTGAATCAGCACCAGACTGAGAAAACCAAATAAGCCCAACTCCTCATGTCTTCTAGGTGCAACTCACGCTGATGGAGAAAAATGACAGCTTTTCTTCAAGAAAATCCTCATATTCAGTCAACACCAGCAAAGACAATGGCTGTCAGCGAGTTCAGATATCAGGTACAGAGAGCTTTATTTTTTTATTTTGGTTATAAAAACTACAGATGCACTTTGACAGCAACTTACATTCCAAACAAATTTCTTGTGAACCACATTAGGACGCTGGTTTAAACTGACTGTTTTCGGTGAATATCCCCTAGCTTGCCATCATTATCAATGGCGATAAATAAGCTGTAGAGACATAGCTATGTGTATTTTCTATAAGCAGCTGTAGAAATATAACAACTTTCTGGTCAAATCACTGATGTAATAGCTTTGTAATACATGAACTCAAAATTTAAATGAACCAGAATTATAGATGCATTTTGTTGATGTAAATGAAGTAGTAAGTGGCAAAGAGATAATGCAGTCTGATATAAGTGGAGGACAGAAGTTTCAGGAGACATACTGGTTACCAAGAGTCAACGTTGACCTGAAGACACTTAAAAACAGCAACAAACCAATACCCTCATTCAGAGCAACTTAATTTTTTTGCTGCAGGATATCAATTTCTCCATCAGTGGAAATTTCAGGCGTTCGTGAAAGGTTTGGCTTCAGTGTGAGGGAGGAGGTCTGCTGCAGTTAAGTGTCTGCAGGAGACATGTCAGTTCCAAACAGTTAAGCTAATTTAAGAGGTACACACACTTAGTGGACAACATTTCCATGCCATGCACAAACACTCAGCAGATGCAAACACTGTTGTCGCTTATTTTAGCGTGTTTGGGACTCAGAGTGTGACTTACCAAGCATTAAAAAAAAAAATCTGGAAGAAGTACATTCACACTTTACCATGACATAAATTACAAAAATCAGACTCATTTAGCGCTCAAATACATGCACTGTTTAACAGGTAAGTTCCATAGCTGCCACAAGTATCTTCAGTATTAGTGCGTTTGGCTGTATGACGTTTGTTGTGATAGATGTAACTTTCTCTGTAGGCCTGCCAACAAAGGCAGCTGTGGCTGACTTCAGTTGTCATATAATGTTCCTCCTGATGTAAATGTGATGTCATAAACCTCATCCTTGAACTTGACTTGCACGTCAGTGGCTTTTTCTGTCGAGAGGATGATGGTTTGCTGATGCGTCGTACCTGGTCCTTGTAGACCTGGGCTATAACTCAGGGTCTGACTGCTCTGATAAACTGTCATGATGATTTACAAAAGTAGATGAGCTGCATCTTACATCCTGTGGGAGTCTGAAGGAATAATTTGATTTCTTGAGACTATTCCACAGCTCCCAAGAAACAGGTGTTTATTTTGGAAAGTTTTTCATTCCTCTTATAGCTCACTCAAAAATGTAGACAGTGGATTTGGGTGAATTCTCCCCGCAGTTCAGCAGTCAAGTTCATGGTGAAAACTGGATTTAGTCGATTATTTACTACGTGCATATGGAATGATTTTCGATAATTTGTGAATTTAAAAATAAAGTCTTCATATAGATTGTTTTGTAAGCATATCAAGGTTTTTGCTAAGTGATTTTTTTTTCTGCCTTTCCTATACTCTTTCATGTCCCTGCTGCGCACATACTGTGTTTTGTCATGTCAGTTTTTATACATTTTACACTTATTTTTTATTTTGTTTTGCTGCCTCTGATAAGGTTCCTAAAAATGCTGTTTCAGTCATGGCACTAATGTTTTATATCACACTTGTGGACAATTTTGTGCTGGCAAAGATTTTTTATTTTGTCATAAAGCTGCGGCCTAGATATCATGCAAGGCAGGACACAGGATACTCAAACTGTGCTATAGAAACTGCTAAATGTAGACAACTGTCATGTTATTGCTGTGAAACATCATGTCTATTCTCTCTTAGTTTAATGACCGGTTGGTCAAACATCCTTATATTGTATATATCTGTCTTCTCTATTGAAGGAGTGTAAATGGCTCGTGAAGTGATCTTTTGTGTAGAACAAAGATGTGACTGAGTGCTCACTGCTGAAACTGTAGAATTATTGCCATTCACTCTTTTGACATTGATACTTGTGGAAGATGTTTGCAGTCTAGGATGCTTTCTTAGTAGGCTTGTTGGTGTGATATTTTACCGGTATTAACTCAAAGTTAATGTTCAGAAACCGCTCTTCAAATGAACTTGCTCCATAACTAATCTGTCAAATATGGCAGGAGAATATCCCCTAAGGAAAATAAGGGAATGAAATTCTTATGTATATGGCATAAATAGTCCAAATGCTAAAGTCAATTTTGTCAATATAATGCTTGTAGAAGTGAGCTTACAAACCTTGTGTTGCATAAACTGACTCACTCTCATTAGCACACCATGCCTGTATGACTGTTTTTATATGCAATATACAAGAGAAGCGCAGCCCTGTGAGGTTTGGTATTTACTGCCATGTATGGGAATTCTTGCATGTGGTTATTTATAGTTTTAGTGGCAGAGAACTCTCTTTGTGCATATTTTTTTGTCACATTGCACCATGGGATATGGCCAGTTGGAATTTACGACTACACTGCTCATCTAGGGTGGAGGCTTGTATTTTCTGTTCTTGCCATGCTCTGGTTTCATCTCAGAGTGAAAATCTCTCCCCAATTGTGCAAGATGAGCCTAATAGAAACAGAGCAATATGTTCAGACTACAAGCTACAGCTGTCAACAACTTTTTCTGTTAAAAACCAAAGACAACACAATATGGGGTGACTGCAAGCTATTGAAATTCAGCAGATGCAACATAAACATTTTCAAACTAAAATGCAGACTACTTACAGCATTGGTTAAACTACCGGATGATTTGGGATTTCAAGATGTTGCAGACTCATAGGCATAAACCTTTAAAAAATAGTTGGTGCAAACATTCATGGAATCACAAGAAATATGATGGTTCCTTTGACAGAAAAGACAAGAGCTATGGTGAGAGAAGGGTGTCTTGTAAATGGTTTAGGGTGTCCTTTCTTTAAAACTAGTCTTCAGATCATCCAGGCTAATTCAGGGCTTGTGGCTCCATTTCCTTTCATTCTTTGTAATTTTATTGTTTTGCCCAAGTGCCTTATCTTTCGATCAACATCTGCTTGAACCCGGACCTGGAAGCAACTTCAAGGGGAAGAGTTAATTATCAAAATGCAGCATCCTGCAAACTGAGGAGCTAAATGAGCGGAAGCTCTATAAGATGTTTAAGATGGGTCGGCAGATGCTGTCCACTTGTAGTTCTGATTGGAGATGATGGCTCCATTGCTGACTTTGACTCCCAAGAACGATGAGATTTCTCCAGATTCCCTGCACAAGTAGTCTGACAGTGTTGTGCAGATCTCTGGGCACTGCTGAGTTGGAACATACTCTTATCGTGCAGTGTGCAAGTACTTCAACTGAAATGCTAATGTTGGAACTATGTAGAAGTATGCACCTTACTTGAATTCATTTGTTTTATTGATTAAGCAAGGTTTTTGTTTGAGCATATGACTAATGATCCTGAATGTTTCATATAATATTCCATGTTTACATTTAGCTGACTCCTTTATCCAAAGCAGCCTATCGTGTTATTAACAGTATTACAATTTTTTATCCAATTAATATAGCTGGATATTTTTTTACTGGAGGAATTCCAATTAAATGTCTTGCTTAAGAGTACTTTGCTCTTAAGAGGTGGGATTTGGACCTTGGTCCTTTGAGTAATAGGTGGTAGTTCTAACAGTTACCTCACCACAGACCCATATGCAACTTGTTCAAGATGATCTGGTCTAAAAGGATATTTAAAAACCCAGGAAGGAAAACCTGAACTAGCTAGGTTATAGCCTTAAGTTCCAGTAAGTGTGTCAGAATTTGCATGGTGCTTGTTTTGTTCTCCTTAGATTCGTGTAGATGTCAGTCTACAACTGTATCACTGATGCTGTGCTTAGGAGCATTTCAAGATTGATGGCACTCCCATTGTAGGCAGGCCACAAATTCCAGACTCTTGACAGATCAGCAAAACCAGCGAACCAGCAGACAGCCAGCCATGACCAATTAATTCCTCCCAGCTGTGGAGAATGAACCACTCCAGATTCAAACTGTGAGTAGGTCAGTTGACATGATTGGGAACTACACTAAATGTATTGCAACCTGAAAATGTGGAAGGAAGCATGCTAGTAAAAAATGTTACAATGATATTTTGATAAAATGCATTTCAGTGAATAATAGCTTTATTCTGTATTTATTGTCTGGGTACTGCTTCTATCAAGAATGAATTTTCTCCAATGTGCATACAAGCAATACAAAAAAAATCTTATTTTTTAAAATACTGATACAGGCAAAAACATACCTGGTGTAAATGTCATTGATGTCAGTAGTAATTGAAGTACGAGATGGTATTCCTTCTCCAATGTAAGATGCTTCTGTTTTGGTTCGGCTTGACCACAGGCAGATGCACGGACTGGGCTGTCCAAGCACTGCACAGCTTATTCTGCTTCCACAGTTCCAGAGAACATCAGTCAGCCAGTAAGCCTGATCAGTCCAGTGATGTAGCTTAGCGCTCTTTCTCCAGTGTTCTTTCTCACATGGTGGACCTGTGTAGCTCTGGGCTGGGTGTCAGAGTTTGTAAGGACTGGTAGCTATAGTGCCTCGGGGAACACTGAAATAACACAAGGAGAGGAAAACGGGGACAGCCCTCAAGGAGACTTAAATCAGCTCACACTCACTCACAATCTGGAAAGACCATTAACGTCGTGGCTTGCCAGGGTGCACAGCACATGATGTTGACAAGATGGTGAAGGGCAAAAGTCTGTTTGTAAATATCCTTC